>JAEHOC010000002.1:3850000-4450000 GCA_016834605.1 Chlamydomonas incerta | reverse complement strand
TGCACCAGCTGCACCAGCAGACGCAGCCGCGCTGATGATACGGTATGTCCCGGCGGGGGAGCGGTGTGGGTCTGGCAGGAGGCGTGCGGTCGAGCGGGTGGCGGTGTCCTGGCGTGTTGGGGAGTTGGGACGCGGCGCTGAAATGTGTGGTCCCAGCTGTGAGTGTGCATGTGAGCAATGGCCACGCGAACTGGTGGAAAGGATTCATGTGACTGAAGATTTGTGAAGAGTGGTGGACGGACGCGTGATACGAGCAGGCATGAGATGACACCTGGCATGATGCGGGCGTTTTACAGTCGCGGCTTGTGATCCGTGCGCGAGCATAAGAGCTTGGCCCTATGCGTTGATGACACCTGGTGGTGGTGGCGGGCTGTATGGGGGCTATCGGCCGCCAAAGCGACCTCCCCTCGTCGACAAACTTGCATCTGGACGGCGTGTTATCGCACACGACATGATGCGGGTTAAAACGTTTAGCCACGTGAGCCGATTCCATGGTTAAATATGTGCCGCATGGGTGGCTTGGGCTGCGACGTAGTGTTACATGGAGAGCGGAGAAGGCCTACCTGACACTCGTGACACCAGTCACTCCTATATACAAAATTACCCTCCGTGCGTGACTGTGTCACTCGACAACTCCTCCGGACCAGTCGCTCTGGACACACCTATGCGACTATGCGAGCCACGCGGGCAAATACATATGTGTGGAAACCGTGCTGGTCTTCACCCCTGCTAATATGCCTGAAGCGACATGTTCCAGCCGCCGCACCTCCTGCCGCCATACCTCCTGCTGCGCGCATCAATACGCTCCAAACATTTACCCTGCAGCCTGTGCTGCCGGCTAAAACCTTGCCCACGTCATTCGATTTCCAATCCGCCGGGCGCATCTCACTCGTCGCCAGATGCAGGCATGTGCCCGCCCGGCATGTGGCACCTTGCATTCTCTCGCGCCCTCCTGCGCCCACGCCGCCGCAGCCCGGTGTCTGCCTGGCCCGGCACTCCGGCAACCCGTCATGCCCAGCGGCCCGAGCCCCGGCCGGCCGCCACCTCCACCTCAGGCGGCAGAACCCCGGCGCCCGGGCCGCCATGACCACCGGCACCAGCCGCCCCGCCGGGCGCGCCCGGGCTGGCAGCGGCCAGGTGGAAGGACTTGCGGCTGGTGCTGCCGGCGGCCAGCAGGCTGCCAGCGGCTCCGGCTCCGGCCGCGCCAGCGGCCCCCGTCGCCGCATCGACGTCCTCCACCAGTGTCACGTCGTTGCCTTGCAGCGCCGTCAGGACCGCCTGCAGCAGCAGCGGCACACAGGTGCCCACGAGCTCAGACGCGTGCCCTCACGGTGACAGGGGCGCTGGGCAGCGCGCACTGCACGGACTGCCCTCGCCGCTGCGCCGCTGCGCCGCTGCGCCGCTGCGCCGCTGCGCCGCTGCGCGCCGGCTTGGACCTCACAGGCCTGTCCACACACGTACAGCCTCCCTTCCTGCTATCACCACCACCATAATCACCACCACCAGGACCATCCAGCCCCGCGCCGCAAGCCCAGCCCAGCCGCCCGCACCTGGATCCTGCAGTGCGCCGGGTCCACTCCCGGCAGCGCCGCCAGCAGGCCGCCGATGAAGGCGGCGTCGCCGGCCAGCAGCCGCGACACGGCCAGCGGCGGGTGGCGGCCGCCCAGCACCGCCGGCGGCGGCAGCACCAGCGTCTCGGGCGCGCTGCTGGGCCGCGGCTTCACGGGCCTGCACAAGGGCATGGGGGGTGGGGTGGGGTGAGGTGGGGTGGGGTGGCGGTGGGTTGGGTTGGGTTGGTTGGTTGGTGCGGACGAATCAGCGGGGCCGCGTGGACACCAAGCCAAGTGAAATGCGCATGGGCGGGTACGCAGTTCAGGCGGATGACGAGGGCAGCACCTCCCCGAGGCACTGGGTGCCGCACAGCTACACACAAACCACGGTGCACACAGAGCGCGCGGACGCGCCGAGTAATCGCGCCCCCGCGACCTCCAGCCCCATAACGTCACGTCTCACGCGCGGCACCGGTCGCGCCCCCGGTCGCGCGCCCTCACCTGCGCTCCGGCACGGCGCTGGGCGGTCGGAACACGATGTCCGCAATGTCCTGCATGCTGCGCGGCAGCAGCAGCCGCGAGGCGTGCTGCGACATCCACTCCTGGATCTGGTGGTTGGTCAGCACGCCCGCCAGGCCCTCGCCGTACTGCCGTACTGGCGGCAGCCCGCCATCCAGCGACACCGCGGTGGCGCCAGCGGCGGCGCCGCCGCCGCCAATGCCCATGCCCAGCCCCGGGCCGCGGAACGGGTTGCCGCCCCCGCCGGCTCCGGCGCCGCCCAGGACCATGCCGCCGGGCGACAGCGAGCGCGGCGCGGGGTGCGCGTCCAGCAGCGAGGAGGAGGGCACCGTCAGCGGCGGCGGGTGGGAGCGGCGGGTGGCGGAGGTGAGGTGCGCCGCCCGCCGGCGGTCGTACGGCCCTGGCGGGTCTGCTGTCAGCACCGGGCACGGCGCGCCGCTGCCGCCGCTGCCGCCGCCGCCCGCGGCGCCGGCGCCGCCCTGCGGGCTGAGGCCGCCGCTGCCGCTGCCGCCCGGGCCGCGGCCGCCGCCGCCGCCGCCGCCGGCCCCGCCCGCGCCGCCGGCGCCGAGCCCGCCGCCCGCGTGGAGATGCTGGTGGAGGTGGTGCGGGTGGTGGAGGTTGCTCGGGAAGGGCAGCTCCAGCAGCCCGCCGCCGGCGCCGCCCCCCAGCACGTACAGCGTGGGGCCGGTCCGGGGCAGGCCCAGGCCGCCCAAGCCGCCGCCGCCGCCTGGCGGCCCGCGGCCCAACGGCCCCGGCGCCAGGCCTGTCAGCGCCCCAGCTCCGATGCCAAAATGCGTTCGTTCGTCCCAGGAGGCCTCGGTGGCGATGCCGCGGAGGTTCCGCTGCGAAGGCGTGGACGGCTGCCGGCCGCCGCCGCCACCGCCGCCGCCGTCATCCGTGCCCTCGCCCGACCCGGACGCCGAGCCCGGGCCCACGCCCCACCCCGCCCTGCTGCCGCCGCCGCCGAGCGCCGCCGGGCTGCGACCGCTGTGCGGTGACAGCTGGTGCTGGTGCGGGTGCTGGTGCGGGTGCGGGTGCTGGTGTTGCACCGGTAGCGGGTGCACAGGCGCCGCCCGCCAGCTGGGGTCCAGAATGGTCGCCGCCAGCACCGCCGCCGCGTCCAGCCCAGTCACGAACCCTAGGCCACCGCCGCCCCCGGCCCCGCCGCCGTGGCCGCCGCCGGCGTGGCCAGCCGCCGGGCCAAAGCCGCCTGCTGGGCCGCGGCCTCCCCCTCCACCTGCTGCTCCTGCTCTCATGAAAGCCAGAGCCGCCGGGTCCTCCACATCCAGGCCCAGCTCCGCCGCCAGCATCCCCTCGCCCCAGCTGTTCTCCTCCTCAATCTCCTCCTCGTCCTCGTCCTCGCCCTCGTCCTCCTCAATGCCGCCGCTGCTGGTGGCGCTGCTGCTTGTGCAGCTGCTGCAGCCGCTGATCGGCCGGCCGCGCCGCGGCGGCGACGGCGTGCGGCCGCCGGTTGAGGGCGGCGGGCCGGACCACAGCGTGTAGCCGTGGCCGCTGTGCACCTCCGCCCGCGACTCCCTCAGGCCACCGCCACCACCGCCGCGACCAACCCCAGGTCCTCCGTAGCCGCCACCCAGGTGGCCCAGCCGCATCCCCGAGCTCTCCATCTCAAACTCCATCGAGTCCGCGCCGCCGCCGCCGCCGCCGTACCCGCCGCCCACAAAGTCGCGTTCGTACTCGGCGTTGTCGTACAGCGTGGTGCCGTACCGCGCGGGCGCCGCCGGCGCGAGCGCCGCGGCTGCAGGCTGGGGCGGGAGCAGCTGCGACCGGTGCGGTGACGGCCCTGGCTGCCGCTGCTGCTGCGGGCTGCGTTGTTGTTGGAGGTGGGACGGCGCGTAGGGGCTTGAGTGCGCATGCTGCGTTAGGTGGGGCGCGCCGTACCGGTCTTGCTGTTGCTGGTGCAGGTAATAGTAGGCCCTGCTCTCCGTGCTAGAGGAGGAGCCGGAGCGTTCGGATGCGGAGGAGGTCCGGCTGGTGGTGGATGAGGAGGCGGAGGAGCGGCTGCGGGACAGCGGCCTGCCCGGATACACCGCCGCGTACACCGGCTGCCACTCGCGCAGCGCGCCGCTGCCTCCTAGCTGCTGCTCGGCGGCGGGTGCCGAGGGCTGCTGCTGCAGCTGCTGCTGCAGCGGCGGAGGCGGCGGCGGGTGCTGCTGCTGCCGCTCGGGCTGCGCCTGTTGTTCCTGTTGCTGCTGTTGCTGTGTGAAATTTCTTGCCCCCATTATTCGAGAGATGAATGAGCTTCCCCGCGTCGGTGAAGGCTGCCCTGCCTGTTGTGCGTGCGGCTGTTGCTGCGGCTGTTGCTGCGGCTGCTGCTGCGGCTGCTGGCGCTGCTGCTGGTACTGTTGTCGCTGCCGGTTGGAGGGTGATAGCAGCGCCCGGTGTGGGTGGTGCTGCTGCCGCCGCGGTGACACCACGTGCCCCGCCTGCGGTGGCTGCTGCGGCTGCTGCGGCTGCTGGGGCGACAGCGACAGCGGCTGCTGCTGTGCCGTGCGCTGTGGGGAGGGCGTCCCAGGCTCCAAAGCGGCTGGTGACGGCACTGCAACGCTCACGTTTAGGCTGCGGCCAGAGCGCTGCGGCTGCGGTAGCGGCGGCTGCGGCTGCCGCGCGGGCGGCTGCGGCTGCAGCGTCGCGGCTTGACCCAGCGCCGTGCGCCCAGCGCCCTGTGCGCTCCCCACTGAGCCTCCTGGCCGCACCAGCGGACTCACAGCCGTGGTGGTTGCAGCGCGCGGCGGCGGCGAGGCAGCGGTTCGCCCACCTGCGCCGCTGGCGCCTTGTCCCCTCCCGCTCATGCCCCCGTGATTCGCACCAGAGTGCCCCATAGACTGCGAGTGCGCCAGGGCCCCGCGCACGCTACGCGTGGGTGAGGCGCCACCGGGGGACATGGCGGCGCCTGCCCCCGCCCGCGCGGTCTGGCTGCCGATCAGGGCGCCCCGGCTGCCGCCGCTGGCTATCGAGGCCCCGCCCCGTGTCGCATGTGTTGCTGCGGCTGCTCCTGCGGCGGCGGCGGCGGCGGCGTTGCCCCGCACCGGGCCGACAGCGGCCCCTGACCTCTGGAACAGCGGTGTGGGCGGACCAGCACCCGGCGCTGCGCTACCGCCGTTGTGCGGCGGCGCGGCCGGCTGTGAGGGCTGCTCATTCGCGTCGTCGCCCCCGCCGCCCTGCGTGCGATGAGGGAGGTGGCCCGTGAGACCCAAGCGCTCTTCTGGCTCAGACACCACAGTGGCCAGCCCGCCACGCGATGCCGTTCTTCCCTTCGGCCCCCCCCACCGGGCCATTCGACCCCGACGCCGGCGCACCTGCTCGTCCACAATGCCGGGCAGCATCCACTCTGATGCATGACCGACCCCGCCTACCGGGTGGGCCTGCAGCCCCTGTGCGCATAACCGAATGGGGGAGGGGGGAGGGGCAGTGCGAGCTGGGTTCGGATGGCCCTGGGAGGATTGCACAGTGGGCCCGGGCGGCTGCAGCGCGGGACGCCTCACCGGAAGGGGCACGTCGCTTCCATCACCCCATGTGTCATCGGAGTAGTTGTCATCTGCCCAACAGAAACGAAACGGGAGAGTGTGAGCAAACATGCCATGCGGAGAAGTCCCAACAGCGCCTCAACTTCAAGTCGCGCCTTTCAGTGACAATCCTTTGGGCGCACCTTGCTCTACAGTGGCCATTCAGCGCCAGGCCGCGCCTCGTTGCCGAAGTGAAGCCCCACCGGTGCGCCACGATATGAAACGCTGCTATCTTCTGTGCATCATCTATATGCATACTTGTGACCAATACACCCCGAGCAAAAACAGTCTGGAAAGACTGTGAGAATTGGGCTTCATTCGCGGTCGGCATTCCTGAACTCCAATTGGGGCAGCCAGTCTTCGTGGGCACTAGTTCTTTTGAATCAAAACTTATCGACGCTGCTAGTTACCAAGGGAGCAGCTCGTCGAAAACAGCCTCAACTAGGTGCCCGCCACACGGATGACTCGGTGCCTAGGGCCTTCGCAGGCACAGGCTTCCATGCTCCTTCGACCATCTTTGCGATCGGCAGCGCTGTTGCCATTTAGGGGAAGGCAGCGCGCGGCTGTTCAGGCACAGGCTGCCAAAAGCGGCAAGGGCTTCAGCACGGCCAAGCTGCAGGAGGTCCCCGTTGGTGAGCCCGGCGTGCTGACCAGCTGCTGCACCGCGGACAGCGCAAGGGGGCGGGACGGATGCCTGAAGTCATCGGCGTGTATCATCCCGTGCATGAAATGGGGTGAAGGCCCTAGGGGCGCTCTGGCAATCCGGGGGGCGGGCGGCTGACGACGTAACGCGCCGGCGGGGGGGGACCGCACGCGGTCCAGCTTGGGAACACACGCCGCATGCGGCCACACAATGGCGGTTTGCGAAGGTCGGTAGACAGCCTGTGTGTGTGTGTGTGTGTGTGTGTGTGTGTGTGTGTGTGTGTGTGTGTGTGTGTGTGTGTGTGCCTCCTCTCTGGGCCGGAAATGGTGCTGGGCCTTGTCGCCTCAGGGAAATGTACTTGGCATGGTCCGTGTCACGCCGCGCAGTGACCAAGCTGGAGTGGAGCAGCCCGCTCCAAATCATCAAGTACCCCGACCCGCGGCTGCGGGCGGTGAACGCCAAGATCAATGTATTTGACGATTCGCTCATGCGGCTGGCCAAGGAGATGATTGAGATCATGTACCAGTGAGTGGCGCCGCCGTGGGCTGCGACGATGACGTGCGGGCGTGGGTGTTTGAAGACCGTCAGTGTTCACCCGAAACTAGCGGTGGCGGTGATTGATTAGGACAAGCAATCAGGAGCCGATGGCAGTCGTCGTGCGGGGTTCAGTGGCCGCGCTGATTGTGTCTGAATGCGGGAGGGCTGACAAGTCGTGGAAACCATACCGTGGCATTGGGCGCTCTGGGGCCGCTTGGCGCCGCTTCACTGTGCACACATTCATATGCACACCTGAGGCAGCGAGCCTTCGCGCTGCCGACTCCATTGCCGGCCCTGCACGGCCGGGGGTCGGGATACCGAACGCTGAATCCCACCGCCCGCCCTACCCCGTCCCGTCCTCGGCCGCGCCGGACTCTCCCTGCCCCCCGCCACCGCCACCCTCCCACCCTCCCACCCCGCCCATCCACCCACCCACCCACCCAACCCCACCCCTCATCCCCCTCACCCCTGCAGGGACGACGGCGTGGGCCTGGCGGCGCCGCAGGTGGGCGTCAACGTGCGGCTGATGGTGTTCAACCCGCTGGGCCGCGACAAGCCGGGGAACGAGTCGGTGCTGGTCAACCCCGAGATCGTGGAGCAGCTGGGCGGCAAGGAGCTGGGCGAGGAGGGCTGCCTGTCCTTCCCGCGGATATACGGCGACGTGGAGGTGCGGCGCGGTGTAGTGGGAGGCGGGGCGGGGAATGAGACTGGCGGGGTGCGGTTGGCGGGGCGAGGAGTGCTCAGGGCTGGGCGTGGTCGGCGGGGCTGGCGGGGGCCGGGCATGCAGCTTGGCGTGGCGTCGTGCCTTGCCGGTCGGGAAGCCTACCTGCCGTGCCCGTTGTGCCGTGGCTCTGACCGGCCGCTCTGCGCTCTGCTCTGCTGTGCCCTGCGCTGCCGCGCGTGTGCCCCGCAGCGCTCGCGGCAGATCAGCGTCAAGGCGCTGGACGCCGCGGGGCAGCCCGTGAAGCTGACGCTGACGGACCCCTGGGTGGCGCGCATCTTCCAGCACGAGTTCGACCACCTGCAGGTACAGGCTGGTGTGGTGTGGTGCGGTGTGGTGTGGTGTGGTGTGGTGTGGTGTGGTGTGGTGTGGTGTGGTGTGGTGTGGTGTGGTGTGGTGTGGTGTGGTGTGGTGACATGATAGGGCGCACGCAAGCATGCGCCTCTCCCACGGCTTTGGCCCGCCACCGCCTCTCCAGTGCGGCAAGCGCCGCCGACCTCGCACCGCCAGCCGCCACCGCCATGCCGTTCTGCTCCGCTCTCTCCTCACCCATAAATCATGCATGGACCCCCCCCCCCGCACCCCCCCCCCCCGCGCTGCTGCTCCAGGGCGTGCTGTTCCACGACCGCATGAAGCCCTCTGTGCTGGAGCTGGTGCGGCCCGAGCTGGTGGCGCTGGAGGAGGCCTATCTCGCCGCCAACCCGGGCGCCAAGGTGCAGCGCCTGGCGCCGCCCAAGGTGGCCAAGGGGTTCGGCGCGCCCAAGAAGTAGACGGTGGCGCGTGGAGCAGCGGGGACAGCGCTTGGTCGGGGGTGGTGATGCTGGGGATTTATATACTCCCGTTCCCAGGTAGAATCAGGAGTGGTGGGGATAGGGGGGGGTGAACACAGGGGGGGCGCGGGTTCGGGCTGGATTGATCGGGTGAAGCATGAGAGCCGTTCGGTGTGTGACTCTAGGCGGCAGGATTACGCTGGTGGGAGGTTGCAGCATACGGAAGTGCCGGGTAGCAATCGCATGTGTGGGCGCAGGAGGGCGCGGCTGTTGATGAGAGGACTGCTGCGGCGTCGGCCGCGTTGGTGGCCGTGTGAGTGCACCGAAGGCAAAGCCACGCTGGTGGATGCTGGGGTTGAGGCCGTGGTGATGAGGTGGCGTGATCGCCGATAGTAAGCACCGGTTTGCAACGAAGCAACGGCCGCAACAGCCAAGCACCCTCCCCCTGCGGTGTCTCACCAACAGCAAGCGCCAGTAACGGGATAGCCAAAGCTGTGCCCTCGCCCCCAGCGACCATGGCTCACGCGACTCCAACGCTTTCCTAAATCGAACCACCCGCCTCCAGCAACTCCAGCGCCGGGACCCGCGCCTTGTGCCAGGGCACCTCCCCGCCCGCCACAACACCCAGCAGCGCCTGCGCCCGCGGCCCGCACTCCGCCGCCAGTGCCGCCGTTACCGGCCAAGCGAATCCCGCCCCTGACGCGGATGCGCCCCCAACGCCGCTGTAGCTCACACGCCCTGCGGCCCCATGCCGCCCGGCGGCCGGCAGCAGCGGCAGCAGCGCGCGCAGCGGCGGGAACTCAGGCCCCGGCGGCACCGGTGGCTGCGGCAGCACCGGAGGCGCCGCCACCTGCCCCTCGCACCGGAACCCAAGCGCACCCGCACCCGACGGCGATGTTCCCTCCGGCGCCGCCGAGCTGCCCGCTCCCGTAGGTGACGCGAGGCCGCAACCGGCAGCGGGTGCTGCCGCCGCCGCCGCCGCACGCACGGCGGCGGGCATGTTGGAGGCCGTGTCGTACAGCAGCAGCCACACGGAATCCGGATCCAGGCCCGTCACCGCCGTCAGGGCGCGGCGGGCTGCCTCCGCCAGCGGCGCGGGGGAGCTGGAGGCCAGGAACGGCAGCGCGGCCTGCAGTGGCGCAGGGCGTGCAAGGCGCGTGTGTGTAATCGTAGCTAGGGCGGCAAGGGAAACCATGGTGCGGACAGCAAGGACCACCACACCGCCTGGGCACTTCAGCGGCACAGCCCCCCAGCGCCTGCCTGCAGCACCCGCGCCGCGCCCCCACCTGCGCGATGTCCCCTGCTCCCCTGCTCCCAACCCGTTTCCTGACCCCGCCGCCCATGACGACCAACCTTGCGCGGTACTCTTATGCACGGGGGGCGAAGTCATGCAGAAGCAGCGCTGTCTGCTGCGCTTCAGCACCACATCCACCTGGCCCTCAGTCCGCGCCAGCCGCTCCGGCAGCGGCTTCAGAGGCCCTAGCAGCTGTTCCAAGCGGGTGGTGAGCTGCTCAAAGCAGCACCACATCCACCTGGCCCTCAGTCCGCTCCAGCCGCTCCGGCAGCGGCTTCAGAGGCCCTAGCAGCTGTTCCAAGCGGGTGGTGAGCTGCTCAAAGCAGCACCACATCCACCTGGCCCTCAGTCCGCGCCAGCCGCTCCGGCAGCGGCTTCAGAGGCCCTAGCAGCTGTTCCAAGCGGGTGGTGAGCTGCTCAAAGCAGCACCACATCCACCTGGCCCTCAGTCCGCTCCAGCCGCTCCGGCAGCGGCTTCAGAGGCCCTAGCAGCTGTTCCAAGCGGGTGGTGAGCTGCTCAAAGCAGCACCACATCCACCTGGCCCTCAGTCCGCTCCAGCCGCTCCGGCAGCGGCTTCAGAGGCCCTAGCAGCTGTTCCAAGCGGGTGGTGAGCTGCTCGAAGCAGCACCACATCCACCTGGCCCTCAGTCCGCGCCAGCCGCTCCGGCAGCGGCTTCAGAGGCCCTAGCAGCTGTTCCACGCGGGTGGTGAGCTGCTCAAAGCAGCACCACATCCACCTGGCCCTCAGTTCGCGCCAGCCGCTCCGGCAGCGGCTTCAGAGGCCCTAGCAGCTCCTCCAAGCGGGTGGTGAGCTGCTGGATCTGCTCCTGCCGCTCCGTCCGCAGCTCCTGCAGCTGCCTCTCCTGACCCGTCCGCAGCTCCTGCAGCTGCGCCTCGTTTGGCTGAATGACAATCGTGTTCCACGCCACCACCAAGGAGGCGACGGTGCCGACGATTGTGACGAAGGGTTCGACCTCCTTGGCCCAAGCCCAAACCGCCTTGGAGCCCGTCGATGGCTCGGCTTTCTTCTTCCAGAAGCCAATGCTGCAGCAAATGCTCAGACGCGCCGGCCGGCGCTGCCTCACCGGCGCTGCCTCAACACGCTGCCCCAACTTGTGTCTTCGCAGCGAAGGCGCTGGGCAGACAGCGGACCGCGTAAAGCAAGCAGCCATCTTTGGCGGTGCACGTGCGGTGCGGACCCAGAAGAGGCGTCCTCTCAGAAAAATACTCAGCGACTTGTGTTTGGGAAATGCAAATAACTTGTCAGTACTAGCGCGCCCTGCGTCTCAAACCCAATGGCCTTATTCACCGCACTTCAGGGAAGGTAGCGATTGAAGTCGAGGCGGGTGCTCAAGCCTGCTGACGCACGCACGCATTGCCGCTGCCGCTCGGCCACCCCTCGTTGGCCCCCAGCCGCTGTCAGCGCGTCCGCCTCTTCTCTGAATGTGTGTGCACGTTTAATGTATCCGTCAACTGCATCACTAGGCCCTAGGACTAGTCTGCAGGAGTGGGGATGACCACACGCGCGAGGGGTGAAGATGCACTGCCTGCGCGCACCCCTGCTCGAGAACGTCAGTGCCGCACCCGTGCACGCACGTCGCATACGCACGCAACTCAGCACGCGCAAGTACATCATAGTGGCTGTATGCCTTATGGGTTGGGGCGAGCTTGGCCGAGGGTTAGCGGGGACAGGTGGCAGCGGGGGCCGGGTGCGGATGGGGCAGAGCACGGCACGAACCTAAGGACAGGGATGCATGGCACAACGCCTAGCTAGCGTATGCGCTGCTGCGGCTCAGTGCGGCTGTGCGGCTGTGCTCCTGGTTGTTTAGCGCTGTGACTGGGTGAGAATTGCAGGGAGTTGGTTCGGATAGGGGCGTTCGAGGTGGTTTGGGCAGGTTCGGGGGGTTCGAAGTCAGGGTGGGGCAAGGAGGGAAATGGGTGGTTAACACGCACGTACCCTACTGCCTGCTCCAGCATCTCTTCCCCCTCACTGCTACTTGTGTCAAAAGTCACTTAAATTGCAAGCCACGGCCCTTATCATCGGAATGCGCTAAAATGGCCCTTAGTGTGCTTTGCTTTGCTCTGTCCGCTTGGCGGCGCTCGTGCTCACGTCGTAGTCTTCTTTCCCGCCCCTCTAGAATGTACCGCTTCCACGCCCGTCTAGAATGTATCTGTAACCCATCAGGGACGCCCCCCTCACGCCCCCCCTCACGCCCCCACCCGCGCTGGAGCCCAACTGTTAACCTGTGTTAACCGTGTAAACCGTGCAGCTTATGGAAACAGGCGCAGCCCCATGCATCTCTCTGAATTCACACGCAGCTCACAGGTAGCTTCCCAAACGGTGCGCGCGCAACTACCCGCGCCCACACGCGCTGCACGCCAATCACCAGCCTCCGCGGAGCTCCGCCGTACTCCACAGCAGCTTCCCACACGTGTGCACACTCAACTACTCGCTCCCACTTGCGCGCCTGCCGACAAGCATCAACTGCCCGTGTGCATCGCCCCGACCAGGTAGCTTCCGAGCCGGACCAGTGCAGCTTCCGACTCACACGAACTCCTTTACGGCTAAGGAGGGTTGGGGTGCCGTACACGAATTATGTGGGAACCGCCATTATACTATTTTTGGATGGGTAGTAACGGAAGTAACGGAAAGCTATCGTATGTGTGGGCGCGGGAGGATGGGGCTCTTGATGAGAGGACTGCGGCGTTGGTGGCCGTTTGAGCGCGCCAGCCACGCTGGTGGATGTTGAGGTTGATGCCGTGGTGATGAGGTGGCGTGTTCGCCGGAAGTGAGGACCGGTTTGCAATTAAGCAACACCACCAGCAGCACCGGATCGTTTGCGGCGCACACCACACTACACCTTTCAACATACAATCACACGTCCGAACGCAATCCTGCAACGCCCGAATTCAGGAAACTCGCCCCCAACAACTATGAATCTCGCGCTTCCAACGCTGTCCTAAATCGAATCGCCCGCCTCCAGCAACTCCAGCGCCGGGACCCGCGCCTTGTGCCAGGGCACCTCCCCGCCCGCCACAACACCCAGCAGCGCCTGCGCCCGCGGCCCACATTCCGCCGCCAGTGCCGCCGTTACCGGCCAAGCAAATCCCGCCCCTGCCGCCGATGCGCCCTCAACGCCGCTGTAGCTCACACGCCCTGCGGCCCCGTGCCGCCCGGCGGCCGGCAGCGACGGCAGCAGCGCACGCAGCGGCGGGAACTCAGGCCCCGGCGGCACCGGTGGCTGCGGCAGCGCCGGAGGCGCCGCCACCCCGCCGCTGCCCCTCGCACCGAAACCAACTGCACCCGCACCCGACGGCAATGTTCCCTCCGGCGCCGCCGAGCTGCCCGCTCCTGTAGGTGACGCGGGGCCGCAACCGGCAGCGGGTGCTGCCGCCGCCGCCGCCGCACGCACGGCGGCGGGTATGTTGGAGGCCGTGTCGTACAGCAGCAGCCACACGGAATCCGGATCCAGGCCCGCCACCGCTGTCAGGGCGCGGCGGGCTGCCTCCGCCAGCGGCGCGGGGGAGCTGGAGGCCAGGAATGGCAGCGCGGCCTGCAGCGGCGCAGGGCGTGCCGGGCGCGTGTGTGTTTTCGTGTGTGTCCTCGTGCACCCGACAGAGAACAAGAGGACGTTGCGAGGCACAGTAGCAAGGGCTTGAGCGTACGGTAAGGACCAGAAGGATAATCAATCCTTGGCGCTACGGCACCACAGCGGCACAGTCCCCACGCATCCGCCTGCATCGCCCGCGGCGCCGCGCCCCCACCTGCGCGATGTCCCACGTGAGCGTGCGCACCGCCGCCGTGGCGTCCCTGCAGCGGCACACCGCCTCCAGGCAGCCCAGCACCGCCACCTGCACCCGCGCCACCGCCGCCGGCGCAAGCGCGCCGCTGGCGTCCTCGCCGCCCACCACCGCCACCGCGCCGCCGCCGCCGCCGCCGCCACCCAGCCCCAGGGCGAGCCGCTGGCGGTGCGCGCCGGCGGCGGCGCCGGGCCGGACTGCGTCTGTACCCAGGCTGAGCAGGCCGGGCGTGTGCGCGGTGCCGGCGGCCAGCAGGCGCTGCAGCACCGGCCAGGCCTCGGTCTGGAAGCGCCGGGCCAGGAACATGCCGCCTGTGGGGCCAACAGCAAGTTGCAGCGGTGCGGTGCTGCATTAGACGGTGGGATGCCTTTCTAGGTGCGAGCGCACATGTGCGTGTGGGGTTTCTGGCAGGAGTTCTTACATAACACACCATCGCAAGCGCCCGTCCGCCTGGTCCCCCGCACGCACGCATGCACGCACTTACCCGCCACCTCCACCAGCTCCGCCACCGCCGCCACGCCGCGCTCCACCACCGGCGTGCGGCTGTCCCGCAGCGCCGCCATCAGCGGCGGCCAGCAGGCGGCCACCGCCGGCAGCACCTGTCGGGCGCGCGGGCGGCGCACACAAAGGTGCGATCAAGTGCAGAACCCGCTTCCGTTTACATCGGGTGCGCATCGCGTGTGCGCCACACCACTGCCCACTGTACCGGCAGCAGCCTTGTCACTCTCCCTCCCCTACACAGACACGGGCTTGGTTCCATATGTTTCCCCAATACACAGACACGCCCACGCCCACGCACCTTGGGCGTCTCCGGCCGCACCGGCCGCATGCGGCCCTCCAGCCCGCCATACTCCTCCAGCACCGCCGCCTCCGCCTCCACACACGGCGTGGCCGAGCCCAGCGCGCCCAGCCCCGCCCGCAGCACCTCCGCCGCCGACACCGCCGCCGCCAGGCTGCCGCTCATCAGCAGCGGCGACGCGGCGTCGGCGGCAGCGCCCGCCACCACCGCCGCCGCGTGCAGCCGCCGGAACCGCAGCTCCCCGTCCTCCAGCTGCCCCGCCGTCAGCACAAGCAGCGGCCGCCGCTCCGGCGGCATGTCGTCGTCTTCGTCTTCGTCCTCGCCTTCGTCGATGGGGGCGCCTTCGGCGCCGCCGGCTGCGCCGGCGGCGGCCGCGGCCGCGGCGCGGCGGCGCCGCCGCTCGCGCACCGCATCGGCATTGGGCCCCACCGCCGCCTCGGAGCGCGCGGCGCGGCCGTGGAAGTAGCGGCGCGCGCGCTCAGCCGGCGGCTCGGCGGCGGCGTCGGTGCTAGCGGTGCTGGCGGCGCCGTCGCCTGGGGGCGGCGCGCCGGGGCCGCTACCGTTGACCAGCTCGTCCTGCGAGACCGGTGGGGTGCGGGCGGGCGCGTTGCATGCGAAAGGTGGTGGGGCAGAGCAGCACGCAGGTCGCGTGAAGGCAGGCCAGGTGCCGCACAGCAGAGCACATCGCCACGGTCCCTTGAGACATCCGCCCACCCACATCCTGTTTATTCTAAGAACCACACACGTACACGAACGCTCACGCCACCCACCAGCTCCCGCTCCTCGCGGTCGCGCGCCTCGGCCGCGGCCCGGTTCAGTTCCGCCACCGCGGCGCGGCTGTCCGCCGCCGCAGCCGCCGCCTCCTCCGCGGCGCCCGCGGCCAGCTCCCGCAGCGCCGCCAGGTAGGGCGCCGTGTGCTGCGGCGACCAGTGCCGCGCCAGGATCGACACGCCCTGCAGCCAAGAGGGGTGGTGGTGGTGGAGATTGTAAGGATGGTAAGCATGGTAAGAGGAGTGTAGCAGGGTAAACAGCAGGCGTGGAGCAGCGAAGCGGGGGAGGGGGCAGAGACACACCGCCTGCTCCCGGCCTCTCCTCCCTGCCTCTCGCCGCCGCCGCCCCTAACCCCCCACCCAGCTCCTTCACCCCCACCTGCAGCGCCCGCTGCAGCGGCTCCGCCATGATGGGCAGCAGCTGCGGCGCCACGCCCGCGCGCCGCAGCAGCGCCGCCAGCAGGTAGGGGGCGCGCGGGTGGCGCTGCGGGGGCAGGGGGAGGAAGGGAGGGAGGGATGAAAATAGTGTGGAGCTTTCACCGTAGACCGACAGCGGGCGCGGTGCAGTGACTGGGGTTATCTGTTGCAGGCGAGGAGCCCCTCCTCCGCCGGCCACACGCCCGCTCGCACCCTCAGCTCCCCGGCCCGCTCCTCCTGTCCTCCACACCTTTTGTGTTCGGTTTAGCTTGGGCGGGTATTAACCCGCCCCTCATTCGGTAACGACTTCGTACTAAATCCTGTACTGTTTTCCCAAACATCTTTGCAACCCCCCAAACATCCTTCCCCGCCGCCCCCCTCCCACCGCCCCTACCTGCAAGTCCCTCAGCGCCGCACACAGCCCCTCCACCACGTAGTCGGCATTGCCGCCCACCAGCGCCCGCAGCGAGCCGCCGTAGCCGCAGTGGGCCGCCACCTGGGGGCGGGGGGAGGGAGGTGGGGTCGTTCATTCCAGAACGGGTTTGCAAAAATGGTAGGACGAGGTGTAGTGTAGAAATGTCGGGGGGGGGGGAGGTGGGGAGGTGGGGAGGGGCAACGCGGGGTCCTGTACAAGGTAGGCCTGGGATTGGCGGCGGCGGCCTGCCGCGCGGTACCACCGCGTCGTGGCGGTGCGCAACCAGCAGTAACACTGCGACCAGCACTGCCACCAGCAGGCACGGACAACGCAATGCAAGGCCACCACCCCGCAACGCCGCCACCCACCGACAGGAGCGCCGTGTCCGCCGCCGCGGCCACCGGCGCGCAGGGGTCGCCCAGAAGCTCCAGCAGCGGCAGCAGCACGCGCCGCAGCAGCCGCCCGCGCTGCGCGAACGCCGGCCCCGCCGCGCGCGCCGCGCCGCCCACCGCCTCCACCGCCACCCGCAGCAGCATCACATTCTCGCCCAGCTCCTGCACGCCCAGCGCCCGCGGCGCCGCGCCGGCCTGCCACCCCACCCCACCGCCTCCGCCTCCGCCACTGCTGCTACTGCCATTGCTACTGCTGCTACTGCTGCTACTGCCAATGATGGTGTTGTGTGTGGCCAGCTTAGCGATGCGCGGCCGCATCAGCTCGTCCAGCAGCGTGCCCAGCAGGCCCTCGTAGCCGGGGTCGGCGGCGGGGAAGCAGCCCGGCGGCGGGGGAGGGCTAGGGCTGGCGACGGGCTGCGCCGCCGCCGCCGGCGACTGGTGGGCTGCAGCAGCGGGCGGAGCGTCGGCGGCGCTGTCTGCGGCACGGTCAGCGGCGCTGGGCAGCCCCACCGGCGGCGTCCAGGCGTTGGAGGCGCCGATCACCACCTCCGCCGCCACCGCCACCACCGCCGCCGTCTCCAGCTGCCAGCTGCCCTCCAGCGCCGACCCGTGCGCCGCACCCGGACCGCCGCCACCGCCGCCAGCGCCACCAGGACCAGCGCCTGCGCCGCCGCGGCCGGCCGACGCGGCGGAAGAGGAGGCGGAGCGCACCGCCGCCACCAGCTCCTCCACAAGCCGCCGGAAGGCGCTGCCCGCGCCCGCGCCCGCACCCGCGCCTCCCTCAGCTGCGCCTCCCAGGAATCCGGCCCGCAGTCCCCCCTCTCGCGGCTCCTGCTGCCCCTGCGCCTGCTCCTGCTGCTGCTGCTGCTGCTGCTGCAGGTCCGCCCTGCGCGCCAGCCAGCCCAGCGCCCGCGCCACGCCCGCCACCGCCGCGTACGAGCGCTGCGACGCCAGGTGCAGCAGCCCCAGCGGCATGCGCGGCAGCTCGGGCACAGCGGTCGCGCCGCCGCCGCCGCAGCCGCCTGCAGCTGCCGCGGCCGCCGCGGCCGCCGCCACCGCAGGCTCCTTGGCTGTGCCAGCCCCACCCTCAAGTCCGGAAGGCGCGGGGGCTGGGGCGGGCGCAGTGCCAGAAGGCTCGGAGGGCGCCGCCGCGCTGGGCGCGGCCGCGGGCAGCTGCGGCGGCGGCCCGTAGGCGCCCGCCTCGCCGCGCAGGTGCAGCACCAGCGGCGCGGCGGTGCGGTCGAACGCGAAGCAGCGGAACAGCGCGCCCAGCAGCTCGGCCAGCGCCGCCGGCCGCAGCAGCAGCCACTCAGCCGCCGCGCCCGGCCCCGCCACCAGCAGCGCCGTGGTCAGGCAGCGCGCGCTCACCACCGCCTCCGCCTCGCCGCAGCGCACCGCGCGCAGCAGCCCGCCACCGCCCGCGCCCGCCTCGATCAGCTGCTGCAGCCCCGGCAGCGGCGGCGGGCGCGGCGGCGGCGCCGCCACTGCGGGCGGCGCGGGCGCCGGTGCTCCCGCGCCGGTGCCCGCACTGCCAGCATCCACGTCCGGACCCGCGCTTTCCGCGACCCGGCTTGCACCTCCGTTGCCTGCCGCCGGGGCCTCAGCGGGCACCGCAAGGGCCTCCGCAGTAGGCTCCGCGCTCACGCCCGCGCCGCCTCCGCCTCCGCCTCCCCCGCCTCCGAACTCGTCGCCGTCGTCCAGGCGCAGCTCGGGCTCTGCCAGCAGCACACTGTCCGCCGCTAGCTCGGCCATGAAGCGCTCGAACTCGTCCTCCAGCCCGCGCAGCGCCGCCGCCGCCGCCGCCTCCCGCGCCGCCGGCGCCGGCCCCGGCGGCCCCACCGCCGGCACCAGCTCACCTCCCGCGCCGCCCTCCTGGGGCACACTCGCCTCCGGCGGCGGCGGCGGCAGCGCCAGCAGCGCTGGCGGCGGCGAAAGCGGCGGCGGCGGCGGCGCTGCGCGCCGCGCCACCCAGGCCATGCAGGGCGCCGACACGGACGCCCACTCGTCCTGCGCCAGCGTGAAGACCAGCCGCAGCAGCAGCGGGCCCACGGGCGCCGCCGCCTGGCCGCAGCCGTCCAGCAGCGCGGCGGCGGTGGCGCCAAGCTCGGCGCGCACCGCGGGGCGCGGGTGCGAGGCCAGCGGCGGCAGCGCGCGGCCCAGCAGGGACGCCAGCCGCTGCGCGGTGTCTTCCAGCCAGCCCGCGGTGCGGTGCACGCGCAGCCGCCGCGGGGGCTGTGATTGAGGCTGTCCGGGGTGGGGTAGCGGAGGAGGAGCAGGCGGCGCGTCGCCGTGTGGGGCCGCGGGCTGGGGCGCCGCAGCCGCCAGGCTGAGCGCGCGGAGCGCCGACAGCGCATCGTCCGCACTGCTTGGCGCGCCCGCGACAACGAGTGCACCCGAGCTGCCCGACGGCTGCTGCTGCTGGCTGCTGCTGCGCCCAGCCAGGATGGGTGCACACAGGCGGTCCGACAGCACCGCCAGCGTGGCGGCGCGCAGGCAGCCCAGCGCCTGCACCAGCGCGGCGGCGCCGGGCGGCGCGCTGGGGCCGGAGCGCGACGCAGCGGCGCCTGCAGGGGCCGCAAGTCAAGTACCCCGACATGGGCAGGCCGAAGGCGGACAGACACCGGGTCAAAGCGGGCGGCGCCTGGTTTGGACGGGTCATACAAACTCCAGCCCCCCACGTGTCACACACCCATCCTATCCGTTCCCGCTGCCCCTTCGCCCCGAGCACTTCACTCCTCGCACACTATCGTTCACAACCGCCCCTGCCCTCCAGGTAGGCCACACTCTCCTCCTCGCTCTAGCGCACACGCACTGCGTTTGCTGTGGGTTTGGGCTGGTGACCCCAACCTCTTCCCTCCCTCCCACCCCCCGCCGACCCACCTCCCGCCACCAGGACCTTGGCCAGCCCCGACATGACGCCGGGCAGGAAGAAGGCGAGCGAGTCAGCGTCCGGGCTCAGGCCCTCCACCAGCAGCCGCAGCGAGGTCAGGCTGCCGGCGCACAGCGCCTTGCTGCCTGTGCGTGCGTGTGCGTGTAAATGTGCGTGTGCGGGTATGTGCATGCGTGCGCTGCACAGCACAGTGCCGCAAACCCGAAGGAGCTGACAGCCTCATACTGCGCCCCAAATGCACCTGCACCCCACACACTGCTGTTGCTGCGCCCGCGCGCCCCGCACTCACCCTTGTGTCCCGCCAGCACCTCCCGCTCCGCCGCCTCCAGGCAGCAGTGCACCAGGTACCCAGCCAACGGCGCCGCCGCCTCGCCGCACAGCGGCCCGCCCGAGCTGCCCGCCTCCTGCTCCCGCCGCCCTTCTCCTCGCCCCTGCTGCCCCTGCTGCCCTCCCCCCTCGTTCGAGAGGTGCGCCTGCCCCGCTACAGCTGCCGCCGCCAGCGGCTGTAGCGCCGCCGCCACGCAGCGCTGCAGCCCCAGGTGCACCTCCTCACTGGCGGCGTCGCGCCGCAGCGTCAGCAGCGGCGCCAGACGCTGCAGCACCACCAGCTGCCGCACCTCACCACCGGCGGCCGGGCCGGCACCGGCGGTGGGCGCCGCCACGGCGGCCGCGGCGGCGGGCGAGGCGGCATCGGCGTCGGGGCAGCGCTGTAGCAGCGCCTCGACGCAGCCTGCGACCAGCCAGGTACACACGCACATACGGTATGTTTGGCAAGAAAAAGAACTGTCGAGGGGTGCCGACGCAACGCATGTCATCAATGCTCGGCGCTTGTTCCCGCCACTCCCCCACTCACCCAGCAGCGCCTCCACCACTCGGTCGCTCCGGCACGCCGCCACCGTCAGCGCCTCGCCGCCAGCGCCCGCGCCAGCGGCCGCACCCTGCCCCTGGCCTCCCTGGCCTCCCTGCGGCGCCTGCTGCTGCCGCGTGGGCAACACCGCGTCCACCAGGATCAGCAGCGGGAATGCGACGTAGTCCCAGCAGGCCGCCACGCCGCCCGGCGGCAGCGCTGAGCCGGGCCCCAGCGCGTCGCGCAGCGCCGCCAGCGCCGGCGCCAGGCGCTCGGGCTGCTCCCGCAGCACCAGCAGCTGCGTGGTCAGCGGCCGAAGCGCGGCGAAGGCGGCCTGCCGCTCCGCCTGCGCCGCGTGCTGCGCGGGCGAGAGCAGCAGCGAGGGGCCGCCAGCGGAGTTGGTGCCGGCGCTTGCGGCGGCTGCGGCTGCGGCGGCTCCGCCGCCGCCTACCAGGCTGCTCAGGACCGCTGCTAGGCCGGCTGCGGACCCGGACAGGCCGCCGCGGCTGGCGGGCCCCTCGATGGGTATAGGCAGGGATGGCATACTGAGGAGCGGTAGTAGGTCGCGGCGGTGTTGTCGTGAAAAATCTTTT
Organism: Chlamydomonas incerta; assembly: GCA_016834605.1. Classification (NCBI taxonomy): domain Eukaryota; kingdom Viridiplantae; phylum Chlorophyta; class Chlorophyceae; order Chlamydomonadales; family Chlamydomonadaceae; genus Chlamydomonas; species Chlamydomonas incerta. The sequence goes on along the minus strand of JAEHOC010000002.1, from coordinate 4,429,517 downwards.
TGCGCTGCTGTCACCCCAGGTTGTGGTCCTTGTTCAGGCGGAGATGCCGCACAGGTACACGCCCAAAGCAACCAGCAGTGTGCCTAGGCCCAGCTCGGGAAGCCGGAAGGGCTCGCCCAGGGCCAAGTCCGCCAGCGCGTTGAAGAGGAGGCTGGCCGCGTTGGCTGCCGGCACGATGGTCGAGATGTCCCCGCCGGCGCCCAACAGGTACACGAACAGGACGCTGCCTGACTGATTCAGCAATTGCGGCACCAAGAACGACGGTGTGGTAAGCCAGATCCACAGCTGCTGGCCGAACCCTGGAGAACCAGATGCAAGGCGCTTCACGCGCGCATCAACTCTTTCGCTTCCTCTCTTGACAAAAGGATTAGTGACACCCCATAGCAGTCCTACAATTAGAGCAGCTAACGCGCCACGCATGGCCAGTCCGGAGTCCAAGTTTCTAGTAGGATCCGGCGTTTAACGCTGCAGCAGGTCATCGCATTATGTTCACAATGAAAAGCATCATGCATACAGCGAAACGGAGGTCTGAGGCTGGGCGAATCCACAAAACTGTCAGCAACATGGCGGGATTGGCGGGAGGCCCCGTTCTCAGAGCCCACAGCCTATTGTTGCCCCAAATCTATTACCCCAGCTATTTTGACGTTCGAATCTACTGATTATCGTCCATCAAACTTCTAAACGTGTCGGGAGGACCGAGCTCCCCCGAGCCTGGTTTTTCTTACTTCAGGCAGCTATGCTAGCTAAGGCTGGCGGCACAAAGCTGTGCGCAAGCATGTTAAGGAGCTCCGCCTTTTGGCCGTGAGCTTAAAGCAGAGATAGCGGGGCCAGGGCGACGAGATGGCCTTGGCGCAAGAGGAGGGCGGGGGCGACGAGGAGCCGTGTTGGACGCAGCTTCGCGCTCATCCCGATGACTCGTTGGAAATGCTCAAGAGCAAGAAGCGCCGGCTTCTTGCAATCGCCAAGGTTGGGCCACGTCTGTCCGTGCTTCGCGTGCCCAGCCTCAGAAGGCTTGTCTGCTTGCTCCGCCGTGCATTAACCCGCCCCCGCTCACGACCCCGACCAATGCAGGCGTACACGCAGCGCATTGCGCAGCCGACCTCGCGGCTGCCGCGCGTGCCAGCAGCACTCCTGGCCGGGGCACCCGTGCCGCTGGCACTTCCGTTAGACAGCGTGGGGGGCTCCAAGCCTCCTGGCAGCACCGCAGAGCCCAGCCCCGGCCCTCTATCTCTCGGGGAGGTGGGGCAGCTTCATGAAAACGGCGTGGACGGCATTATGGTTGGGCGCGGCAACCTCGCGTACGCCTTCGGTTCGCCAGGGCCCGACATTGCAGTGCACCTTGTCGTCAGGGGTGCCAGTTGCGTGTCGGGCGCAGCGGCAACGGGCGAGGCAGGCGCCGGTGGCGACGGCGCCGGCTGCGCAGGCGTGCCGCCAGCCTCTTCGGCTGACAACAGGACTGGGGCAGCCGGGAGCGCCCAACAGCCGGGCAGCGCCAGCCAGTCGGCTGATCCTTCGTGGCTGTTGCATCGCGGGAATCAGGCGCTGCCCAGCGCAGTGGAGCCGTTGCAAAAGACGTTCCAGAGGCGCCAAGCATGTGGGTCGGAGGCAAACCACGACCAGCTAGCTCCAGCTTTAGGAGCTCGGCCTCAGGAGTCGGGAGGCGGAAGTCTGCCGCCGCAGCAAGGTGGGTCCGTAGCAGCCGGCCTGCCAAACTCGGAAGGCGACGAATGCGCCGGTGCACAAGCGACGGGCGCGGGCGCAGCTGTGCCGTCGCTGCAACAGCAGCAGCAGGAGCAGCATGTCAGCCCCGGCATAGTGCCTGGTCAGCATCAGTCACACTCAAATCAGCCGGCGCTGGCGCACTCGCAGTCGCACACAGCACTGCAGCCGCCGCCGCCGCCACCTGGCCCCGGCGAGGACGCTACCGCTGCGGCTGAGGCTGCCACCGCAGACGCCATCGAGGCAGACCCGGCGCCGCAGGTAGCTGAGGGCCAGGCAGGGCAGGGCAAAGCGGACGATGTGGACGATGCGGATGAGGATGATGTCGTGTTCGTTGGCTGCACGCCCGGCGCGACGCCCCATGTCAGCCAGGACGCAGCCGCTTGGCTGCGCGGCGCGGCCAAGCCTCGGGGCTCGCAGCGCACGCCCGCGCCCGGCGCAGGAGCGGCGGGGCCCAGCGGCCGCAGCGAGGCCAGCGCGTTGAAGCAGCAGCGCAGCATCCTGCACTTCGTCCGACCCAGCGGAACCCAAGGACGCGCTGGGGGCAAGGCCACCAGGGCTGGGGGCCGCGCGATGTTCGGGGGCGGCCGCAGCGGCGGGCGTACGGGCCTGGCGGGTTTGGGCGCCTGGGGCGGAAGCCAGCCGCCGAGCGCGCTGCTCGGTTCACCCGCGCGACTCACCAGCGGGCGCGCTGGCGGCATGTGGGAACAGGACGGCTTGAGCCAGCCGCCGCTTAACGCGCCCGCGCACCAGCAGCCGCCACGGCCGGACGCGCCTGTGCCGGCGCCACGCCCGCCCAGTGCTGGGGGCAGCCTGTTCGGCAGCCAATTGGGCCGGGCTGCCAGCGCGCCCCTGGGCGCAGCAGCTGCGTCACACGGGCGGCAGCGCGTATCCGGCGGGGCGCAGGGCTCCACAGGCCGGCTTGGGCGGCAGGGCTCTGGCACGGTTGCCGGGGCTGCTGGGGCGGCGGTTGCCGCTGCAGCGCGCATCAGCCTGGGTGCCTGCCAGCTGGATGACACCGATTCCGACGGTGACGACGTGGCGGAGGAGGAGACCAGCAGCAGGCAGCCGGAGCGCCTGCAGCCAGCCGGCGCCGCGGACCGTGCGGGGGACGGCACAGCCGGCGGGACTGCGGCCGCGGCTGGGGGTGCGGGCGCAGGCACGGCGGTGGCAGCAGCAGAGCGTAATGCGCTGCGGTGTGTTGCGGACCTCAACATCTTGCCGGCGTCCTGCGTCGTGCCGGACTCGTGTGCAGGGCTGTTGACTCAGGACGCAACGCTTGCAGGCACGTGCGAAGATGTCGCTGGGGTCGGCGCCGCCGCAGAAGCCGGCGCTGCGGCACCAGAGCAGCTGGGGGCGCTTGGGATCGCTGGCGGCAGTGAGGAGGCGGTTGTGCCGGCGACGCCGCTTTCGGTGCAGGGCAGCGAGCGGCCTGCCTCAGGGCTAGCGGGCGCGTCTGCGCCGGCCGAGGGGCCGCTGAGCGTGCGGTCTGCCGGCACGGGGCTGCGCGCTGGCGCCCATGCAGCGGATGCGCGCGCGGGTGCTGGCGGCGCCGGATGCCTTGCCGGCGTGAACATGGTTGCGGCGACGCCGCTGCCACCAGTGCCGCTGCAGCACCCGACGGCGATCACGTCGACACCGCTGCAGGGGGCAGCAGCAGCAGCCGCAGCAGTCGTGGCCATCGCTGCCACGCCGGAGCACGCAATGTGCGGCGCAAGTGTCGTCGCAGGGCTGCTGCCTGCGCAGCGTAGCGGGGAGATGACACCCGCACCGGACGCACCGCTGCTGACAGCCGCGCTCTCCACCATGCCGGCGACCGCCGCAGCTGCCGGCCCCGTACCCACTGCGCCAAGCTTGCGGTCGGCAGACCGCACAGCGCGCGTGCTTCACCGCGGCCGCGCGCCGCCCACGTGCGCAGCCGGCCTGAATGGGGCCCCGGCGGGGCCAGGCCACGACGAGCTGCTGCACCCGGGCCTCGTGTTGGAAGTGCACGTGGGCATCGGCGGCGCGCAAGTGTACGGCGGCGGTGGCGGCGGCACCGCCGGCGGTAATGGCTGGGGGGCAGGGCGGCAGCCGGCCTGGGCAGAGGGGTGCAACTACATCTCCTGCCTGGTGCAGGAGCCGCCGCCGGGCGCAGGGCCGGATGCCGTGACGCCGGATGGCGCCGCCGGGTCAGGGCCGGTCGCAGGCGCCGATGCGAGCGGGGACAAGAACAACGCGTGTGCAGCGGCGGCAGCGGGTCCGCCGGCCGAGCCAGCCGAATGCGGGGAGCCGTCCACTTCCAGGCCGCACGTCCCGGACGACAACACCACGCCCCGCCCCACTGCGCACCAGCGCCGCCGCCTGCAAAGCCTTCCGTCCGTTGCAGGGGCTGCGGCTGCGACTGCTGCCGCCAGCGCCGCTCGGCCGGCACGGCGGCTGCTCATGCTGTACACATGGGTGCTGCCGCCGGGCCAGCCGCCCCAGTTGCACAGCGTGCTGCCGCTGTCGGCTCCGGGCACAGCGCTGCACACCTCCGCCACGCCCGGCATTCCGGCGACGCCGTCGCCCCTTACTGCTGTCAAGACCGCGGCCGGCTGCGGCAGCGGTGGTAGCGCTGGCGGGGGCGGCGGCCCCCCGGCCCCCGGTGTCGGCCACGCACTCACGCTGCTGGTCGGAGGCGACGGCAGCCCCGCCCTGCTGCTGGCAAGCCAGCTCAGCTGCGCGGCGGCGCCAAGCGACGCTCGACGCAGCCCCAGCGCCGAGCCCGCAGGCAACAATGGCAGCAGCACGGGCGCAGGCACGGCAGTAGCTCTGCGGTCGCCGCTGCCTACTGCGGGCGGCTGCGGCAGCGCGAGCGGCAGCAAGGCTAACCATGGCGTGCAGCTGCTGCAGTACTCGGCGGGCTCGTGGCGAACCTCCTGTGTGCTGCAGCCGCCGCAGCTGGAGGTGCACGCAGCCGCACGCGGCACGAGCGGCGGCAGCAGCTGCCCCCCTGGCGTGTCGGCGGCGGCGGCCAGCATGTTGTGCGTCAGCGCCGCGGCGTGTGTGGCCCGAGGGCGGCAGGGAGGTGGCGCCGGCGTGTTCTGGCAGGTGGTGGCCGCGGGCGAGGGCGGCCACGGCTGCGTGTGGCGGCTGCCGGCAGGGCTCACAGGCGCGCCGCTGCAACAGGCGAAGCTACCACAGGTGCGGCCGCTGCTGAACGCGCTGGCAGGCGTACCGTACGCAATGCTTACCGTATTGGCGGGACACGACACATTGCCGCTGCACACTACCGCTGCTGTGGACAGACCAGCACATGCCGTCACTCTTGCATCCTAATCTATCCGCCCGCATGCTCACTCACCCACCCTACCCATCGCCATCTCGTTTGCCCCGCTGTGTCCCCCCTGCCAGGCCCGCTACAAGCACAGCCTGCCGCTAAATGACGTGGTGGAACTGAGCCCTCTGCCCGACCGCGCCCACCTGGTGCTCGGCGCCTCCTCGGACGGCTGCGTGGTGCTGTGGGACGTGGGCCGCCCGCACGCCGTATGCGGCGCGGGAGCCGGCGGGGCAGGAGGCACGGGTAGCGCCGGCGTGGTGCTGAGCGCGGTGGCGCCGCCGGCGGTGCTGCTGACGGTGGCGCGGCCGGTGGACGGCGTGCTGCGTGGGCTGCAGCCGCTGGGCGTCCCTGGCGACCGCCTGGGCGGTGCGGCGGGCACCAGGCCGGGAGCAGCGGCCCAGGAGGGCGAGGAGGAGGCGGGAGCGGGAGACCAAGACGCCAGCTTCGCGGCGCGGACTGCGGGGCAGCCGGTGGTGTTCCTGGCGGCCGCCACGGCGCCGAGCTGCGCCTCCGGGTCCGGGCATCGGCAGCCGCACGCGCAGTGCGCCGCTGGCTGCCGCGTGATGCCGGTGCTGCTGCGGGACGGAGTTGTAGACGTGGGCCAGGCGCTGCACGTGCCTGATGCTACCTGCGTGGCGGCTGGCTCGGGGCTGGGGGCGGTGGGGACGAGCGGCGGGCGGGTGGTGGTGTGGAACCCGCTGGCAGGTGGTGCGGTGGCGGGCTGGCAGGTGCCGTGTGCCGTGACGGCAGTGGCGTTCATGCAGGAGTGCGAGGGGTCGGGTGGCGAGGCAGGAGCGTGTGCAGATGCGAAGGGGGAGGCTGGAGGGCGGGTCGGCGGGCTGTGCGTGCTGGCCGCGTCCGGCAGGCAGGTGATGGTGGCGCGGGTTTGACACGGCGCGGCAATCGCAGTTCCGGGCGCCAGGCCTGGCGCGCTGCAAAAGTCAAATGTGGGCTTATTGGGACGTATAAACTGTACCACTTGTAACTTTGGCAGGATGAAAACCTCTGTCCGTGGCCCCAGCGTTGCTCGAGACACCGGCGCGGGTCGAGCACCACTCGTCGCTCGCCGGGCCCCGCCAACTTACAGGCCTTCGGCCGTTGCGGTTGCCTCAACTCCAGTATCAGATGGACCTTCAACTTCGGACAGGCAGCACGCCAAACAGGCTCTACTTGACCTCGTAAAAAACACCAATCGAGGGCTCGGCGTTCGCACATTCACGCGCGGGCTGATTGAGGAGGCCCAGGTACTTCATGGGATAAGATTACGCGCAGCAGTGCCCTAGCGCGGTGTTAAGACGGTTCGGTCCATGCGCGTCCATCAAGCTTCGCGGTTGCGCGCCGGGCTGAATTACAGTTACAACACAATAGATTTCACAGCACACATTGACTTGCGGCCATCGCGCATGAGCGGCGACGTGGGGGCCGAGCTCGCCACACCTCGGTGCCCCCGCTCAACCCTCCTGTCGGCAGCACCCCTCAGCCCTACTCTCCACGCGCTTCACTTACCCCGCACCCCACCCCTCCCGGCGCGGGAATCGACGACGCCACTGCAGATTCGCGTGGAGTCCTACCAGGGCGACGCGCTGGACTTCAGCATCTTGGGCGGTAAATGGAAGCTCATTTACACAACTGCTTCCGATGTGCTGCCCATCCTGGAGGCGGAGTACCAGCTCAGCCCGGGACCCTTCTCGGCGTTTGGCTTCCCCCGACCCCTCGAGGTGGGAGGGGTTGTGCACTTGCTTGTCCCATTGCGGGGCGCGATGCTGTGATTTGGCGTTACGGTCAGCCGCGGCCTCAACCCGCTGCTCGACCTGCTGAACCCGCTGACGGCATCACGAACACGCTGTGCAGGTCGGCAACATCTACCAGCGCTTCACCAGCCCGGTGGACGACGAGGGGATAGTGGAGAACATCATCAACATCAAGACCCCCGCCTCAACGCTGGTGTTCACCGTGGGCGCCAGGTGCGTGCCGGGCCAGGACGCCGTACTGCGTGCCCGCCACCGATCAGCTCCGATCAGCTCGCGCGGCGCCGGTGCATGGCATTTGCAGCTGGCATGGCGCACGCCCGTGATGAGCTAGGCAGCTCTAAACTCCCCAAAATTGGCGGCACAGCTACCATACCTCATCTTAGATTGTCGGCCCGAAAGAGGCGAAGGCGCAGGGTATGGCCATCACAGTCACACAACGCATGCGGGCCGCACCAGTCGGCACGCCTTGCTGAGCCCGCCGCTGCCCGCCCCGCGACCTGGCCCCACCGCCCAGGTACGACGTGCGCTCCGGCAAGCGCATCGCGCTGGTGTTCGAGGACGCCCGGCTGGGTGACATCCAGCTCAGCGACGGCGCCGAGGCGCTCCTGGCGCCGGCGCTGCTGCCGCGCGGCTCGCTGCAGCACCAGCTGCTGCTGGCCATCAAGGAGTTCACGCTCAAGTTCCAGTTCCGCACCGCGGCGCAGCTGGCGTCGCAGGCGGTGACCCGGGCGGGCTCGGCGGCGGCGGGCTACCTGCTGACGTACCTGGACAAGGACATGCTCATCGGGCGCGCGATCGGACTGGGGGGCGTCTTCGTGTTCGTGCGGGAAGAGTGAATGCGAGGTGGGGACCGTGTGTTGTGCAGAGTTGTGTATCATATCAAGGCTGGGTGGAGGCGAGGTGTGGCGGTTGGGTGCGAAGACTTTTGCAGGGCTGGGTGGAGGCGAGGTGGTGCCCTGCACAGCCCTGGCCAGGCTGCCCCCGGCTGCTGCGCGTGCATTGTGCATGCTGTAGATGGATAGCCTGTCGGTAGTGCGCCGGGGGATGAAGGCATTCGATTTTATGCTGGTGTTGGTGCTGCGGTCATCTACGTCGTATGTTGGAGGCTGCAGAGTCTACCGGCGTGAGCCTGGGTGCGGGATGGAGGAGACACACTCCGCGGATGACTGATGGGGTGCCACGGTTCGGGCACGGCCCGCCATGCCACTTCAGTTCCCCTTCCCGACAGCAAGCGCCGTTTGCGCTGCATGTAAAAGCTTCAACTACATTTTTTGTCTCTTATATAGCGTAACTCATGATGCTGCGCCACCGCACACGGAGCATCAACTTGAAGCAAACTTGACGAGTTACGTGTGCCGTCAGAAAGAACCGCTGATTAGTTGGTATAATATTTGAAAATGGCAACTCCAAATTCGGATAGCCCAAGCTTCAAGACCTGGAGGGGCGTGAGCGCGAGGAACAGCAAGCCGGACCGCAGATTGCAGGAACTTTTAGCCCATCCTACGAAAGGCCTATTCACAACGCTTCCTGCAGAGCTGCGCGATGTAGCGAAAGGTAGGGAAATCACCGGCATGTGGTGCATTGGGCTCGAAGTAGGCACCGCTTTCACGCCGACCTGCGTGTACCGGTTCTTGTAAATGCTGCTGCCAAAATGTTCATGCAGTCTCATTCTCCGCTGGGAGGGGCTTGAGGGCGGCTGAGGGAGGCTTCTACACGGAGTTGCACGGGCACCCCCCACCCACCCACCCACCCCACCCACACGCGTGACCGCTCGCTTGGGCCCTGACACTCTCGTAACTTGCAGCCGGACTGGACCCTGTGGCGGTCACGAAGATGGGCGTCACACTCCGTGGCCTTCGCAAGCTCAGGTGCGTTGCAGGATGGATGATGTTATGATGTTACGGTATGCATCATTACAAGAAGGGACAGCCGAAGACCAGCACGGGGCATGCCCCGCATGGCCACGGCCATAAAGCACCGCTACCTCAACCGGCTATATTCCCCCCCCGCAGAACACGGCTGCGCCTCACGTTCGGGGATGAGTACGAAACCATGTCCACCGCCGAGGTCAACGCGCGCTGGGTGAAGGAGGTGACCAAGGAGCGGCAGTGCCGGCTGCTGGAGATGGGCCAGGTCGTAGACGCGGATGACGTGGCGCAGCCCATGTACTTTATCAGCCATGCGGTGAGGCACCGGCAGTGCTGCAGCCGTGGCGGGCTGGTCTGTGGGTTGGATTCGATGAGCAGGGGGCACGGGGAGCGGGGGGCGGGGAGGGTCAGGCAGCCAAGTTCGGGGCAAGAGGGTCAGGCAGACAGGTGGGGGGGCAGGAAGGACACCGATGGTCAGGACCTGTTGGGCAGGACAACCCGCTGGGGTGGCCGCGTCAGTGGCATGTCGCTGGCGCGTCCACGTCTTCTGGCACAGCTCCTGTTCCTAATCGGGGGCATTTTCAATTACCGGTACTGTGCGCGCGTGCACGGCCGCCCGTCGCGCGCCGCCGCCCACGCAGTGGAAGAACAAGATCTCGCTGCTGCTGGACTTCCTGCTGGACCGCTTCCTGGCGGCGGCGGACGGCAGCGTGGCGGTGTGGCTGGACATCCTGTCGGGTGAGCGCCGGCAGCTGGCGGCTGGCGACTGGCGACGTATAGGAGGTGGCGGCTGGCGACGTATAGGAGGTGGCGGCTGGCGACGTATAGGAGGTGGCGGCTGGCGACGTATAGGAGGTGGCGGCTGGCGGCATGGGAGGTGGCGGCTGGCGACGTATAGGAGGTGGCGGCTGGCGGCATGAAAGGGGGTGGCGGCTGGAGGCATGGGGGGTAGCGCAATCGCCATTGCGGTCAGGAGGTGGCGGCTGGGTGACAGAGCAGACAGGCAAACCAGCGGTTGGCGGAGACACAGCGAGAGATGGTGCGGCTCATGTCAGTTGCTGATCGTGCCCGCGCTGCGTGCCCGCACTGGCGGCCTGCAGTGAACCAGCACGAGAGCACGTCGGCGCACAAGCGCGACATCGCCGCGTTCGACCAGGTGGTGCGGGCCTGCACCGGCGGCACCATCGTGGTCATGGGTGAGGCCGGGGCGGGGGCGGGGGCGGGAGGGGCGGGCGTGTGGGAGCAGCCAGGTCTCTGGGGGGGGGGCATGCAGCAGCACATTGTGGGAGGTGCTGGGTGGCGACGGCTTGCCGCAGCGGCGCCCAACTGCTGGCACCAGGAAGTGAGGCGGAGGGCGTGACACGGCAGGGCAGGCTGACGCTGTGCCGTTGCGGTACGCGCCTGCACGGCTCACAGATGTGGCAAATTGCAACCCCGCCACCCGCGGCTGGTGCATCTACGAGTGGGCCACCACCCGCGCCCGCCACGGCCCCGACGGACTGCACATGTGGCTGGAGCCCGGCGACCGCGGCGTGGTGAGACACACGCGTTGTCGGGGAGATTAATACGCACGCGGGGGATTAAGGTTTAGTTCACACCGCCCCGGCACCTTTGACAAGCAAGCTGCGCGACTGACTCACACATCTCAAACGTGTGACCATGTTGCAATGGACAGGTGTACGGCAGCCTGGACATCCGCATGGTGCGCGTGGGCGGGGGCCGGGAGCCGGGGGCGGGCGGGTGGGGTTGAGGTCGGGGGCATACACAGCTGGCAAAGCCCTGGGGCCCACCAACCAGCACGTGTCTCGCGGCGCGTGCCTTCAACTGCCATGCAACATCTGAACCTCTCTTCCCGTCCCAACAGGCGGAGTGCCAGTTCCCGGCGGACAAGGAGATGATCCTGGCCACAGTGGAGCGGCAGCATGGCTCTGCCGAGCTCTTCAACACCAAGCTCAAGCTGCAGGTGCGGCATACGGACACATTTGGCACGCGGTGTGATGATTCCGGGCCGCGGCCCTCGAACCGACAGCGCGTGCACCGCCCTGTCGCGGCGGGCACCATCCAGTCGGGCTGCGAGCGTTGCTCAGGCCCCCACACCCCCATCGCCGGTTCGCCACCCATCATTCTAACCCCGCTTCACCTGCATTGTCACCCCCACTCCGCTGCGCTCCCCTGCAGCTGCTGCTGGAGCCCGTGAGCTACCGGGTGGACGAGCGCCGCCTGCTGCAGCGCGCGCGCGGCACCCGCTGGGACTTCAACGCCGTGGCCGCCTGGCTGGACGCAGGGCCGCCGCGCGCGGGCGGGGCCGGCGGCGGCGGCGGCGGCGGTGGCAAGGGCGGCGCGCGCGTGCTGTGCGTGGTGGCGGGCGCGGGCGAGGGCAAGAGCACCATCAGCGCGGCGCTGTGCGCGGTGCCGGCGGAGGGCGGCTTCGGCGAGCGCATCAGCTGCCGCCACTACTGCAAGTACAGCGACCAGCGGCGGCTGGACCCGGTGCGCGTCATCAAGTCCCTGGCCTTCCAGCTGGCCAACAGGTGGGACGGTCAAAGAAGTGTAGCAGGGCAGCTCATTCCTATTCTAAAATGGACCATTGCCATCCCATAACCAACAGAGCGGGGGGGGGGAAAGAGGGGGAAAAGCTTGAGCGCCGTTACCAACCAAGGAGGACGGATTGGGAGTGAATCGGGAGTGAATCGGATGGGAATCAAGAGCTGGCACACACCACCGGGTGTGACGGCAGCTAGCTCACCGCCCAGCTTCCTGCTTTCTGGCCTGCACGCTCTGTGTCGTTGTGCAGGTTCCCGGTGGCGTGCCAGCAGCTGCTGCGGCAGGACGCGGTGCGGGTGGCGCAGGAGGTGTCGGCGGAGGCGGCCTTTGAGGCGCTGCTGGCGGAGCCGCTGCGCCGCGTGGTGTCGCAGCCAGACTTCGACGGCAGCCAGGTAGGGGCGGGCATGCTATACGGTAAATGCTAGGTTCGATGCTGCTGTAGCCGGCAAAGTTGCTGCTGCAGTCCAGCGCCGCGCCCACAAATTCCAGGCTTGGCACCGCAAGAGATTTGGGGTTTAGGTGACGCACCTGACACAGAAGCCGGTACACTGTCGCTGCCTGGCCAACTCGCGCGCAGGTGGTGCTGCTGCTGGATGCGTTGGACGAAGCTGACCCGCCGCCGGCCCTGGTGGAGGCGCCCGCCCGCATCGACCCGCTCACCGGCCGCCCCGTCACCGCCCGGCCCGCCTCGGCGCGCTCTGCGATCGCCGCGGCGCCGCCGCCCTGCAGCAACAAGGTGGTGCAGCTGCTCACGACGCTGCTGACCAGCCTGCCGCCCTGCGTGCGCTTCATCCTCACCACCCGGCCCGACGCTGTGGGCGGCAGCGTGTGTGGCCTGCTGGATCGCACGTTTGCGGCCAGCGGCGGCGTGGAGTACCTGCGGCCGTCGTCGCTGCGGCGCGTGACTGGCGGCTCGGCGGCGGCGCAGGCGGTGGGCGGCGGCGCGGCGGAGGGCGGCATCCTGGTGTACCGCACCGTGGTGGGCGAGTGCCTGCCCAAGGGCGCGGTGGCGGCACTGGAGGCGCCGCCCACCCTGGTGGACCTGAACGATGTGTACAAGCAGGTGCGGCGGCGGCCCTAAGGGCCCTGGGGCGGCGGGGCACCGGGGCGGGGCTTGGGCAGCTGCTGGGGGCGGGCCCTGTTGTGCGAAGGGAGACGCGCTCAGCCAGGTTGCGTGGACAAGCAGCTAGAGGTACAGGCACGGGTAGACAGATGCAGACAGGTGCAGACAGCTTCACCTTGGCCCGAACAATGCACGGAACACCCCTTGCAGGTGTTCTCCACGGCCTTCGCCAAGTTGCCCAAGCCCGAGGTGGCGCCGGTGCGCACCATGCTGGCGGTGCTGCTGGCGGCGCAGGAGCCGCTGCCGCAGAGCCTGCTGACGGCCATGGGGCTGGGCGGGCTGCTGCACAAGCTGCCCGGCTACCCGGTGACCTACTTTGCGGAGGAGCACCACGTGTACTCCCTGCACAAGTGAGGCGGGGCGCGGGGAGGTTGGTACGATCCAGACCCTGACTCAGTAAGGATGGGGATGCAGGACTGAGCGGATGGAGGACTGTTGCATGGACCTGGGGTACACAGAGGGGCAGTGGCCGCAAGCCGGGTGCCTTGCACGAGAGCGCCGTACCTTCACGGCCCGTTACGCCCCCCTTCGGTCATGGTGATGCTGCGAACCGCCAGGTCGCTGGCGGACTGGCTGCTGGACCCCTGGGCCCTGCACAGCTTCAAGCCCGACCTGCTGGCCGGCCACCGCCAGCTGGCGCAGACGCTGCTGCTGAGCGTGCGCAAGGGCGGCCACCCGTCGCCGTACACGCTCAAGGTGCGGAAGCACGGCCGCCGCGCCACGGCGCGGCTCAGCGCCCCCCCCCAATACACACACGAGCAGCTGTCTGCACGAGCACGCCTGTTCTCCTGTTCCGTGCACACCTGCACACCATCTCGATTGCCCACGCCGTCGGCATGCGTGGAGCCTCACCCGCACCTCCACCACACCACACTACGCCGCACCTCGCTGACGGCTAACCCGACGGCTGACCTGACCCCGCACACGCGTGTGTGTGCCGCGCCGCAGTACCTGGTGCGGCACCTGGTGGCCTGCCGCGACCTGCCGCACCTGGAGGCGCTGCTGGGCGACTTCGCCTTCCTGGCCGCCGCCTTCAGCCAGGGCCACGGCCACGCCCTCATTCGCGACCTGCTGCGGCTGGAGGCGCCCTCGCCGCCGCTGGCGGACGTGCAGCGCTGGCTGCTGGCGCGGCAGCACGAGCTGGTGGGTCACGGAGCGCAAGTCACAAGGGAGCTGGGAGGGGGGGTTGGGGTAGTGATGGGGTGGGGCGGTCCGGGCTAGCAGAGAGCGGCTGGGGATGAGGAATCAGGGTGGGGGCCGCGTGTTGACCTGCGCACCTGCCGGGTGTTGGTTGGTTGGTGTTGGCGACAGGTGGCTGCGAAGACGGAGGCGGACGTTGTCGCCACCGCGCTGCGCTGCCCGGTGGACACGCTGGTGTACGCGGCGGGCAGCAAGCGCTACAAGGCCATGGCGGGCGCCGCGGCCGAGGCGAAGGGCGGCGCTGGCGGAGGCGGCGCCCCAGCGGCAGGCAGCGAAGGCGCGCCGCCGCCGCCACAGACCTGGGAGATGGTGCAGGGGCTGGGCGCGCCGCGCAGGTGGCCTGCGACCAAGGTCATCATGCCGGGGCACAGCGGCGTGTCGGCCTGCGTGAGCTGGTCGCCCGACGGCGCCACGCTCGCCAGCGCCTCGTGGGACGGCACACTGCGGCTGTTCGACACCGGCAGCGGCGAGTGCATCGGCGTGCTGAAGGTGCGTGTGGTTGGGTGCACTTGTAAGCGGCGCCGGGGTCTGCGTGTGTGTATGCTTGTGCGTATATTTGTATGTCTGCGGGCTGCGGTGCGGCCCACCAACCACATAGGGAACGGCTCCAGAGGTTGACAGCACGCAATACACATATCCTGGACCGCTGGCGACTTTGCAATGACTGCCCTCGACACGCAGGGGCGTGAGGGCAAGGCCAAGTGTGTGGAGTGGTCGCCGTCTGGGCGCATGCTGGCCAGTGGCGGGGAGGACAAGGCGGTCCGGCTGTGGGACGCCGTCAGCGGCGAGTGCGTGGCGGCGCTCCAGGTGGGCAACCTGTCTTTTGCTGCGCTCGTGGGTTCTGAAGGCATCAAAGCAGGTTCACACACAACTCGTAGTCGTAACAATGTCGTACTTCTCGTACAATCGTGTGCGGCAACAATCAACAGGGCCATGACGAGGACGTCAATGCCATCGCCTGGTCGGCAGACGGGGGGAGTATCGCCAGCGGCGCCAACGACCAGACCATTCGGGTCTGGGACGTGGCTGCCGGCACCTGCACCGCCACGCTACCGGTGAGCCCCTACCCACACGGCGGGGCCGCGGGGCAATGCAACCCATGCGGTGCCGCACGCGTACGCACCTGCCGCACCACTCCTCGCGTTGAACCGCTATCCCTGCTCATTCCGCCGCACACGCAGGCCCAGGGCTTCAAAGTGAACACGATTGCGTGGAGCCGCGACGGGCGCCGCCTGGCCTCGGGCGGCGGCTACATGGACGTCGAGGACACGTCCGTGGTGGTGTGGGACGTGGCGGCGGCGCAGCCCGAGGCTGTGTTGGTGGTGAGCCGGAGGCCGGCGGGGCAGGGCGGGGCAGGGCGAGGCAGGGTGTGTGGGGCGGTCTGCCTGCGCTTTCACCCTGGCGTGCGCGAACGCCTGCCGCCTCCTTGCATTATGCTTGCAGGGCCACGAGATGCACGTGGATGGCGTGGCTTTCAGCCCCGACGGCGCCGTGCTGGCCTCCGCCTCACACGACGCCACCGTGCGGTTGTGGTCCCTGCCGGACGCGCAGCTCCTGGCGGTCCTTCGCGTGAGTGGCTGTGACTTGTGTAGGCTCTGCACCCGGCTGTGTGCTGTGTGGACTGCACTTGACCTGAACCCGGACGCGTTTGCCGCTTGCATCCTCGCAGCACCACTCCCAGCCGGTGACCGCGGTGGCGTGGAGCCGTGACGGCCGCACGCTGGCCACAGCCAGCTGGGACAAGACGCTGGCGCTGGTGGACGTGGCGAGCGGGCAGGTGGCCGCCGCACTGGAGGTGCGCCGTACGCGTGTGCTTGCGCGGCCTGGTCTTGGGCTGCGGCGGGGCGGGGAGGACTGCAGGGAGGGCGGTCGGTTTGGCGACTTCCCGGCTTCTAGGCGCGCTCCTAGGATGTAGCCTGCTGGAGCCATATGCCAATTACGCCGCTTGCTGCCTCATCAACAACCGGCGCACAGGGCCACATGAACTTGCCGTTCGACTGCAAATGGAGCCCCGACAACAAGAGCCTAGCCAGCTGCGGCAAGAGCGGGAAGTGCCGCATCTGGACCGTGCCGGAGCTGCCCGTCGCAGGCTCCACGACTGCGGTGGACCCCGTGTCTGCGGCTGCTGTCACGTCGGCCGGGGTGAGGCACGACGCAGACCCGTCAAAGGGGCGGGTCAGCTTTCCAGTGGTCATGCATCATTGCGGGCATCACTCGCTGACCTGATGTCTACGCCGAATGAACACGCAGGCGGGTCACTCCCAGGCGGTGCATGCGGTAACATGGAGCCCCGACGGCACCCGGCTGGCCTCCGCCAGCAGCGACGCAACTGCTCGCGTGTGGGAGGCCCGGAGCGGCGTGTGCCTTCTCCGACTGGAGGCGGGCGCGGCCGAGGGCGGCTCAGAGGTGGGGCCTGCAGACTGGTGCTGGCCCCTTTCCGCAGTACCGCATGTCCGTGCCGGCCGCGGTGCCATGGCTGCATGTGCCTTGTTCGCACCTTACGTACCCTGTTTGCGTATGTGCCTTTCGTTGCGCAGGAGCACGGCCTCAGGCAGACGTCTGTCAACACCGTGTCTTTCAGGTGCAGTACAAGCACGTGCCGCATGCATGGCGCTTCTGGGCGCGCATTCGCCTGACCGCTTCTCCCACCCCACGTAACATACCGTAATGTACAACTTCTCAACCTCGCAACCCCACGTTGCAAATCCCGCAGCCCCGACGGCAAGCTGCTCGCCACCGGCTCCAACTCCAAGGCGGTGCGCCTGTCCGCGGCCGACTCGGGGACCCTGGTGGCGGTGCTGGAGGTGCGCTCCGGCCGCGCGCGCGTCATATTGCCTCCCGTCCCTCCACCTCGGCCGACACACCCCACCAGCGAACCGGTCGAACCCGCGACACACCGCCGGGTCCTGCCAACCAAACTTAGTCCGCACTCTCACTCCACCTGTGCCTCCCGCTTTGCTCCACCTTGCTTTGCGTTGCTTTGCTGGCCGCAGGGCCACCAGTTCTTCGTGCAGTGCGTGCGCTTCAGCCCCTGCGGGCGCTACCTCGCCAGCAGCGGCTGGGACGGGCTGGTGCTGCTGTGGGACGTGGCCTCGGGCCAGCAGGTTGCTGCGCTGGAGGGGCACACCGACCGCGTGCTGGGCCTGGCCTGGAGCCCCGACAGCCGCCACCTGGCGTCCTGCGGGTACGAGGAGGATCGAACGGTGAAGCTGTGGAGTGTGGATTCTCACGCCTGCTTCGCCACGCTGCGCGAGCACGGCGCGGCCGTGCACAGCGTGGCGTACAGCCCGGACGGCACGGCGCTCGCCAGCTGTGGCGCGGATGGGGTGCGGCTGTATGACGCCGCGACCCGCGTGTGCACCGCCAAGCTGGAGGTGAGCCATCGGGGGAATGAGCTGCAGCTGGTCCTGACTGGCAATGCCGATTGTAAGATTTGAAGGGCACCAGCCGTTTTCGGTGGGAGTTGGATGGAGCCTTTGGTAACCAAGCGGCCCGGTCTGCGCTGCTTCAACCACGCAGGACTTTGCCGGCGCCGTGACGGGCGTGGCGTGGAGCCCCAGCAGCGATGAGCTGGCGTGTGCGGCGGACGCGGGCCTGTGCGTGGACATTCGCAACGTGCGAAAGGGCGGAGCGCGCGTGGCCGTGCTGCAGGTAGGCCTGGTGCCGTGGCACCGTGCTGGGTGACACTTTCAACCTGGGGCCGTCCATCTGCGGCACCGCCCAAACACATGCGCGACACACGCGGCTGATTGCGCCTAACCCGTTGGCTCGGGATCTGCGTTTCCCCCCACGCAGGGCCCCAGCGCCGCGGTGACGGGCGTGTCATGGTCACCCGACGGCAAGGCTGTGGCGTGCTGCAGCAAGGACAAGAGCATCCGCGTGTATGAGCGCCGGGACTGAGAGCAGCTGCTGCGAGCAATGAACTGCGAACTGCGAACTGAACTGCGCGGGAGGATCGGACATTCTGACGGCTCTACTTATCGGCCTAGCTGCGGCACGTCACGCCGGTGGTGGGCCAGGGTTGTACGGCAGTGAGGGCCGTCGTTGTTTTGGCGGATGAGGGCCGGTAATGTCCGGAGAGCGATGCTGTGCACGGCCGACCAGGCCCTGGCGCGGCTCGATGCGGGCGCGTGGCGGGTGGCGAGAGCGGGGCACAGTCTGAACGGTGGCATAGACGTGCGTGGTGTGGGCTGTGGTCTGCTGACTGCCCTCCACATGCTGCGCTGCAAAACGCGCTGCTCACACACATCCATGGCTTGGGCGCTGTCGTGCAGGGGGAGGTTAAGAGGAGCAATTTCGAATGGTATTAGGTAGCGGGTTGTCACCCTACGCGCTGTGGGTCATGCCCGACACACGCGACGCCGTTCACAATAAGATGCTGGGACGTTGTCAGTTTGGTCGCAGACCTGCGTGACGCGACCTTGGCGGTCTTGAATCTGGATGGGTTGGCAGCCAAGAAGCGGGAATCTGTGGGTGTCTTACCCATCCACCACCAGTAAATCTACGCCACTTTGATTCAAGGCTCTCCATAGCCACTTCGTAATCTTATGGGCTATTGCGGCAGCTGTCCTCAGAACACACACAGCGCGGCAATGTACCAAACGCAGAAGCTTGTTCCGCCAGCGCAATCAGCTACGCCCGCGATCAACGGGCACCACACCAGTGGGAAAACTCGAGCGGTTCGAAGGTCCAGTACGAAAGCCAGTCCGCATTTCATGGCTAGTTATTCGCATTATACGTTCACCAGGCGAGGTTACTGTCGAGCCCCCATTATTGACTGTACTGTGATGGGGGTGTGGGAGGTGATGCAACGACACGCTGCCGTACCACTGCATCGATGCGAATGCTTATTCGTGTCTCCGTGCGAAGAGTCCCCGCGAAGTAAAACTAGACTGTCCGGTGGTTTTTCTCGCGTCTAGCGTGGCAAGGGCGTTCTCCATCATGGCCGCCAGCCGGCCAACCTCCCAATCCGCATCCGCAACTGCTGCTGCTACTGCCGGGCCTGTGCTGCTACTGCCGCTGCACCTGGCGCCACGGCGGTCGGTCGCACGCCTAGGGCCCGTCCACGGACTTGAGCGCCATGCCGTCCATGGAGCCCATCACCACGCCGCCGCGGGGGTAGCGCGCGGCGCGCACCATGCGGAAGATGGCGTTCAGGTGGGCCAGCGACACCGCGTGCGACAGCAGGCAGGTGGTGATGGCCTGTGAGTGCGGCGGAGGCGAAAGGACATTGCAGCGACATCAGGGCGGTAGGGCCTCGGCAGTGGCAAGCTTCTCCAGCCAGGCAGCCCGCCCGGTTCCCACGAAGGGGCGCGTGCGTGATCGGGCACGGTCAGCCCTTGAGCTTTGGTGGCACCAAGACAGCGGCTCCTCAGTGACGCCCACCCACCTGCAGCGAGAGCACGTCCACGCCCACCACCGCGACCGCAGTGGCGGCGGCACTGCTGGGGCCCGCCGCGCTGGTGGCCAGCGACTGAAAGCCCAGGGCGCCTGCGCAGCAGCCGCCAGCACGCGGAAACGGCGGTGTGTGTGTCGGT
Organism: Chlamydomonas incerta; assembly: GCA_016834605.1. Lineage (NCBI taxonomy): Eukaryota > Viridiplantae > Chlorophyta > Chlorophyceae > Chlamydomonadales > Chlamydomonadaceae > Chlamydomonas > Chlamydomonas incerta. Next base: position 4,410,474 of record JAEHOC010000002.1, on the reverse strand, counting down.
GGCTACACAGCAATGGAGATGCGGCCCCCCCCGCAACTCCAGAAGAATGACAGCATAGCTCTGCATACTACTAGTCCTGCGCCCGAGCCGGGAGCCGCAGCCGCACGTGCCCCAGCCCACCGCCCGCTCACCCACGGACGCCTGCAGGCCGACGGCCAGCAGCACGATGGCTGCGATGTTGAAGACCATGCAGCGCAGCAGGTTGCCGCTGATCCAACTTGGGCTTACAGGCTGATTATTCTGCATCTTGGTGGCGCTGCCGATGAACACCTGCACATGCACACGCACATGCACATGCTCGGTGTTGGTATGCGTTAGTAACAGCGACCATTGCTGGGCGGGTTTGGTTTCCGTGTGTTGTCCAGCACATGCACATGCACACGCACGTTCACATGCACGTTCACGTGTGGGGGTGTGCGTGCGTACGTGGGCGGCAGTGCGCGATGAGGCATTGCCGTGTGGGTGCGCTGCACAGCGCGCGAGGCGCCGCAATGCGCCATGTGCGCATGCACTGGTGCGCGGCAGCAGCCGCCAGGCGGACACACGGCTTCCCACAGGCCCGTGGCTCCTCCGGCACCCCCAACTCACATGGCTGAACCACATGGTCATGAAGCCCACGGCAATGCCCACGGCGGTGAAGAGGCGGTGCCAGGTGGGGCCGGCCTGCAGCAGTCGGTTGGGCACAGGCGCACTCAGCCGCAGGAAAGGGAGCAGCAGCACGGACCCGCACCCAGTAGCAAGCCCTAGCAGCGCTCCTGCGCTGAAGCTAGCTCAAAACGTAGCATGCGCTTACGGTAGCGGGATGGGCGGCGAAGGAAAAGTAAAGGGCCACAGCGGACAGCACAGTGAGGCCCAGCTGCGCCGCGAACGCGGCGCCGCTGACCACCTTCTTGAAGTCCGCCTGGTTCTTCAGGTTGATCTGTCAGACGCGGCAATTGGAGAGAAGCTTTAGCCAAGTAAGCATCGTCGTCAAAGCGCGCAGTTGCTTGGGGGCGTCAGAACAGCGGTCCGAGTTGTCACGCCGGGGGCAAGGGCAAGCCAAGCAGCTTTGTGGGGCTGGTGCGCATCAAACGGCTGGTACGGTACCAGTCTCTCCAGCTGCGGCTCACCAGCTCAGGGTGGCTGGGGTCCAGGGGCACCGGGTCTTCCTTATACATCACTCGCGCCTGCACGTCAACCAGGTTAGGGACATTGACGGGGGGGGGGGGGGTTGTTGGAGAGGGAAAGGTCGAGGTGTGAGAAAAAGCACGCTCGATTGGGAGGGGAAGACCGGGCCGACTACCGCGCGGGAACGCTGTCAGTAGTCGTGTTCTCGCTGCCCCTACATCAACGCCTCGCTTGTGAAAACCACCATCCCTGGTGGGCTGTTTAGCGAAGTCGCTTTTCGTTGCGGGGGGCCGCATGTCGTCCGGAACCAAAGCACTTTTCAATAACGTCAGTTGCGCCCTTCCGACAGCTCGCTCTAACAATAACATAGCGTCGTGTATCGGTGATGAGCGCCAATGGGATCGACCGCCGACACATACCTGCACCTGGCGCTCCGCATGCGGATCCTCGCGACGCCCGAAAGGCTGCAGCCTGGCACATGGTCCCTTGCAGAAGCCACGCAGGATGCTCGAGCGCACTGGCGTCGCCTCAGCGCTGCGGCGAACCACCGGCGCGGTAGAACGGAAGCAGAGGCTCGCCATACTCGAAGATGCGATGCGATTTCGGAACAAGCAATCGACTGTGTACAAACTTTTACGTCTCCGAGCTTGGAAGCGGGCTGGGTTGCCGAGCACTATAAAAAGGCATCCCGGACTGTACCGGCCGCAGTACCGGCAATGCCCCATCTCGGGCGTGGCGTGTCGAACCGCGGTTACCCCGCAAGCCCGAATCAATTCAAATCTTCTGTCTGCAACCCGAGACGCCGTTTTGTATCAAGCCCTAAATGGGCGTTAACAGCAGTTACATTTGGGTTCCGTGCGTCCCAGGCTAGCGTGCTGCTACGAAACATTATGTATGCGACATTACCGAAGTGCTTGCAAAACGTGAACGCGAATATGCGAGCAATGAATGCGACATTACAGGGGGAGTAGGGACAGCCCGACCAAGCAAGGGTGCCACGCAGGCCCGCACCCAGGCCAAGAGGGACCATCTCCTGTCCGGAGGGAAACCGCCCTACCCCCAGCTGTCTGCCGACCTTCGACAAACCGTGCATTATGTCCACATCGTCCGTCGCCCACCCCAAGCCCCGCCACCTGCCGCGCTTCGTCAACCGGGAGCGGTTTGAAAGCGTCACATCCGCGGGCCAGCCAGGCAGCCCGCGCCGCCTCCTCCAAGCCCGCGGGAAGCAGCGCCACTGCCACCGCAAAGCACTCCACAGCCAGCACGGCCGACGCAGGTCCCACCAAGGGTACGGCAGCACCCACCGCCGAAGCACAGGCCGCCACACCTTCCAGAATAAACCGCCGCACCAAACCCGGCTCCCCACTCCTCACGGAGGGGGAAGGCCATCTCCTCCAACTGGTCACTTGCAGCCACCAGCTGACCCACTCTACCCAACCAAACGCCCAGGTGCCCCAGAGAGCGTGATTGTGTCAATCACAGCACGACTTGCGGTGAGCGCTTTGTGCTCGCCTGACCTCAATCAGCCCGTCACTCGTTGAAGGGCACCAGGAGCTGCAGGAAATGCAGCGCAGCGCCCGACCCAGTCACCTGCCAGAGCTCACCCACGTCCGGCATATTCTGCGCGTGCTTCGCCCAGGCAATCGCGCCCAGCGCATTGATGGCGGCAATCCACGCATTTACGGTGCGGTAGAAGAGCTCCTTGGACGCGCGCCCGTCTGCACACGCAGCGGCCTGCATGGAACACACAGCCCGCACGCATTTCTTGACCAAGTCTCGCCCAACGATAATACAGGCCATACGACGGAAACACAGGAATGGTAGTTTGCTTATGTTCATCCTCCCTCAAAGCGCTGCAGCAAACGAACAGCTTCTCGCGAGAGGTCCCCGTTTTCCTCCACTCTCCGCACCCGCATGCCAGCGTTGAGGACGGCCTGTACCAGCTCGTCCTTGCTTGCCGTTGGCGGGCTGCTTGGGTTATGCGCTGCAAGTCCTGCGTCATTCGTCTTGAGAAGAAGGCCGGGATCGTCCTCGGTGAGCGTCAGGGAGCTTGTCAGCTCGCCGATGTTTAAAATTGCTGAGGCCATTTGTGGCAGCTATGCGATTTAGGGCTTCACGCGACGCGTCCAGGGTCGGCTTGATGAAGTTGTCCGATGTCTGTGATAATATGACGTGTGTGACGCTGGTAAGCTTTGCGAGTGCCCGCAACGCACGGTGCTCATGCCGAAAATCGCGATGATCGCCACCCGCACCGGCACCACCGGGTGCCACTTCGGGAGTGCGTGAGTCCAAGCCCCTTGACCATTGAAGCGGTATCTTATGACATGTATTAAGGTCCCTGAGCAGTTCCCCCGGCATTAATTCGAGCGACAGCCGAAGTCGAAATGCTAAATGTCGCGGTCGCCAGGACCGAACAGAATTCGCCTGACGCTATCAGGGTTGAATCTATAGGTACATCCATGTTGACGACACTTGGTCTAGCCCCAAAACACCGCCTATGCGAGATATGGGCTCCGGTCAACTTCGCGACTTGAGCCCCGACCGACGTGTTTTAGTCCTCTGCCGAGCGCAATTGGCCATTGATGCTGTTAGATATGTATCTACAAAAAGGCGGCGTGTAAATCGTGCGGTAGGATTTGTGCCGGGCGACTGCCGGTGCCCTCCGCGCGTGCGGGTGTGGCTGGGAAAATGCACCCCCCAGACGGATTGCGCCGTACGACATTTCTGACAATCTCCTCCTAGGTCAAACCCGGACCAAAACCCACAACGCCGCGTCAATCAGCCTCGGAGGACCTCGTCTGAAGGTGCTACGGGCGCCTCAAAGTTGGGTCAGCGCCTGGACTCTGCCCAAACCGGGAGTGGCACCGGGGTGACCGGCACACGCCATGCAGCGTCAGGTTCTGCTGCGAAACATCATGCGTGTGCGTGTGGCCTGCCAAGCACATACACCAGCAACTGAGGCGCGGAGGTGGCCAGCGGTGCAGGCTTCACACTTGGTGTAAATTACATGCATAGACACATAGAGATGTCCGTGCTGCGGCAGCGTGGCGCAGCTTGGCGCCAACATAGCGCGCGGTGGGATGTTGTCAGCTTGTTCCGTATGTCACGAGAACGGCACAAACAGCCGCGATACACACACATACGCATACACAAGAACTTCACCATTGAGGTCAAGCCGTCAAGGGCTGCAGGCCGCATGCATGGCCTCCGTAAAGCCCGCCCCGCACATGCTTTCGTACTTGTTCATGGGGTGATGGGTCCATGCACAAGTGCACAACGCGCACAACCCCCCGCCCCCTGACGTTCAACCAGCGAGCGAACGCACCGGCCCGAACCCCTCCGTGCATCGTATGAATATTGCCAGCCAATGTGCCTCGCCTCCTGCCATTCCCCCCACAAACATGAATACAAACTCACAATTCCCTGCTGGGGTTCCAACATGTGACCCAGACAGCGGCAACACAGCAGTATCTGCCTCGACATCGACCCCTGCACCCAGCCGACGTGCGCCAATCCATTATTGATCCATGCCGCCTACCAGCACTACAACCGGCGGCACGGTTGCTTCTGCAGCAGCCGGGCAGATGGCTACCAGGCAGCACCCGTTATATGGTATACAACGCCACATTATCACAGCGGCGGAACTGTCAGTTGGTGGGGATGGAAGGAGTCGCCTGCTGCCGGTCGATGGGCCCCTGGTCAGTGCACTTGGCTGTGGCGTCGGCACAGGTCATGTTGGGGTTGCTGCCGTCGTTGAACAGGTTCGCAAACCGCTTGACGTTGCCCGCGGCACGCGCCAGCTTGCCAATCACGCGATCGAGCTTGTCCAGCTTCTTGGCCGCCTTCTTGCTGCAGGGCGGGTGCGTGGTATGGTGGCATTGGCAGGGCAGGTGGGCTTCTGTGAACAAGGAGATGAGGAGGTGTGTGGTGTATGTGTGTGCATTACTTGGGCTGCTGAGGCGCATTAGGGGCAGTGCTGCGGAGCCGTGCCCTCTTGAGGGCACACGCGACACGGGTGGCGGAGTACAGCTGCTACTGCCGCTTCCCCGCGCGCAGCAGCGAGTAACGGCAGTCAGCAGGTACGGTACACGCTCACCCGCTGCCGCCGCCGGCCACCGCGTCCACGGCCTCCTCTAGCGACACCTCGCCGTCGCCGTCCTGGTCCATCGCCCGGGCCACCTCCTGGGCCGCCGCGCCCGCCACCGCCTCCAGCAGGTCAGCCGGCTCGCTTTGCTGCTCCAGCAGGGCCGCGCTGCGGGCGACTTGGCTGTTTGTTGGGGAAGGTTGAGGAATGGGAGGGGGTGGTGCGCAGGAATTTGACTTTGCAATGGAGGGACACTGGTGCTGGGCATCCAGGCTGGCGTGGAACGCCACGGGTTGGGGCTTGCGGCTTCCTGTACGCACGCGGGGGCGGGACTTACTTGCACACGGCGTCGGCGGCCATGGCAGCTTCCAAGACCTCGCCCGTGACCGGGTGCTCGGCCGCGCGCACCACCTTCTTGAACATGCGGTCCAGCTTGGCCAGCTGCTTGGCGGCCTTCTGCTTCCTGTGGCGTTGAAGCGCAAGGGTGGACGCGTGTCAGTTCGCGCTGTGCGGTTGTGTTCTGGATGCTGGCACAGGCAGCTTGGCAAATCCCCGGGCCGCTAGAATGAAAGTGCTAGCTGCTAGGGCCTCGCTTTCTCACGCCCATATCGCATGCTGTCCCGACTTACAGGTTGAGCTTATCGGCGAGGTAGTCCGCAGCCTCCGCCACCGACACGCGCCCGTCGCCGTCACCGTCCATCTCCTGCACCATCACGGCGCCAAGGACCTGGTCCGCGGCCTCGGCCAGGACCTGCGAGCCGCTCCGCGGCTTGAGTGCCGCCGGGGCGTCGCGGGCGTCGACTTGGCTGCTGCGGGGTATGAACGTGACCGTGGATGGTTGCGGGACGTGAGTGTGTGTGGTGCGTTCGCATCAGCTAGCGCTGATAGGGCCCTGGGTAGTGCCCGGCAGCCCGGCATGTAACAGCGAGTGGCCCAGCGGGGCGCAGCACCGCAGCGACCGAGTTACGGTACGCTCATTCGCGTTCGCGTTTCGAAAGCACTTCGCGACCGCCAGCTGCACCATTGCCACTGCCATGGGCACTCGCAGCTGTGTGCCCCATTCCTTTGCCCACCAACAGGGCTGCCAAACCCCGCCATTGCACAATGCGCCGTGGCGACGCGCCGGCGCTGCTCACCCGCTGCTGATCCGGTTGGCCACGAAGTCCACCGCCTCCTCCAGTGACACGCGCCCGTCGCCGTCGCTGTCCATCTGCCGGTGGAGCACCACGGAGCCGGCGACCCCGGCGGAGAGGGAGGCCAGGGCGCTGGGCGCACCCTGCAGCAGCTCGGGAAGCGCCACATCACGCGCGTCTTCGCTGCTGGTGTGAACACCGTTGGGACAGAGCATGGGGCGGGGTAGGGCGTTGGTCAGTGCTGAGTGGACGCGGGGGTTTTGCGTTCGGTTGCACGCATAATCATGACAGGGTGGGGAGGTTGCGCGGGCCCCCCCTGGATGAAACCCGCCCTGTGCCTGGCTCGTGCCGTGAGGGAGCACTGCGTTCTTCAACGTCACACGTAACACAGTATCGGAAGCAATGCCGGGAATGTGAAGTGATTCAAAGGCTTACCTGAAAACGGCGTCGGCGACGACTGCAGCTGTGATAACCCGCTCGATGGCCGGGTCCTCGGCGGCACGCACCAGCTTCTTGAAGAAGCGGTCCAGCTTGTCCAGCTTCTTCACGTGCTTCTTACTGTGGGCCGAGGAGGAGGAGGGGGGCGCCGCGAGGGCAGCGTGCATTGGTATTTGGTACGGTGTGGTGTTGTGAGGCCAGTGCAGGAGGTGCGGAGGATGCAGCGCCCCGCCCATGGAGGTGCCAGAGCTGCTGCGGCGTGCGCCAAGTGGGGTGGCAGGCCGTAGGGATTCGCGGGGTCACACACACGCGACACTCACAGGTTGAGCTTGTTGCCCATGTACTCGAGGGCCTCCTTCATCGACACGCACCCGTCGCCATTGCTGTCCATCTCCTGCACCAGCACGGCGCCAATCATCTCGCCAGCCACAGCCCCTACGATCTCCGCCTGCTGCTGCTCGGTCAGGGGGGCATCACGGCTGTCTTGGCTGCGCGAGTGGGAACGGACGAGTAGGAGAGGGTAGGGGAGGGATTACAGCACTGGTCAGTTCTAGCTGCGTAGGCATGCCGTGGTCACGCCTGGAGCCCCAACATCAACCCCTGGGATGGGCATCTTGTCGGTAGAACTCTTAACCAACCACGGCCCCCTGCAGCCCCTAGCCACACACTCTCCCACGTACACGACCGCCCCAAAACGGCGGCAAGGCCCGCGCGCGCGGGACTGGGGGACGGTGCGTCTCACCAGCTGCTGCGGGCCGCGTACTCCAACACTTCACCGGCCGTCAGCCGGCCGTCGCCGTCGCTGTCCATCTCCTTCACCATCACGGCGCGGACAAACCCGACTGCATCCGCGTTCAGGGCGTTGGGGGCGCCGCGCTGAGCGGACGATGGCATTGCGCCGCCCTGAGCATCGTGGCTGTTCGTCGGGTGGGGATTGGGATGGGGCAAGGGATGGGCATGGCGCTGGTGAGTGGGACCGGCGTTTGGGCGTTGGATGCTAGATGCGCTTGTCATAGTTGTGCCGCGCAACACAGCAGCGCCTATCCAGCGGCCAGCACACGCACGCATCTGCGCGTGTGCGGCACATACAGCTGCACGTGCGTGCGCACGGCTGGGAGCCTGCTGGCGCCCCGCCCCGGACATTCGCTCATTCCATTGCTGCGTGCTTGAAGCGCATTGCCGGATTGCCCCACTAGCATGTCAGCGCGGCCTCGGTGGCATCACTCACAGTAGGACCATCTTGCTGCCCACGAAGTCCACAAACTCCTTGCCCGTCACGTGCCCGTCGCCGTCGCTGTCCATCGCCACGGCGCACGCATAAACGGAAGCAGCAGCATCCAGGAGCTGTGCGGCTTGGAGCTGCTCGGGCGTGGCATCGCCGGAGGCGTCGCTGTTGGAGTGGGAACGGGGGTGGGCGGTCGTTGGTTGCACGCGCATGCCAGCACCAGCTCCACGATCCGCACTCGAGTGCCGACATCCGGCAAGCTTAGGACACCAGCAGGTGTACTAGTAGCGTGTGTGACACAGCAGGGGGGAGGCGGCTGGGAGGGCAGCCAACGCAAGGCGACGAGGAGCACGGGCGCTGGGGGACCAGACTTACTTGCGAGACACAGCACTGGCGCTCATCATTTGGCTCAAGCGGTTGATGAAGCGTGTTAGCAGGAATTCTCTGCACATATTGACATGGCAATTCGTTAGAGGCCAGGCCCGAGTTTTACGCGACGGTGGCAGGCAAGCTTTCGGCGGTCGAGGAGACATGCCGAAAAGGCGAGTGCGCACCTGGACACGAGTTGGCTGAGGCGGGATGGACAGTCTACAGCATGTTTAACTGAATGATGTCATTGAGTATGCGCGACGGCTTACATAGGGCCATCAGAGCTCGATAGGCGCACGGGCAGCCCGAGCACGGGCAGACCACTGACTGGACCATCAACTAGACCATCCGCGATTTCGCTCTTGCTAGGCCGTGTATGTTTGTGCATATGTTGTGATGGAAGGAATACACTCGCGAAAGTTTCAGCCGGTTGTGGTCTGCCGAGTTTTTGTGCGAGTGGCCTTCTCGTGCGCTCCCGGATGGTCGGCACGCCACGGGCACCGCAAGCGTGGGCTTGCCACGCTTCTTGTGGTGGCAGGCCCATGACTCCGAGCCTTGTCACTGACACAATGCGCATGTCCGCGCTCCACATGCCTGCTGACTCGCTGCGTGACGCCGTGACGCACACAGCTTTTGCTGCTGGCATGTACCCGACATTCGCATTGCACTGCTGTCGCGCCAGAACGCCGGCAGTGCGTCCAGCCGGCACGGGCGTGACTTGCTAGGGTTTCGTGTGTGTGCGTGGTCGCTGACTTGGGCAGCTGAGTCTGCCGAGTATTGCCCTTTAGAGAAGCAGCAACTCTAGCCGCAATCTTGCCATAGAGAAGGCGCGAGCGAGAGACCTGTCGTACATGGGCGGGCGTGCGCTAAGCGGACAGTGGCGCCTGAGAGCGGCACTGTCCGCTGATACTCCTGATTGGCACTACAGACATCGTTAAATGTATCTGTGACTCTGAGCGAGCAGACTGATCACCTGTGGACTTCGAGGACGCCCGGCGTGTTCAGCGGCAGGCAAGACTAGCATTGGCCAGCTAGCGGCACTTTGTAGTGTGCACAGCAGGCAGGGCTGGAGAGCAGCCTCCTGCATCCTTTGGGTTGCGACGGCAACCATTGTCCCACTCGGCCCGACCTTTGCACTAGTCTCTCCGCGAGCTCTGAGCGCCAGCCTAGCTAAGTACCAGCATTCAGCGTCAGCTTGGCCTCACATGGTGACCCAACTCGCAAGCTAGTATCAGCGGACAGTGAAGGGACAGGTGGCGGAGGCAGACAAAACCGGCAGATGGGCGCGACACTGCGCCTTGCTCTGCGGTCGCCATCACATGCACACCCGGCGGCCCTGCCCGCCTGCCATCATTGCTACTCGGCACCCGTACAGCATCCTGCAGTGCATGCAGTGCATGCCGTGCTCATCCTCATTATCATCACCGTGCGTGCATGGGAGCCATTCGGCCTGCATGGCGGGTTGGCACCCAATCACGCCAATGCCACGTCCTCAACCCAGGCGGCGCCGCTTCATGCTCGCCGATATCCTGGCCTTGGTGGCGGCGGACTTCCGCTTGCCCTTGTGGGCCGCCAGCTGATTGTCGTAGCAAGTCAGTGGCATGGTGAGGCGCTGTCGATAGCCGAGTTAGGGTTTGTGACCCGAGTGGCCCGAGAGTTAGGGTTGTGGCCCGAGATCTAAGACACAAACGAAAAATCCCGGGCATTGCCGGGCGGGAGACTGCGACTCCTGGACTCCGCGCTGAAAATGTAAGCGCCGTGACAATGTGTGGGAGTGCCGTCGCTTCCGCATCATCATTGCCCCCAGCCGCCCCAGCTCCACTCGGGGCCAGTTTTCTGCATCCTGCCTGCGTTTCTGCCCGCTGCTGCGTCTGCTGCCGCTGTCACACCGATCCTGCCGGTTGGTGCTGCTAAATGTCTGCTGCTACATCCCCTGCTGCCCGCAATGCTCTCTCGCCTCAATGCACTCCCTCAGTTCCCTCAGTGCTGCGCCCCCTGCTGCTGTGCCGCGTCGCCGCCCGGGCGCCTTACAACCAACTTGCTTGTCAACTGTACATGGTCCTTTATTAACGCCATCAGTCCGAAGGGTTATGAAGATACCGTGTCCGGTACTCAGACTTGTCCTACCTGTCCAGCAATAACCGCCCAGTTAGTACCACGTCCAATGAGTCCTACAGCTGAGCATCGTCCGTGTCATCCACACTGTGTCTTTCGTGTGATTGGTGCCCCCACAACGTTCCACATCACACATCATAGGCGGCGAGCGTGCTGCATGCCCGGGCGAGGGGTCGTCCTTTTGGCTGTAGCATACACACATATCCAAGAAACACAACTTGTACGCTTGATGAATCCACCCAAGAGCAACGCCCACATACGCACGAAACACTGCCGGCCCAGCGAACAAACCCATATGTGCCGGTCCTCCCGCCTGGCTAAGCACGTCGATCTTTTTCTGTACTCCTCAGCTATACTCCGCACACCTGCCGCTCCTCTCAGACGCGCCACTCCCCACCCACTCGCCTAAGCATCCAACGCTGAACCCCCCCCACCCATCAACTGCCCTCCCATCCCTGTGTCACCCACCCCTGCACCGCTTTTCCAAACATCTTAGCAAACCCCACCCACCCCTCCCTCGGCGCGTGGCCATTCGCCAAAGCCGATATCACCAAGCCGGTCCTGACGAGGAACCTCCTCCGCGCCTTGCGCCTTGCGGCCGACCCCGAGCCCCCCTCCCGACCTCGAGCCCCCCTCCCGACCGCTCGCCTGGCTCAGCAGTGTAGGCGCGCCGCCTCCGCTTCCCTCACGTGCGCAGGAAGGGCGCCAGCGCGCCGCCCATCACGACGGGCGGGTGGCACAGCACCTCGCCGCAGAAGGGCACCAGCTGCTCCAGCAGCGCGCTGGGCGCCTCCTCGTGCGACAGGTGGCCGCAGTCGTGCAGCACCGCCAGCCGCGCGTGCGGCAGGTCGGACGACAGCGATTCCGCCTTGCACGGCGGCATGATGCGGTCGTGCTCGCCTGCACAGCGCGTGGGCAGTGTGGTTGTCACCCATGCCAGGTCAGCAGCCGTGGTGTTCAGGGGCGAACGTGGAAAGGGCAAGAAGCCGGGACCCCGCATGACATAACCTCCCGCCCGCGACTCAGCGATCCCCACGCACCTGTGGCGATGAGCGTGGGGATGGGCTGCACCGCGCTGCAGTACGCCGGCAGGTCGCCCTGGCACGTGTCCTTGCGCTGCCGCGTCGTCTCGATGAGCGCCGCGTCCCAGCCCTCCACCCGCAGCGGCGTCTTGTACAGCTCCAGCACCTCCGACGTCAGCTTGTCGGTGTTGTGCCAGGCGCGCCGGTTGGCCACCTCACCCACCTCGGTGCGCAGCAGCGGCCGCAGGATGGAGCGGCCGAACTGGGAGCGCGCCAGGATGCGGCCGAACGCCGGCCCGATGACGCCGCTGAGGTTGGGATGCAGCAGCACCAGCCCCAGCACAAAGGGCGGCGCGCGGGAGCTGGTGGGGCCGGCGCCGCAGCTGCACGTCTCCCAGCCGTCCGCGGCGCGGTTGCAGGGCCTGCGGCGGAGAGCGATAAGGCGGGCTCGGCCACATGCCCACTGCAACCGCTGGGGCCGTCTGGTACGAAGCGGTGCATACACGAACATGCACGCAGTAGCGGCAAGGTATCCCGCGCAGGACGGGCGCACTCACCCTTGGCCCCCGCTGATCGGCCCTGGCACCGACTGCGCCCGCCGGTGATGCGCCTGCGTGGCCAGCGCCGTGGTGATGGAGGTGCTGGTGGCGGACGCGCGGTCCAACTCCGAGCCCGCATCGCCCCGCCCCGACACCGACTCGATGTCGGCCAGCGTCACGCAGCACGCCGCCGCGGCACTGGGGTGGTGCATGTGCGCGCTGCCGGCGCTCAGGGACCCGCCCGGCAACACGTGGTGCGAGGCCGGCGGCATGGCGAGGCTGATGTGGTGCTGCGAGCCGCCACGGCTGGCGACCGCTGAGCCGGGCCCTACAACGATTCAGGGCAAGGCAGCAAACCCGATCAGTTCCAACGCCCCCACACAACTACGTCATTGTAAAGTTTAGCAACGAAGTGCCCGGTGTTAATGCAGCCAGACTCACCCGCTGCGGGCGCGCCGCCGTGTATGCTGCTATTCCCTGACCGCAGCGCCACGTCCGCTGCCGCCACAACGCTGCGGCCGCCTTCCCGCTCCCAGTCCGCCGCCGCCGTCGACTGCGGCAAGCTGGGCCCCGTGCCGCTACCCGCCCCCAACTGGTGGCCAGAGAAGGCAGACTCGCCGCCCGCCGCCGCTGCCGCGGCAAACGCCGCAGCCGAGAGCGCGCCGGAGCCCCCGCCGCTCAGCGTCCGCTGCGGGGCTGGTATGCTGGGCGATGCGCCCAGCGCTATGCCGTGTTGCCCCTGCGGGCCGCCCGTCTGCCCCGTCGTCTGGTACTGGTCAAGGCCCGGCGAGCCCGGCGACCCCGAGGTGAACTTGGGGGAGGAGTCCGCGGAGGTGGGGGCGCTGCGCGCCGGGTCGGGCGCCCCACACCTGCTGCCGCCGCCACCGCACTGCTGCATGCTGAGCCCCATGGCCGGCTGCAGGTACTGGCCCTGCTGCTGGTAGTAGCTGTGGGAGGCGATGCATCAGGGGTTCGTGCACGGTTGGGTACGGTGTTTGATTCTCGCGACCGCTCCTATCCATCACTAGCGCACAGCGGGGCCGTGCGGCTCCGCCACTCCCAGCCGTACTTCGCCCCCGGCACAACGCCCAATGCATGCCACGGCCCAGGACCGGAACGCTTACTTGGCCGAGGCGGCTGCCGCCCGCAACGTGACCAGGCAGCCGTCCGCGTGCGCCACCAGCACCACCTGCCGCAGCCCCAGCGCCGAGCACAGCTGCAGCACGAGCTGCGCCTGCGAGGCCATGGTGTAGGGGTTGTCCTGGTCCGTGGCCTTTGGCCGGGACGTCAGGCCTGCGGGGCGGGAGGCGGCAATTGCAGTGCTCGACGGCTGCGATACTATCAAATCAGATGGACGCAGGCGACAACGCAGCCGACGCCACACACCCAGCGATGCGACGCAGCTGGCTTACCGAATGCCGGCCTGTCGAATGCTATGACGCGGCAGTGGCACTGCATCGCCAGCGCCTCCATCACGTGCCGCCACGCAAACACGCCGCCGCCGAAGCCGTGCACGAGCACGATGCCCGTGGTGGCGCCGTCGGGCCCGCCGAGCCCCGACGCGCCGGCCGCTGCTGATGGCGCCACCTCCTTGTAGTGCACCTGCGTGCCAAAGGATGGCCAGTAGGACGACGTTGAACGCTCTGCGCACGCGCCTACCTAGAGCACGCACCACAATGCTGCTTCTCCAGGCGGAAAGCCCCCTCACCTTGAGCCCCGGCTCCAGCTCCACAAACTTCGAGTCATCGTCCGCGAGCATCTCCGCCGGCACATCCTCGCCGCTGTCCGGGCCCCCGCCATCGCTGGTCTTAGTCATGTCCTCCAGGTCCGGCCGCCGCAGCATCACCCAGGCGTCCTCGCCCTCCTCCCATGGCATGCCAAAGCCCGCCAGCCCCATCTGGTAACGCCGCCGCGCCCACTCCACAGTCCGCCTGGGCAGCATCAACGCATCAGAGCAGCAGACGGGTTTGGTATCACGAGCTTCATGTATGTCACCTCGCCCACCGTGTCTGCCCCAGACACGCTTGCTCGCGCATGCGGAACAGCCTTGCAGCGCTGCAGAACCACCCTGCAACCTTACCTAGCAGCCAGCACGTGTCCTATGCTGCACAGACCGGCGATTGAGAGCAGGAATGCCGCAGCGACACCATCGGGCCCGTAGCGGAACAAGATGGTCTTCACCACAATGTACGGCAGGCACAGCGCGGCCAGCAAGTACGACACGTAGAGGTACGGTCTGCGCAAGTGACACAGCGCAGCGCGGTGGCCAGTAAGCTCTAGGCAACGAGTGCGCAGACAGGCACGCTCTGGTTGTTAACGGACCCCAGGCTGTGCCAGTATCATGGTCCCCCGTCCACCCGGTCATTGCCCCGTCAACCCCAGGCCGCAGCCGGGCTTCACCTGTGCACGTAGCGCTGGCCAATGGCATAGGAGAGACTGAGGATAGCTGCACGAGTGCAGCAAATGCCGACCACGTCCTCGAGGCTGCGCGTGAACGAGAAGTGGCGCTGGTGCAGGACCAGGGACCGGGACGTTGCCAGGAAGTATATTAGGAGCACCGTCAACACCTCTCCAGCGCAGAGCATCCATGGCGCCTGTGGCACGGGCGAGCGAGCCAAGAACGCGCTGTGCTGAAGGCGTGGGGTGTGACCGTCCGCGGGCAACGGATCGTGTCTCTCCACACATGGTTGGACAGGGTGGCCGCGTCCGCGTGCCAGCGCGCGGGACCTTTGCAAGGCGCATGCTTTTGGATGCAGGCTATTCCTTGGTAACTGAGACGGCCTCGCGGCCCAGCATTTGTCGCTCACCGTCGCCTGAGTCAATGACGCACAGCAGACGACACAGAACTTGATGTGGTTAAAGAACCGTAGCCACGCTTCGCTGCTACCGCAGCACTCCCGTGGCTTCTGTGCCTTGCCGCGGGAATTAAGAAACTTTGTCGTCAAGTATGCGTCCACCTGCGGGCCCAGCGCGCAAGGCACACACGTAAATGGCACAATCTGCAGGCCTTGTCACACCGCGCCGCGCCGCTGGGGAGCAACTTCCGCAGCTGGGGGCAGTGCCAGCGCCGCGCGAAGCGATTCCGCGCGCACTGACGCAACGCAGCTTCGACCGAGCCCCCTCACCCGGTAATTGATGTAACGACGCTTGGAGTCCTTCCCAGCCATCCTCCCTCCGCAGCCGAAGCCCTCGCCGGGCTGATTGACGCGCGTCTAGGAGGTCGATGGCCTCGCCAAAAGCTCCACCTCCAGCTCTTGTGACTGCATTTTATTTGCTTGTACACGTACGTCTAAATAATTCCCCTTGGTGCCGGGCGGAGGTCACTGCAAGAATTGTTGACCCGCTTTACTAGATTGTGCGCAGCAGCACGTCTATGGACACTGGGGCATTGATTGAGCACTTATCAGACCGTCGTGTTCTCGGTGGTGCTACCTTCAGCCGGCTCGCCGGTGCCCTCGGACCGGTTTGAAAAATGCACGATTGGGCGAGTGAGCGATCGGCGAGCGAGTTCCCTCGCTCAAGGCTTCAAGTTACACCTGTAACATAAAACTCGTATAGCACCGCAGAGCATTCTTTATATTAAGCGGCCGAGCCCCTGGTGGCTCGCGGCGCTGCGCACAAATGGACCTGAATGTGGCCTTGATAGCTTGTGTGTTCTTGGTCATTGCCGCGCTAGCTCTGCTATCGATCCGTCGCAAGTCTAGCAGCAACGGCACTTCTCTAAGCACTGCCCCGCCGTTGGCTCGACCATCAATTTCCGCGGAAGACCCCAGCAAGCCTTGCGTGCGCATCCTGTATGGCACACAGACGGGCACAGCTGAGCGCTTCTCCAAGCAGCTCGCCAACGAGCTGCGCGGCAAGTATGGGGACAGCACGACCGTGGATGTGCGCGACGTGGAGACCTATAAGCCAGAACGGCTCGGCAGCGAGAAGCTGGTGGTGATGTGTATGGCAACCTACGGCGATGGCGAGCCTACCGATAACGCCGCGGTCTTCTACTCGTGGCTGCTCAAGGAGGCGGAGGCAGTCGAGAACGGCGACAAGGAGCCGTTTCTGGAGGTGCGCGAGCGAACGCCGCGGCTGGGAGGAGGGTGCCTAGGTACTAGCAACGTGGTGCTTTCCAGCGGCGCGGTATGCTGTGCAAGGGGTTTGGGCGGGCCGAGTGATGCCCGCTGATCTGCGGCCCATCGCCTGCTTGAACGCCCGGCGACTGGCGACTGCCGTTATGGCAGGATTTCCCAGTGATATGTGCGGGCCGCATCGATGTGGGGCGGCGTTGATGCGCGCTCGCGCACACTCTGAGCTGACCGCCTGACTTCCGCCAGCGCGCGCCTGCAGCGGCGTACACCCTGCCTGTACCGCGGCCGATCATTTTGGCGGGATCCGGCACCCCCTCGCCTGCCATTCCACAGCCCTTGTCACCCAATCCTTCCTGTTGACCACACGCACACGCACACAGGGCGTGTCGTACGCTGTGTTCGGGCTGGGCAACAAGCAGTACGAGCACTTCAACTCGGTGGGCAAGAAGGTGTTCAAGGCCATGAAGGCCTGCGGCGCCTCGGCGCTGTGCCGCCGCGGCGACGGCGACGACGACGGCGTCATCGACGACGACTTTGAGAAGTGGTGCGCCGAGTTGTACGAGGCGCTGGACAAGTCCAGCGACCTGGTCGGCACGCGCGCCGACCAGAACGGCGTGCACGCGGCGGCGCCGGCGCGCGTGGCGGCGTACGAGGTGGAGGTGCTGCGCGGCGGCGCCGGCGGCGAGGCGGCGGCCTTCCCCTCCGGCACGGGCAAGGACGTGCACAGCCCCTTCTGGGCCAAGATCACCACCGTGCGCGAGCTGCACACGCCCGCCTCCGACCGCAGCTGCGTGCACGTGGAGGTGGACGTGAGCGGCTCCGGCATCACCTACGAGGCGGGCGACCACATCGCCATCTACGCCCGCAACAGCGAGGCGGTGGTGGGGCAGGTCGCGGAGCTGCTGGGCTTTGACCTGGACGCGCGCATCAAGCTGGCGCTGCCGGCGGCCGCGGACGCCGCCTGCGGCCTGCCGCCGCCCTTCCCCGGCCCCCTCACCGTGCGCACTGCGCTGTCCTACTTTGCGGACGTGCTGTCCAGCCCGCACCGCGAGGCGCTCAACGCGCTGGCCAGCTTCGCGGCGGACCGGGAGGAGGCGGCGCGGCTGCTGCTGCTGGGCTCGCCGGCCGGCAAGGCCGAGTACGCGGACTTCATCGGCAAGCCGCACCGCAGCCTGCTGGAGGTGCTGCAGGCCTTCCCCAGCGCCAAGCCCACCATCGGCGCCTTCTTCGGCTGCATCGCGCCGCGCCTGCAGCCGCGCTTCTACTCCATCTCCTCCTCGCCCAAGCAGCACCCCAGCAGCGTGCACGTAACGTGCGCGGTGGTGAAGGACACCATGCCCACGGGGCGCGTGCACGAGGGCGTGGCGTCCACGTGGCTGCAGCGCCACGGCAACGGCGCGGCGGTGCCGGTGTTCGTGCGGCACTCGCACTTCCGGTTGCCCAAGGCGGCCGGCACGCCGGTGGTCATGGTGGGGCCCGGCACCGGCCTGGCGCCCTTCCGCGGCTTCCTGCAGGAGCGCGCGGCGCTCAAGAATTCGGGTGGGTGTGGAGTTCGGCTGGGGAAAGGATGGGAGGGATGGGGGGAAGAGGAAGCAGGGCCGGGTGTGGACCTTGTGGGCTGGCGGGGGCAGGGGCCGGCGTTTCGATGCAGGCAAATCGGAGGGAGGCGCATGCTCGGATGCCCGGTGTGCATGCACGGGCACACGGGTGAGGCACACCTGGCTCGGAGCAATGCCACGTGTTGATGGGGGCAGCTGCTTCTCACGGCCGCCCCAACACCACACTCCGCCACGCTGCTTCACCTTATGCTGCTTCACCTTACGTTGCTTCACCTTATGCTGCTTCACCTTGCGCTGCTTCACCTTTCGCTGCGTAGGCGTGGAGCTGGGCCCGGCGCACCTGTTCTTCGGCTGCCGCTCCCGCGGCACCGACTACATCTACCAGGCCGAGCTGGAGGGCTACGTGGCGGACGGCGTGCTGTCCAACCTGCACGTGGCCTTCTCGCGCGACCAGTCCAGCAAGGACTACGTGCAGCACCACATCGAGCGGGAGGCGGCCGCGCTGTGGCCGCTCATCGGGGAGCAGGTGCGGCGCGGCGGCGTTTAAGGGGGTGGCGGGGTAGTCATTTCAGTCAAGGGGGGATGAGGTGCTCGTGCGGGCGGGTGGTGATGTGGGTGGGAGGGCGGCTGCCGGGGGCCGGGGGTAGGTCATTCCACAAGCCAAAAGCAAGTGCTGCCAGCGCAGTTGGGGGTTGAAGGGCCTGCGGCGGGGTTCTACCAGGCTAGAACGGCGGCGGTGCGTACCTCATCATCCATGCGACCTCAACACCACCACAACGCGCTGTCCCTGACCTGGGCCCCACCCATCGCGCTGTCCCTGTCCCTGCAGGGCGCCCACCTGTACGTGTGCGGCGACGCTAAGTACATGGCAAAGGACGTGCACAAGGCGTTCGTGGCGCTGGTGCAGAAGGGCAAGGCCTGCAGCGGCACGCAGGCGGAGGGGTTCGTGAAGGAGCTCACGGACGCCGGGAGATACCAGCGCGATGTCTGGTAAGCGGCAGCCGCCGCCGCCTTTGAAGCCGTGTTGCCGCAGCTAGCTAGGCTTTTTTGCGTGGGTGGTAGGCAGGTAGGAGCTGGATGGATAGGTGGTGCGTTTTGGTACGATCCCGAGAGGCGTCGGGTGACTCGTGTAATGCGCTATTTGAGAGTGCGAGAGTAATTGTTGGTGCTGTAATAGGGCTTGCTGAGAGAGTGTGTTGGCGAGTGTGGGCGTGGTGAGCAGAGGGCATGAGCGTCACGCCCTGGTCGGTCGCATGGTGGGGTGGTCGTGTCAGGTTTTGCACTTGCAGCGGTTGTGTACGTTGAGATGACGCGGAGACGCGTAGGGTACCCTGTGCGTAGGTGCGCGGCGCGTTTGCGGCATACATAATGGCATAGCCGCTGGTAGAGATGCCGCTTGGGACAGCGGTGGGGAAGCAGGGAGCAGTACCGGATCGGTGTATGTGAGGAGGGAGGTCGTGGCGGACCAAGATGCAACAAGTCAGTTTTCCGCCGACGTTGCAGGTAGCCAGGTACCTATACGGCTGGGCCTGCGTTGGATTGGGTGCGGGGTGCTGTTGTGTGCGTCTGCGTGCGTCTGTTGTGCGCATGGGGAGGGCGCACCACAGCCTGGTGTCTGTCCGGAAGGATTTGTGAAGTACACCTGGCCTGTCATTGCCTGCCGCTGGCCTGCCGCGTTTCCTCAGGAGCAGATTGCCAGATTGCTCTTCGATGCTGCTAGTGTACAACGGTCCAAGATCAGCTGGGGAATGCGCCGTGTCGGCGAGCGGTGGGGGAATAGCGTCGGGCACTTACAGTCGCCAGGCTCAAATCAGTGCGACAGGGCCAGTTTTGGGCCACAGCAAAACAACAGTCGCGTTTCGTCACTACCCGCAGGCTGTGCGCCCGGTGGGGAGACACGCAGCAATCTGCTCTCCGCTTCAGCCCCTCACTGAACTCTTTCCACGTCTTGTATCGCCAAAACTCGTGTGCTCAGTTGCACCCTTCACCAAAGCGTAATCCTTCCTTCTGCGCCTGACGCGCAACAGCGTCGCATACGGCACAACAGCGCGACGCTGCTCCTTCCGCGAACCCCGATACTTGTCGGGTGCAGGGGCTCGCGCCTTTCGGTTCGCACACTCTCCAGCCGGGTGGTGATTGGCCTGACACGACCGCCGCTGCCGCCCTTCGCGCCGCCGCCCCGCCAAACGCCCGGTCCTCACACCATCGCTGAGCAAACGCCCAGACCATCCGCAGCACCCACTTCTGTCGTTGCTGCTGCGCACCCGCGTCAAACCCCAGTCGCTGCTCCACCACCGGCGAAGGCGCCGCCTCCGCGGCAACTGAGCAGCAAGCACCGCTCCCGCGCCGCGTCCGCCGCGCCCCGTCCTGCCGCCGGCGGCCCAAGCAGTGCCGGCGCGCGCCGGCGCCAGCAGCCCGCGCCAGCGTGCAGGCGGCTTAGGCCTTGTTCTCCTCGGCAATGACGTTGTGCTGCTTGAGCACGGCAATGGCCTCGTCCACCTTGGACACCAGCGCCTCGTGCGACTCCAGAAGCATCAGAAGCTCGGCGTTGTCCATCTCCAGCAGCATGCCGGTGATCTTGCCGGCCAGGTCGGGCTGCAGCTCGGCCACCTGCGGGTACAGGCGCTCGCCGATCATCATCTTCTGCTGCTCCGGCGCGGCGGCGGCCAGCGCGGCGGCGGTCAGCGGCTGCTGGGCGGCGGGCGCCTCCGGCTCCGCCGCGGCGGCGGGGGCGGCGGCGGCGGGCGCAGCGGCGGCGGGGGCGGCGGCCGGCTCCGCAGCAGGCTTGGGCTGCTGGGGGGCGGCGTTGTTGCCGCGGCCCTGGCCGCGGCCCGCGGGGCCACGGCCGCCGGGGGCGGGGCCACGGCCACGGCCGCGGCCCTGGAAGCCGCCCTGGAAGTCCATGGGGCCCGGGCCGGGGTACGGCGGCATGGGCATCATGGGGCCGCGGCCGCGGCCGCCACGGCCGCGGCCGGGGCCCATGGGCGGGCCCATCATGGGGCCGCCCATCATCTGGGGCGGCATCATGGGGCCGCGGGGGCCGCGGCCGGGGCCGGGCATGCCGCGAGGCGGCATCATGGGCGGGTACATCATGCCCGGAGCGCGCGGGCCGGCGGCCATGCCGCCGGGGCCGGGAGCGAAGAACGGCATGGCGCCGGGGTAGGGGCTCATGCCTGCGTGCGCGCGCGTACACACCAAGGGGGATCCGTAAGCGTTCCGTTCCGTCGCGACCTGCCGCACCGCACGCACAGTCTTTGTTGTCGTTTCCCTTGTGCTCTCTAACACCAAGGGGGAGCCGGAATCAGGGGCTGCTTGGCAAATGGAATGGAATTGCTTTCTCGCCCGTCAGCTCCCGCGTAACGAAGCCTCTCGTTCTGTAGAGTCCCGCCACGCCGCAGACGTTGGCCCGTTCTTTGCTGGCCCGCACGTTTCCGTGCTCTTCCAGCACCTTAACATCCAGCCCCAGGGTCCTTTCCTCCCCGCGCTGCTCCGGACCGCCCCTTCCTGACTGCAGCGCTCCATTCCCCACTCCCCGCGCCCTGCCCTCCCCTTTTCCCCGCCCCCCTCCCTCGCCAGGCCTAACCACCCTGCTCCCCACCCCCCTTTCGCCACAGCTCCCGCGGCTGCTGCTGCTGCTGCTCCCGCCGCTCCTCCCATCGCGCTCACCGGCCATGGGGTTCGGCGGGCGGCTCATGGCGCCCATGCCCATGCGCGCCTGCATGTTGGCCTCCAGCTGGGCGCGGCGCACGTCCTTGCGC
The DNA here is from genome assembly GCA_016834605.1 of Chlamydomonas incerta. Lineage (NCBI taxonomy): Eukaryota > Viridiplantae > Chlorophyta > Chlorophyceae > Chlamydomonadales > Chlamydomonadaceae > Chlamydomonas > Chlamydomonas incerta. Next base: position 4,389,046 of record JAEHOC010000002.1, on the reverse strand, counting down.
TGCGCCAGGGCCACGTACAGCGGCTTGCCCTTGACCATCTTGCCGTTCATCTCGGTCACGGCGCGGGTGGCCTCGTCGTGGCTGGTGAAGCACACGAAGCCGAAGCCCTTGGACTTGCCGTTGCCGTCCTTCATGACCTGTGGGGCCGGGGCCGCAGGGCACGCGGGTGTGCGGGATGCAGTCAAGCCAAGCCGCCTCGGCACCGTGCGCCGCTGCTGCTAACGGGGGCATCCAGTCACCCGGCGCGGCCGCGTCCGAGCTGTTCCTGCTATGCTGCCCGCCCGCCCGCCGCCACATGCAAACGCACCTTGCAAGAGGTGATGGTGCCAGAGTTGGCGAAGAGCTCACGCAGCGCGTCGTCGTCGACCTCGTCGGACAGGTTCTTGACGTACAGGTTCATGCCCTGGTACTTCAGGTAGCGCTCCTGCTTGCTCTCCTCCGCCCTGCGATGTCAGGGAAGCGCCTCGGGCCCTCAGCACTCGCGCCCTTGAAGGCGGTGTCTCTGAGCTTTCGCGCCCAGCTCCATGCGGCTCGGCACACCCAAACCCATCAAGCAGCAACATAATCCAGAGTCCAGGGCTACGTGTGGTCCGTCTCTGTCCCCCAACACTCACTTCTGGCGCAGCATCGCCTCACGCTCGGTCTTCTTCTGGGCGCGACCGGCGTACAGGGTCTTGCCGCCCATCTCCCGCTCGTTCAGGTACTCCACGCACTTGGCCGCCGACTCGGCGTCCTTGAAGTTGATGAAGCCGAAGCCCTTGCTGCCGCCCTTGTCGTCCTGCACCCAGCGCGAGCAAGTGCACAGGGCCCACACACCATGTTCAGTGCGCAGCCCGGATCAAGGCGCCAAGCCCCCGCCCCCGCCCGCCCCTGGCTCTGAAGGCCCTGAGATGGACTCGTGGCGTGTGCATCGATCGTCAGCCAGCTGCTGCGTGATCCAGCTGCGGCAACGCCAGTGCTGCCCCCGCCCCACCCGACTGCGCATGACCTCCGCTTGGCCAGCGTCGGGGGCCCGGCTGCCGCGCAGCCAGCTCCCAAACGGCGCCGCTCCTGCTCTGCTGCCCCAGCCTCCGTAGGCTGACGCGGCTCCATTGGCGCCGCTTCTTAAGCTGCGCTGCGTCGGCTCCCAGCCACGCCGCAGCCATGCCGTCGGGCAGCGGCGTGCCGCCGCAATCCAGCAGGCTCTGAATTTGACGAGCCGACGCTGCTGTGTTGGTTCAGCAAGCCCCGCTCCACTCTGCAATTGGGCCCGGGCTTTGCACCAGTCTACCGGGCCGCGCCGTTCGCCCAGCGCTGCTGCCGGCATCCGCCGGCGCCCGCAACAGCTTTGCAGCGCCAACGCCCGCAGCACCCGAGCCTTCGCCGCGACTGCCGCGGCCGCTCGGGCCGCGTCCTGCCAATTGCCGCCGTGCGCAGTGCCCACGATGCTGCTTCCTGGGCCGCTGCTGCTTGCTCCATAGCCGCTGCTTGCTCCATGGCCGCTGCTTGCTCCATGGCCGCTGCTTGCTCCAGTGGTCTCCCCCAGCCTTCCCCGACGTTACCGTAGAATTTTATGACAGGTACAGGCAGCCTCCGACCCCTCGCATCCATACCCATCGATTTATCTGCATCTCAAACTCCACACCACTTTTTTTCCTGTCAGCTCCCCCCGCCTGCGGCCCGGCAGTCCCACCCACCTTCATGACCACGGCGCTGGTGATCTCGCCGTGCTCCATGGCCATCTTGCCCAGCTCGTCGTCGCCGATGTCGGCCGGCAGGTTCTTGACGAACACGTTGGTGTACACGTCCTTGCCCTGTGCGGCCGGAGCGGAAAGTGGAACAGCAGTTTGGCCAGGTCCGGGCGGTGACGCTGGCGCCGCTAGGCTGGGCCGCAGCGTGCCGCAGCGTGCCCCAAAAGCAGTACTGTACTAAAACCACGCGCACGCTGTCGCCGCTTGCGTTCCAGGCGCACTGTACGTGACGGAAACCCTGCGCGACGGCTGGTGGTGAGCGGGCAGGCAAGCAGGCGCGCCTTCGCACCTGGGGGCGGTCGGCGCGCTTCTGGAAGGGGCCCACGTACACGATCTTGCCCTCAATCTCCTTCTGGTTGACGGTGGCAATGGCGCGGTCGGCAGCGATCTGGTCCTCGAAGTGCACGAAGCCGTAGCCCTTCGACACGCCATTGGAGTCGGTGGCCACCTTGCAGGACAGAATCTTGCCGAAGGCCGAGAAAGTGTCGTGCAGGGCCTTGGCGTCGATGGTCTTGTCCAGGTTCTGTGCGCACCCAGCACATGCACACGCAGGCGCCCGTGCGCAGCAGCGGCACGTCAGATAGATTCCCGTGGCCATGCCCGCCCGCTGTCAGGCACGTCCCACCCTGCACGCAGGCGCCCTTTCCAAGCCCAGCAGCGCCTGTCGCCGCCCGCCCCAGCGCCAGCGCCAGCCTCTCGGCAGTGGGTGTGCCGCTGTTCCGCACGGCAGCGTGCGATCTAACCCCGGCCGTGGTCCGCGAGCGGCTGTGTGCCCACGCCATGGTGCTGCTGGTGGCTCGGACCACGGCCGACGGTTGCATGCTGCACGCACGGACGGGTGCTGCCAGCTCCTTGGCTGCCCGCCCCCATTGCTTGCTCGCGGTGGCTCCACCGGCAGCTGCCGCTCGCCAGTTCTGATATCGCCAGTGAGCTTGCAGCTGCAGCGCAGCCCGTGAAGCCTGCATCGACCGGCTGCTGCTGTTCCACAGCGAGCTCGCCACCGCCCGCACCCCCGCTCCCGCCCGCGCGCCGCATCCACGCACTGCTGCTCCGCCCTGTCGGCTTGCTGACCCAAAGGCTGCTGCGATGCTGTCCACCAATCGCTGGTCGACGCGGGATTGCCTCCAGCACTCCATGGACAGCAAGAAGCGCCCAGCTCCCGAACACGGCGCGGAACCCTAGGCGAATGCGGCCTGGATGCAGCACACGCCCGGGCCCCATGCGCCACCTCCCACGCTGAACCCCAGCTTCCCCGAGCCCCATCCTTGAGCCCCCTCCCACCCCACCTTGATGAAGATGTTGCCGACGCCCGACTTGCGCGCCGAGGGGTCGCGGTGCGACCACATGATGCGCATGGGCTTGCCGTTCAGCACATGGTAGTTCAGGGTCTCCATGGCGCGGTCAGCTGTAGCGAGCAAGACAGGTTCCTAAGGTCAGTCGCTCGGTCTCGCGAGTCGCGGGCCCGGCGCAAAGCGAGATGCTGCAAGCAAGTCGAACGCCCCAAGGAATGCGCCGCCAATTGCCACTGCCCTCCGCACCCAAATGCTCAAAACGCATCAAAACAACAAGCTCGGGTGCCTACCAGCCTGGGGGTCCAGGGCACTGTTGTAGTTGACGTAGGCGTAGCCCAGCGAGCGGCGCGTCACGGCGTCGCGGCACACGCGAATGGAGGCCACAGGGCCAACCTGAGCGCGCGCAGAACGAGGGAGCAGTTCAGCACCGCGCGGGTGATGGCAAGTGTCCGCCGCCGAGGGCCCCCGCTCACCGAAGAGAACAGCTCGAACAGCTGGGCCTCGGTGACATCCTTCTCCAGGTCACCGACGTACAGCGACGAGTTCGCCAGCGGGGTGCTGGCCGGCTGGGTGGTGGCCGCCGGGGCCGAGGACTCAGTAGTCGCCATGCTTGACTTCAAGACGCGCAGCTAACGGCAGCGTCGGATACAAACGTGATGGCTAGAATAGGTCTTTTGTGCCTACGAGAGGCTTTTGCAATTTTTTTGGCCGGTTGCCCGGGTTTTTTGATATATTTTTTGGACTCAGGTCCTCTTCAGCAAACCACCATGAGGACCAACCACGGTGTGGAGGAAGGCTACTGCCTAAAGTAAAAGGGAGAGTGCAAGGGGCGCTCGCTCGCCTTGGCTCGCGCTGGCCGAGTGCATGGGAACTCCGATTCCGTCGCCGCGAGCTCGCGGATAACTCCTCATTGACGCCGTTACCATCATTCTTAGAGCCAACGCAGGCCGCATTGCGAGGGCGTGTGTTACCCGCGTGCCTCGAGCTTAAGACCGACATTCTAATCAGCGTGCACACGATTCTACCTTACCCCACCTTCCCCCCGCGACACGACGTTGCCCAAATCATGCAAATTCGTCGTCAAAGACATTTGAGTAAGTATGTACACGAGGCGCGCTTGCAGAGACGTGAGCGCGTGGCGGGTTTGGCCGTACCGTGGAAGTTTCGGGCAGTTTCCGCGCTGGCCGGGGCCGGGGAACCCCACGTCCCCTCTGCCGCCCACCTCGAAGAATCGGGTTATCGGGGTCGTCCCATGCGACGCATTGATGTCGCGTCCATGGACAACTTCTGAGTGATCCCCGGTCCCCGGGCACTTGTCCCCTGCCCCGTTTGTCCCAGTACCCCAAACTGCCCAGCTTGACCCCCGTGCCTGGTGTTGGCGCTTTCTGCCAATTCTGCGTAGCCCTCCTTACTCGGTCTGAGCCCGTTGTAGCATGTGCCCTCCGGTCCCTCCCGCCCAAGCGCCGTTCTTTATCACCCCTGTTCTTTATCGTCGGAATTCTGGACGCGGCTGGACGCACCTCTTCCTAGGTGCTGCTCCCCACTTCGCCAAGGCTTGCCAACGTGGTAGCTGCCCTGGCAGCTGCCCTGGTGAACCCCACGCTAACCCCAGAGAGGAAGGCAAAGGACGCAACAGATGTCACCAGCTATTGGTTACAGCACCGCCTGCGCGGGGGCCTTCGCCAGCCACTGGCGAATCCGGGGAGACAACGATAGACAGGGCCGGTCGGCGGCGCTCCGGCCGCTCGCCGCCGACTTTGTGGTTCGTCGTTTGCGTCACCGCCGGGCACGGCTGCCGCCAGGAGTGGGTCGCTTAGTAGGCGTACGCCTCGCCCTTGGACTCGCCAATGTGGGGCTTGGCCAGGAAGTCGGTGAACTCCTGGAAGGGCGCCTTGGTGTACTTGCTCTCGCGCCACAGCTCGGGGGTCAGGAAGCCGTAGGTCTTCGACAGCGCGTTGAAGGTGGCGCGCACGAAGTTGCCCAGGGTCTTGGTCGAGCCGCGCGAGCAGGTGTAGCAGTCCTCAATACCGGCCATCTGCAGCACCTTCTTGGGGGTGCGCGCAGCCACGATACCGGCACCACGGGGGGCGGGGGTCAGGCGAATGGTGACCGAGCCGCACTTGCCGGTGACCTTGGTGGGCACGGTGTGCACCTTGCCGATCTTGTTACCCCAGTAACCGCGGCGGACGGGCACCACCGACATCTTGGCCGTGATGATGGCACCGCGGATGGCGGTGGCAACCTGTGATATGGGGTAGACACGCCGGGTTAGCGTCCATGGCCTGAGAGCGACGTCACTGAGCTCCTTTCCCCACATGGCCCACTGCTCTTCAACCTTCCTGCAGCGGCAATGTATGTCAAGTCGCCATCCCCTGCCGCCCCTCCCGTATTCATTTGCAACCGACGGCCCACACAGCCTGCTCAGCACGCCGACTTTCCTGCCCCAGCAACCCGTCGCTCCAACTCTTCCCGCTTGCTGTGTCCAGCCTGTGTCCAACCCTCCACAATAGACGAGCTGATCCCATCACCTTTACACCCCGACATTCTGTCGACCGCACGAGGCCGGCCCCCGAACTCACCTCCTTAGCGCACTTGACGCCCAGGCCGATGTGGCCGTTGAAGTCACCGACCACCACGAAGGCCTGTTCCACACAAACGTTGGCCGGTCAGTCAAGTTTGAAGACTACTGGGGGCTGTCATCGAACGAAGCGCAGATAGGTAGCCGTGCACAGGTCGGTTACCCAGCACGTGCCCACCGTGTGCGTGTGCTCTCCTCTGCGTCCTTCCCCTCCCCCCCCCCACCCGCCTTTCCGTCCGCGCCTACCTTGAAGCGGGTGCGCTGACCGGCGCGGGTCTGCTTCTGGACGGGCATGATCTTCATCACCTCGTCCTTCAGGGCCGAGCCCAGGAAGTACTCAACAATCTGGTACTCCTTGACGGGCATGGAGAACAGGTAGATCTGCTCCAGCGACTTAATCTTGCCCTGTGAGTCGGCAAAACCCCGTTTCAGCTGCAGCACTGCATTTGCGAGCATCATGCTTGCAAGCGACCAGCGCCGGCCCAGCGAGCAACGCGCAACCTCTGCGGCGGCGGCCCGCATTTTCACCAACTCCTGAGCTACGTCGCATGCAGTTACACGCGTAGTTTATTCCGTTATAGCTGCTGACCTGCTGGACGAGGCGGCCCAGCTTGGTGCAGGGCACCCACTTCTCCTCGTCCTCCTTCTTGCCGCGGGCGCGGCGGGCACCCCGGCCGCGGCCGCGGTCGCCACGGCCGCCGAAGCCACGGCCGAAAGAGCCACGCTCACCACCACGCTCACCACCGCGATCGCCCATTGTTCTGCGGAGCGAAAAACAGATAAATTGAGTCGGCTTGGTCCTGATGGGCGCACAGGCGGCTAGAATGAGCTTCGTGAGTCAGTTATTCACCTTGGTGTTGAGCTACGACTAAGTAGCGAAAGAGAGAGGGACAAGGGCGCGGCCGGGGTGCAAGTATCGGCTGCGCGAGCGATTGAGCCCCGAATGAGACTCAACACAGTTTCCGCGCTCCTTTAATCTACCCCGGTATGCGCTGGGGATGAAATTATGTATGAATACCAAACCATCCAAGAGCTGGGCAACACCGCCACTGCAGCACGAAAACATCGCGGCATGTCGCTGCAGCGCAAGACGTTCTTTGGAAGGACTCGTTGGAGCGCCTCAAAGCGCAGAGGTTAAAATGTCAGAGCCCATCAAGGTGCGCCAAAGGTTCGACCGACCACCTCGCTCGGGCCCCTCTGCTGGCCGTGTGCGTGCCAACTTCGCACACGCCACCTTGCACCGGCACCTGTTACTTCAAACCTTGCCCTCAGCCTTGCATACTTGAAACTCACCCAGCTATTCGGAACTCAGCAACTCTAAAGCTGATGCGCAGGGCTCACAACGCAGACGAGCCTGCGTGTTCCGTCCTCATCGCATGCAGGGGGTCCCGCACTCCCGCATGTCTCAGCGGGCCTGGCCCATGTTCCGGTTCCCACTACCGTAACGCGATCATGTGGCAAACACCGCAGCGGCGTGCGACAAATGCATCACCTGCAGCCGCCCGCACCACACCTCTGGCCTCAACCCCGACGGCTCCGTGATCGCGCCACTTAGCCCTTGCCGACGCGCCAACATGCGCCGTTGTGTGATAACGCCGCGTGCCTCATCTGTGAGGCCGTCCACGTGATCCATCTCTATGTACATCGCGCCGCCCCGAGAGGACTTGCGTCCCAAGCCAAATCGGCTGGGGTCAGCGCCTGCGGCCTGCTCAGCTGTCTAGCATGTTACTGGTCCTCCTGGTTCATGTACGAGCTCTCCAGCGCCTCCTTCTTGCTTTGTAGCGCGCCCTGGAACAGCACGTCCAGGTGCGAGTACGCCTCCTGCAGCGCGGTGGCCGTGGAGACAGTGTTGGTGCACACGTGCGCGGTGGCAGTTCGGGGATTGCCGCCTAGGCAGGTCGGGGATGAGCGCACCCTGGTTGCGTCCACGCTGGCCGTGCTTCACCAAAACGACCACAATACTCCCCATGGGATGGCACGTGCGGTATACTCCTGTGGCCGGACTTACTTGCACGCCGGCAGCGGGGTTGGCGGGGTTGATGGCGACGTAGGACTGTGACAGCTTTTTCAAGCCGCCCTGGAGGCCTGCGTAACACGTACAAAAGCAACGTCCTGTTTCAGCACATAATATGCTCCAACAATGCAACGCCCATGCCCACGGAACACGTTGTAAGCTCATGCACATGTGCGCGGCCCGCCGTCGTCTGCCAGCTGCCCACCTTGCCAGCCGCCCAGGCCGCCGCCCTCCTTCTGCACTTGGATGGCCATGACCATGCACTGGCGCGTGTACAGGTTGTTGGGCTCCGCAAAGTTCCGGTAGAAGGTCTCCAGGTCGCGCTCTTGCTCTGGCCGGTTGGGGTCGATGACCATTAGCAGGGCGTCCAGCTCCTGCGGACCGTCACACGCGCATCGGCCAACGTGCCTCCGACCCTCTGTTGCGGCCAACACCAACCCCCTGCTTGCCTTTCTCCCTCTCACTCCAATGCGTCAGTGCCAGCCATGAATGAGTATCGGGATCGTGCAGTGTTCCATGCAGCGCAGCCACCAAGCGCACCTTGGCTAGCACGGGCCAGTAGGACTGGTACTGCGCGCTCCCCGACACGTCCCAGAACTGGACCTTGACGCGGTCAATGCCCAGCACGCGACTGATTTCTTGAATCCTGCGCAGATTGGTGATACGCTGTTTAACGCCGGAAGCAGCTCGGTCCGGAGAGCTCGGGCAGTGGCGAAAGACATTTGAGCACATGCGCGGCCCGGCTTAAAGCAACACCGCTGACCTGACTGCAGCCGTAGGCTGGTATGCCATTTCTCCAAGCAGGATAGGCTGCTCCGCCAGCGCTCGGCACAGCAGCGTCTTCCCAGTCCTCTGAGGACCGACTACAGCTATCTTCAAGCCGTGCTCTGCCATGTTTGCTTGATAATGGGAGTCACTTTACAACTCTGCACCTCAGTCGAAGCTGATAGACTCCTGCAAGGCAACCGCAATTGCGACCTCATTGCACTCATTCGGCTTCAATTATCAGCCTCGCCGGAAATTGACACTAGAAGTAAGCCCATTACCGTAGATCTGCTGCGCCTAGTCTAATTAGCAACACGACAAGAGTCATGCAGTCGCTCGCATCCCATCGCACAGCTTTGGCGACGCCAGCGCGCCCTCGCGCGCTAGGCTGCGCGAGCCTGCCGTTTCGCCCCATTGGAGCTCAACCCGTGCGCCGCCCGGCTCGCCAGGGGGCTGTTACCGTTCAGGCGCGCAGCGGCGGGTACTCGGCGCCCGGCGGGGGCCGGGGGTACAGCTCCACGCCCAGCATCGTGGACCGCGTCCTGGCCGCGCTGCCCTACATCCTGCCCTACTTCGACGCCGTGCAGTACGGCCGCTACCTGTTCCACATGTACCCCGCGGCGAAGGCCTGCATCACGCCCTTCCTGCCCGCCATGAGCCTCTACCATTCCCTGCCCTTCGGCTCCTTCATCGTCTTCTTCGGCCTGTACCTGGGCGTGGTGAACAACCCCAGCCTCAGCCGCTTCGTGCGCTTCAACGCCGTCCAGGCCATTCTGCTGGACATCATCCTGGTGCTGCCGCGCCTGCTGGAGACGGTGCTGACGCCGCCCACGTCGGGCTGGGGCGCGCAGGTGTACATCCAGTCGCAGAGCTTCATCTGGATCTTCATCACCATGTGGGTGGTGTTCGGCATCGTGTCCAGCATGCTGGGGCAATGGGCGCGCATCCCCTTCATCCACGAGGCGGCGGAGGCGCAGCTGCGGTAAAGCAGCAGTGGTGGGCTGTGGCCGATCGATGGGGGGCTGGAGGTTGGTTGCGGCAAAGCTGCGCTGGCATGGTGCCCGTCGCAGTTGTGTACAGGCGTGTATCAAGGAGTTGCTTGCGTGTTGCATGATAGCGACGAAGCAGAAGAAACTGTTGTGACTTGCACGGTCGCGGCACAGTTTTGTTGGAGGTTGGGCACTGTGTCCTGCGCAGCTGAGAGAGTGTGGTGTGTGTTTCGGAAGAATTCTTCCTACCTAAAAGTGAGTTCTGGCACGGAGATCATTCAGACTGCGAGGCTGCTTCTGCAGTGCCCAAGTATTAGGCGCGCCTGGATGCCGTGTGCAGCTCAAGTGAGAGGAGAGTGTGGAGGAGGCTGTTGCTTACGCTCAGGGTAAATGGACAAGAGGTCACAGACGCGTTGAAGCGCAGCAGGGATCGTTGGATCGTTGTAAATGAAGCAGAGTCAGTCCCACTCTGCATCTGGACAATCGGTGCACTGAGGCGTCAGCATCAGCTTATCATGTCTGCAGCATACAGGCAACGCGCATACGTGCGTGCGTGCCGTGTCCTTTATTCGTCCCGAGCCAAACCCTGGGGGTAATGCCATAGCACACAAGTGGGGCTGCTAGCACCGACAGCAGCCTCTGCTTGCGGCTCCCTGCATACTGCCAGCTCTGACGCCCAGCTCCGCATATCACTTAGGCCCGACCACTGCTTGTGAATCATCAGCATGCGAAATACCCAGACCCTCAAGTGTCAATCCTTTCCGCGACCAGCGCAGCGCAGCGGTGCGCAGCGCGCTCGCTCCCGCATCCAACCATCTAAATGGCACGCTATCCGCGTGCGTGCACCCGCGCGTGCCGCATCACCCGCTATCGCGTGACATCAGACTGTGTAGTCAACTCAGTTGTTGGCACCCGCCTCGCGCTCGCGCCGGCGCTGCTCCTCAGCCGCGTCCAGACCCTCCTGCGTCACAGTGTAGCCGTACGGGTCGCAGCGGAAGCCGCGGCCGCTGCGCACCACGTGCCCGCGCTCCATGAGCCTGCAAGGTGGGGCGAGGCGCAGGGGCGAGGTCAGTGTGGGGACGGCGCACATAAGTACGGCATGCAAAGGCTGCCCTCCAGGCCCATGAAAACCACGGTACTTTCCGCGCGCCATGTGCTCAAAAGAGTGCAAGACGCGTGCGTCACTCACAGTCGCAGCGCCTTGCTGGTGTCCGGATTGTTGCCAAACTCCTGACGGAACGTCTTCTCGTACGCCTTCACGTCCGGCTTGAGCTGCAGCAGGATGCTCGCCGCTGCCGCCACGACGTTCGGGATCTGCGCCGCATCCGCAGGACCGGACAGCGTCATGCATGAGGTGCCGGTGCCGGTGTTGCATGACACAGCAAATGCCAGTCGAGCAAACGGGCTCCCTGACATTGACGGATTGCTTACGACGCTAAACCCACCTGGCCGGGTCGTCGAATCGTGCCCCTCTTCTTTGGGTTTGCCACCGCCTCCTCCTGCGCCGCGGCTGCTGCCGCGCGCGCGCGCGCCTGCGGCACTGGTGCGGCGGTATAGCCGCCAGCTGCTGCTGAGCCTCCCGCAGCGGCTGCACTTCTTGCGGCGCCGCCATCGGTCCTTGATGCCTGCTGCGTTGTGCGACCGCGCGCCTGCACACAACCAAATAAGGAAAGCGGTAAACAAAGACGTGGCCTTAGACTAACCTACACGCAAACTTGCGCCAACAAGCCCAATCGCAATTCCCATACATGCGCGAGAGCTCTCACCTTGTTCGCGGTACCCTGCCCGCTAGCGCGCGCAGCGGGCCTCGTTGCCGCGCTACCGGCGCCTGCCCGCGGCTGTGAGCCACCCGCCGCCCCCCGGCTGCCACCAGCGCCGCTGCCCAGCGCCGTCAGCGCCTCGGCCGCCGCCGCTGCCGAGGGTGACGGCGGCGCCCGCGGCAACCCCTGAACTCCTGCGCTGGCTCGGTTTGTTCGTCCGCTGCCCGAGGCGCCGCTGCCGCCACCTGCAGCGGGTGCGGCGCCAGCGGCGCCCCGCTTGCCTGAGGCCTCCACTGCCTGGCGCTTCCGGGCCGGGGCGCCGCCGGCGTCCTCTGATGCGGCCGGGGCGCCCCGCTTCTTGCCCGCCTCCGCCTGGCCGCTCCCAGAGGCGGCCTTGGCGGCCGCTTTGGCGCTGCCAGCGATGGCCGCGGCAGCGCGCACGGCTGCGGCCCGGGGCTGGACCACCAGGAGGGACGCCGGCAGGCCATCGCGCTCGGCACGGCCCTGCGTGCCGCTGCCGCTCGCACCATCACCGGCCTGACGCCTCGCTGTCAGCGGCCCGGCGCCTGCATTGGCGGCCGCCGGGCCACCCGAAGCAGCCGCGGCCACTGTGCCGGTGCGCTCAGACTGCAGCCGAGGGACCTTGCGGCGCTGTTGCGTCGACTGATTGCTTGCTGCTGCACCCTCCGTTGCCGTCACGTCCGCTGCGCGTGTTGGCGCTGCCACCGCATCGGCAACACGCGGCAACGGCTGTACGGCGGCTAACGTTGCGTCGGCCGGTGCTGGCATGCTCGGGGTGAGTGCCGCCTTCTGCGCCGGCGCCTCAACAGCAGCAGCCGCAGCAGCCGCAGCCGTTGCAGCCGCAGCCTTGCCAGCCGCCAGGTGGCCCAGGCCAATAACGTGGCCATCGCGCTCCTTCTCACGTTGCAGCAAGAGGCGCTTCTTGTGCGGAAGCTGCGGAAGCGGCTCGGCACCGTCCTGGTCCTGCTGCTGGCCTCCCCGATGCTGGTCCTGTGGCTGCTGCTTGGTGCTGTCCGCTGCTGCAGATGGCCCTTGTGGCGCCGGTGGCTGCGCACCCGCTGGCTCCAAGTCCATGGTAACCGCTCCGGTCTGTGGCGCCGCTGCTGGCTCCTCAGCAACGTTTGGCACTGGGTTTGCAGGCGCCGCCGCCGCCTCCCCTGTGCCTCCCAATGCTGGCCGTGTGACCTGGGCTGCCGGCGCCTGCTGCGCATGCGACGGCTGCGCAGAGGACACGAGCGCGGCAGATGCTGCCGGGTTTGGCGCAGCAGCCAGTGTGCCGCTCGGCACAGCTGGCTGTTCCGCTGGCTTCTCGTGCCTTGCCGAAGCAGGCATATCCTCGGGCAGCTGCGCCGCCACTGGCTGGTGTAGCGCTGCCGCTGCTTGCGGCACGGCCGCCGTTGCTGCTGCTGTTGTCGCTGTTGCTGCTGCTGACTCATCCACTTTTGTTGTGGTTGGTTGCGGCTGCTGCTGCCCGGGTAACTCGGCGGCGGCGTGAGAGCCGACGCGGGAGTGCGGCGGGTGGCGTGGTGGCCGCCTTGCCGGCGAGGCCGCTGCAGCGGCCTGGCCACCGGTGGGGGCCGCTGCAGCAGTAGACGCAGTGGGGGCCGTGGCGTTGTTTGGAGCGCTGGCACGAGCCTTAGCGTCGTCCACAGAGCGAGCTGCAGCTGCAGGTTTGACCTCTAGACACCTGCGCTTGGCCGGTGGCGGCGCAGCCGCCGGCGCCTCACACGGCTTCCCGGCTTCGGTAGACCGCTGCTGATCTCGGTCCTGCTTAGGCTGCAGCCGACGTGCGGGTGCCGCAGGGGCGGCGGCCGCCTTCACCGTCTCTCCCCTGCGGCTAGTGCCTGCGGCGCTGCTTCCGCGGACCTTGGGCTCGGGAGCACCGGTTGCGCGTTGCGCAGCGGGCACCTCCGCGGCAGCAGGCTTTGGCGGCGGCGCCGTCGCCCGCTCTCGGCGCGCGCGGGTCCCACCGGAGGCCGCTGGCTGCTGCTTGCCGCCGACAGCATCCCGCCCCACAGCGACGCCCAAGGCACCCTGCGCTGGCACTGCAGCTGACGTGGCTGGCGCAGATGCTGATCGAGGGCGCTTGCCGCACACGGCCCGCTCTGAGGCGGCGTCCTGGATGCGGCGGGATGCCGCGCTTGTCGCTGGCACTGGCGGGGCGGACTCGATGTCGCTGTGAACCGGTGCGGCCTGGCGCGCAGGGCAAGCATCAACAGTCACCGTGCGCTCCTCCGATGCGGACGGCTGTGACGCTGCCGAGCGAGAGGCTGGGCCCAGCGCTGCCGCCGATGTCACCGCGGTCTGGCGCCCATCATCAGCCATGGCCGCCTGCCGCGCAATAGCGGCAGCGGCAGCGACCGCCGCCGCACGGCGGGGTGCGGCCGCAGTCCCGGGGCCCGCGGCCGCCGCCAGCGCTGCACGATCCATCTCGGACTGAATCAGGCGCCCACGCCGACGCAGCATGGCCCGTTTTGGTTCCGCGGCGGAGGTCCCATCGCCTGGAGCAGGCTGCTCCGATGACGCTGCCACTGCGCCCGCAATGGCATCGAGACAGAGCGCCTTGCGCGGGGGCGACGGCAGCTGCTCATGCACCCTCCTGCCGTTAGCACCGCTTGCGTCGCAAGACTGTGCCGGCATTGCCGCGGGGAAATCCTCGCCAGCGGGCCGAAGCAGGTACGCCTCCGGCTCCGGCCCACGTCCGAAAGCGGAGCCGGCTGCTGTGACCACAACCCCGGGGGCGTCTTCTGTAACTGCAGCGCCCATGCCAGTGGCGCCCGCTGCGTCTGGCCTGTTGGACCGCAGCAGAAGCAGGACACCGGGGCTCTCGTTGCTGCCGGCCGGGCCGCTGGCGCCGCGCTGGTTCTGCGACGCTTGATGCTGGCGTCGCGGCGACGCCGCCTGCGGCACGTGCCGCGGCGCATGCAGCCCTGCCGCCTGCTGCTGCAGCTGCTGCTCAAAGCACTCGGCAGTGCTGCGGCTGCCGTTGTCGCCGGCGCCGCCGTCGGCTGTCAGGCCAGCCAACGCACTCGGCAGCGTGGACCGCCAGCCGGGCACCAGCAGCGACGACGGTGAGCGCAGCGGCGTCAGGCTCCACTGGTGCCCCAGGCCCAAGCCGAGGCCAAGGCCCAGGCCGCCGAGCCCGCCCGGGCTACCGTACGCATTGTACTCCTCATCGCGGTCGCCAAACAGGGCCATCATGGCGTCCGGGTCTTCCGCAGCTGCAAGGCCCCCGCCGCGCGCTGCGCCACAGTTCGCATGAACGGCGACGTCTGTAGTGTTGGCGACGGCAACAGTAGCAGGCTGCCGCACAACCTCTCTTGCAGCTGCTGCACTGGTGCTAGGCTCCGCTAGCCGCCCACCCGCCGGCGGGCCGTCCGGCGCAATCACAGGCACATCGGGAGTATGCTGACGGCCACGGCGCTGCTGTTGGAGGGGCTGCACATCCGCCGCGCTCCCAGCGTTGGCTTCGCAGGCCGCCGCCGCCACCCGATGGGGCCCTGTGGCACGGCGCGCACCCGCGCACGCCTCTTGCTGTCCGTTCTGGCCTAATGCCTCCACCGCCTGCTCCTTTCTTGCCGCCGCAGGGTCACCAGCGGCGGGTGAAACCCGGTCATGAGCCGCACCCGCAGCCGCAGCCGAAGCCCCGTCTGCTAGAGCCGAAGCTGCGGACGGAGGCTTGGCGGCAGCGCGTTTGAGGCCGGGAACGGGAGAGAGCCAGCCCTCGGTAGCAGCAGCGGCCGCCGCGTCGTGGCGGCTGAGGTTGAGTGCTAGGCTCGCGCGGCGGCTGAGCACCGCCGGACTGCCGAGCAGCGCTGCCAGCGCCAGTGGCGATATGGGTCCGCTGTCTGCGCCGGTAATCGCACCACGCCTAGCCGGGCTTGCGGCGGCTGCGGCGGCAGCCGGGGCGACGGTGGCGGCGCCGCCGTCAGCGCTGATGCGGCGCAGCTGCCGGAAGCTGCCGGGCGAGCCGATGTCCATGAGCAGGCACAGGTCGGGCAGTTCCAGCATGTACGACGGCTGCGGCTGCGGCTGCGGCGGCGGCGGCGGCTCGTGCTGGCCTGGCTGCGTCAGGGCCACTGCGGCGTGCGCCTGCTCGTACGGACTGGGCGCAGCAGCAGCGGCTGCGTAGGGCGCCAGTGCCTGCTGAGGGTAGGCGGTCGGGCCCGGCTGGGCGGATGGGTCGCTCCACACCAGCTGCGGGTGATGCTGCGGGTGATGCTGCGGGTGATGCTGCGGGTGGTGATGCTGCCGCTGCTGGTGCTGCAGCTGCAGCTGCTCAGGGTGGTGGCTGCGCGTGCGCGGCACGGCGACCGCGACATCGCCTGCATAGCCGAAGGCCTGAATCGGCTGGTGTCCGGTCCGGTCGCCGGCGGCATTGCGTGCCTCGGCTGCCGCCGCCTGCAAGTGGTCCATGCGGAATGGCGACGCGGTTGGCTGGGACCCGACCGGCATGCGATAGCCGGCGTGTGCGTCACCGCCGCCACCCTGCCTCACGGATTGCATGTGGGCGCCGAGAGGGCCGCTGGACTGCTCATAGAGGGAGGAGGGAGCGCCCAGCCCGGCCGCCGCCCCGCTCGCCTCCATCGCCCAGGTGCCGGTGTAGTAGCCGCCACCGGCCGCGGCCGCGTGCTGCCCATCACCAGCAGCCGCGTCAGCCCCGGCGGAGACAGGGCCCGCCGCCGCAGGCACGCCCGCACAGTACCACATCTGTGGGTACGCCTCGTACCCACCGCCGTACGCGTTGTACGGCTGAGGAGGCGGGGCCTGGTCCGGGTACAGATACTGGCCGTACTCTACGTACTCGGGCGCTTGCTGCGGCGGGTACTGCGGCTGCTGGCTCAGCGCGTACAGCCATGGCTGCGCCGGGTGCGAGTACGGCAGCGAGGGCTGCGAGAAGACCATCTGAGCTGGCTCCTGCGTCATGGGTGCATAAGGTGCATAAGGTGCATACTGCTGCTGCTGCTGCTGCTGCTGCTGCTGCTGCTGCTGCTGCTGCTGCTGCTGCTGCTGCTGCTGCTGCTGCTGCTGCTGCTGCTGCTGCTGCTGCATCTGCGGCACCTCAGGTGACGGCTGCCGCGCTGACAGCTGGCGGTGTTGCCGCGACTGCTGTTGCTGCTGCTGCTCCTCCGCCTGCTGTTGTGGTTGTTGTTGGTGCTGCGGCTGTGTTGGCAAGCCGGCGTGGTAGATGACCGGCAGGTAGGCGACCGCATCCAAGCCGGCTGCTGGGCTTAGGCCCGGCGGCGGGTTGTGCACGTGGTGCTGGTAAGGGTCCGCCGCGTTGCCGCCCGCAGGACGGTTCGATCCGCGCGGCTCGCCGGGCTGCAGTGCATCGCTGTGACTCCGCTGCAGCCACGCGCTTGCTACGAGCTCACTGCCGCCGTCGTAGCCCGCAGCGCCAGTACCAACATCAGCCGGCGGCGCAGCGGCAGCAGCCGGGCGTGGAACAGGCGAAGCTGCTGCTGCGCGGCCGCTGCTGCGCGCGGCTGCAGCTGTCGCAGCGCCCCGCTCCGCCGCAGCCCCGGCCGTGCCCGCGGTTGAGGCGCCTCCGAAAGGTAGGAAGGAGAAGCCGGGCTGAGCCCGAGGAGGGCCGGGCGCCATAATGGCTTGGGCGGCGGAGGCTGGGGCGGCGGCGTCCCCGCCTAACATGCACTTGATGCTGTTGCTGCCGGCCACCCTGGCCACGCCGGGCGGGCTGCGCAGGTTGATCAGGCCAGCCAGCGGCCCCTCTTGAGGCAGCCAATTGCAACCCATGACGTCGTAGGACGCTGCGCCGCCGACAGCCGCGGTGGCGGCTTCCGCGCCTGCCCCGGCGCTGTGGCTGCCGCTTCCGCCAACGCCCGCTGTGAAGCTTGGAGGCGGGCCACGGCCGGCGATCGCCCGCGCACTCGCAGACGCGTCGGCAGAAGCGGGCAGTGTGGCGCTGGAGCGGCTGCTGGTCTTGCCCCGGCCCGCTCCAGCCTTCAACGCGGGCGGCGGCATGGCGGCGGCTGCAAGTTGCTGTGCATCAACCGCGGCCTTGTTCCGCCGCACCCGCAGCGACATGCGCTGCGGCGGGCGTTGCAGCTGCGCGGGCGCCGCCTCCGCCTCCGCCTCCGCTGCAGCCGAAGCGCCTGCAGCAGCCACGGGGATCTCGAGGGCAGTGCCGCCGCCACCACTTGCTGCTGCTGCGCCATCAGTAGCAGGGCGCTGCGACTCAGTAACGGTCTGTGGCGTCCCGCTGCGGTGGCGCAGCAACGCGGCGGCGTCGCCGCCACCGGCACCGGCGGCACTGACGCGTGCTTGCCTGCCGCCGCCGTGTCCATTTGGCACGCCGCCCGCTGCCGATGGCGGCGCGAAGGCGAATGACCCGCTCAGGTCCACGTCAGCCGCGGTCACTGCTGTTCCACCCGCCGGTGCGGCCTCCGCCGCCGCCGCGAAGGGGGCGGCACCAGGGGCGGCATCGGCGGCAGGGGCGGCAGTGGTGACCGTGCGATTCGGCTCCTCCGGCCACAACAGCTGCTCGCCGCACAGCACCGGCGACTGCTCAAGCCGCTGCGCCTGCACCGGGGGCCAGGTGGGCGCCGCTGGTGCACCGTGTGAACGCGGCGCCGCTGTGGCCGCGCCGTGAGGCCGCGAGGGGCCCGGCGGCGGCCGACCCACATCGTCAAAGCCGACGCTGCTCATGCGACCCGGAGCTTGGCCGCCGGCCGCTGCTAGGTGACCTGGCCGGTGGCTGCGGCGGAACTCCGCTGCGGGCTGCTGCGGCCGCGGTGACGCGGCCGCGATGTGGGTCGGCGCCGCCTGCCACGTAACCGGCGGACCCAGCTCCGCTGAGCCCTCAGGCGTGGTTATGCCGCCGGCTGCGGTGCGCCAGTAGCTCCATGGCAGCGGTTCCTGACCGGGTGCGGCAGCGCCCGCGCTCGCAGACGCGGTCGCGGGCTGCCGCAGCGCGTCGGGCGCCTCGCCGGCACCACGCCTTGGCCTCAGCTCAAAGCCCTGCGCTGACCCAGCAGCACCATAATCCATGCGCGCGCGAAGCGAGCACCGCAGCACCGCCGCGCCGGCCGCTCGCGAGCCTGCAGAAGGGAAGGGTCGGGGGTGGAAGACCATAGGCGCGGTTGTTGACGGCTTGGGGGTACCGGTTGAGGCAAGTGGGTCCTAATGTTCAACCCAGCCTCGCCACCCAGGCTGCCCCGCGTCTGGGTCAGCGTCCGCGGCCTTCTCCCGCGCTTTGGCGCCAAACTCACCAAGCCTCTCCGCCTCGCGTCGCCGCTACGCTTGCGCTGCGACCAGGGCCGCAAAAAGCTGTCCTACGTCCGACCCAGCTGGGACCGGAGCCAAAGCGGCTGGGGAAAGGCTGTTTGCTTGGGCCTCGGGTGCGCTCAAACACAGCGCGCCCCCAGCGTCAGCACACAGGTGCGGTCAAAGTTAGAGCGATCCTGTTGGGGCAGGACTGCGTACATACTGTGTGGCTGTCAGCAGAGTCACAGCGCGCGCGCGTAAACTCTGTTGAATCCCGGCATGCGGGCTGGATCGCTCTCCCGCCCATTCCGCACCGCCAGCTGTTCGCGCCCGCGGCGCTCGCGGGCTGCTGCAATACTCCAAGCGCGGTTACCTAGCAGCACAGCACAGGCCCCAGGACTGGTTCAGAAGCTGATGGGGTCGTTCTTCGACGAAGACGGTGAGTAACGCCGAAAATATTTGTGCTTCGGGGCCCCGCGCTGAATCACGCTGACCGTTCCTGCTCGATGCGCCTACGCGTCTGCCGTCTTTCTAAGCGCAGAAGATGCGTGGGGCGGCGGCAAGCCGGCCGCCGCAGCCGCGGCCAAGCCCCCGGCCGCTGCTGCAGCGAAGCCCGGGTGAGCGCGTTCCGCCCTGGTCTTGCTTCTGCGGAGCAGCAATTGGAGATTTGCACACCGTGCTTGGACTGTCGCGCGCTGCAAACCATAGCCAGGCCTCCAAAGGCGCAGGGTTTAACCGGCACCACCCTCAATTCGTGCCCTCACCTCGGGTCCGCAGCGGCTCGCTGTTTTCCTTTAAGGCTGGCGGGGCTGGCGGCTCCAAGCCCGCCATCAAGAAGAAGTTCCAGATGGAGGACAGTGATGACGAGGATGAGATGTTCAAGGACTTTGCAGTGAAGGATGACGACGCGCCGGCGCCGGTGCCGGCGCCGGCGCCAGCCGCGGCCGCAAAGGGACCCGCGGAGGGCGCCGCCGCGGCTGCCGCGGGGCCCAAAGCCGGCGCTGGCGCTCCGGCAGGCCGGCAGGACGACGATGGTGGGTGTTGAGCAGCATAACGGTATTGGGGGCTAGTGAAAGAGGGTGCTGCAGATCCAGGGCGAAGGGGAGCTTGTGACACGTTCGTGCCACTCCCTGTGCCCCCCAACCCCGCCCAGAGTCTGCACTAGCTACGATAGGGTTTGCCTGCGCTTCCGCTCCCGCGCCCACCTGACCCCAACCTCGCCCACTTTACATGCTGGGACCCCAGACGACATCAACGCGCTCCTGCTGGGCATGGACGACGGCGACGACGGCGGCGGAGTCGATAGCGCCATCACAGGGCTCATGCCGCACGCAGACGCGGCCGCTGTCGGTGAACTCGAGGAAGGCAGCAGCATACTGCAACAAGCTGCGGCGCCACAGCCGCAGGACGATGCATCCGCGGCTGCGGCCCTGCTGGCCGCTGAGCAGCAGGCGGCCGATGCAGCGGCCGCGGCCGCGGCTCAGCAGCAGGCGGAGCTTGAGCGGCGGACAGCGGCACAGGCAGTAGCAGCAGCGGCGGAGATGGCGGCAGCTACAGCAGCGCGGCAAGCCGAGGAGGCGTTCTCGCTTCAAGTAGCGCAGCAGGCAGCGGAGGCGGAGGCCGCACGGCATGCCGCCGCAGCTGCCGCTGAGGCTGCGCGCCAGCGGATGGAGGCCGAGAAGGCGGAGCAGGAGTCCGCCGCTGCGGAAGCGGCTCGTGCAGCAGCGGCTGAAGCGGCAGAGGAGGCAGCGCGCGCTCAGGCCAAGGCGCAGGCAGAGCAGCGGGAGCGGGAGCGGCGGGCTGCAGCCGAGGCGGCCGCTGCGGAAGCCGCCGCTGCGGCGGAGCAGGCCAGGCGGCAGGAGGTCACGCGCCAGGCCGCGGCGGCCGAAGCGCAAGCCGCTGCTGAGCTTGAGGCCAAGGCGGCCGCCGAGGCCGCTGTTAAGGCGGAAGAGGCGGCAGCGGCAGCAGCGGCAGCGCCGGAGGCCCCACAGGCTATGGCAGCGAACACGACTGCCGCTGGTGCGCCTGCCGGCGCGTCAGCTTCAGCTGCGCCACAGCCGGCGGCGGAGCAGCCCACGGCCGCACTGGCGCGTGGCCTCGGCGGCCTGCCTGCACGTGCGCCGGCGCTGCCTCAGGCTGCTGTGCCGGCTGCTGCAGCTGCTGCTGGTGCTGCTGCTCCAGCTGTGGCCAGCTTCGGGGCGGCTGGGTCAATCAACGCACCGCGCGGCGCCCAGGGTGGCGGCGGCACCTTCGGCGTCGGAGCCGCGCTGCCTCAGCCACTGGTCCCATCTGCAGCGCCGGCTGCGGCATCCGCCGCAACGTTGGTGCCAGCTGCTGTCGGAGGACTAGGACTTGCGGCGGCGGCATTGCGGCGACCGGCACTCGCAGCGCCGAGCGTGGCCACAGCGCCACAGCCACAGCAGGCGCAGGTGCCACCGCCAGCGTCGCTGCTGCAGCCGGCCAGGCCTACGCTGGGAGGCGTCGCCACGGCGGCCGCCGCCTTTGGCAGTGCCGGGCTCGGCAGCGGGTCCTCGCTGCGGCCGCAGCTCCCGCTGCAGAGGCCGGCGGCAGCGACACCGGCGCTGCAGTCGCTTCCGGCGGCGGCAGCACCAGCGCCTGCACCCCAAGCCCACGGCGCAGGTGCGCCTAGGCCGCTGAGCGGCAGCGCACCAGTAGCGCCCAAAGGCGACGCCGGAGGGCTCCGCGCGCTGGTGCTGGCGCGCAGCGATGCCGCCGCCAACCAACCCGCGGGCGCTGCTGGGCCGCCGCCGGAGCCGCCCAAGCTTCTTTCTGCACCGCCGGCGCATCAGGCAGCAGCGGTCCTGCCAATCCTGGAGATTGTGACCATGCCCGCGGTCGCCGCGCCCGTGAACACTCCGCCACTGGTAGTGCCGCAGCCGCGCCCACAGCACACGAGCGGACCCAGGCCCATCGCGACCGCACCGCCACAACCCGCAGCTCCGCTGACGCGCAATGTGCCAACCGCCGCGGCGCCCAGCCTGGCCACGCCGCTCCTGCACACGCCGCCGCTGGCGCCCGGGGCTGCAGCGGCACCTACGCCGCCGACTGCGGCTGCAGCTCCTGCGCCTGCTGCACCAGCAGCGCAGCTGCAGCCGCCGCCGCTGCAGGCCGTAGCTCCTGCTGCTGCTCCTCCTGCGGCGCCAGCGGCACCCGCAGTGTCCTTCACCTTCGCCGACGCGACTGCCTCGGTCACGCCGCCGGTGAGCGTGCGCCCTGCCTGGATCGGCGCGGGGCCCGGCGGCAGCGGCGCCGCTGGGGTTCCGGGGGCCGCCGCCGCCGCCGCCGTGGTGACTCCCACCAGCGGCGCCCCATTCTCCGCGCTGGCGGCGGGCATGTCGGGTGCGCTGGAGCCGTCGCCCGGCGGCCTGGGCATGCAGATCACGGCGCCGGACTTTGGCGGCGGCGGCAGCAGCCGCCGCGAGCTGGCGCCGCCGGCGCCGCAGCAGGCGGCTGCGGCGGCCGCGGTGACGCCGGGCGCCGGCCTGGCGGCGCAGCTGGCGGACCCCATCAAGGCGCTGGAGATGGTGAGGCCCGGCCAGCCCGTCTGTTGGCGTAGGGGGTTGGTGCGCAAGTGCGTGTGTGTACGCTTACTCGTGTGCTGTGCCGATGCATTCGATGCCCGACGGGGTGGGGTGTGCTGGCTAGGCTGGTCCCCACCTTCTCTGCGTTTCACGCCCGCCCGCGTGGCCCCCCGCCCGTGCACCACGCCATGCACGCAGATGCTGCTGGAGGCGCAGGCCATGAGGGACGAGGTGTTGGACCTGCGCGTGCAGGTGGGCCGGGCGGGGCGGGGTGGGGCCAAACAATGAGGGCGGAGGGTGGTGACGTGAGGCAGCGCTGATTGACAGGGTGGCAATGCCGCCGGCGTGTGCGCAGGTGCCGCTGCCTCCGTCGCGCAACGTCAGATCCTGCCGGGACCGCTCTCCACCTCCCTTGCTTTGACACCGCGATCCTCACCTCTCCCGGTGCTCCACACCATCGATTCCCTAACCCTCTTGCAACCCCCGCCCCACCCCCACCCCCAGGCCGCGCTCACCTCCAACCGGCTGGTGCGGCTGGACAACCCCATGCTGCGCGACCGCATCGCCAGCCTCAAAGCCGAGGCGGCGGAGGCGCTGGCCGCCAACGAGCGCCTGGTGGCGGAGCTGATGCTGCCGCCGCCGCCATCGCAACAGCAGCAGTAGCAGCAGCAGTAGCAGTAGTAGCAGCAGCAGGCTGCGGCGTTCGTGGGCATGCAACAGTGAAGATGATGAGGGTACTAGGGGAGGAGTGAGCGGCTGGGTGTGCGCGCGCGTCAGCGGCGGGTTGGCCGTGGCAGTACACACCGTAGCGCGTGGCACGGCGAGCGATTTGCATCCCAGCCGAGCGTGCAGGCGGTCAGATCATGGTGTGGCGGTGGGGGCATCCCAGCGCACGTGTGTCGCCCCATGTGTCGCACACTGCCCGTCTCTGCGAATGCCAGGGCTGAAGATGCAGGGATAAATAGACGGCACATCTTCAAGGGCGGGCGCGGACACAATGGCATGGCTAATGTCTTTGCTTTGGCGTTTGACTTACCAGACACGATTTGAGGATGGCACATTCTTTCAGCAGTGGCCTGGGCGAGACGAGGCAGTCTCTGAACGCTCACATGCTGAGCTGCTGATGAAGATCCACGGAAGGCTCTGCCGAGGCTGCAAGGTGGCGTGTGCTTGGATCGACTTTCCACCAGCATGTTACATACAGCCTGGCCGCAGCCGCAGCCCTGAGCTTTGCACACGGGTCTTCGCTCGTTTAGTGCGTTGAGGATGTCATGCGCTGAAGCCTGAAGGGCTCCGGCATTAGTTCGCCAGCTCAACCTTCATTGCCACACATGCACCTACCTATCGCCCGTAGCGTCGCTTTAAGGGCGAGCCTCTCGTGCCCAGTAACACACACTGACACGCGCACCTCGCCCAGCCCACGCCCAGCTGCAGGCAACCAGCCCCTAGACTGAACAGCCCTTCAAACAGGAACCCCACACTGGAAACACCCATCCATGAAATCTTGCTCCCCATCAGCGCGAGATCCCCCTACTTGACGTTCTTCTTGCCGCCCGCCTTGTCCTTGCTGCCCGCCTTGTCCTTGCCGCCCTTGACCGCCGCCGCCGCCGCCGCGCTGCGCTCCAGGCGCTGGTCCAGGAACTCGGCGATGTGGTCGGCCTTCCAGTTGTCGATGCGCACCGTCTCGCTGGGCGCGCCGTCCACGCCGCCGCTGAGCCGGATCTTGGGCGTGGCGCCGTGCGTGTACGCGACCTGCGGGGGTGATGGGGTGGCACCTTGAGTACTTGAGTTTCATGTTGGCGGGCAGCAACCAGCGGAAGGTGGGGGAAGCTGTGGCGTGCATGCAGCGGCATGCAGCGGCATGCAGCGGCAGCGTGTGGCGCATCCACGCATGCGGGGCAGGGCGCTGCCCGAGCTGTTGCTAGCTGAGGGGTGCCGTGCGCAAAGGCTTGCAAAGCATCACACCGCACCTTGAGGTGGGGGGCGTAGGAGGCGGCCCGCTTCTCGATAAAGTCCTTGACCTGCTGCAGCGTGCTGTGGCGGGAGAGGATGCGGCAGGCGATGGTGGTGAGTGAGGCGAGGCGGGCATTCCTCGGGCGCTGGACGACCAGGCGGCAGAGACGGACATGCATCCAGCAGATGTACAATGTGTGCTAGCTGCCGCTGTCCATCCCGGGGGCAACCCGCGTGGCTCGCATTGTTACTCCCCACACGCCTTCACGCCCTCCGTGTGCTCGAGGCCCCAGTCCCCGCCAGCAGGCACAAGTCAACAGCACTTGAGTGGCATGGAGCATGGCCTCGTGCAAAGGTAGGTGTTGCAAGCTTTGACACATGCCCAAGCACATGCCGCACATGCCCTCCTTGCGAACTACGGTATGGACAACATGGGGACCGCCGCCCCCCTCCCTGCCCTAGCCACCCCGCCAGCACCATTCCTGGGTTCGCACCTGGCACGCCACTGGTCAATGATGAGCTCCGCCTGCGTTACGCGCATGCAGGCATGGTGCACAAGGTGTCTCTCTGGGGAGCTGCTCGGCTGCAACATCGTGCCGTCACGACTGCGCCGAACCTGGCAGCGCTTCCGCTTCCTCCGAACCCCTAACCCAGTCACACACCCCGCTATATGCGCACCACCCGTAGGCCGCTGACTCGCCTTTAGGCCCTGGACTCTGCCCCCCGCGCTCTGATATTCGATTCGCTGGCGCAACCTTCCCGCCTGGCACAACCTGCCCCTGTGTCCTCGGCGCGCCCCGCCCCCCCCCGCTCGCCTCCGCCCCGCTCTCCCTTCCCACCTTCGTGAACTTCTTCACCGCCTCGTCCTGAACGCAGCATCCTTTGCAGTCCCGCACCAGCTCCTCGTCCTTTACGAATTGCGACAGCAACTCGCAGTCGGAGCACGCAACCTGAGACGCGATGAAGCCTAGCTCGTCACATTTTGTTTGTTTATCATCAACTGCACTAGATCCAGCCACGAGAACAACTGCTAAGAGGCACGCGAGCGATGTCCAGTTCGGCATCTTTTGAGACGTCGCGCGCGCTGATTAGCGCTGAGCAAGAACAGTGAGAGAGTTGGATTTGCAGCGCACTGAAATGGTGAAGCTTGAATTGCTTCACAGGGTGCGTGCATGCGAGCGATGGTGCTCCCCACGCTCACCCTGACGCCACGCTTCTCCTTCAACCGCCCCCATGCGGGGAATGATAGGCCCCGCCCCATCCCTGAACTGTTTCCGCCGTCTGGGCTCACGTGGAAATTGAAACCTTGATTCCTTGGCACGACCATCACTGTGGCACCAGGCAGCGGGGCGCGCTGGAGTAATGACAGTTGGGGGAGCGCGCAGTCGCCCGCGGGCTGAGCGCACTCCACTCCGGCACTCCCCCGTGTCCCATTCGACATGCTCGCTCCTGCCTCCATGGACGTGCAAGGTCCCACCTATCTCCGTTGTATCCAAATCACATCCGGATGATAGCACTCCCGATCGGTGCGTGCGGCTGCAGCGCACGTTCGGTCATCAAAACACACACACAGTCTCTATTTCCTCCCAACATTCCCAGGTCCACAATCCACACGCACTCCACCCGGACATCAGCATTATATACCCCGCCAGCCACGGCTTCCACTGCCCCAGCAGCCTGTGTGTCTAAAGATACCATGTGTATCGTGCATGCCCACACCAGAATATACAGTAGTACTCCATCACTAGCCGTGCCGTGCTTCTGAGCCCGCAAAATGTTCACGCGTAAGCGCTTGATGCCGTACCGTACTACACGAAAGCGTTCAAACGATCGCTGCTTATAATACTCCATACAGTGCCACATCTGCGCCCGTTTTTCCCTTGATTGTCGTTCAAAAATCCTGTTCACTGCAGCCTGTGCCAGCTGCATACGGTATCCCTCACCCCGCCCGCGCTTGCCCACTCGGTGCCTCTTGACCCCAAACCGGCTCAGCTGCTCCATTCCGTGGTCACCACCCGTCGCTCCTGCCCGCCCGCCACACGCGCGCACGCATCCACAGCATTTTCGACATACCGGTAACTGCCCCAGCGCCCAGTCCGGGCGCCCGCCACCCCTCACTTGGCGCGCGCCAGGATCCAGTCGCGCATCTCCGCCCGCACCTCGTCCTTCTCCGGCCCGAACAGCAGCTCGTGGCGGCCCTGCGGCACCTCCTTCAGCGTCACGTCGGTGCTGCTCACGTGCTTCAGGTGCTCGCGCAGCGCCTGCGGGGTGCGGTGCGCGTGCGGGGGGCAGCGGCGCGGGTGCAGCCGCGTTAAGCCCAGGGCCCACGCGGCATCGGGGGAGGACATTACGCAGCCTGTGCCGCGGTGCAGCTCGCTGGGTGGTGCGGCCCCGTTCCATGGCGGCCATGCGGGCCGTGCCTTGGGCTGCTGACAACGCCCCGCTCGCCCTCACCCCCTGCCGCACTCACCGGCAGGCTGGTGCACTTGTCGTCGGTGCCGTGCACGGCGTAGATGGGCAGCTTGAACTGCTTGCGCAGCGGCACCAGCGCGCGGAAGCCCTGCGCTCGGCACGACATGGTAAGGTATAGGAGAGGACGGCGTGCCGTGTGTTAGGAACACGAGAGAGGGCACACGCAGGCGTGCCGTGTGTGTGTGGCGGGGGGAGGGGGCAAAAACTTGGCGCCTGCCACGCCCGTAGACACCCAACCCACATCGCCGCCACTCCCGAGGTGCCGCGCGCTCTCCTTCCCGCCCCCCCTGCGTATGCCGTTCCCCGGCCCGCCCGCCGCCCCATCCGCCACCCCACCCGCCCGCCCGCCGCCGCCTCACCTTGAGGCACTCGTTGCCGGTCTGCGCCTTCACATTGCCCTTGGGGATGAGCGGGTCGTCCAGGTAGGCCTGCACCACCGCCGGGTCCTGGCTCATGTCCTCGGGCCGCACCGCGGGCACCAGCTCTGCGCGGGGCACCATGGCGGCCAGGACTGCGGGGCGGCGGGCAGGCGCGGGCAGGTGTGGGCAGGCGCGGCCGGGTGCGGGGGGGGAGGGCAGGGAGGTGGGTGAGGGGAGTGGGGGGCTGGGGGTCGCGATCAGGCAGGCGGAGGAGGACGGAAAGGCCGTTTGTGAGTCCCTGCATATCATTCCCGTGAAGGACTCACTGTTTCCGACTGCGGCCTGGAACTTCAGCATGGGCGTCCACTCTACGTCGATAGCTGCGGAGGGAAAGATGCGCATTTGACATATAGGACCGGGCCACAAACTTTGGCGGCAACGCCACAACCAGCCGCTTGCCTCCGCACCCGACTTGGGTCGGAACAGTGCGTGCTTCTCTGAGAACCCAGAACACACGTTCAGGTACTAGCGCGCACGTGCCGCTGGCCCGCAGAACTCAGCCCCGCGCCCTGCCCGCACCTGGCGACTGCATGAGCAGGCCGGCGAAGGTGTCGGGCCGCTGCAGCACCACGTGGCTGGACACCAGCCCGCCCAGGCTGTTGCCCGCCATGAACAGCGGCTTGGAGTCGCAGCCGCTCGCCTTCAGCGCGGGCTGCGGTTCGAGGGGGCGCGTCGACGGCGCAGCGGGTGGGGGGTGGGGGGTTGTAAACACCAGCCCAATCTAAACCCAAGCGAAACTAGACAAGGGGGGGCAAGCGGTGGGGTTAGCGGTGGGCTTCCAGAGGTGTGGTTTCGTGTCGTGGGGATCAGGTGGAGTTGCGGAGAGGCTGTGGGGAGCAGGCTGGCGCCCATCGAGTCCATGGCGTCAAAGAACCACCGCACCTGCAACACCTCCTCCAGGAACTGGATGGCGTCGTCTTGCAGGTAGGCAAACTTCTTGACCAGGATGCGGTCAGACGCCTTGGACGGCTCCGACAGACCCATGCCGTGCACGTCGAAACCGTACACGGCAATGCCGGCGTCCGTCCACACCTTGAACGCTGCAGTGACGCGATGCGTGCAAGGAGGGCCAGGCAGCAGGTCACGTAGCGTATGCCTTGCAAGCAGTCATGGACACAGCCGAGGACAGCGAGCACGAGGGCACGGGTGCGGGGCTGCAAGGGGACGGCAGGGTAGAGCGGGCGGGCGATTCGCCAGCGTCCGCCGCTGAAACCCACACGCGTGTCTGACGCCCTCCTTGCCCCCGCGCGGCCCATCAACAGCTCTACCGAGCCAGTTGTTGAGGTCACTTACTTGCATCGAAGCGATCGACGTACTCTGCAACCGATGAAGGTATGCGGGCATACGCAGGCGGAGGAGGGGCGTTGCCATCGTGGACCAGATGTTGCGAGAAAATGGCCAACCTCTAAAGCCGTGCTTTGCAGGCATTCTTGCTACATGTTCCGCTCCTATCCAGACTCACCTCCCAGCCCGTGGTGCCAGAACACGACAGCTTTGACTTCATCGCCGTTGTCGGGCGTGTGCGCCACCCAATAGAGCTTCTGGCCGCGCTTGTTAGTAAAGTGGCTCGTGGTCTTGACCATTTTTGAAAGCGGCTTTGAGCGTAGCAACTGTTGCTGTGGCTCGCGAGCTTTCGCGCGCTTAACGCTGGCGTTTATTCGACTTTTAAGGCTGGAGGCGCTGAGATGTACTTATTAATGTAGTTACCCGAAGCGGAGCCGCTGCTATGGTGTTGCCGAGCTGCGCGATCTGCGGTTGGGCCCGGCTCATGCAGCAGCACGCGTCCCGAGGCCCGGCCGGTCGCGTCTGACGGCCCCCCGCGGGCCCATCGAAGCCATTCAGCAATGGCGGTGCGCCTTGAACATGATGACCCATCATCACGCCTTTCCGTTCCCTCCCTCTTGGCGCACCGGCACTCCGGCAGCCACGCCACCGCCAACGCCTCCGGTATCCGGTAACGCCTGCTCGCCTAGTGCGGAGAGGAGCCTGGAGCCGTCGCAGCCCCAGGGCCCCACGCGCATCATGGCGCCGCATAGTCGCATCACTTATTTACATTCCATTAGCGCCAACACCTCAGAAAAGCGTTACCAGAGTTGCGGCGCCCAAATCAAGCATCATTGCTCCGCATAGACCCAGGCCCGGCACTCCGCCGTCTTGACCCAAACCAGATCGGCCTAGCTTGGCGACCCTGCCCGTCTGCGCCCAGTAACAAGACAGCATTCTTCTCCTATGCGGACTCGTGCTGGCAGGACTCACAAGGCTGTTCAGGTCAGACGCGTCCACGTCGTGGGTTCTCCTGTGGTTGCACCTCCTGCGTAGGTCGGGGCTTTGGAGGGCGCGCAAGTCCAAGCCGTAGCGCTGGCAGGGGCCACTGCAATGGAATGCGAGACCATCCTCTTTCCGCTGCTGCTCATCCCCACGCCCCGGGTTGCCAATCCCCGTGCCCCGAGGCTGTGACCCCAGGGCCTAGTGGTGCAAGCAGTAAACGCGTGCGCCACGTCGACCCGCGACCCCACTGGCGGCTTCGTGTCAAACCCCGTACCCATCCCATCAAACCCATAGCCCCCCTCTCACCATCAACGAAATGAACACCAACAACAGGACGCAAGTGACACCCCAACCTTCCACTGCCGCACACACATGTCGCACCCCGTCCACCCGCGCCATTTCATCCGAGACCCCATCCGCCAGCTGCAGCTTTTCGGTCCCCCCCCGGGTGAAGCTTTGCCCCCTCACTCAGCCATTCCAAAACCCAGTCACCATACCGGAACGCTGGCGCCTTCGTGTGTGGTTGCTGCGGCGCCCCCGTCGCAGCCGCGTCTCCGTGACGACACGGCAGCTTTGCCGAGTGGAGCGTCCTCCACGCAGCTCGCCACATGGACACATGGCGGGGGTTGACGCCGGTTATGGTTAGCGGCGTCGGCATGGGCCGGAAGCCTTGCCGGTGCGTTGTGTAAGAGCGATGTGCATTTCCCGTAACACGTTCCCATGCCTTGACCTTCGACCCCGCGCCTTGTGTCCGACTCTGTGCCTTCCTCCATCATCTGGTCACCCTGCTTCCTGCCTCCGCAGCCCATGTGCTGACCCTACCGGGCACCGCACCACATACAGTGCAGTGCCTAATTGTTCATGGACCCCAAGCAACACTTGCAAGGCCGCAACCCATGGTCCCAGGACCGTTACCAACAACCATCCAGTCGCCACTTGCCCCGCCAGACTGGCAACCCCCAAACCACCCAGGGCTTAGTGCGGAGAGTGCACTATGCATTATAGCACTAACAGCAACACCTCTACAACCCATTCATTCCCCGAGCACACGGGACCCCAAGTCCCACCCCGCCATCGCGAGCGCGCACGTGCGCACCGTCGGTCTGCCCTGGCTCATACCTCCCTCCCTGGGGCTGGGGCACGCAGGCACCCACGCGGGGGCCACACCGTTACCGGCGTGCTATTGCTAGACGCGCACGGTGGAAGGAGGCGTTGGGTAAGCAGACGCGGTGGCGGTGGAGTGATTGGTGGGTCTAGTACCGCGGGCGCTTGCTCGCGTCGTAAGCAGCCGCACCGTAACCACCGGCCGCGTAGCTGCCGTAGGCCTCGCCCTCGCGCTTCTGGCCCACCTGCGCCGCCGCCTGCTGCTGCCCGTAGCCCGCCTGCTGCTGCCCGTACGCCGCATAGCTCTGCGCCGCCGCCTGCTGCGGCTGCTGCTGCCCATACGCCGCGTAGGCGGTCTGGGCGGCCGGCTGCTGCTGCTGCGCGTAGCCGCCGGCTGCCGTACCATAGCCCGCTTGCTGCGTCTGTGTCTGCTGCTGCTGACCGTAGGCCTGCGAAGGGAATAGCCGGGCAGGTCGCAAAGTAAGCACCTAAGCCCGCATGATGACAGACCCAAACTGCGCAATTACAGACCGCCTGCAGAGGGGCACCAACAAACACTCACCGTGGCCTGCTGGGTGTAGCCGCCGTAACCGGTAGCTGCCTGCTGGCTGTAGCCCTGGGCGGCGCCGTATGCGGGCTGCGCCGCAGCCGGCTGCTGGCTGTAGCCGGCGGCGGCCTGCGCGGGGGCGCTGTACTGGGGTGTCGCCTGCTGCGCCTGCTGCGGCGCGCTGCCGTAGGCCTGCAGTGGGAGGGTGAATGAGGAAAGCGCGGCGGTACAAGTTAGGCACGTGGACGGGTAAAAATACGGTAGCTTCGGGGTAGTCACAAGGCGCACACGAGGCCTTGCGGGCTTGGGAACCGAGCACATCAACACTTGCCTGCGGCGCCGCTGAGTACGAGGTCGGGTACTGCTGCGTGGCTTGCTGGCCGTAGCCCGAAGCCGCCTGCGCGCCGTATCCGGTCTGGGCCTGGCTGTAGCCGCCGGCTGCGGCCGGGGCGGCCTGGCCGCTGGCGCTCGCGCCGTAGCCGGATGCCGGGTACGTCTGAATGGAGCAGCACAGCAACAGCCCATGTATCAGCACAAACGCCTAATCGGCGCACCGACCAGCACAACTGCCAAGTCAGCGCACCGCCCAGCAGGACCTAGCCCATGCTTGGACGCCGGCCGCCGCAAACAACAACACACACCCGGACGGACGTACACATGCAGATTTCGCTATCCCCAGGCACCTACCTGAGCCGCCGCGGAGTAGGAGGTCGGGTAGTTGCCCCCAGCAGCGGGCTGGCTGCCGTACCCAGAGGCGGCCGCGGGTTGCTGCTGCTGCTGCCCGTAGCCCGACTGCGCGCCGTATCCGGAGCTCTGCTGCTGCTGCTGCTGCTGCCCGTAGCCCGACTGCTGCTGCGCGCCGTAGCCGGAGCTCTGCTGGGCGCCGTAGCCGCCTGCCTGCGAGCCGTACTGCGATTGCTGCTGGTAGCCAGAGGCGCCCTGGCTAGCGCCGTAGCCGGAGCTAGCACCGTAGCCGGTGCCGCCGGCAGCGCCGGACTGCTGGCCGGCGCTGGCGCCGTAGCCGCTCGCGGCACCGGCGCCGTAGCCCGCGCCGCCCGAGGCGCCGTGCCCTGCGGTGGGCGACACAGGTGCCGCGCCCTGCTGCGACCGCTGGCCCATGCCGCCCGACGCCCCGTAACCCCCACCGGCTGCGCCGCCGTACCCGCCCTGGCCGTACCCGGACCCGTAGCCACCGCCGCCATAGCCGCCACGGCCCATGCCACCGCCATAGCCGCCGTAACCCATCCCACCACCCATGCCCATCCCACCCATGCCGTAGCCGCCGCCACCATAGCCACCGCCGCCGTAGCCGCCGCCGTAGCCGCCGCCGCCGTACCCGCCGCGGCCGCCCATCATGCCGCCCCGAGGACCGTAGGGGCCGCCCATGGACCCGCCGCGGCCCATCATGGGGCCCATGCCGTACGGCCCGGCCGGACCGGGGCCGTACATGCCACGTGGCCCGCCGGGCGGGCCGGCGAAGTACGGCGCGCTGTTGCGGCCGCCGCGGAAGCCGGGCGTCATCATGTTGCCGCCGCGGCCGGCCGGGCTGTAGCCTCCGCGGCCGGCGCCGCGGCCGCCAGGGCCCTGCGTAGAGCGCTGGCGGTCGGTGTGCTTGGAGGGGTTGACGAAGGAGATGGCCAGCTTGCCCATCTGCGGGGCCTCGTTGCCGTCCAGGGCGTGCAGCGCACTGCGTCGGGGCAACGGACCGAAGCAGCAGCTTGTCAGCATGGTTTCATTTCTACGGTGTATGCGTTCTGACAGCGCGACACGCTTAGCTAGCGAAGCAAGCACAAAAGCAAGCACTGGCGTGGCCGTGTGGGCAGGGGCGCTGGGTGGATGGCGGGTGGACTCACGCGGCGGCGTGGTCGGAGCGCATGAACTCAACGAAGCCGAAGCCCTTGGAGTAGCCTTGCGGGCCGCGCGTGATGGAGGCGGAGGTGACGGGGCCGAACTCGCCGAACACCTTGCGCAGGTGGTGCTCGTCGCTGAAGGACTGCAAGGCGGGGGTGAGAGTGGGGTTGCAGGCATGCTTGATTAGTTGTGGTGAGACGCTGCAGACACAGTTGCGTGCCACAATGAGGCATGATGAGACCTGAGCGGACAGGGGCGATTCCAATCGCAAGCCTTGCGTGCAGCTGGCGGTCTGTGCGCTGCGTGCGTGCGCGCGCACCCACCATAGGCAGGCTGGCGAGGTAGAGGTTCCGCGAGAAGATGTCCTGCACGCGCTTGGTGTGCGTGAACTCGCAGCGCAGCACCTTCGCGGCGGCCGCCGCCGCTTCCCTGCCCTCCGGGCTGTCGTCGGTGCCCCTGTCGTGGCCCTCCTGCTGCTGCTCCTCGTGGCCTTCCTGCTTCGCCTCTGCCTCCTGCTTTGCCTCCGCCTCCTGCTTAGCTTCCGCCTCCTGCTTCGCCTCCGCCTTCTGCTTCGCCTCTGCCGCTGCCTCCGCTTCCGCCTTGGCGGCGGCCCCCTCCTCGCCCACCCCCGGCGGGGCCTCCTCGCCGGCGCCGCCAGACTGGTCCTTCATGTCCGTGTCCGCCTCCAGCTTGGCGCCCGGGGACGCCTCGCCGCCGTCGGCGCCCGCGCCCGCCTCCGCCTCGGCCTTCGCCTTGGCGGCGGCCAGGGCGCCCATGCCACGCGGCCGCTGCAGGTCATTCTTGGTGGTCATGAGGTCCTGTGTTGCGTGAGAGCGCGTCGTCCACAAAGGTTCACTCAGATGCCCCCGGCATCGCACCGTTGCAGCAGACTACCGTATGACTAGCGACAGCTGCAGCCCGGTTGTGCGAGGTGCCCGACTTTGGATTCCAGCTCACACACGCGCACGCACCTGGAAGGCCTTGCGGCTCTGCGACTCCAGCGACTCCTTGGCCTTCAGCGCCTCCGCCGGGGTGGCGTACTCCACGAACGCATAGCCCTGCAGCGACAACACGGTACGCCGGCCTTCGTGACTGACCAGCGGCTGCTTGGCCGTCTAAAAGGAACGGCACCGCTAAGGCTGCCAGGAGCGGCCCGCAGGACCGTCCGTCTATGCAGCCTCCAGTGAAGGGATCCAATTCAGCACCATGCCGCGCCCGCCCGCCCCAGCTGCTCCCTTCGAAGCCCCCGCCCCATACCCTACATCCCAGCTCCCAGCATCCCGCACCCCGCGCCCTCCCGCCGGCCACGCGCACCCACCCGCGTCAGGCCCGAGCCGCCGCGCATGATGTGGCAGCGGCACACGCGGCCCAGCGCCTCCATCTCCTCCCGCAGCGCCGCGTCGTCGTCCTGCGTCACGTTGCCCAGGTACAGCGTGCACTGCAGCGCCGGCGCGTCGATCATGAGGCGGTCGCCCTGCAGGCCCAGCGGGTAGGGCAGCGAGTTGAGCCGCATGGCCGTGTAGCGCGCCGCCTTGAGCACATCGCCGTCGCCGCGGCCGTCGTCGAAGTTCATGTGCAGCGGCGCCGGCTTGGGCGCAGGAGCGGGCGCGGCGGCGGGGGCCGCGGCAGCGGGCGCGGCAGCAGCGCCCTCCGCGGGCTTGGCCTCCTTGCCCTCCTCGGCCGGCTTCGCCTCGCCGCCGGCCGCCGGCTCCTCCTTGGCCTCCGTCGCCGCCGGCTCCTCCTTGGCCTCCGTCGCCGGCTCCTCCTTGGCCTCCGCCACTGCCTCCGCTGCCGGCTGCTCGCCCTCCTGCTTGGGCTGCTCCTCCGCCTTCTCCCCGCCCTCCTGCTGCTCGCCGCCCTCCGCGCCCTCGCCCGCTGCCTCCCGCGCCGCGGCCGCCTCCTTCGCCGCCTCCGCCGCCTCGGCGGCGCGCTTGGCCTCCTCCGCCGCGCGCTTCTCCTTCGCCTCCGCCTCCTTCGCCTCCGTGTAGCGCTTCAGCGGCTCGTCCAGGGGGTGCGAGGCTAGGTCCTCCTTGCTGAGGGTCCAGGGCAGCGGCGGCGGCATGAGCCGCATCAGCGCCACGTTGCGGCCGCGCTCCACGTTGTCGAAGAAGACGCTGTGCACGGGGATGCCCAGGTCCTCAAACACCTGCTTCACGTCATCGGGGCTGGCCTCCAGCTTGATGTTGCGCACCTGCGGCGGGTGGGGGAGGGGAGGGAGGGGGGCGGCTCGTTCGGCACCTCCAGCAGCAGCCATTGCGAACCCAAAACCAGTAGAGCGGGGACGGGCGGCGGGAGTGGGTGCGTTGCAGGCCGAGGGCGCGGCAAGCCAGGCACAGTGTGGGGTGGCAGTGCGGGCGCTCGCTGCAGCCTGGTAGAAAGCATCGGGGGTCTCAGACGCCAGGAAACCCGCAAGGTGCGTGTTCGTGCCGCTGCTCGTGCCGCTGCAGCGCGTCCTTCCCTGGAAGCGCGCGCCCTCACCCACCCGCAGCAGCGGCAGCGGCTTGAACTCGCTGGGAATGTCCATCGTCTCCCACTCCTCCGGGCCGTAGTCGATGGCCGGCGTCGCCTCCTTGGACGGCGCCGCGTCTTTTGCCTCCTGCTCCGCACCGCCCTCGCCCTGATCCTTCGCGGCCCCGTCGTCCGCCTCCTTGCCCGTCGCCTTCTCCTCGCCTGTCGCCTGCTCGCCCTCGCCACCCATGTCGGCATCCGCGGCAGGCTCGTCCTTCACTGGGCCTGCAGCGTCGGGCGGTGCAACCTCCGCCTTGCCATCGGCGGCGTCGGGGTCCGCCTTAACGGAGGCATCGCCCATCTCCGCGTCGGCTTTGGACTCCTCCGCTGGCGCAGCCTGGCGTGCACAAAACGGTTGACAATGGTTACAACGGTCAATGTCACACCAGGTGGGTTCGCAGTGACATTCAACGGGGGCACCTCCACTAACCAACTCGCCTCCTTGGCTGGCGCACTCTCTTCCGCCGGAGCCGCCTCCACCACCGGCTCCTCCACAACTGGCACAGCTTCGGCCGCGCCACCAGCATCCTCGACAGGCGCAGCGACCTCAGCATCTGGCTGATCTCCGCCCGCATTCCCTCCCATTGCCTCCTGCAGGCGCTCAAGCAGCTCTGCCTTGCGCCCCTGCAATGCAGAAGAGAGCCGCAAGGCGTCAGGCGACGCCACGGGTGCGAAAACATCGTGGCTTGCGCACCTTGTCGTTTAGCCCGCGTTTGCGCAGCTCCGCCTGTAGCTCAGGCACGGTCATCTTCTCAATAGGCTTGTCCTCCATTTTGGTAGGCTTTCAAAGGAAGGCTTGCAGTTAGGAGGCTGATGGAGCTCAGTGCGCCGCCCAAGCCTGCTTTCCTACTCAATAGCCCTAACTAGCACGCTTGCACCAAACTGCCCGACCTGCTGTGCAGGTGTTTAAGGAGGAGCCCGGCAGGCTCGACGGAAAGTCAATGGGCGCATCGCTCAATCGGGCAGTGAAAACAACGGCTTAACTGCAGTGCCGAATTGCTTACGAAGACATACACCTGGTTATATTGACATACCACAACTTGACGTGCGTTCTGCGTGGCCTTGGCTCGATTGACCGGGCGAAATCGCAACTGCGTGGCGTCCGCTGCTGGTTCCCGTAGTTTTAGA
This sequence comes from Chlamydomonas incerta, assembly GCA_016834605.1. NCBI lineage: Eukaryota > Viridiplantae > Chlorophyta > Chlorophyceae > Chlamydomonadales > Chlamydomonadaceae > Chlamydomonas > Chlamydomonas incerta. The sequence goes on along the minus strand of JAEHOC010000002.1, from coordinate 4,352,881 downwards.
GTACTCAATCCATGGGGAAGCAAATAGCGGAGGCACCGCCCAAGCCTCCCCCTGCAAGCCTAGCGACGCTCGTGTTTGGGGATTTCTTCTGCACCTCGCTCTGGGTGGTTGCATCAAGCTGCTTTGCGGAGGTAATGTTGCGAAGCGACGTCGGAGCATGGGACGGCAGGCTGCATGGCGGCTGCAGAAAGCAGTCTGTTCAGCGGAGTCGTGTAGGTTTGGCACACGGTGGTGAGCGCGCCTCCCCACCTGGGTCGTGACCGCAGGCGAGTGAGTATCTGGCCGAGCAGACAGGCCTGAATGAGCTCGTGCTGGGTATCGCCATCCTGATCTCTACCCTGACCATCTTTGGGCCGCTATGTGGTGCGTGCGTGCCGGCGTGAGAGGAGCAGGGCCACGGCCACGGGTAGAGGGGACAGGGGTTTCTCATCGTGGGGGTTTCTCCACCCTTGATGTGTTTTTGTGGCTTGGCACATAGATCAATTCGCATATATTCTGGGTTCGTGCAAATGGTCAGCTTAGATGGGTGGCCATGCAGGGCTTGACCTAGACTGAGGCCTGCGCGGCCGCTTCGCACAGGTATCTTCGGCGGCGCATTATTCAACCCCATCAACAGCATTGCCCTCATAAGCAGTGGATCAGGGACGATGACGTCCCACCTGCTCCGCATGGTGCGTGCGAGCACGGACTGAGGTGCAGTTGTGTTGAGGGCAAGGGGCTGCGTGTCGGGCGAGACTGTGTTGCTGCGGTCGCAGCAACTTGGCGCGCCGAGCTCCCGCCTTCAGCCTTTTCCACCTCTCGATGTTCTCCTGCAGTGCGGCCAGCTGGCGGGCGCGATAGCAGGCAGCATGTTCGCCAAAACGCACCTGCCGGAGTTCCTGCAGGGGTGAGCGGAGCAACCAAACTTTTGCAGGGGCTGCGGGTTTCGTGCAAGGATAGGTTTTCTTCGCACGATGGAGCCACTGATACGCGTAACGGTGCCCCGTTCGGGCGGGGAGTCCCGCTATGCATGGGTAGCAGTTTTGTGAAGCCAGCACGCTGCAGGGACTGTTCGTACGGTACATTGCAATGCCCGGACTCCTCGTCAACCACACCTTTTGTGTGCCCCATCCCGCCGCAGCAAATTCCACACGCTGTCCGGCGGCATCAAGGAGGGCGTGGCCTTTGAAATGGGCTTTGCCGCGGAGGGCACCATGAGCTTCGTGCTGAACTACGTGTTCCTCATGTCGCTGGGTGAGTGCGATGCAGTGCTCCAGTGCGCGGCCTGGTCCGCGGGTTCGGTGGATGCGGGGATGCCGAGACCCGGGGTTGCCGATCTTGACTGCCCCTTGCCCGCTCCTTGACAGAGGCGGAGAGCCCGCTGCTCAAAACGTGGACGCCCATGGTTTCCACCGTCGTGTTGGTGAGTGCCTGTCAGTTATCGGGACCGGCGTACCTGGGGCTCGCAGCAGCTAGGGCGGCTCCGGGTGGAACATCACATGTCCCTTGCTGACAACGCGGTCACTGGCAATGCACCTTCGGTCCTTCGCAGAGCTGGATCGGGTACTACTTCACAGGGCCGTCGTTGAACCCGTTCGTGGTAAGCCACTTTGTGCGGGTGTCCCTGCGCGTGCCCCCTGTACCGGATGCCGCTCGGTTCGTGTGGCATGACGCATTGGGGGCATCCGACCGGACCCAACTCCTCGTATCTGCCGTGTGCGGTGTGCAGAGCTTCTCGTGGCACATGCACTACAAGCGCCAAAACGACATCGAGCACTACCTAGTCTTTTGGAGTGCGCCCATCCTCGGGGCCATCTTTGCCGGTCTGGCGTACGCCTTCCGCCACAAACCCCCGGCCGTGCGCAAGCAGCGCCGGCCGTCGAAGGCGGCTGTGGCGGCGCGCGCGCAGCAGACGCGGCAGGCGGCGGCAGCGCGGGAGCACACTAAGGAGCAGCACAGCAAGGAGCAGCACAGCAAGGGAAACCACAGCTCGCAACAGCAGTCGGGAAAGGAGCTGCGGTGACGCAGATAGCATGCATGGAGGAGGCTCGGGCAATGGACGGCAACGCTCGAGGCAGGGGCAGCGAAGGTGGTGGCGCCTGCTACAGCTTCCATGTTGATGGTAGCTTGCATCACGTGTTTCAGGCCCAGGCGGCCGCGAGTGGTCGTTCTACCCCTGCCGATGGTGGTCCAGTCATCCCGGGCTCTTGCGTCACCGCCCACATCAGTAACTCGGGTGTAAGTGTGCACATTTTTTGAACTCGGTCAAGCATTGACTAGCGAGTCCAGTACGTCTGTGGAATCACGTATGTGCCCATTCGGCTGGTGCCGCTCTTACGCCGGCCTTTCGACAAGGGCGCACGGCGGCACTGGGGCGTTGCTCGGGTCTGATGGATATTCTGGCAGATGTGCTACGATAGTCAAAGCAATTAGTTACGATAGGAGTTAAGCTTACTGGAGTGCCGGTTGAAGTACTGAGGACGTCTGGCCACATGGCCGGCTGGCCGGTTTAGAGCGTCGCGGTGGTGGTTACGGGGTCGTATCCGAGAAGATGGCCACGGTGCGGGAGGCACTTGATTCGTTGCTTCGGCGCATGCACACGGCTATTGATACCGGGTGCATGCGGAGCAAATCAAATAGAACTGCTGTCGCCTGAGACGGGTATCGGCTCACACTAGTCACTGTGCTTATCTTGAGGCATTGTCATTGTGCATCGCAACAAGGGTGGTGCGGACAGTGCATGTTGATTTGGGCTGTAGGCCAACGCATGCGGGTGTGTCGGCCTCGATCAAGGCGTGATGTCATCCACTGTGAGCGCAGGAGCAGGGTCAAGCGAGCGGTCTCGGGGAATGGGGTGCAGCGAGCGGTATGCACATGCAATTTCCGAAGGCGCCGTCGAGAGGGGAAGTCCTTGAGGCGCGGCACCCTCGAGCGCTCATCATCAGCATGGCAGGCGATGTCGCTCTGGAGGTTGTGTTCCGGTGAGTTCTGCTCAGTGTGCAAGGATGGGCTCCAGTGCAACAGGGACAGGTTCAATGGTGAAGTATGAGAGCTACCCATCCACGTCTGGTACATGCTGCTCAAGCGCTGTGTAGCGGGGGCGGAGGCAGGGCGGGGGGCCGGGCAAAGGCCGGGCGGGCGGGCGGAGGCAGGGCAGGTGGGCGGGCAGCGTGCCGCTGCGGTCGTCGTCGGGCGTGGGCGAGGGTGGGAGGCTACAAAGGCGGTACGAGAAATGTAGCAGCCCTCGGCGCCACTCTCCTGGGCTGCTGCCTGCCTCCAATACTGTTGCCACCTTGGGAACCTATGCAACTGTTGTTGTGTGCAATTAGAAGCAGGGATGCGTGTCGGCCTCGACTGACTCGACTGAATGCATGATGCCAACCACTATGAGCGTAGGAGGAGGTTCAAGCGAGCGGTCTTCGAGGATCGGGGGCAGCGAGATGCAGATGCAGATGTCCAAAGGCGCTGTCATGGATGTCGATGCGTCGGTCTCCCTGGAAATCGCTGTGCAGCACGCCACGTTGCTCTCCCCAGTCCCCTCCACATTGGCTCGGGCTGGCATTTGCAACGAGGGCCGCCTCAGGGGACAGGGGATAACCGAGGTACTGCGTAGCGCCGGTAGGTGTTTGATTGGGTACTGGGGGGTTTTATGCAGTACCGCAGATTGTGTGAGGATGGAATGGAATGAGGATGGGCACGTTGGTGACTGGACCTGGGCCGGGCTGCGTCATCCAACGACGGCGTTCCGACGTGATGGCGATCGCAAAACGGATGCTATTCCTGGCCGCTGGTTCACGAGAGTCTATGCGCAGACCATCATGTTTTCCGTGGCTGAGAATTACGAGAAACTGTCCACGGCCCTGCCGCTGGGCAAAATCTTAGGCGAATGGACACGGGATAGTGCTTCAAGCACAAGAATAAAGGCCTATCAGCAGCCCGCGCAGATAATCGCTTGGCCCGAGCTTCCCGCGGATGTTTCGCGGCACATCTCTTCCGAGTTGCTTGCGAGCAGGTCCGTTGGGAGAGTTGCGCGATTGATAACATGATAAACCGGTCAATGAGACGAGCATGCCCATTCGTGCAAGCTAACGCGAACTTGTGCCCGACGTGTATGTGGCCCCCACAGTGGCAGTAGGCTGGCCGACCCGGTGCCAACAGGCCGCTCAGTCTTCATCGACTCTGAAGCGACCATCCTTGCGGAATCCATGCGTATCCTTCAATATACCGTGGAGCCTCTCGCGGCTGGCAGCCTGGAGCACGTGAACGCTGCTGGCATCCAGGCGGTGTGGGTGGCGGCAGCACCGAGTAACTTGCTGCCTGCCAGGCTGTTGAGCGCTACCGGAGGCACCAGTCGCACGCTGTCTGGCCGCAGCCAGCAGCCGCAGCCGCAGCCGCAGCCGCAGCCGCAGCCGCAGCCGCAGCCGCAGCCGCAGCCGCAGCCGCAGCCGCAGCCGCAGCCGCAGCCGCAGCCGCAGTCGCAGTCGCAGTCGCAGTCGCAGTCGCAGCAGCAGCAGCAGCAGCAGCAGCAGCAGCAGCAGCAGCAGCACCAGGACCTGGTGGCAAGTGCAGTTGCTGCGGCCCGTTCCCAGCATTATGGGAAGGGTGGGGTGCTGAAAGCTGACGCTGTGCTGCTGCTGTTTGACCAACGTCAACAGCAGGTAGGGAATCCGCCAGCGGGGCAGCAGGCGACAGCTCAGGCTGCAGCAGTGGGCGAGTTCAAGCGCATGTCCTCCCTGATGAAGAGTGACACCGAACCCATCGACATCATCGCGGCATATGAAGGCCGCGGCGAGCACGCCTGGAGCAACCTGGCGCGCTCGGCGTTGCGGCAGGTGTGTGGCTGGCGTGACCGGCGGGCTTCTCCATCCATTCGTCAGCCATGAACCTGCGTGCGTGCATCCCTGCAGTTGAGCATGCGCGCGGAAATAGACGAGCAGCATTCCACATTTCTACGTGCATGCGGAAGTGCGCCAGTGCGGTCACCTTGCTTGTTTACTTGCTTGCCAACACATCCAATTTACGCACGCTTGCCCCCCAAGGCAAATGCAGCGGTTTGCGGCGGTACGACTCCATATTTTGTGATTGAAGTGCTTTGTTACGTTGTCCTCGGGGCGCCGGAGCGCAGGTCTACACGTACCAGCGGGCTTTTGGCGCAGCTTACGGCTTTGTCAGCACCTGGAACGCCTGGTGGTTCACCCACGTGCCGCCGGAGCAGCCGGACGTCATGTACGTGTCCGCGCCCGTCCTCGCTGCCGCCGCACCCGCTGGCGGCGCCTCCGCGGCCCACGCCGCTGGCGGCGCCTCCGCCGGCGGCGCCGCGGCGGCCGCACCTATGCCTGCCGGCGATGCGTCTGCCAGCACCGCCGCCGCAATCCATGACGGCAGTGGCGGCTTCAGCGGTGGCGGCAGTAGTTGTGCAGGCGACACGCCGGCGGCAGCTGGCGGCGGCACGGTGCTGCAGACGCTCGCCTTCATACAACACCAGGCAGTCACGGCTGCTTACAGGCAGCGGATGTCGATGGCGGGCCAACGCCCCACACCACCCACCGCCCAGCCTAGCTCGGGCGGGGAGCCAGACAGCGGCCCTTCGGCGGGTGGGGGTGGCGGCGGCGGCGATGGTGGCGGGTCTCGCAGCAGTGGCTCGGACATGCAAGCGGCCAAGGACGGGTCTGCCGGCCCCAGGTATGCAGCCGGCGTGCCGTGCGTATCAGAAAAGCCACGCCGGCCTCGTCTGACCCTCGGCGGTGTGTTGCTAGCTTCTACTTCGGTGTTGCTGGACGTTGAGGCTAGTGAGAGTTCACCACCCTTGTTCCCGTCCTCGATCCTGTAGCAGTGCATCGTTGGAGCATGTGCCACCTATGGACGTGCCGCGGTCAGGCAGCAGCAGCAGCAGCCGACGGCAGGCAAGTGCGGCTCCGGAGCCCGCTGGTGTCCTCGTATGTGCAGAGCCAGCGGTGGCCGAAGGTGGCATCGCTTCTTTAGGTTCTGGTGTGGCTGCTTACCAGCCAGCAGCACGGGCTGCCGGTGGATCACCCCAGCAGCACCAGCAGCACCAGCAGCCCGCAGCGCTCCTGCCGGCGCCGTCGCCGCCGCTGCTGCCGCAGGTGGGGCTGGAGTTCCAGCGGGCGGTGTCGGTGTCCGGCCACGACGGGTCGGTGTTCGTGGGCTGCTGCGACGGCGTGGCGGCCTACATCAAGGTGTACCTGCCGGAGGAGGAGCAGCTGGTGGCCTACTGGCGGGAGAGCCAGGCGTATGACGCGATGGTGGCAGCAGGGCTGTGTGCCGCGGGGCTGGTGCCGCAGCTGCTGCACTACGGACAATTCATGGTACGGCTAGTGCGCTGCTGCCAGCAGATTGACGCGCACGCGTATGCCGCGTACTGTGCCCGCCCTATCTGGCTTGAAGCCACAGTCGAACAACGATCGCACCCCGGACGGATAGAGGTTGTGTAGGTCGTAAGTCAGGCATGGACCCGATGCGATTGCGGATGTGATATTGGGGCCGCCAACTCGCGCACAATCTATCTAGGGAAGCTTACGCCGCTGTTGACTTCGTCCGAATTTTGCCCCAGGATGATGACCTGTCCTGCCTGCGTTACCTGGCCACCGCCACCGTGGCGGGCGGCCGGCCGCTGTCGGACTACTACGGGGTGGGGCAGTACGACAAGCCGCTGTCCAGAGCGCTGCCGGAGGGCGCGGCCACCGCCGCGGTGGCGGCGCTGCAGGGCGTGCAGCGGGCCCTGCCGGGCTTCGTGCACGGCGACATCCGGCCGGAGAACATCCTGCTGCTACCGCCGGGGGTGGACGCGGAAGCTGGCGCAGCTGATGGCGGCGGCTGCAGCAGCGCACATGGGCCTGGATGCGCCGCCGGGGCCCCCGGCGGAGACGAGGGTCTGTCGGCGGGGAACGGACAGGAGCTGGCGGCAGCAGGCGCCGCTGCGGGGGCTGCTGGGGCGGCGCCTTCAGAGGCTGGCCCTGCCGGCCTCGGGCGCACTGCTGCCGCCCCGCAGCGGCCGCCGCAACTGCGCTGCGTGCTGATTGACTTCGGCCGCTCTGTGCTGGACGGAAGTGACGAGGAGCGCCAGCGCGAGCTTGAGGAGCTGCGGGACATGCTAGGACTCGGTGACGAGCAGCAGGGGCCGGTCGTGTAGTAGGCATGCACATGGGCGTTGCCGACCAATAGGGAAAGATCACGCCCCCGAACTGGCATGGCCCCACCTTGCGTGCGTGCCCATGGCGACCACGCATGGCGGCATGGAAAGACATGCCAGGCAGTGACTGAGATTGGGCGGCAGCATTCGTGCATTGTGTTCGAAACGGCAAACGGAATGGGCATGCGTGTGCGGGCGTGTGCATTGCGTGTGCGTGTGGACGTGGGGCAACCCTTCCAGGTGGCGAGAAGGTCCTGGTCATACAATGTCTGTGAAGGGCTTGAGGTGCTGGAGGTTAACAGCGGGCTTGCTGAGACGGACACTGCTGCGCGCGCCCTTGAACTAACGTGAGTGGGACGACCTAGACGTGTTGCAGCCAGGGGTTGCGGCCAGTGTAGTAGCAGGAGTGGCATACGTACCGTACATTACATTGGGGTAGCTCAGGCAAGTACTGCGCTCCGGCGGGACGACTGCGTGCGTGCGGTTGCAGTCAGGGGAGATCGTGTGACTCCGTGTTTGCGTCTCGCCGCTACCGGTATTCCACACGGGGGACACGCGCGGTTCTGGGTACCCCCCAACTTTGAGGCCTTAGATGGGGTTGCCTTGTAGGTTGTATGTTGTAACACGCTGAAACTTTGGGAGTAGCCGTTTGCAACCTTCCGGTAGTGTCCATGGGGCTTACTTGGGTACGCGCGCGGGTACCAGAGCATGGCTGAGACGCTACAAGCCTGCAAAGAGCTTAATTTGGTGGTAGTCGTGTGCACAACACTACGGCTCAGTTTGTGTCTGTCAACATCCTCCGTGCGTGACCTTCTCCAATCTCCACTACGCAACTGACTGCTGCGGGCCGCTTGCAGGCCGCGTGTAGGGCCACGCCGTGGCCGCGTGGGGCACTGGGGGCTGCTTCAGCCTCACCTTCAGTACTGGGGAGCGACAAGGAGGGAGGATGCTCAAATGCTGATGGACATGCATTGGCCAGTTCAGGGTTTGGGGCTCAAACGGCAGCTGGGTGCATTGGACAGCTGCACTCGTGCAGCGGAAGGTCAACATCAGAAGGGGGGCGCCCCCTCCGACATCCGCGTGCCGCGTGCGTGTAATGGTCCATCATGCAAAAGCTTCCTAGCAACTGCTTTGCTTTGTAGTTCAATGTGTGGCACATACACCCAAAGTTATCGTGCGAAGCTCTTTCCAAACGCAAGCAATTCCTTCGAGTCCCTGCGCAAGGCATAGTTTCGGTGCCTACGCGACCCATTTATACTCTCCAGATTGAAATTCGACCATTCGAAGCAGTCGTTGAAGGAGTTGACCGACTTTCGGCCCTGAACGCGCCTTTTCGCTTAGTGCCCTGGCGTCGCCGCAACATACTCGTTTAGCTTCCTAGGCATTCGGTTGGTGCCCATCCACGGGTTTGTTGGACAAGCGTCGGGGACAGCCACCATGGCTGACACGCTCCGAAGCCAACTCGAGGCGGGGCCACGCGACTCGCTCTTGGACGTCATTCTCAACCGGGTCCAGAAGTCTGGGAAGGTATGTAGGATGTACGAACGGAGGGGAGCAAGCTGGCGCAGCCCGGGTTGCGCAGCACGCTTGGGCCGTCCCCCCAGTTGCCCACCCCGTCGAAACACTGCACGCCGACTGCTACGCAGACCGTCCTCACAACCCGCATCGTCTACGTGGCGCGACTAGCGCAACGACAGAACAGCTCGGATAGCGTAAGAGGTGCGCACTTGCGAAGCACCTGGGGTTGTGCCTGCTGGGAATGCCAGGCAGCGCCACGCACCGGCAGGCTGGTGGAGGGTTGCGCAGGCATTGGGAGCTGAACTCGCTTCTGCTGTGGTCGCCATTGCAGCGCTGCTGTCCAGGGTGATAGAGAAACACAGCTCCGCTGACGGCGAGATTACGGGGTTCCTTCTGGTGTACCCGCTGTGCTACATCCACGTCATCGAGGTGAGCGAGGGACGAGGCGCGCCTGGCCTGCGGGGTCCTGGGCATTCGGTGTCAAGCACCTGCAAAGTTATCAGTCTGCGCGCCCCCAAACGCGATTCGATTCTGCTCTTGGTGCAACACGTGCACGCCGCTCACTCTCATCGCAGGGCAAGACGTCGCAGCTGATGGCGGTCCTGCGGGAGGTGCTCAGCCATGGGGCGGACGTGCGCTTGGGGGAGACGCGGGTGAGGCAGGGGTAGCGGCCGGCCGCTAAGACGCAATTCCTGCGATGCCATGCCGCAGGCTGCTTGGGGTGGGTGTGCCCCTTAGGTGTGGCGCTCGTGTTGTGTGATGGAAGCTGTGGATACATGGCGTACAACGTGCCGCGGGGCCTGTCCTTGGCTTCGTGTTGAGCGGCGCGCACATCCTGCGCCTACAGGTGGTGTCCAGCTGTGAGGACGTGCCGGGGCGCCACTTCAACGGCTGGTGAGAGGCCTGCCGGGGGACAAACTAGGGCGACCCCGGCTGATTGAGCGCCGCCGTCGGCAGGTGGCGCCCGCCCTTGCGGGAGGTCGTCGGCTGTCGCATGTTTACTGCATACGGCACGGTACGCTTCTGTTTGGGGGCCTTTCACTTGAGCTGCCTGGTGTCGCCGCCGCAGGTACGTCGCCTACCTCCCCTCGGGCAGCACCGTGGAGTCCATGGACCCGCTGGACGCATTCGGGTGGGTGGTGCGGCGTGTGCAAGGTGGCGGACTGGCGGGGCGCCAGCCAGGCGCTTGCTTTTTTTTTGCCGAGCTGTCGGGTTGGCCGGCGCGACGGTGCGCGGGTGTGCCGGAAATACTCGCTACCACGCCGCGCTGAGCCGCGAGAGAGGCACCGCAGCTCGCAAGCAGCTCTGATGATGGGCGGTGCTGGCGGCGCTGCTTCCTGCAGGGCTGTCAAGGGCGCCTCCGACATCAACACCTTCCTGCGCAAGGCCGGGCCGGAGCTGATGGCGCCCTCCGACGTGAGGCCGCGCGCGCTGGGCTCCCCCAGTCGTACGCCTGCAGGCGACGTGTAGAGGGCGATACGCCCTGCGGGTATCATTTGCTCGCCGACATCAGTCATGACCTATGGGCTGCTGAATGCGGTGCTGAATGCCGTTGCACGCTGGTTGAGGCAAGCCCCCGCGCTTCCACGGTACACGGCTTCCCAGCGTGCTCACTTCCCGGCCGCCCGCTGCCTCCGCCTGCGCGCGCAGCCCGAGACGCGGCGCAAGCTGAGCAACGTGGACGCGTCGCTGGAGGACGTGCCGGCGCAGGAGCTGGTGCTGTCGCTGACGCCTACCGAGGTGAGCGTTAGCATGTGTTGCAATAAACAAAACAAGCGGTACAAGTCAGCGTGTGCGTGTGTGTGGCGGGCGCGGCTAGGGGCCCGCTCAGGCGCTCACCAGCAGCCCTCCTCCATGCCGACGTCCGCCTACGTGTGTCCCGGCCCCATCGTTTTATTAGTTACCGTAATCATGATGGACCCCCCCCCCCCTTTGGATTTAGCTTGGGATGGTATTCACCCCCACCCCCCTTGCTTTGGGTTCTGGAATGAACTACCCCCCCCCTTCACGTCTTAACTAATGATGAATGTAACCCCCCCTTCCTGCACAGGATGCGCCCACGGTGGCCGAGTACCTGGAGATCTTCGACGCGCCCGTCAACGTGGACCTGGAGAGCGAGCAGGTGTGGCCCATGCCGCCGCCGCTCAAGTACTAGGCGGCTGGCGGGGGCGGGTGGGGATTACTGCGAACCAATCCCGTAAAGAGACATCAGCGCTGCGGGTGGGGAATAGTCGGGTGGGGCGGTGCATGGTGAGCAGAGGCGGTGGCGGGGGCTGGTGGCAGGGGGCCAGGGGCCACAGGGTGTGCGGGTCAAGGTGCAGGAGCGGCGGTGCGCGGGCCGACAGGGCGAGCTGGGCGGTGGTAGACGGTGTGACGGCGATAGCTGGCAACTTGGTAGGAATCGGACTGCATTTGCATCAACTGCAATCAGTCGCTGACTCGGAGTCTGGTGGAGAAGTACGGAATGGCGGGAATGCGGTTCTTCACAAGGCTAGGAGCCTGTGACACGCCGTGGCCTTGGGCACATGCACTAGGTGCACCTGGCTTCGGTGAAGTGGGCCAGTGGGGTTGTATAAGACGTGCTCTCAAGCCAGAAGCCAGTCCTTACAAGCGCGGACACAAAGCCGCAGATCAGGGTTTGCAAGTGCGCACCGTCCTGATGCTCATGTCCGCATCAACCTCCAGTGCCTGTTGACACTGGCGAAGCCAGCCGTATCCTTCGGATGAAACCGCGTGCGAATGGCTGGGTGCAGCCCTCTGTAAAGCATTCTTCTGCTGCAGTCGGCTCAATCATCCATCTACAAGCATCGTTAAGGCATATGTCCGTGGGCAGAGACTTCGTCACCTGCCGGGTAGCACCCGGTAGGCCGTGTGTGCCCGAGCACCCATCGCCGCTCCACACTCTGTTGCATCGGCAGGCATGGCACTAAGCGCCGCCGGCACCTCCAGTCTCCAACGCCCCAATTCCGCATTCCGCCTCGTCGCAGTCCGTGCCGCGCCGCGCATCGAAATCATAGAGAAGGCACTCCATCTTGCAGCCGCTTATCAGTTAGCATATTCGGACGTCGCGCGCGTGGCAATCACGCAATCCCTCACTCGGCAGTGTCCCTCGCCTCGGCTCTCTCACCTTCTTTCTACCCGTGCCATGCCACATGCCGCCACACCCATGCCGCCAGCACCAGAACCGCATCCGGCGCACACCGCTGACGTGTGCAGAATAAAAGTCGTTACGTGATACCCCGTCCTCAACCCAGGCGGCGCCGCTTCATGCTCGCCGATATCTTGGCCTTGGTGGCGGCGGACTTCCGCTTGCCCGTCATGCTCGCCGATATCTTGGCCTTGGTGGCGGCGGTCAGCGTCTTGCCCTTGTGGGCCGCCGACATCTTGAGGTGCAATGCAGACCTGCCATCACGCCCGCTGCCATCATTGCTACTCGGCACCCGTACAGCATCCGCACTATTAGCTAACACGACCTACGCTGTCTCTTTGTAGCTTTTTCCACCTGATTTCAGCATGCACTCCATAGCTATCGGAAGATCGAGAGCAAGGGGCGGCCCAGCGGCGCCACCCCCTCTAGCCCTCTAGCGGCCAGAGGGTAGGGTGACGCTCCCAGTCGGCGACGTGGTCCGCAGCTCAATGTTGCCACCGCCGGCGCTGCCGCCCGGCCCGCTGGCGGCCACCGGCGCAAAGGTGCGGCCCGCCGCCGCCACCCGGCGGCTGAGGTTGCCGATGGTCGCAGCCGCCGCACTCGCTGACGTGGCGGCGTCCGCCGCCTGCCCCGTTGCCGGAGCAAAGGCGCTGGCCGCGCCCGCGACCGACGCGGTCGGCGTGTCAGCACCCGCCCCGCCTTGCCCCGCCGCCGCCGAGCCGCCCGCCCCGCCGCCCGCCCCGCCCGCGCCGCCCGGCCCACCCGCGCCCGCGCCCGCGCCCGTCGCGGCGCGGCTGCCGCCCGCGCCGCCGCCTGCGCCGCCGCCTGGGCTCAGCGGGGCGTGGCCGCTGCCGCCTGAGCCGCCGCCGGCGGGCCCGGGCGCGTGCACCGACATGTTGAAGCCGTCGGTGGTGTAGTGTCCGGGCATGCCGCTGTAGCGCCGCTCCAGGGCGTCCGGCAGCAGGTCGGCGCGCGTGATCATGCCCACCACCTCGTGCGCCCTGGCGGTGGGGGGCAGGTGGGCAGGTGGGCAGGTGGGCATGTGAGCAGGTGGGCAGGTGGCGGTGGCGGTGATAGGGTACGATCGGGTGCCTAAGGCTCTCGGTACGGCAGCGCGCTTGCATGCCGGCATGCGCGACCGCGAATCTTTGAGCGGCGTAGGCGGGGTCGCGTTTGGGGTGAGCGGGGCGAGCGGTGCACGCACCTGGGCACGACGCAGATGTGCCGCAGCCCCAGCGTCCGCAGCAGCTGATACACCTTGGACAGCGGCGCGTCCTCCTGCACCGCGGCACGAACAGGCAGCACGGCGGAGTGAGCGACTGACGACCACGACTTGCGGCATAAAGCTGGCTCCGGATCGTCCCCGGTTTCCCCGCCTTTCATGGCGGCAGCTTGGGCTGCTGCTGCCGCTGGGCTGCTGGGGCGGCTGCTGCCGCTGGGCTCCGGGTTGACACACCACATCACCTCACGCCCCCCCCTTTCCCCCTTTCACACATACACACTCCGGCGCTTTTTGGGCGGGCTCCACTCATTCTCTCTCCTAAATCTCACGCACACACCCTGCCTCTCCCCTCCCCCCAGTCTTCAGTGCATCCTGTACCGCGTTTCCAAACATCCTTGCAACCCCCCTCCCGGGGCGGCGCCCCCCTCCCACCTGCACCACGTGGTAGCTGGTGTTGAGGAAGGGGCCCAGGTCCAGGAACAGGTCCATCAGCTCCTCGCCCAGCGCCCCCGGGGCCAGCACGCCCTCGGCCGGGCCCGCCACCGGGTCGGACATGGGCTTGGAGAACTCGGGCACGCTGCAGGGCCGCGGGCCGGGGGCGGGGGACAGGGGCCACGGGTTGCACAGGTCAAGATGTTGATGGTAGTGGAACGGTGGGTACAGCGGGTGCAGCGGGTGGTGGTGTGGTGTGGTGTGGTGGTGTGGGAGCGTGGTGGTGGTGTGGGAGGCTCTCAGAACTCGCAGCGCTCCCAGGACCCGGAGAGCGCCCGCACACAGCGCTGCCCCCCGCCTGGCACGCACACAGGCGCACACACCCGTGTTCCCTTGTGCTCTCTAAAACACACACGCGCACACCTGTACGACAGCGCCGCGCGGCTGCTGATGTCGTTGACGGCGGGCGCGGCCTGCATGCTGCGGCTGCCGCTGCCCAGCAGCGTGAGCAGCTGCTGCCGCAGCACCACGCCGCAGATGAGCCGCTCGCCGTCGGGGCCGCGGTGCAGCACCGGGAAGCCGTTGTGGCCGTTGGAGCGCAGCGTCTCCACTATGGAGCGCACCTGCGGGGGTTGCAGGGGGTGCGGGGGGTGGGTTCCATGCATGATTAAGTAAGACGAGGTGATGTTGATAGGTCGTTGCAGGGGTTGCGGGGGGGGGGGGTGCCAGGGCGGCAGCAGCAGTTTGAGGCGCGGGACCGGCTGCTATGCTGCAGTGCCCGGGACCGGCCGCGCAGGTGGGTTTGTGCTTTTTGCATTGGCAGCGGAGCTGCATCCCAAGGCGCGTGGACCGGTGCACAGGCGGCCCGTCGCAGGTTCCTTGGCGGCGCAGCCGCCGGACGCCTGTGCAGCCGCCACGGGGTTTCCGCCGCCTTGCCTCTCCTCGCACCGCGCCGCATCACGCACACAAGCGCGCTCGCGGCTGCGCACCTTCTCCACCCGGTTGAAGGTGACGGGCGGCCGGCCGCAGCACTCCTTGGCGGTGATGTGGCGCATGAAGGCCTCGGGCTGCGGCTGGAGGAAGGGCAGCCCCTTGACCTCCATCTGCACCTCGTAGATGGGCTTGATGCCCGTGCCGTCGCCCACGGCCTGGTGGGGCGGTGGGGGTTACATTCATCATTAGTTAAGGAAGTGGTAGCCGGTGGGGGTTATGGGGCGGTGAGGTGGTGAGTGATGGGGTGGAAGTCCGGGGCGCCGGCGCCGGAGCGCTGTTTTCTGACACGCGGCACGTGAGCGCTGGCACTCGGCAAGCTGTCAGCATGTTGCAGGCATCCCGGTTGCGACGGCGAAGAGGTCTGCCCACACGCGGTGCGCTGGTCTCGGCCCCCGCACGCCGCGGCCCTCTCCGCCCCCCGGCCTCACCTTGGCCACTAGCAGCACCAGCATGATGAGCGGCAGCAGCGCTAAATTATTTGTTAGCTCCAGTAACATTACACACGTACACACCTGGGGCGTGGAGCGGCGCGGCAGGGTGTTTATGTGTAAGCCAGCAAACGCGCACATCCCGGCAGACGCCCCCTCCCTTCACATGAGGGCGCCACGCCACGCCACGATGTTAACCATCCCGCTTTGCCGGTGCCCCCACTGGGCACTCCAAACATCACACAAAGACTTTGCGCATGGACGGCTACCCCCTGACCCCACCCCCAGCTGCAAACCCTCGTATCCCTCCCAGCAGCGCCGCTGCCCCGCCCCAGCGCCGCCCCGCGCCCATGTGCCGCCCCGCCCCGCCCCGCCCCCGCGCCGCCCCCCTGCGCCGCCGCCGCCGCTCACCGTCATGCGCATGGCTCCGCCCAGGAAGGACGCGGCGCCCAGCAGTGCGTACGTGCCCTCGTCTATGTAGTGCCCCGGGTGCATGTCCGCCACGAAGATGCCCACCTGCAGCAGCCGCGGGAGGTGGGGGGAGTCCCATGCATGATTACCGTAATGAAGACGAGGGGGAGAGGGGGGCTGTTCGCACCGGCGCAAGCTGGGACCAAACCCCATGCATAAGAGCGGGAATGCAAGAATGGATGGGGGGAAGGCAGGCACACACGGCACGCCGGCTTCGCCTTCAGCTGCTGGGCACTAGACCGAGCGCCGGCGGACACGCGGAAGCGCACGTGGGAGGTTGCCGCCAGCGCGCAAGTCCCCAGGGCACAGAGCGCGCACCCACCCATACGCACATCGCATGCACTGTCTTCGCTGCCCTTCTCCTTGTGCTATCTATCACAAACACCCAAATACACTCGCGCACGCCACGGCCCCCGCCTCACCAGGCGGCCGTACGCGGCGCCGCACAGGATGCTGGGCACGAAGAGGCCGGTGGGCGCGAAGATGCCGTAGGTGAGCGCGGCCAGGAAGTAGAAGATGGTGGTAAAGGTGAACAGCGCGGCCACGGTGTACTCGCGCTTGGTCTTGGACGCGAACAGGTTGCGGATGGCGTCGTCCTGTGCGGCCGCGAGCAAACAGTTTTTATTGATGAGATGGAGAACGATGTTCGCGAGCCGCAGCAACAATAGTGTGTTAGGTGCGGGGGAACATGCGAGGTTGCGAGGGCGGGCATGCAGGCAGCTCGCCGCACACACGGCCTGACCACACCCATGCACAACAAACGAACTGCCTCCGTCGCTGACTGCCTCCGGTCTCCGCGCACCCCACCTGCGTGTTGAAGAACAGCGTGGCCAGGTCGTTGTAGTAGCCGCGGCCGCCCACGTGCCGGCAGCCGAACTTCACAAAGTTGCCGCTGTGCAGGTCGTCGGTGCGCGGGCAGGCGCCCTCGGAGCCGGGCGGGCAGGCGGTGCAGGCGACCATGAGCGGCACCACGAAGGACAGGGTGGAGGTCAGTACGCTGATGACCAGCCCCTCCAGCAGCCGGCCGCGGCGGCCCAGCGGCGCCAGGTGGCGGCGGCGCCACTCGCTGAGCCGCGAGTTCATCACGATGAAGCCTGGCGGGTTGGGGAGGGCGGGAAGGGGTTCCATGCATGATTAATCACGACGGGACGATGTTGAAAGGTTGCAGGGGAGGGAGGGGAGAGGAAGGGAAGAGTAGGGGTTGCTGGGTTTGTTTACGGCGGTCAGGATGAGGTGGGTGATCCGGGTGCAAGGAGGGGAAGGCGTAGCACCTGGCAGCCCTACGCAACGCGCGGCGCACCGCAGGGCAAGGCACCCAGCACGACATCACAGCAACACTACTCGCGCACCCCGCCGGCGACACGCTCCCAGCACACCAGTCAGCCCGCGCACACGCGTGTGGCGGCACGCCCGGCACGTACCCGAGCCCATGAGCCCGCCCAGCACGCCCAGCAGCAGCATGGGCAGCAGCTCGAAGAACTCGTACGTGTCCTGGCCCTCCTGGATCTCAAAGTAGATGAAGCCGCCGGATCCAAAGAACCCGCAGCCGTTGGAGCTGCACGCCTTCATCAGCACGCGGATGGCCACCGACACCACTGCGGGCGCGGGCCGGCCGGGCAGGTTGGGGTGGGCATGGGCGGGCATGGGTGGGCATGGGTGTCAGGCGGGGACCCCGCGGCCGGTCCGCCTGCCGCCCCCGCCCCGTGCTCGAGGTTGGCAAGGAACGCCCTGCCTGGCAAGCGATGCCCCGCCCTGCCGCCACCCACCCACCCGCGGTGGTGAAGAAGGCCAGCCACAGCATCTGGTTCTTCCACCAGCTGGTCATCTCCTCCAGCGCAAACAGCACGCCGCCCACAGGCGAGCGGAAGGCCGCCGCCACGCCCGCCGCCGTGCCGCACGCCACCATGTCGTACCTGTCGTACGGCGCCGGCGGGACGCGTTTCGGCGACGTAAGGGGAGGTGGCGGCGCGGCACATGCAGGTGTCCCCAGGCACGTGTGGACGCAAGCAAAGAAGCCAAGGCGCCCCAGCGCAGAGGCCCACGGCTAGCACGCCGGAGTGGACATACGCCGATGGGGCGGGCTCACCGGTCGCGATCATTCCAAAAGTGCCGCATCCACGGCAGCCGCGCCGAACCCGAGCCGCCCTGCGAGCGTGAGGACGATTGGCAAATGCAGGACCCGGTTTGACATGACACGAGGCGGCACCGCACGGCACCCCAGCGCCAGGCCCTTTCCCACCCTTCCTGTTGCCACGCACGCTCTTCGCCGCCCAAAGCAGTTTCCAGTCTGCACAATCACCCTCCTCCCGCCCACGCCCACGCCCACGCGGCCATGCGCACGCGCACGCGCACGCCCACGCCCACGCGGCCATGCGCACGCGCACGCGCATGCCCACGCGGCCACGCGGCCACGCGCACACCTGGCTGATGATGGCCGCGATAGCCGCGCCCGCGTGCACGAACGGCCCCTCCTTGCCGATGGCCAGGCCGCCCGCCACGCTGCCGATGGCGCCCAGCACCTTGGCGGCCAGCGTGTTGAAGTGGAAGATGTTGGGCACGTCCACGCCGTTGAGGTAGGCCTGGGGAGGTTCAGGTAGGGCGGAGGGAGTCCGCGTACGGCGGGTGGGCGGGTGGGTGGGTGGCGGGGGTCGGCAGGCGTCAGGCACTCCAGCGCACACGCGTCGGCCCTGCATTCTTCCAAGAATCAGCAATCGCGCTTGGCACCACGTGCGTGCCGCCACAACACCCCGAGATCCCACGACCCCAGCCCGCGGCTCGCCCTCGCACCCCCTGTACTGCTGCTCCTGGCTACGCCGTCCACGTCTTGGCGAATCACCATGGCTGCAGCCCCTCACCTTGACGTCCGCGATGCCGCTGCCCGCCGCCGCCGGGCCCAGGTAAGCTGTGATGGCCACGCCGGCGGTCACCAGTGCGCCGTTCATGGCGGTGTAGGCGAGGTAGGAGCCCAGCACGTCGCCGCGCTCCATGATGGTCAGCGTTGCCCAGAACTTGAAGCCGCTGATGTTCTCGACCGCCAGGTTCACGGCGAAGGCGGCCAGCGCCGTCACCACGCCTGGCGGGGGCGGTGGGTGGGCGTGGGGGTTGCATGCGCGGTTAACTAAGGTTAAGGGCACGGTTACATTCATGAATGGTATAGGAGGTGGTAGATGGTAGACAGCGGGGCAGGGGAGCGGGTCACAGAGGGGAAGGGGCGGGTGGCGAAGGCGGTGCTGGCCTGTTGGGGCCCTCTCTTCTGTCGCCGCCGCCTTCCCAGCCGCCTGCCGTCTTTCCACCGATTCAATTCCGTAAGCTGCCTACGCAGACTCAGACGCATGCTCCTCCCGCAGTCCGCTGCCGCCCGAAGCCCCTCGCTCCGGCGAACCGCGCCGCTGGCAAACTCCCCACGGGCCCCAGGGCCTCACCAATCGCAAAGCACACCAGGTACTTGTTCGCGCTGTACAAAAGGCTGTCCAGCGAGGAGCTGGCGGCCTGATCGGCACGGTACACCGTGTCGTCGTACTCCTCATAATCCAGGCTCTCGTACGATTTCCCGACCTCGGCAGCCGGATCCGGCGCGGCTCCGCCGCTGCTGCCCTCGGCGCGGCCGCCTGCCTGCCCGCGGCTGACCCTGCCGATGGATGCCAGCAACACCGCTGGCCTCAGGTGCGCCTGCTGACCTCCTGAAGCGCCGCTCTTCTGCTGGATTCGCAGAAACAGCAGAGGGGCAATACTCAGCAGGCGACGTGTGTGACGGGCGCATTCAATGCAAAACCCTGAATCGGATCGGGGGTCGGTGCTGGCCTGGCAGTGGCGCCGGCGGCGGCGTGCCATCACACCCCAACGTGTTGACTGAAGGCTTGACTGGTGTATCCAAACCACCAAGCCGTATGGTTGCGTGGTGCTAGAGATCATGCGCCCTGCCGTCGTGCCCCGCTGATGCGGTTGCGTGCAAACAGCGGCGCTGCCGCGGGTGGTTGGTGCGGCCCAGTGCGCTCACCGGTGGCAACAGCGCCTGGGTTTCCGGGTCCTCTTGCTGAAGCCGAGCGCTGCCATCAATGACCGAGCGCCCTACTGGAACAACGCCGTAGCTCATCTCCTGTGCAGCTGACAGTTGCGAGGCGAGCCCGTGCTCCGAGGATGCGGAGTCTACGCTTGAAAGCGAGCGCTGTCGCTGAGCGCTATTATACTTGTAGCGCTGCATCTCAAACTACTCGGCATGCCCATGCTTGTAGGGAGCTGTCTAGTTTAGCCGAAGAGAAAGAGGGAGCCTCTGTTGCTGCTTGCGGAAAAACGCGGGATTGTCTACCAGTGGCATTGAGCGGTAAAATCAACGTGACCTATCATGCATCTGCATCCGGGCTGGCTGTTTAGTATGGGGGCAGAGACCGGGCCGATTGAATGCTCGTTGTGCATGTGCATTTCCCGCGCTACTTCGCCCCGATACGTCGTGTTGCTAGTAGTTAAACACTAAAAGCTGTAATACAATTGGAATACTGGCCTGTGCAGGCAGTCTTGAGAACTTCGTCAGCGGCTATCTTTCCTGTTTCGGGCCGGGCCAGCCCGGCCTTGACGGCGCTTCGGAGCTAAGACATCAGCATTACTTTCAGGCACCATGGGTAGGAGCAGGTCACGGAGCCGCTCCTACTCGCCGCGGGGACGCTCCTTCGCACAGAAACCCAGGCGTGAGCGGGACCCCAGCACTAGCCTGCTGTTCCGCAACCTCTCCAAAACCACCACGTGAGGAAATTGCGGGCTCGAGCGCCGGGGCGCCGCCTTGTGTCGGAATCGACGTCCATGCTGACGCACATACACACCACACCGATGCCGCGTCACCCCCGGTCGTTTGGCCCGCAGTACGGAGGACCTGCGGCACTATGCGGAGCGCTACGGCCCCATTCGCGACATCTACCTCCCCAAGGACTTCCAAACCGGGTGCGTCAGTGGTAGGACGTGCGGGGAAGAAGGGTACCGCACTGCTGCCGTTGGGCCGGTGCCGCCAAACCGGCGAACCGAGCGCCACTGCACCGGGCGCAGCCATGCGGGCTTCAGCTCCGAACCACTGTGTTGGCATTGCCGCATTGCCGCATTGCCGCATTGCCGCTGGGCTCTGGGCTCTGGGCTCTGGGCCTTGGCAATCAGCTGTCCTGTTACCCGAAGCAGCTGGGGCTGGGGCTTCCATAGCGGGTGGGGGGGCACGCGCCAGGCAACAAAAGGCGCTTAGTGCCCTCAGTGCTGTCGCATTACCTGAATTTGGATCGCCTTGGCGCATGTGCGTAATGCTGCCGCAGGGAGCCCCGTGGCCTGGGCTTTGTGGAGTTCAGTGACCCCAAGGACGCGGAGGAGGCGCGCCACTGCATGGACGGCTCCACCGTCGCCGGCCGTGTGGTAAGCGCAGTGCCCACGCTTCACAATGCAACGCATGCGGTTCAAGTCACATCGACACTTGGAAGTGGCATCGCTTCTGCTCTGGTCGTGTTGTAACCGCGCTTCGCTGACTCCATCCACGGCTCGGCTTGGCTGTGGAGCGCAGATCTCTGTGGCTTTCGCACAGCACGGGCGGAAGCGGCCCGAGGACTACCGCAATGGCGGCTCGGGCGGCTACCGCGGCGGCGGTGGCGGCGGCGGTGGCTACAGCCGTGGCGGCGACCGCCACAGCGACCGCCATAGCGACCGGGACAGGGAGCGGGACCGGTACTCTGATCGGTACCGCGACGACCGCGGTGAGAGGGTTGGATGGGGGGTTTGGCTCCTGGTGAAGACGGCAAGGAGGCGCACACTAGATGCACACCCGCGCAAGTCCGCATGGGCACAGACCATTCGTTCTTGCTACTGACTCCGGCCGTGTGCCACTGCGCCTGCAGGGCGCGACCGGGACCGGGGAGGTGACCGCGATCGGTACCGGGATGACCGGGACCGGGACCGGGAGGCGCGCCGAAGCCGCAGCCCCCGTCGCGCTCGCAGCCGCTCGCCACGCCGCAGCCCGCGCCGGGACAGGTGCGCGTGTGTGCACACGCATGTGCTGGGCGCCCTGGGGCAACGTATGCGTTGATGAGTGGGGCCGCCCTCAGGTGTGCTAACGGATGTGTGCAAATATATGCTCTGAGAGGTGTTCCTAACTTGCATCTCGACTTGCACATGTGTTTGCAGGTCGGTGAGCCGCAGCCGCTCGCCGCGCGCGGACCGGGACCGCGCGCCGCCGCGGGACGACGACCGGGGCCGCGACCGTGAGGCGGGTGCGGGCGCCGCCCGTGCGGACCTCTCGCCCGACGCTGGGCGCCGTGACCGCAGCCGCGACCGCGGCCGTTCGGCGGAGGGCCGGACGCCCACTCCTGGTCGTGGTTCCCTGCGGTAAGCTGTGGCAGCTTGGGCAATCGGGCGCACGAAGGCATGTGCCTGCGAAGCCAATGGAGAGTCGGGGCACGGTAGTCTATGTTTGGTGCGTCAGTGCGCCACTTACGTGCCCATTACCGGATCCTGCGCTGCAGGGACTAAGCACTGGCGACAGCCTGCAGACGTTGCACGCAGCGGGCGGTGTGCGGACTGCAGCCTCGCTGTGTCCCTGCGCTGCGCCGGCGGCGGGTAGCAGCGCTGACTGGCTGTGCTTGGGCGGGTTTGGGCGGACGTTGTTGCTGGCCTGAGCTGCTGTGTAGGGACACAGCGGTCGTGCGGGCTGCCCTATCCACCGCACCGCGCATTGCAGCCTAGATCCTAGATCCTGTTGCTGCCGCCCCTGCGTCGTCGCCGGGACGCAGGGGGGCGCCGATGCCGGCGATGGTGATGGACTGATGTGCTGACGGTGCTCCCACAAGGAATGAGCTGTACTGGAGGAAGATGGAGCGGCGCTGCTTCCCACCCTGCCCGTGATGCGTGCGCTGCGGCTGATGACGATGATGATGACCCGACCAGATGGCGACGGCGCGATGACTGTGCTCGATGACCTAGGACCTTCGAACTGCTCTGAATGCCACGCTCGCAAGGTTGAACCCCGGCGGGCGGCAGCATTCAAGTAGCCGGCCATGCTGCATGCCCTGGTGGGGTTTCAGGTAGGTTTGCTTGCATCCTGCACGCGGGCCGTTGGTGGCGGTTGTGTGTTGCGGGCGTTGGTATGTACTGGACGGCTGGCCAGGCGGTCAGTCGTGTTGGCAACAATGTAAAGTCGCCTTCGGTACCGCGGTCCAACCAGAAAGCCCCGTCCAGCGCCTGCGGCGTCACGAAGGATTGGCTCGGTCGGTCGGCAGGCGGTGGTGCACAGGTGCAGCAATAACAGCAGATACTGGATGTTGGCTGTGTGGCCACGTATGTGCTGTTAGGCCACGCTCGCTCCAGCCCGCCGATGACAGCGTTCCGCACGAACGGCTTCAGTGCCCTCCATAGGTGCATTGGTGCAACATGCGGTATAAGTGCCATAAGCCCGCCAATGACACCATTCCGCGCGAACGGCTACAGTGCCCTCCATAGGTGCGACATGCCCCCACGGTGTAAGTGCCTACGAATGCGAGCTTACAAGAGGGTACAGTCCGAAGCGTGCGAGACGCCAGGACCATCTGATGCTGCCAGGAGACCAACTTGACGCCACCACCCCGATTGCGCCTGAACTAGGCCTAGCATCATGCTAACAGGGGGAAGCACCCAAGACAACAGTGTACGCGGTGTCGGGTCCAGCGCTTCACGCGTGGAGTGCGGGCTCACCACTGGTTCACGGTGAAGGCCACGGCAGCCAGGCCGAACACGATGCTGACGTCCAGCGCCAGGTGCGCCATCGAGCGGAAGGTGTTCTTCTCCCAGCCTGCGAGCCGCAGCGACAGGAAAGAGGAGAGCGGCGCGAGCACCGTAAGCGTAGGTGAGATGGCGTTGACGGCAGATTGGGGCTTGAAAGCGGGCTTTTGGGGCGAAAGACCGTGCTGGCAGCAAAGTGATGCATTGCTTACAGTGAGCGGGAATAGCGTTGCGCAGGTCTTGCAGGGAGAACGGCGGGGGCGCGGACAGGTCATAGGTGCCATCCTGCGCGCAAAACAACAGGAGCAGCGATCTCGTCAAGCGCACGGTGTAAGTGCCTGAGTGCCATCCGTGGCTGCCCGCGCCCGCCGCTGGACAGTCAGAGCCTTCAAGGGCCCCGGACTGGGTTCGCCTGCGTCGGCAGGTCCCGCTAGTATCACGTGGACCGGTGGACGGTTGCAGACACGTCCGCAGGGCTGAGCATAGCTGCTGAAATGAGCAAAGAGCAAGTGCTGATTCTTACACGCAGGCACATGCATCTGAGCAACGACCATGCACAGTCCTGCGGAGCAGGTCTGCAGCCGTGCCACGTCCAAACCTGACATGCCTTTCTCCTCTCCACTACGCTTCACAGCTGCTGGCAGCTTACACACCACGCTCGCCTCTACCACACGCGCATGCACCAAAAATTGCGGCTGGGACCCCATGAGGACAGAACCACAGCAAGCGCTTGCCACCCTCCGGCTCACACACACTCTCGTCACTCTGTCCGCACACACTTCTTCACTCAAACGCGATCGAC
Organism: Chlamydomonas incerta; assembly: GCA_016834605.1. Taxonomy (NCBI): domain Eukaryota; kingdom Viridiplantae; phylum Chlorophyta; class Chlorophyceae; order Chlamydomonadales; family Chlamydomonadaceae; genus Chlamydomonas; species Chlamydomonas incerta. Next base: position 4,329,022 of record JAEHOC010000002.1, on the reverse strand, counting down.
ATACATGGGCAATCAAATGAGGGTGAATTTTGATACAATATGCAAGATGTCACCCGTCCAGGGCACCTCGCACGCAACGAACACTATGGGACGATCCGGCACACGCAAGGCCAAACGGAAAACGGTCACCGCACGTTCAGAACCTTCCCATTCTTCAGACGATTCTTCGCGACTTGCGGAACATGTATCCCCCGATTGCATTCGCTCTACCCCGCCCACATAGCTCGTTGCATTCAGTTGACGTTTCCCACGCTGGCAGCAGCGCCTGGCCACGTGGCACCTCCCCAGGGTGGCGGCAACAGACCACCCCGGGGCAGCACGCGTGGAGGGAGCCCTCTGGGTTGCATCCATGGACACCAGGCGCCTTGTGCGGCGTCAGCCGCGCTGGGCGGGCGAGCGTGATCCGACGATTGTCCCAAAAAACTGTGCACAGCAGTCCGATACTACCAAACTCACAGACTCACAACGGCGATGCGGGACGCGCCACCGCTGCGCGGCGTCCACAGGCCGGCGCACGCTCGCGCGCCCACACCCACCACCACAAACAGATGGACTTCCATACCGCGGCAGGTCCAACAGCTGCCCGCTAGCTCCCGACTGTCGTCAGGGGGCGATTTACGCCTTGCCGGCGACGGCCTTGCCCACCGAGGGGAAGTTGGGGTCCTGCAAGGAACAACATGACGGCGCGGTCAGTGACTTGGTTCAAGCACGCTCGCCACACCAGTCACACCGATCACAAACTCCATGCGAATCCATCCATTCGCACTAATGACCTGCAGCTCTTCATCTCAAGACCCGCCTCCGCCGATCCCATTCCCACCCACATCCGCACCATGCACCCCTTCACCCTGTATCTAGCACGACCCTCGAGCGCCGGTCCCAACCCAACCCAGCCCAGCTCAGTCTATTCTCATCCCTGCAGCAAGCACGCATGCACACACGCGCGCTCACCTTCTGGTAGAACACGATGTCGCCGGTGTCCGCCACAAAGTGGTCGTTGGTGAACGAGCGGATCAGGGGCTCCACCAGGTGGGTGGGCAGCGGGCCGGGGCTCTTCATGGGCTCGCGGTAGTAGGGGCCCATCACGGGCTTGACCGCCTCGGTGGCCTCCTCCAGGTTGTAGTGGGGGATCTGCGCGTCCGGACGGACAAGGGCGAGGGGCGCGCCGGTGGGTTCCAATCCGGGCACAATCGACTGCTCCCGAGCCGCTTCCGTGGCGGTCTAATCAGCAGGCTGCGTGCCCCGCATCCATGCATGTCCGCTGTCCTGCCCTGTCCTGCCGTGCGCTTTTCCCTTGCCACCGCCCAGATCCCTGCCCTGCGACTAGTTCGCACCTGGGGGAACAGGTGGTGCACAACGTGGGTGCCGATGTCGTGGTGGATCTTGTTGAAGATGCCGTAGTCACGGTCAATGGTGGTCAGGCCACCGCGCAGGTAGCTCCACTCCTGCAATCATTGGGTGGGAGCGCGGGCCACGCTGTCAGATCTAGATTCCCGCCACGTGCTTATTTTGATGTTGACGACGAACATACCCAACTCAGCCTGTCCGCGCTCCAACCGTTCGCTCAGAATGAGCATACCGGCCTCCACACCGTGCCGCTGCTATGCCGGGTCGACCCAGATCGCCTTAAGCACGCCAAGCCCCGTCACTCGCAGCAGTCGCAAGCGCTCACCTCGCCGCGGTACCAGGGCATCTTCTCGGTCTCGTCGTGCGAGCCGTGGTGGTGCAGGTAGGTCACGATGTCCAGCCACACCACGTTGATCCAGTAGGGCACCAGGTACAGGTTGAAGATGGCCAGGGGGCCCAGCTTGATGGTGCAGGCGACCAGCACCGCCACCATGCCCAGCATGTAGGCGTTGGTGGTCAGCACCTGTGGACAAGCGGGAGCAAGGAAACCAATTCAGGTCAGCGCCCTGCACGTCGCACGTCCAACTGGGGCGCGCGATCGCCCCACGCGCGCGATGGCCTGGTCTCAAGGCTCGTCTTCACAGAGATCCGTCGGGCTCCCCCTTCAGCCATCGCAACCCAAACCTTCGGATCGCGCGACGCGCTCTCACTTCAGCCCTTCTACTGCGTCCCGTCCGTCACTGACGCGCCCCGCGACCTGCGCACCTGGTTGCGCTCAGCGGCGGTGAACAGGTCGCACTCCGGGTCGTAGTGCGAGCCGTCCTTGCCGGGGCTGCGCTTCCACAGGTAGAAGGGGAACGCAAACAGCGCCCAAGGAATCGACAGGCGGCCGACGCGGGCCATGGGCTCCTGCAATCAGGGGCAACGGGCACAAGACACCAGGTCAGCTGCCTGCACGTCAACATCTGGGTCCGCGTGGCAGAGAAGAGGCCTGCTCAGCTGCTGCCTTGATCGCTGTGCTCTGTGACCATCTACGTGATTCTCTTCTTTGGGGACACCCTCTCCGACCCACCAGGTTGTCGTACAGCTTCTTGGTCACGGGGTGCCACGACTCGTCGTTCTCGACGTGGCCGTGGTTGGCGTGGTGGGTGCGGTGGCTGATGCGCCAGCCGTGGTAGGGCACCAGGATGGACGAGTGGGTCAGGTGACCGATGAAGTCGTTCAGGGCCTTGTTGTTGGAGAAAGACTGGTGGCCGCTGTAGGGGCAAAGCGATGTGCGCAGAAGTAGTCAGAAGGACTGGGTTTCAGGGAACAACGCAGTGCAAGCAAACATCACAGCCCAAGAATCGACAAGCTGAAGACAGAACACTCACCAGTCGTGGCCGACCACGAACAGCGCCCAGAACATGGTGCCCTGAGCAACCCAGTACAGGGGCCACATCCACCTGCGCGGCAAGGAGCCGGGATGAGAACCGCGTCAGCGCAGCACCATGACGTGGAGAGGGGTGTGGGTGATGTGGTAGTGATGGTACACCAAGCCGTACCGCCCGAGGTGCTACGGCGATTGCGCCTGAACTAGGCCTAGCATCATGCTAACAGGGGGAAGCAACCAAGACAACAGCGTACGCGGTGTCAGGTCCAGCGCTTCACGCGTGGAGTGCGGGCTCACCACTGGTTCACGGTGAAGGCCACGGCAGCCAGGCCGAACACGATGCCGACGTCCAGCGCCAGGTGCGCCATCGAGCGGAAGGTGTTCTTCTCCCAGCCTGCGAGCCGCAGCGACAGGAAAGAGGAGAGCGGCGCGAGCACCGTAAGCGTAGGTGAGATGGCGTTGACGGCAGTTTGGGGCTTGAAAGCGGGCTTTTGGGGCGAAAGACCGTGCTGGCAGCAAAGTGATGCATTGCTTACAGTGAGCGGGAATAGCGTTGCGCAGGTCTTGCAGGGAGAACGGCGGGGGCGCGGACAGGTCATAGGTGCCATCCTGCGCGCAAAACAACAGGAGCAGCGATCTCGTCAAGCGCAGCAGAGCGTGGATAATGCCAACGTGCATTCGCGACTGCAGGAAATGCTAGAAGGCGCTGAAAAGCCGCCATAAGGGTTTGGGAGATATGCGTGGCCCGGCGCGTCGCTGGGCAGTCGCGTTGCACGGTACTCCTCAACGCGTCCGCATTCGGGCTTGTTACATAACCAATTGCGCAAAGGCCGCGTCGCCGGGCCGCACAGTCAACCGAGCGACGAGGGCGACTACTACGCTGATGATGGGCATGCGCCCGCACAACGGCCTCGCCCTTACCGCGTTGCGCTTGAAGCGGTCCTGCTGGGGCGCCTCAGGGATGGCAGCGATGTTGGCGACCTTAACCACAGAGCGGCGGAGGACCGGCGCCGCGCGAGCGCGGGTGCTGCTCAGGGTGGGAACCCGCAGGCTGGTGCTAGACAGGCACTGCATCTTTCTGTTTTGTACTTAGTATTTGGTGAGGCCCGCTGACCTACCTTTCAAAGCGCGCGGAAACCCGTTTATCAGCTCGTCGGATGCATGGGGCCGCGATCGTTCGCCTCATTCGTTCCATTTCTGGCGCGATTTGTGTGGACGCTCGCCCACATTCGTGCCTGGCGTTTGCTTCTCATCAGCGCAAAAAAACGCGATGGAACTTGCTGCGGAGCGGCTTCAATCAACGAACACATCTCTGGGCTCAAACGGCAAAGCTGCTCCTGCGTTCTGTGGATAAGTTTACATAGCCACCCAAATGCAGAACTAAGACATAGCAATGGCAGAAACAAAGACGGCGCAGTTCAAGATAAACGATCACCTGGCAAGGACTCAACCTTTACTTTTAGTTCAGCAGTCCATGGGGCCTTTGCAAAGGGTTTCGTCTACTTGATTCTGCGCGCGGATGCTTCAAAATGACGGAGGCGAGGCGTGGCGTGGCGTGTGGGTCGGGGCCGGCCACTTCCGCGCGCCCTCCCCTGCCCTCCCGCCCCTCCACCGACACCTTAGCAGACACTCAGCCACCGTGGCATAGGATTTGTGACTTCCCACAATACGATAGAGTGTTAGGTGCGTGGGGCACCATACGGTGTGTAGGACGTCACACGTGGCTCCTTAGCATGGCTGCGGCATTCTTGGTTTCGCCTTTCCTGGTTGACCTCAGCGTGCATGCGTGCCGCGTGCAGATGCATCCGTGCGATGTGTCTGTGACTCTGTGTTGAGGCATGGAAACCGCTGGAACCGGAGCGATATGGTAGTACGGATCCGGCTCTGGTGGCCGCAGGCCGACCCCCAGCCACAGCTTCTTTGTTGTTGCGCAACGGCTTCCTGGGTTCGGGATACCGTATTCATCTGTCACTACTGGGGCGTGCCAACTCTCGCCCTTGCCCTTGTCCTACCACCCCGTTGCACAGCATCGACGGCATCACGCCCCATGCCCGTGCCGAGGCGTGCCCCAGCCCCTGCCCCTGCCCCTGGACTAACACACTCCTCTGCCTGCCGCTCACACGAAGTCGTCGTCGTTGTCACTGCCGCTGGTGCCGCCTCCATCCCGGCCGCTGGTGCCGCCTCCATCCCGGCCGCTGGTGCCGCCTCCATCCCGGCCGCTGGTGCCGCCTCCATCCCGGCCGCTGCGCCCAGCCGCTGCGCCCAGCCGCTGCGCCCAGCCGCTGCCTGGCGGTGCTGCCTGGCGGTGTCTCCTTTGCTGGGCCCTGGTGCCTTTTCCCTGACACGTTCTGCCTGCGCCTGGGCTTGTGGTGGAGGCTATGAATTTCCTGCCGACAGCCCTTCTGCACTAGGAGTTGGTGGGCAGCAGTGCAGCACCACGGAGTGGGAACTGCCTCCGCATTCTGGGTGCAACGCACCATACTGTATCGTTACCATACTGTATCGTTACCATACTGTATCGTTACCAAAGTGCTTCCGTGTCACCAGGAGTCCAGGACCGCGTATCCCTCAACATGGCTCCAGCCTCCAGATAGCCAACACGTGCGCGCTGCTGCCGGATTGCAGCCACCACCGAAGCGCCCAGGAGCACCACATCAACCGTAAAAATGCAGGCACGAGGTAAAATCAACGGACGAGCCCAGGGTCACGTTGACCCAGTCCGTCCAGTGTGCGCCAAGACTAGTGCGCTTTATCTCTCCGGGGCGGCGTGGATGAAATAACCCCGGGCATCATGCCCACACTCTTCTCCCGGAACCCCCGCGCCCCCCCCATTTCGTCGTATGTATATGTTGTTGCGCAAAGATTGGCCGTGGGCCCGTGCGTCCCGAATAATTGTTCTTCTCAGACGTGGCGCGCACCCAACACAACAGTGCAAGAACCCAAAACTTCGTCCGCGTGTCAACGCATGTTTGTCAATGCAGTCACCCATTCACGCTCACAGCACATACGTGACGAACGTCAGTCTGGCCATCAGTCTAGCCCTGCTCTAGTCCTGCTGCACCAGCCTCGTGCAGTATTGTCTTGTACAGTTGTTCGAACATGCGGGGACAGCGCCCGCGACCGAGCTGCGCGCCGACGCCCGCCCCCGCCCCCCCACCCCCATTCGCACCGGCTCTCAACGCGCCACCCCGCGTCATGTGCTGCCCTAACACCCCGGCACCACACCAAAGCCAGGACCACGGGTGCAGCCGCGCCACCACAACGAGCTTACGACCCCAGCATACCCCTCACATGCACCCAAGCTCACGATGCGACGACACCAATCACAAGCACTGGCACAGGATCGCCTTGCCCAAGCCCCTGGCTGCAAGCCCGCGAGCCCACACGCCCGCAACAGCCAGCACCCAATACTTCCGCACACCCTCAGAGCCGGAAGCCCCGAGTCTTATGCCGCGCTTACGCCGCGCGCGGCGTGAGGCCGCCGGTCTGCGGCGGCTGCGCCGCCAGCGCGTCCTGCGCCACGCGGCCCAGCGCCTGGCCGTACTGCGCCGCCGCCGCCGCCATGGCGAGCGGGTACTGTACGTTCAGCAGGTGCATGGTGGCGGCGCGCCAGTCCCACTTGGCCACCTCCTGGCGGGCGCGGACGCCCACGCGCGACCTGTCCAGCGGTTTGTGAGGGTTGGCATTACGGTTCACGAAGGGCATGGCTTCAGCGTGGCGCGACGGGACAGGCAGGCGATCGAGCCATGGGCGGGCCGTTGGGGCCCACGGGCGGGGCTGCAGCGCGCGGCGTCGATGCGACCCGTGTCAAGTGCCAGACGGCAGGAGGGCCGCTGCTGCCAAGGCACGGCTGTTGTCCAGGCGCTGTCCTCCAGCTCGGCCGCCGCAAGGTCCGCTTTGGTCTGGCCCGCCCTACTACGCGGCTGCTCGGTGGGCGGCAGCTGGTTGGGCGCCTTGCGCTTGCGGTCGGGGTAGGGGCTCGTGCGGGCTTTGCCGTCGGCCGACATGTTTTTGCTTTTGTGCTTATTTGCCACTTATGTGCCGCTTATGTGCCGCGTATGTGATTTCGCCAACTTTAAATGACCAAAATGGCAAAAACCGCCCACCCACCCACCTGAGCTGGGCGTCCGCCGCCAGCTGCCCGATCAGCTCGGCCGCCTTGTCCACGTCACCCGGCTCGTACAGGAAGCCCGTCACGCCTGGGGGCGGAGGGAGCAGGGGCATGCCGTACATCATCGTGGCGTGTCATTGTGGATCCAGTTTGTGTGCCAGCGGCAGCGGTTAGCGATCATCGTTAGCTGAGCACCGGGCTCAACAGCCCCTAGCTACCACCGCTCGCTGCAATCCCCGCCCCAGCGCGGGCCCCGCGCCCCAGTGCAGGCCGCCGCCAGTCGTTCACTGATTCAGAGTTCCACGCCTCGCTCGGCTCGCGCGCTCACCGCTGTCCCCGGGCGTGATGATGTCGGGGATACCGCCGGCGCGCACCGCCACCACCGGCAGCTCGCTGGCCATGGCCTGGGGCGGTAGCGGGGCAGCAGCGGCAGCAGCAGCGGTTGACGTTAGCGTCACCTAGAGACCTAGACAGGCAGGTGACAGACTAGTAGCATGCGGCCGTGGATACCTGCAGTCCGACAGACCCTGCAATGGTGCACCTAATAAGGCGCCGGCCACCTGCCATGGTGCCATCTTTGGACCCATCCACCCTGCTGCTGCTCCTGCCCCTGCTCCCGCCCCGGCTCGCCGCCCCTGCTGCCGCCACTACCGTGCTGCCGCCCCCGCATCCGCCGCCGCCCCCACCTCCAGCACCACGAAGCCCAGCGTCTCGCTCTCGCTGGGCATCACGAACACGTCGGCCGAGGCGTAGGCGGCCGACAGGTCCTCGCCCTGCACCAGGGGTGGGTGGGTGTGGGGGCGTTGAAATCAGGTGTGTGGGTCGTGAAGGTGGCTCCACTCCTTAAGACCCCACCTTGGGTTCGCACGGCCGACCTGCATGTCTGCCCCCACCCCCATCCCAACACTCCGCAGCGCCCGCACCACAGGCCCCGCAACCCAACACACCCACGACCTGCCAACAGCCCCCGCCCCCAAATCGTCCTTGCAGCCCCCCCCCCACCCCCCACCCCCCAACCAACACACAAGCGCGCTGCTCACGTGCAGCATGCCCAGGAACTGCGTGGGCGTGCCCTTGAACGCCGACTGCAGCTCCTGCCGCGCCGGGCCGTCGCCCACGAACGCCAGCCCCACGCCGGGGTTGCGGTCTAGCAGCTCGCGCAGGAAGAACAGGTTCTTCTCAAAGCCCAGGCGGCCCACGTACACCAGCGTGGGACGGCCCGGCACGCCGCCGGTGAGCCGCTCGCGCATGGCGGCGGAGCGGAAGCGCGGGTGGAACACGTCGCTGTCCACGCCCTTCTTCCACACCTGTGTTATGAACACGTGTGTGCCGGGTTACATTCATGATCATTTGAGGAGTGAAGGCGTAGCCAGCGGCAAGCGAAGCATGGGCGGGTTGGTACCGGTGCTGCGGGACAGCGGAGAAAACTGAAGAACCCAAAACCCCTCCCTCCCCCTCCCCCTCCCCCTCCCCCTCCCCCTCCCCCTCCCCCTCCCCCTCCCCCTCCCCCTCCCCCTCCCCCTCCCCCTCCCCCTCCCCCTCCCCCTCCCCCTCCCCCTCCCCCTCCCCCTCCCCCTCCCCTCTCCTCTGTCCCACTCTTCCCCCCCCCCTTGCCTCACCTGCACCTGCTTGGCGCTGTTGACGGCGCGGTTGCTGACCAGCTCGTCCACCATGGCGGGGCTGACCGTCAGCGTGAGGTGCGCCGTGGCGTGCAGCATGCGCAGGAAGCCCCACATGGCGGGCACCAGGTAGCTGATGCCGTACCTGCGCCGCGGGGCAGCGGGGGGGGGGGGACAGGGAGGGGGCAGTGGTTCACGAAAGGGCTCGATTCAGGGGAGGGAGGGAGGCCGTGGCGGTGGTGCAGGGCCCCCGGCGGCGCTGGGGAGCCCGCTGTGCCCCCGCTGCGCCGCCGTAACAGTGCCGCTTTGAAATCCCCTTTGCCGAACCCATTGCAAACCCCCTACCCACTCCACCCCCCCATCACCCCTCAACCCCCAGACCCAGCTCCTCCCCCCGGCCTCCGCCCGCCGCCCCTCCCTCCCCACGCCCCCCCCCCGCACCGCGCACCGCCCCCCGCCCGCCCCCTCCCCCGCCGACGCGCGCCCACCTGGGCAGGTAGGAGGGCACGTGGGTGTGGTACGACAGCACGATGGGCTTCTTGAGCAGCCAGGCGTACAGCTTGGCGGCGAACACCATGACGCCGGGCGAGGAGCAGTGGATGAGGTCGGGCTGGAAGTCGCGCACCTCGCGCCAGATGCGCGGAGACAGCGCAAACGTCAGCGGCACCTGCAAGACGTCAGCGGAGGGCCGGGGCAGAGCGCGTGCGTGTCTGGGGGTTACATTCATCATTAGTTAAGGAAGGGGGGGGGGCTGGGAGGCACGGGCGGCCGGCGCGTGCTGTGCCCCCGGGCTGGGCGGGGCCGCGTTGTCGCAGCCCCGCTCCTTCCCGCTCCTTGCCCTCCTTCCCCTCCTTTCCCTCCGGCTCCACCTCCTCCTCCTCCTCCCCGTCCTCCTCCTCTTCCCCATGCCCCCCTCCGCCTTTTCCCCTCCGGCCCCCCCCTCTCTCCGCCCCCGCACCTGCAGGTAGCAGGGGCAGCCGAAGCTGAGCGCCGACACCACGCGGGCGCCCGCGAAGGTCTCTGGCTGCTCCCGGAAGCTGGAGGCGTCCACACCCGGCAGCGTGTAGCCCTTGCCTGGAGGAGGGGAGGGCGGCAGCATGGGGATGGCGGGCGTGGGGGTGAGGGTGCAGCGCTTGTGGCTGTAGCAACATCACTTCCACCCTGCCCAACCTGCCCATCCCGGCCCATTCCATCCAGCCCCTGTTTCCCCCTGCTTCCCCGACGACTCGCCCTCCCTGTCCACCAGCCCCCCGGCCCCCTGGGGATCCGCTCTCCCTGCCCACCCACGTCGCCATACCGCACACAAGCGTACTTGCGCGTTTCCCCTCCTGCTCGTGGTCTCTTCTAACCCCTCCTCCCCTCCTCCTCCACCCCACCCCCACACCAACACCAACACCAACACACGCTCTCTCTCGCCACGCGCACGCACCCGTGGTGACCACCAGCACCTCGCAGCCCGCCTCCACCAGGTAGCGGATCATGGTGGTGAACCGGTTCTTGTAGCCGGAAACGTAGGTGAAGGGCGACGGCTCCACGAAGATGCAGATGCGCTTGGGCGCGCCCGGCGCGCGGGCCTGGGCGGGGCGGGGAGGGGGGCGGGGAGGCAGGCGGGGCGCGAGGCAGCGGTGGGCGTGTGGGGCCGTGCACGTGTGCATGCGTTGCGGCAAGCTCAGCGCCAGCGCTGGTGCCGTACCAGACGCAGGCCGTCCAGGGCACACCAACAAGGCATCGTGCGCGCTCATACCTGCGGCGCGAACTGGCCCGAGGTGGTGGGCTGCTGCGAGGCGTCCCACGTGCTGGCGGCGGGGTCGGCCACGCTGGAGGAGGGCGAGGCGCCGTCCCGGGGGTCGTACGCGGGCGTGGCGGGTTGCGTGCTGTGCGTGCGGAGCTGGCGCGCCAGTGGCCGGCCGGCGAGGTGGGAGCAGGGCGCGGGGCGCGCGCCCAGCAGCGGAGCGGGCAGCGGCAGCGAGGCGCCAGCGCAGCGGGGCTGCGCGGCAGCAGCTGGCCGCGTCGCCGGTGCGGCCATCCGGCCTGTGGTGTAAGGCGCGCGTATGGGCGGCGTGCGTGAGGGCAAGTGGCTTGGCGGGGGCGAAGGGGCACCGGTGAGAGCAGGAGTTGGGTGTTGCAGCTGGCCCCAGCTCCGTTCGTCTTCAGCGCCAGTCCGTAACCTCATCGAGGTCACGCACACTTCCATACACCTAGCAGCTGGTGCTGGAGTCCATTGACGGTTCAGCGCTTCGGCTATATTCGTCCGGACCCTGGCGCGCACATCGCCCACCTGCGATCAATGCGCGCGAGCACCCGGTCGACGCGCCGGTGGACACCGTGGACTGGCGAAGCGTGTTCATTGTCACTTGTGGTCGTCTACAAGTTGGGCATCGGCGCCCTGATATTCCGGTATCACAGCAGGGCGGGTCGTTCGCCGCGCTTGCGTCGGTCGTCCGGGCGCTTGGCCCTCTACTGCACGCAGCTCAATTGTGCACGTAGACCACCCTGCAATCAGTCAAGGCGAACGAAAATGCCGCCCGCCCGAAATTATGCTTGCGCTTGGCGCTTTCATCGCTCCCGTGCAATTGCTCCTACCTTGGCTCTTGCTCGGTCACTTGTCAGGTTATTGAATGCACCAAACCCTAGCAGCCCAAGCAACACAGACGCCCCCATGCAGCAGGCCATCAGGCCCCTGTTAACGGACGCAGGTCGTTGACTGCCGCAATTGCAACCTTGTAACTCCGACAAGTGTATCAATTTTGGCATCATCACTGCTGCCAGCGGGGGGCACGAGCGGTGCGCGATTGTCGGGTGTCGACAACCCAAATCGGCTTTAGTTGCGGCAATTAAAGGTTAACTAGGAAGGCACACACATGGTTGCTGCACTCCCCGCGGCGCGCCTGCCGCGCGGTGTGCAGCCGTTCGGCGCTGCGGCACTGCCGGGGGCGACCGTGCCCGCAACCGCCAACCGAGCTGTCAGCCGCAGCTCCCTGGGGGACGGGCGCATGCACGCGCGTGCAACAGCTGTGGCCTCCACCGCAGCAGCGCTGTGCCCAGCACGTGATCTGGCGCCCGGGCCGGGCCCCAGCAGCCTCACACCATCAGCACAGGCCGGCGCGGCAGCCGTGGTACGGGGATCCGGCGGCAACTACCGCCACCGCGGCGGCCGCCGCGGCGTCCTCGCCGCCGCCGCACCCAGCCAAGGGCCCGCCACCGCGCCGGCGCGGCCCGCGGCGTCGTCGAACGGCAACACCGCAGCCAGCGGGCCCTCTCCGGCTCCAGGCAGCAGCAGCGGCTACAGATATAACTACCCATCATCAGCCACCTCGTCTCCGTCCGCCTCCTCCTCATCGCCGCCGCCGCCGCCGCCCGCTACCTCCGACCTCCGGCTCGACCTGTGGCTCAGCCTGCTGCAGGCCTCCGCCGCGCAGCTCTCCGCCGCCGCCACCCAGCTCACCGCCGCCGCCGAGGGCGCCGCCACGCGCCTGCAGCGCCTCTCCTCCCCGCCGCCGCCCGCCTTCCCCGCAGGGCCGCCCGGCGACCAGACGCTGCCGCTGCTGACCGACCCGCTCCGCTTCCTGACCGAGTCCACGGCGCGCTACGGCCCGGTGGTGGGGCTGCTGCTGGGCGGCGAGCGGGTGGCGCTGGTGACGGGGCGGGCGGAGGCGCGCGCGGTGCTGGTGGAGCAGGCGGGCGAGGTGTACGTCAAGGAGGGCACCGCCTTCTTCCCCGGCAGCAGCCTGGCGGGTGCGTGCGTGTGTGCGGGGGCGGGGGGAGGGGGCGGCCGCGGAGACGGCTGGGGGAAGGGGCGTCAGGGCGGGCTGTTGGGGGCTCTGTGCGTGTGGAGAGGAGGTGTGTGTGTGTGGGGGGGTAGTTTTTCCAAATTCCCAAATCAACCATTGCCAACCCGAAGGGGGAGGTGCACTGGTGGGAGAGTGCACTGGGCGGAGGGAGTACCAAGCGGGAGGAGCGAGGCGGCTGCGTAGCGGGGGCAGCTGGGAAGGGCGTTGCCGGCAGGGTGAGGCGAGGGGCCTTGCAACACGCACCTGCAACTTCCATCCCACGCCCGGATCCAAGCGGCTTTCCCCAACGCCCTTCCACCCCAACCCCCCAATCCCCTGATGCGCTGATGTTTCCTTACGGGATTGGTTCACAGTAATCCCCAACCCACTCCACCCCAACCCCAACCCCCTACCCGCCCTGCCCCCACAGGTAACGGCCTGCTGGTGAGCGACGGCCCGGTGTGGCAGCGGCAACGGCGGCTGTCCAACCCGGCCTTCCGGCGCGCGGCGGTGGAGGCGTACGGCGGCGCCATGGTGGCGGCCACGGGGGACATGATGCGGGGCGTGTGGGGGGCGGCAGGTGCGGGCCGGGCGCGTGTGCGTGTGCCGCGTGCCGCGTGTCGAGCGTGTGTGGCGATGGGGAGTAGGGGGGTGGATCAGGCCCGTTGCCCGACACTGTATGACGGGGTCGTGCGTACCGTAATGGGTGGGGGTTGCTGATGTGGCAGTGTCGTACCGCCTCTCCCCTGCCCCCGCCCCCGCACCCCCGGGGTCTCACAGAGTGGTGCCTGACCCCTCCCCTTACCCGTTTGCGCATGCCCGGCCTCCCATCCATCCTTGCACCCCCGTCCCACACCCGCACCCCATCCCCACCACCCTCACCCAACCCCACCCCGCCTGCGCGCAGGCGGCACGCGGGACGTGTACGCGGACTTCAACGAGCTCACGCTGCAGGTGACGCTGGAGGCACTGTTCGGATTCGGCAGCGCCGAGCGCAAGCAGCAGCAGGCGCAGCAGCAGCAGAGGGAGCAGGGGCAGGAGGCGGCGGCGCCGTCGTTCGCGCCCTCCTCCTCCGCGGCCTCCGGCGAGGAGGCGGCGCAGATCGTGGCGGCGGTGGAGAAGGCGTTCACGTTCTTCACGCAGCGGTGAGGAGCGCGGCGGGGGGCAGGGCCTGGGGAGGGCGGGCAGGGGGGGGGCAGGGGAGCGGACGGCCAATGGTTCCGTGTAAGTGGCTGCCAGAAGGATTGTCGCCATCCAAACCGCAGGTCAAGGTCAGCCGGTGCACGTGCACCTGCTCGCACCCGACCACGCATGCCGTGCCGTGCCGTGCCGTCCCATGTTTTCACAACATACCGTAATGCACCCGCCAAGCCACACCCTTAGTAAGGCACCCCCATGTCACGCTTTGCGGCCCCCGCTGCAGCGCCGCCACGGGATTCGTCATCCCCGAGTGGCTGCCCACGTGGGACAACCTCGAGTTCGCCGCCGCCGTACAGCAGCTGGACCGCGTCGTGTACGGCATGATCAACCGCCGCCGCCAGGAGCTGGCGGCGACCTTTGGGTCAGTGGCGGCGGCGGCGGACGCGGCGGCGGCGGCTGGCGGCGGCGGCGGCGGCGGCGGCGGCGGCGGCGGCGGCGGCTCGGCGGGTGTGCCCAGTGACCTGTTGACCAGCCTGCTGCTGGCGCGTGATGAGGACGGCAGCGGCATGAGCGACCAGGCGCTGCGGGATGAGCTGATGACGCTGCTGGTGGCGGGGCAGGTGCGGCTTTGGGTGGCGGGCAGCAGGCGGGCTGTTGGCGGGCGGTGCAGGAGCTTTTTGCTGGGTGTGCTACGGTATGCATCTGGGTGCTGCCCGCACCTCCCGCTGTGAAATGCAGCCCCGCATGCTGCGAGCCTTTCCTTGGTCCGCCGCGCCTCTTTCACCGGCCCGCCCGCTGTGCACCTGTCTGACATAACCCACCACAGGAGACCAGCGCGATCCTGCTCGGGTGGGCCACCGCGCTGCTGGCGGCGCACCCCGAGGCGCAGGCGGCGGCGGCGGCCGAGGTGGCGGCGGTGTGCGGCAGGCCAGAGGCGGGGCCGCCCACGCCCGCAAGGTGCGGCGGCAGCGGGCTTTCGGCTTGTGCAGTGACGCCTGGGAGCTGCGGCGAGGCTGGGCCGAAAGGCCGAGGTGGCGCGCTATGTCCAGCTTCGGAACGACTAACACGGGTACTCGCCCTTCTGCCCCCCAACCAATCCCCCACACACCCCAAATCCCAATCTGTGTGTACCGCAGCGTGCGCCACATGCCGTACCTGGAGTCTGTCGTACTGGAGTCGCTGCGGCTGTACAGCCCCGCCTACATGGTGGGCCGCTGCGCCCGCCGCGACGCGGCGCTGGGGCCGTACGTGCTGCCGGCGGGCACCACGGTGCTGGTGTCGCCCTACGTCATGCACCGCGACCCGGAGGTGTGGGAGGAGCCGGAGGCGTTCCGGCCGGAGCGCTGGCAGGAGCTGCAGCGCAGGTGCGTGGGGCGGAGAAGGGGGCGGCGGGACGGGGTCGGGCGCCGTCTATCCGGCACCCGGGGTGTTCGGACGGGTGTGTGTGTGTGTGTGTGTGTGTGTGTGTGTGTGTGTGTGTGTGTGTGTGTGTGTGCAGAAAGCCCATGTTCCTTTCCAAAGCATAAAAACACAAGCATACGTGCCCAAAACCATTTCCCAATTGGTCTCCTTTCTCAACTACTATCTCCTCCCAAACCTATGACACACACTTGCAACCGACAGGGAGGGCTACGCCGGCTACATGGGCCTGATGAGCAACCTGGGCCCCAACGGCGCCTACCTGCCCTTCGGCGGCGGCCCGCGCAACTGCATCGGCACCGGCTTTGCCATGATGGAGGCGCTGCTGGTGCTGGCGGCGCTGCTGCAGCGCTACAGCCTGGCGCTGCCGCCCGCCGCATCCGGCAGCGGCAGTAGCAGCGGGGGTGCGTTCCCGAAGCCCAAGCCGCTGCTGACGCTGCGGCCGGAGGCGGTGGTGCTGCGCATTTCGCCGCGGCCGCAGCAGCCGGCACGGCCGGCACAGCCAACCGCGCACGCGTAGACGCAGGATCTGCATGTCTTGAAGGCGCGCCCTGGACAAAGGCGCGGCGTAGAGGAGTGGTAGCACTGGGGGCGAGGGTGCTAGCCTGCACGAGGCTGCGGTGTGGCGGGTGGAGCAAATTGAACTCATGAGGAGCGGGTGTGCTTGTAGCGTTCGGGTGTTCGGTGTATGTGAGAGCGTGCGTGCGGCGCGCTGGCTGCTTCATAAGTGGGCTGGAATCGTGCGTGGTCGCGAACGGGCAGGCGACTCGTGGGGTGCTTGCAGCAGTTTGTGTCTCGTGTGGTCCGCTGTAGCGCGGCTGCTGGGGCAGTCGCTGCGGCGGCGCGCAGGCTCTGTTGTGTATTTCGTGTTGACAGAAGTTGTGCCGCAATTACAGCACATCGGCAACGCCACGATCACGCAACCATCACGTCAGCACCCCCATTGAATCTCGACGTGCGCACGTCCTTCTCCGTCTCTGCGCCGCGGCCCTTGCGGATTCTCTCTTGAATTTGCCAAGCCATACGGCACGAGCCATCCTTGCCAGGTGCTAGCCAGCTCCGCATGTCAGCCACCACTACCGTACAGTGCTGCTGACTTGCAGCTGGGGGCAGTCAAATCAGCCATTCACTACAGACCAACACACCCGCTCCCCCGGCTGCACATCACAAGGCCACCTCAGTCCCTCGCTACTCCTTGACCGACCCCTGCTGCGCCTCCCCTGCCTGCGGGCCCTGCGGCGCCTCCTCCTCCTCTTCGTGCTGCTGCTCCTCTTGCTGCTGGCGCTGCAGGCCGCCGCCCCGCACACCCTCACTCAGGTGCATGGCCGCGTTCCTGCACAGCGCAAATCAGCACAGCGCACAGCACAGCGCACAGCAGCATGACGTTCAATTCAGTTCAGCCGCCCACGTCACAGAAGCGAGGTGCTGTTGGGCCAGCAGCAAGCTGCCACAGACGGGCTCGCATGCACCCCCGAGGTCCGGTGCAAGCCTGACGACCCCAAGCCCGGCGGCCGGCACACTCACCCCAGCAGCTGTCCAGTGGTGCGGGCGGTGTTGCGCGCATAACGCGCCGTATCCTGCACCGCCCCCACAGCCTTTCCGGACACGGCTCCCGCCGCGCCCGCCGCCGCCTCGCCGACCTTGGCTGCCATGGATGCCGCCTTACCGCCCGTCGCCTTGGCGGCGCCAGCTGCCGCGCCCGCCACCTTGCCGGCCGCCTCCGCCGCTGCCGCCTCCGGACACCCCTCCGCCGCCGCGCCCGCCACCGCATCCGCTGCGCCCTCCACCACGTGCTCCGCCGCAGCCAGGCCTACCACTACCGCTTTTGCCGCCGCCGCCGCCTTGCCGTACGCCGCCGCCGCCGCGTTGACGGCTGCGACGGCGGCGGCCATGCGGTAGCTTGCTGCGGCCTGCTGCCCCTGCGGCGTCTGTGTTGTGGTGCCGGTGCTGGTGCGGGTGCTGCTGGTGCTGGTGGCGGTGCCGGGGGTGTCGGCGGTGCCAGAGGTGGCCTTGCTGCGGGCGGGGGCTGGCGCGCCAGGCGGTGGCGCGGATGGCGCCGGTGGCGGCTGCGGCTGGGGCTCGGTCTCAGGATGGGGCATGCTGATGGCTGCCTCGGCGGCCCGGACCTGCATGCGAGCAGCGGCATGGGGCGCTGTGTCTTCAGGGGTACCGCAAGTAAAGGGGAACCCAGGAGTCATGCCAGCCTCAGCCACGCACTAAACACCTCGTCATCAACCGTATGACTCGAAGCCCAGCGAAGCCCGCTCACCGCGCCCACGGAGCCCATCCGCGCCGCCTCCCGGGGGTCCGCCGCCAGGTGGCCCCGGTAGCCGCCGTCACTGGTGCTACTGCCGCTACTGCCGCTACTGCCAGCGCCGCCGGCCGAGCGGCCGTCGTAGTAGCCGCGGCCGGGCGGCTGCCCCGGCTGGGAGAGGCTGGCGCCGGTGTTGGCGGCGCCGCCACTTATGCGCATCTCCACCTCCCGCACCTGCAGGCCGCCGAGCGGATGAAAGCCACCGTGACTCGTGACAGCTTGCCAGGCGGCCTGCTAGGCGGCCTATGGATGCGAAGTGCTCTGGTCTCTCGGGTTTGCCATGGCAGCCGAAGCCTCCGCCCTTATCCTCCCTGCCCCCCTCCCCACCACCGGGCGCACGCACCCTGTCCTGCCGGCCCATCTCCCAGGCGGGCGCCGCCGTCGTCAGCAGCACATGGCCCGGCGGCGGCGCCCAGCCCGGAACGTGCGCCGCATCCATCCTCCCCGTGTACGGATCCCCGTACGGCTCCCGTACATCTGCGCCCTGGCCGGGCGCAGCTGCCGCCAGCTCCGCGCGCCCAGACGCCGACCCCTCGTCGGCCTCGAGCGGGCTTGCACCCGAGCCATGGCCGCCGCCGGCGCCGCCGCCCGCCTCACTCCAGGGCAGGTCGCGCCGCGACGCGCCGCCGGTGTGGCCACGGCCGCGGCCGCCGCAGGGCTCCTGCGCGTCCTGCTGCTGCGCCCCCTCGTGCGGGTCCTGCTGCTCCGCCTGCAGGTCCTGCCGCTCCATCTCCTGCTGCAGCGCCTGCTCCGCCTGCTGCTGCTGCAGCGCCGCCGCCTGGGAGGCGGGCAGCCAGCTGTCGCCCTCGGCGCCCACGGGGCCCAGCCCGCCGTCGCCGTGGTGCGGCCGGTCGGAGCGCGGCGCCGCCGCCTGGGTGAAGTCGGCGCCCTGCGGGTGGTAGCACAGGCGGGGCGGGGGTGGGAGAGATGGGCCGTGGGAAAACAGTGGCAGGCCCCACATCGCGGCGGCAAACACACGTAGCCACATGACATGTTGCAACATACGTGCGCCCAAGCCTATGGCCGCGGCCGGCAGCACCGCTGCCCCAACGCACTCGGTGCCCAGCAACGCAGCCGACCCACACCCAGCCGACACGCACCGGCTCGGGCCCCAGGCCGCGCGCCTGGTCGATGTTCTCCGGCGCCGCGCCCTCCAGCTGCATCAGCACCTGCACAGGCGGCGGTGGCGGCGGTTGTACCGTAGTCGCGATGGGTGATTGGCCTTACTGTAGTGCGGTCGTGCATCCGTGTGGGCATGACCGCATCTGCCAGTGCCGCGGGGGTGCTCGAACAGCACCCGCGCGGGTGGTAGGACCAGGGTATGGGGATAAGAAGTGACATACCCAGCTGTGGCAGATGATATCCCATACCCAGCAGGCCCGTGCGCAATAGTGGAGGCAAGTTGTGGCTGTGAGACTCGCGGTTACTGTACCGATGATGCGCGCTGGCTGGCTGCCACAGTTTGCTGATACGCGGTCCTCACACTCCGGGCGCCCGGCCAGGCTATAGCACCAGACAGACACATGCGACGCCACACCGCGTGAGACGCATCGACGTAGCGCACCTGCGAGCAGGCGACCAGCGTCCACGGATGAGCGCCGACGAGAGACAGCACCCGCGCGGGACCAAACAATAATGAAGTAGGCCTGGCTTTGGCGCATGGCATGGCCCCAATGCATGCCCCCAACGGCTGACGCGGCCTGCGCTCGCCTGTCGTGCCTCAGGCGGCGCCCCCGGCGGGAACAGGTGGTGCAGCTGCATGCCGCGCCCCACGTCGCACTCGCCTATGTCCAGGCACCGCTAGCGCATGGCGGGGCAAACAAGGAATGCATGGAGTGGGGTGTGTGTTGCTCGGTGCATTGCACTTGGGCGCACGCAAGCGGCTGGACTCCGTTAACCCCTGGACGCGCCAACCCCGTTGATGTTAGTATGTTACGAGTACCGTGTCGTGCCCACTCCCGCGCTGTGTGCGTGGGAATGAGGAATGTGCGTACCGCCGCGTATGATCACATCCACAACACATTTCCCAGCGCGCACAACTCTGCTTGGCCCCAATACCCCAGCCGCACCCGGAGCGCCTCGGGCGGCGCGTGCGGCGGCGCCAGGCCCCCGGCGCGAGCGTCGCCACCGCTGATGCTACTGCCGCCGGTGCCGCCTCCGCCTCCGCTGCTACTGCCGCCACTGCTGCTACTGCCACGCTGTACGCCCTCGTCTCGACCGCCGCTGCCCTCGACAGCCGGCGTCGGCGCGTGTGGTGGCGGCTTCAGGCCGGGGTCCGGGGCGGCTGCCGGCTGCTGCCTCTCCTGGCCGCCCCAGCCCTCTCCACCCGTGCCCGGTTCATCAGGGCTCCTGTCCGGGGCGCCGCCAGCAGGGCTGGTGGGTCCGCCCTCGCCCGCCTCGCCGGAGGACGCCGGCTTGCGCTCCTGCCCGCCCCACGTCACGCCTGCGGCATCACCGCCCGAGCCCTGGCGCTCCTGCAGTAGTAGGGCAGGCAACCGCGGTCGCCAGGCCGGGTGGTGAGGTAGCATGGCAGCCCGGCTGCACCTTGCCAGGCCCCCACACCGCAACCACCAGACGCCTCCTGCGCCCCACCTCGACCGTGGCGGCGCAGCCCACCCCCACCCCTTCACCCCCACTCCACCCTTCCCCGCACCCGCGTATACCTGCTGCTGCTGCTGCTGCTGCTGCTGCTCGCGCCGCTTGCGCCGCGGGTCGTAGGGGCCGTGCGGGTAGAGCGGCAGGCGGCGCGGCGCCTCCTCCTCCGAGCCCTGCTGCGGCCCCGAGCCGCCGAGCCCACCCTGCTCGTCCTGCATTTGCGGGCAGCGACACAACAGCGACGCAACGCAGAGTCGAGTTGAACTTGGGAGGTTGCAGGCACAGCGTCGCGGACTGCCGGCCCCAGGGGTCGCAACGCTCGCCGCGGGACACCGCCGGGACACCTCCGCGCAGTGCCCGTATCATGTAGATGGCTTTTGGACCCCGACGTCTACACAGCGTAGATGACCCCTCCCGCGCCATCTACACCCGGAAAAATTTTCCTAGGGGCACGCCCCCCAAACCCCCAAACCATCTACGCTCCCTGTCTAAAATACCGCCAAATCCGCCAAAACCGTCTACGCTCCGTAGATGCGCGGCCCCAAACCCCAAAAATTTTTCTCCGCCTTCGGCGGATTTGGGGCAAATTTCTACAGCGTAGATGGAAGATACGGGCACTGCCTCCGCGCGATCAAACCGTGACGTCTGCATCCAGCTGTCGGCTTGGCGCAGTGCGGTGGTGAGCGCGCAGCCCGTGCCCCGCACCCAGCGACGGCACCTGGCGCCGCTCGGCCGCCGCGCTGGCCCCGGCGCCCCCGCTCACCTGCCGCGACGCAGCCAGCCTGCTGCTGCTGCCGGATTGGTGGCCCCACACCGGCCGTCCGCTATTGGTGCCGCTGGACCGCGAGCCGCGGCAGGCGACTGTGTTTCGGCGCACGGCTTCGACACGGCTGTTGGTGAGTATCATGGTGCCCGTACAGGCCTCTGCATTTAATACAGGCAGTTCACCGACAAAGAATTCTGCTTTCCCGCCACAAACGGCCAGAGCGATGTTTTGGACTCCCGCGGGCCTGGCCGCGATGAACGATGCAGCGGCACTGCTGTCCTGCACGCCCATCACCCGCCACGGGACCGCCACAGCGCCAGTATGATACTGATGACCAGCAGCACCCGTCCATCTTTACACGGGACAGGGACTAATACAACCCCCCTCCTCCTTGACACCGACCCCACCGCATGATACTGCTCGCTTCATGTGCTCCTGTACTGAACATCCTGCCTATGGATTCTAGTGTTCCTATAGAAGCTCGCTCCTCTCTTGGATACTCTCAGCACTGCCGTGCGGTCAGCACAAAATCCCCAACGATGGGTCCCATCCGGTCACCCACAACACACAGCGCCGCGACGCTCCTTGCGGAGGCCGCAGTCGCCCATCCATGAGTCACACGGTCACGAGCGTTCGGCTAGAGAAGCACGACGTTGGGGGACGGCCAGGCGGGTTCCGCACCCGGCACACTCCACGCCCGCGCCCGAGCGGGGACCAACATGCCCCCTCCCTCCCGTTCGCTCGACGCGAAGGCGCCGGGGCGTGCCGCACTCCCCGCGCGCGGGACGGCACAGCTCCGCCGCGCCCTACCTCCGCTATCACGTCCGATCTAACATCATCACTAAACCACCTGTCACCACCTCGAGGAACCCTGCCACGACGCGATTGGCGCTCCACAGACGCCGCTCACGCCGGCGGCCGCTCCTGCTGCTGTCGCCGCTGCTGCTTGCTCCGAATAGAAGTTAGCAGCTAGCCGCTTACAGCTCGTCGTGGCCGGAGTCCTCCTCCTCCTTGGGGATCTTGATGGAGCCCATGCCGGAGGGCTCCTCCTTGTCCTCGTACTCGTCGTCCTCCTCCTCGGCCATCTCGGCGTCAACGGGGGCCGGGGGAGCGTCCTTGGCCTTCTTGTCGTCCTCCTCCTTCTTGATCTGGGGGAGGAGGGGGACGAGCGGAGAAATCGGGTTGGACAATGGGTGGCGTGTGGCGTGCAGCATGCCGGCCATGTCCCTTCCATCTGGCTCACACTCCCCACACACCCCGTAACCCCAAATTCTTCGCGGGTTCGTTTGCAGCGCCACCCTGACCTGCTACCTATGCGCAACCCCTGGAAGCCCAGATTCCTTGCGTTTTGCCGTTCGCTGATCCCCCTTCCTCTCTTTCCCCCAGCCGTTGCCCATCTCTCCCCATTCCTGTTCTTCGCCTGCCTCCCAAGCCCAATCTCCAATCCTGGCTTTCCCCCGCCTCCCGTGATGCGTTCCTCGTCGCCCCGCCCTTTCCCTCACCTTGTCGAACATGGCCTTCTCGCCGTCCTTGTGCTTGCCCCATGTGTCCTCAGCGAACTTCTTGGCGGCCTCCAGGTCGTCGGTGACCAGGATGTTGTCGAAGATGGAGCCGGCCTTAACCTGTGTCGACAAGCAATGCAACCGCGGCTGCTTAGCACGCGATTCTCCAGAGCTCTCCGCCTCAAACTTCACACGCCACACCTAGAAATCAACAATCCAAATGCACCTCCCCGCACCTGCTCCCCAAGCATCCACCTCCCCACGACACCAGCCCGCGCTTCCAAGCGCCTTCCCGCCATAACGCTCCCACACACTCTGCTGCCATCCGCTGCCTGTCCGCCTCACAAGAAAGACGCACCTGCCACAGCTCGAAGCCCACGAACTTCAGGTCCTTGAAGTTGTACAGCTTGTCGTCGTGGACATACTCGGGGTTGTCAATGTCGGGGGCGACCCAGATGCCCTTGTAGGCGGGGTTCTTGATCATCTTGGGCTTCCACTCACCCTTGTACTCGGGGTTGGGGATCATAGGGGGCTCCCAGGTGCCGTCCTCCTCATCGTCCCAGTCCTCGGGCTTCTTGGCGTCCTTGTCGGCGATGGTGGCGGGGATGTCGTCCCAGCCCTCGGGCTTCTTGTCCGCGGGGTCGGCGATCTCCTCGCGCTCGTCCCAGTCCTCGGGCTTGGTGGCCTTGGGGTCCTGAGATGCATGCATTCAGGGGGAGGGGAGACGAGGTGAGCATTGTGTGGGCGCGGCGGGCCTACACTCCAAGAGCTGCACGGATGCGCGGCGCTCATCGAACTGCTCCGGTTCTTCATTGATGTCACACCCTGTGCGCTGTTTGTGCGGTATTGCCCCAGAAGGCTTGCATGACTCTTAAGCTGTGCACTGGGCCGGCGTGTCGTTGCCAGTCTGTGCGCTGCCTAGTGACTCGCCACCTGCTTCTCCCTGTCCGCTCATCCATCCGTTTCGTGCGCACACCTCCCACCACAGTGCTGCTCACCTTGATCGTCTTGGGGGGCAGCATGTCCCAGTCCTCGTACAGAGAGCCAGAGGCGACCTCCTTCAGGTCAATCAGCACCTGGTGCGGGAGGAGCAAGGGCGAGCGAGGAGAGGGGGAGAGTCAGCGATGGAGGCCAGAGAAGAATCACGCGGGCCCGATGAAGGCGGGTTCCCGCCAAAACACACACGCGCCGCCGCCAGCCCAATTCCGTTCAAGGGACCGCGCAGACATGCTGCGCCCCGCCGCTGAAGAACCCGTGCACCGCCTGCTGCCTGCACGCCCCACCTGGTAGGTGTTGTCGGGCTTGATGACCAGGGTGTAGACGTGGGTCAGCTGGTCAGTCTCCGCCTTGATGTCCTTCTTGATCAGGTAGTTCTTGCCCTTGTAGGTCAGGATGACGTGCACCTTGCGGGTCGAGTAGCCGCAGATGTCGGGGCCGAACATGATGGAGTAGGGGGTCTCGCCACCGAAGTCGGCCATCTGCTTCTCGCTGCGCGTGCAACATCACCCGGCGGGGTTGGGTCAGCAACCGCCATCCGAGTCGCACGCAACCCCATTGCCCTTGTTGCGCGATAGATGCGCACCTGGTGGCAGGCAGCAGCTTGATGTAGCCACCACCGCAGTCCAGGTCCTGCTCATGCTTGACGGAGAACTGCGGACGCGAAGGTAATACTCAGCACGCGCCCAAATTGCCCAGATCACCCCGCAAAGCACCCTACTCACCTGAACAATGGTGTCCTTGCCGGTGTTGTCGAACACGGCGGTCAGGGGCGCGGAAATAGCGAAGAACTTGGAGTCGGGGCCGGTCTGGATACCCTTGTCGGCCTCCGCGTCGCCATACCACTTGCCAGCGGTCAGCTTGAACTCGCCAGCAGACCCATCAGACACCTTCCAAGAGGACTTGGTCCACCGGTCGGCCCAGGAGCCTGCACGCAGACACCATCAAAGAAATTTCTAGATCGGTTCGCTCTCGGTGCGTCCGAACACCCGCGCCACGGTGTATAAGCGTGCTTTCTCACCATCGAAAGCCTCCTTGAGGTAATCCTTGGCAGAAGCAGCCACCACAAGGGTGGCCAGCACCGCAACCACACCCCACTTCATTTTAGGATCAACAAACGAGTTCGTGCCGGCCGCAGCCGTGTAGTGAATGAAGGCGTCAGGCCTAAACGTGGAAACGAACTTATCAGGTGCGGAAGCGCGCCTTTAGGCCTGCTGGGCGCGGGCTTGGAATTGGGCCAAGTCCGTACGCTCGTCCCACGAAGACACGGTGTTCTCCGCAACAGGTATGCTCTCCAGGGCCCCAGATCGCCGCAGCGCAGATGCAATCGATAGGTTGTATGCCAACGTGCTCGATGGCGCCCTTCAGTGCGGTCGGAGTGCCTTTGGCGCCACATTTGCGCGGTGCCCGCGCTTCCAGAAGCCCAGGGGCATATTGACATCCAGGCCGCCCGGCCACGCGCACACACCACCAACACTTTCAATTAAACACTGTAAACATGCTCAGACCTTAGGAGGGCAACTTGCGCGACTTGCCCGCACGCCCGACGGAGTCACCACCGACAGCCCGCCCGCGGAGCGGATTCCCCTGGGCCAGGCATGACGCAAGCTTGCTCGTGAGAGGCTGCCCTAGGCACAAGTAAGTCCTATGGGCACACGGTTATGTTGCCTAAAGGCTGGGTGGGAAAGCGACAGGTGGCAGACCGGCTGGGAAGTCGGGGCATAGCCTGGGGTGGGCACTGCGCGGCACGCGCAAACCACGCACCCATGCATGCGAGGTTCGCAGACGGGTTGATGGCAAGGCCAGGCGGGGGTGCGATGGCGTGGACGGGCCTGGGGCCAAAAGATGGAGGGCTCGGTTCGGCGCCCTCTGTCGCCGTTACAGGAACGTTGCACACTTGCACCCCGCATCCCCGGCCCCCCAAGACACCGTGTGTGCACGTTTCTGGCAGCTGTGACAGAGCGTACGGAAAACCTCTGGTGCCGATGACACGTTCAGAGCTGCGTGCCGGCACGAAGCACATGGCAAGAAGGGGCTGTTGAGCGTGCGTGGCGGAATCGGGACATGGGAACATCGGAGGGGGGGTCCGGGAGGGTAGTTCATTCCAGAACCCAAAGCAACCGTCCGAGGGGACCCAAACCAGCCACACCTGCCCAGAGCGAGAGGAATGTACTGCTGCTAGAGGTGCGGGGGTGGCAGGGATTGACGAGAAGACGGCACGTGAAAATCGGAGGGGAGTGGGGGAAGAAGGGGTCCGGGGGCGTCGCGACGCAGCGGGTGGAGAAGGGGACGTTGGAGAGGAGCGGATGAAGAGGGGTGAGGGAAGGGATCAGAGAGGTGAGAGAGTACGGACTCAACAGACGGAGAATGAGGTTGGGTAAGCGCTTGGGACCCCAGGGTGAAGACAGGAAAGTGGAACGTGAGATGGAGGGGCGGGCGAGCAGGGGAGTGGGTGTGGAAAGGACGAGCAGAATACCAATTCACCCCTCACCCCAGACTGGAACCGCACATCACCCGGTGCTGGCCGTTTTGGGCAGGCCGGATGCGTGCCGGTGCACAGAAAACGCCGTCCAGGCCCGATAGGGCAAGCTTACAGTCGGACCAAGCAGGAGCGGCTGCAAGTACAACGGGGTCAGGCCGCAGGCGTGCGAGTCGCGGCAGGGAATGACAGCGGAGGAGGGGGGCATAACCGTCCATGTGAGCGTGTTGTTTGTCTATGTCCAGCGCAGAGGATGCAAAGGGAAGGCGTCAACGCGGATGGGAGGGGGGGGGAGCGGAGGAAAGGGGCGAGCAGAGGAGATGGAATTGTTGTAGTAGGGGGGAGCGGAGGAGGGGAGCCGAGCGGAGGAGGGGAGCCAAGCGGAGGAGGGGGTTTGTGAATGCCACTGAAGGGGAAAGAGAGGGGGCGCGGAGGAGGGGGGTCGCTGTCATGCAAACGTTGTGGAGGGACAGAGGGGGCCCCAGCGCCGACGAGGGTCGGAACGGAGGAAAGGGGCGAGCGGAGGAAGGGGGGCTAGCCGTTCAGTGAATGCTTTTGGCGCATTCGAAGTGCCGATGTCCAGTGGCATAACGGGTACACAGGGGATGTGTCATACCGTTGGCTCCAGCCGGGGGTAGCGAAGGTGGGAGCGGGAGCGGAGGAGGAAGCGCAGGAGGAAATGGCGGACAAAGGGGGAGGGGCGCAGGTGGTTGGGGAGGCGCTGGGAGCGAGGAGTGCGGCTGTCTGCCAGGCATATGAGGCGCATCTGGGGGCGGGGCCACGGGGCGGGGCTGAGCCTCGCTGTTCGCTTGCCGTTTGAACAGGACGCCAACGCCGGATGCAGTGGCGCAGCAGCAGCTGGAGGAGTGGCGGGAGCAAAGGCAGCAGCCGCAGCCGTAGCCGCAGCCGCAGCCGCAGCCGCAGCCGCAGCCGCAGCCGCAGCCGCAGCCGCAGCCGCGGCGGCTCCTCCTGCGCTGTCTGCTCTGCGGCCTGAGTGGGCTGAGCGTGAGCAGGCAGGCTCGGGGCAGGCAGGCACTGGCAGGCAGGTGCAGGTTCGGGCCACGTTCACGTCCTGGACAGGCTGGTCAGGAGTTGGGTAAGGAGTCGCCAAGGGCGAAAAAGTTGAGAGTCGAGGCAGGGGAGCAGGGCCGAGGAAAGGGTGAACGACCGCGCCTTGCCCCCCTTCGTCTCCTCTCACCACGAGAGGGCGCTGCCGTTGCCAGTCCGGCTTGGACGGGTTGGGCGGGTGGAGTTCTTCGCTCATGGTGTTTGTTAACACCGCAATCACGCGGCTCAGGGGGCTCGGGGACGAGGGTTGCTGTCAGGTGGTGTGCAGATGTGGGGTGTGTGCAGGTGTGCAGGTGTGGGCCATTGGGGTTCTGGTGCAACTAGGGTCTAGGGGCGTTCAAGGGCCTTGCAGGAGTGAGGCAATTACGGCAACCGTGCACATGCAGCATCGCGGGCAAGTGCACATCCGCTGGGCTACCCGGTTGTGCGAATGGCACGAATACACGCATTGGCCGCCTCTGATGCAACAAACGATTGCACCTCTTGTAACAGCTGCAGGAGGCCGACTCCGGCAAAGCTTGAAAATGTAACCGTGGTGTGGATGGAAGCGGCTAGGGGGTTGGGGCCGCGGGGCCAGCATGGCCTGGCAGGGCGCCACGGCTCCGCACAAAGCACGGGCGGCGTCGCGAAGCAAGGCGGCCATAGATGATAGATATCAGAGTAGTCATGTATAAAATGGAGTCAATGGTGAGTTTGCGAGTCGCCGAGTAGCCTGGTGCATGGTCGCTTCTGCAGGGGCAGGCGACTTCAGCGGGTGGGTGGGCGTCGGGGGGGGGGGTGGCGCACGGGGGGGAGGGCAAAGCGTGCCAGTGGCTCGATGGCTCGATGGGTGTTGCGCGCGCCCATTGGCCCATTAAGCTCCCCGCATTTGCAACTCTTCGTTTATGTATTTCACTACCACATATACGCTTGAAGCCTTAGCTTGCCAAATCGAGGTGTTCGCTCTTTGCTTTGCTTCCTGTGAGTTTAGAGCGCGTGTAGGACCGAGTCGCAACTCCATTATGTCAAAATTACTATTACCACAGAGGGCGTCGTTGTGTCGGCATGACGCTCCACACCTCGTCGCGAGCGTGCCAGGATTCCTACCCACCGTTGCCAACCGCCCGTGGCCCTTGTTGCGGGCTAAACCGCGAGCTCAAAAAGGTCGTCCAGGATCGCTAATGCCGCTCAGAGCCACGGGTGCGTCGGGAGCCGGCCGGGCAAGCGCAGGAGCGGCACGGCGCGTGTCGGTGCTTAAACCGGCCCGGCGGGCTGATGCGTCAGCCCCCGCTCTTCGCTTATCTTCCCTGCACATCGTCTCTGCCATGCTCTCAGCTTACCACACAAGACCTGCCACGCAGAGCGCGATTCGCTGTCGGAGCTGGGGCTGTCAGCGGAGCAGCGGACGGCTGTGCAGGAGGTGGTGACGGCCACGTCCACCCGCGACTCGGACCTGGCCCAGTCCGCAGCGACGCTCGTCTACTACGCCGGCTCCGTGTCCGCCGCGCGGGCGCTGGTGGTGCGCCACCCCTCGCTGCTGTGCTGCCAGCTGCCCAGCTGGACCGAGTTCCTCACGACCTTCGGGCTCAACAAGGTACAGCCCGCCGGCGGGGTGAACGGGCCGAGCAGTCGAGCGGCTGGCCATGTGCGGGCGGTGGCGTGATGAGCCGGGCGCACTGGCACTTCCTGCCCGCCCTTGGCGCATACTAGGCAGGCAGGCAGGCAGGCAGTTCCTGCTAGACTGCTGCGCACACCGCGCACACATCGCGGAGGCCCGCGCACGCGTCACGCACCGCCCCCAACCCCACTTCACCTACGGTCCGCTACGGTAACCGCTGCAGGCCCAGGTGCAGCACGTGCTGTGCCAGACCCCGGAGGCGCTGCTGCAGGGGGACCTGGTCAAGGCGGGCGAGTCCATCCTGGCCTTCAGGCGGCTGGGCATGGACGAGCACGCCGCGTCGCAGCTGGTAGGCCGGGGGGTGGGGGTGGCCCGGGGTGGGCACACGGGCGGCGCTTGAGGCGGGGCCAAGCGGGCTTTTTTGCGTGATCGCCACCGCCAGTCCGCCACTGGAAGTATTGATGCGCTATGAATGCGACGTGGCGCGAAGGGACAGTCCGACCAGCGAGGGCGCCCTGCACCCATGCCACGCGCTATGCCTCCTCCTCATGTCCTCCAGTCCGCCACTCTGTTGCACGTCTCCTTGGCGTGCCGAGGGCCCAATCCTTGCGCCCGCGTGGGCGCACGCCGCGTCCTCCGCCTATCCGCCTCCACCTTCGCCGCCTGTCCCCGCCTGCCCGCGCCTGTCCCGCCTGCCTCAGGTGACCTACTACCCGCAGCTGCTGGGCAAGAGCGAGGACGACATCCGCGCCACCATCAGCCTGCTGGGCCGCTTCCAGCAGGGCGTGGAGTCGTCCAGCTGCTGATGCGGGTGGTGGGCGGCGAGCCGGCGTGAGCCGGCGACTGCTGGCGGCACGTGAGGAGGAGCAGAGGCGGCTTTGGGGGGCGCGTGGAGGCGCAGCATGGGTGGCGCGGATCAACAAACGACTCGCAGGGCAAGTGCTTGCCGGCCACGGCGGTGTAGTGAATGAAGGCGCCAGGCCTACACGTGGAAACAAACTTGTCGGTTGCGGAAGCGCGCCTTCAGGCCTGCTGGGCGCGGGCTCGGAATGGGGCCAAGTCCGTACGCTCGTCCCACGAAGACACGTTGTCCTCCGCTGGATGCGGCCTGGGGCGGTGGGGCCATAGGCAGTCAGGTCTCAGGTCTGGCTGCGAAGAGGATAGGCGGCGTGGCGCGCGTGGCTCGCCAGAGGCTGGTCAGAGGAAGCGGTTGGCAGTGTCTCCGGCTGGCAGGCAGGACACGGGTCCGGCTGCAGGTATAGGATACTGTGGAGATAGCGCTGCGCGGAGAGCTGATGCGGTGCCACGAACGCCGATGTTCGCCTGTGGCGGCCCGCCGTGCAGCAGGTACCATACTTCATGCAATTGAGTGATCGCAAGGCAAATTGCCAGTTTCGAGACACGCAATGTCGTCGCATGCTAACCGTGTTGTTACATCCAATACTGGTGCCCATCTTGGGTGGGGACCCTCGCTATTGGTCGGGGGCGGCCGAAACGCATATCCCACTCAGTGATTTCCACTCTCACATCTCCACACGCGCATGCGTGTGTACCGTACTCGTCAAGTAGTGTTATCTATTGCAGGGACACAATGTGCATCCCCACGATCCGAATTCTGCGTCAAAACGTACACAAGTTCACCTGGGACACCCGCACACCGAACGAGGCTCACCCACAAGCAACTTGACTCCACTCCACGATCCAAGCCCGACCTGTCACCCAAACCGTTCGCGTCCGAGTCAACCAACAGTGTGAACGACACACCACTTGCGCCGCACACATGCAACACACACATACGCCCTGCCAAGCAGCGCTCTAGTACACCACGACGTCAATGTCGAGGGGATTTCATGCTACACAGCGTCCCGCTAGGGACTCGGGTCGTCAAGGCAAGGTACCACGTCATCCCACCGCAACCCAAATGAATCCAAGCCTGCAAGTCTTCGTAAAAACACCGCTCTTCACTCCGCACTCTTTACAGACGCGCGCCGCGCCCTGCCCGCCCCTCTCTAGAGCTCCTCCTCAGCCGCCTTGGCCTCGCACGCAACGCGCTTGGCAGCGGCGATGGACACGCGCGCGCGGCTCTGCACGTAGTCCGCAACGAACTCCTCCAGCTTCTCCACGGTGATGTTGGGCATCACCACCACGTGCGCGATGTCGCCCTCGCACGCCAGCTGCCACTTGCGCACGAACGCCTCCTCCTTTGGCCGCTCGAACACCACGGTGTTGGACAGCTCGTTGAGCATGGTGCGGATGCCGGCGCTCTCGAACATCTGCTTGAGCACGTGCGCGTTGCGCATGCACTTCTCCACGTCGCGGCGCATGCCCTCGTAGCCCTTGCGCGTGAGCGTGTACCACAGGTACACCGGCGCGTGGCCGTTGCGTGAGCCCATGATGGTCGCGTCGCGGCTGTTCAGGTACTCCACGTCCGAGGACAGCGCCATCACGTACTTGAAGCTGCGCGCACAAGACCGGGCGGATAGTCAGTTGTTGACAGTTGTGTGCAGAGCACGCAGCGTCGACGGGGCCAAGCGTGGACACCTCGCGCTGCGTTGCAGACAGCCGTGCGAATGTGCGATGACAACCGCAGCAGGCTCTCCCACGGGCCCCCGCAAGGCGCTCACCGGGTGATGATGACGCCGCAGGGCACGGGCGCGCCGACGAACTTGTGGCCCGACACCGACACGGAGCCGATGGGCTTGCGGAAGGTGACCATGGGCGCGTCACGGCTGAGGAAGGGCATCATCATGCCGAACAGTGCGCCGTCGCAGTGGATGTAGAAGCGGTCCTCAGTGTAACCCGTCTCCTGCAGATTCGGGAAAACCACACACAAGGTTTTTCAGAGTGTTGCTGCAGTCACGCGCATCTGTCATACCGTAGGCGCGCTCAAACGAAAGCGCGGTGAGCCGCCGAACCTTCTTCCCCACCTATGCCCAACCTGCTCTTCCTAAAGAAGCGAGACCGGCTGCCTACCTTGAGCACCTCCAGCACGCGGTCCAGGTCGTCCACGGCGCCCTTCACGGTGGTGCCGATGTTGACGTTCAGGATGGCGGGCTTGCCGGCGTTCTTCGCCAGCGCCGCCTTCAGGTCGTCGTAGTTGATCTCGCCAGTCTCCAGCGTGGGGATCTGCTCGTTGGACAGGACACATCGCACCGTGCATAAGTATGGTGAACAAACCGTGCCCATCGCCTGGCGCCCACATTACTTGCCGTGACGCGCCAACCCGGGCGTCATCAGCGCTGCAGCGCCCGGGAACCGCTGCCACGCGCCCGTATGCCCCCCACCGCGCCGCCACCAGCGCACACACCTTCTCGGACTCCATGCGGTACATGCGCGCGGCCTTGAACACCGAGTAGTGGGACTCGCTGGAGGCGTACATGACGCCGTCGGGGAAGTTCTCGCGGCCCACCAGGATGCCGTGCAGGTTGCCCTCCGTGCCGCAGGTGGTGATGTAGCCCCAGTACTCCTCCTCATCAATCTCCCACAGGCGCGCGAACCAGTTCAGCACGCCAACCTGCGCACCAGGCAGGGTTTATTTGTGGGGAAACGGTCACGCGCACGCCGCAGAGCTGCCGTTGGCCTGGCCAGCGTCCTCGGCGCCCGACCTGCGCCGCGCCCAGGCGCGCGGCGCTTCGACTACCCCCTCCCCTCCCGACGACGGCTAGCCCAGCTGCGCCGCGCGTTGGACAGGCCCTGCGAAGCTGTGAGCGACGCACCTCAAACTCGCGAGAGTGCACGCCGTAGTTGCTCTCAATGAACGGGTCGCCCAGGTTGTTGATGCTAAACTTGGTGAGGCCCTCCAGCAGCCCATAATCGAAGTCCAGGTTGTACGGGTACCTGGAAAGCACAAACGCTGAAACCCGTCAGCGACTGACGCGCGCTGTCTGCGGAGCTGCCGGCAGCGGTCGCGCCTTCCACGTTGGCGCGCTCTTTCCGCCCTTTCCGACTCACCCCATGTGATGGTGCGTGCGCTCCGCAAGCTTCTTCATGTAGCTGCCAATCATCTCCGCAACACGAGCCTCGCGCTCCTGCGTTGCAAACAGACGGCGGTCAGCCGACGCCCGGGAATCCTGAGAGCAACACACAGGTCGCGACTGAAGCCGCGCGGGCGGCGGTTCGCACCTCCTCGGTCATCTCCGGGTGAGGCTCAACCACAGGCAGCGCCGTCGACTTGTGGTGCGTGATAACGGGGCCAGCCACCGGCATCGCCTGGTAGGGCGCGACTGCTCCCACATTGTAGGAGTCCATCTTCATGTGCGCGCTGCGCTTGACCTCGCCACCAGTCACCGCCGACTTGGAAAGCACGGGCGGCATAGCGCACGAGGCGGCCAGCGACACGGGGTCGGCCATGTTTGAAATGATCAACGACGAGTTCGTGGCTAGTTGTTTGAGTTGCAAAACTGGTCGAGAGGTCCGGTGTATCGCGGCGCTGTAAACGCAGCTAATATATAAGCGAGAGAACCTTACGAGACGATATATGCCAAATTCTGGGCGCGCTGCATGAAGCTGGCGCAACTGCGCGCTGTAAGGCCAGGGCGTCAGTTGAGATATGTGCAACACTTCCACTTCTATCGTTTGTCCTTCAATTCAGCGGCACAGCGAAAAAAATCATGCCGCCCCCAACCCCGACGCCACGCGTGCCCGCCGACGTCACCTCCTCCAGCTGCCGCAGCCTCCTCACATGCTTGCTTGACGCCAACCCCACGGCGCTACATCCTCAATTGCCTCGCCCTCGACAGGCCCCATAATTAAACGACGATATGAGGCTCCAAATGAGTCAAGTGTTGCGCTTCCGCAGCCTCTCCGCCATTGCACCGCCGCCCCTCCTCTCCCCTACCAGCTCTCCTGTGGCCGGTACCATCAGCGCTGGTATTGCTAATGCGTCCTCACTGCATCACCTTATGGCCCAAGGGTAACCGAACAATGCAAACTCCTTGGTTGGCAGGCGGGCCGCTGTCCCATCCTCCCGCAACACCACTAGCACACATCCTGTGTGCAGACAGGCGTCGGGACCCAGAGAGGGCATCCCCGCGCATTCCCGATTTCGCAGTCATGTGTCTTGATAAACTTGGCGTACGCCATACCTACGAATTCCCGCAGCTAAGTTACCATGTCCCACGCCGCGCAGACGCCGCTCACGCCAGGTGTTTGCTGTCGCCTGGGTGCAGCTTCTCCTTCAGCGCGCCCACTATCTTGTCGTACAGCCCCGCCTTCTTCTCCGGCCGCTCCACGCCGTCCGGGTTGAGCGCCACAGTCAATTGCGAGGCGGCCTCCCTCTCGGCGTCCTTGGCCATGACTGACGCACGCTTCACCGTGATGGGCTCCGAGTGCTTGCTGACAGGCGCGACGATGATGGAGTAAAACTGGGGGGGGGGAGGACACGATGACCGAGAACGGTGGCGTCAGATACGGTACTCGGGTACACTTATGTTACAGACTCGGGCTCTTGCTGTTTGTGAAGATACCGTAACGTTGGAGTGGGATTACGCAAGCCTGTCAGGGCCACACCTGATACGTGACGTTGGCGACAATGGCCAGGCCTCCTACGATGGTGAAGAACAGCGTGAAGACCGTGCCGTAGTAGCGTGGGGCTGCAGGCAGGAGAGCAGCGCACGTGTCAGTGATGCTGCCAGTCAGCAGGCCGTGAGCGACATGCAAGTAGGCTCTGCCAAAGACGACTACAGTCAGCCCGACAGCTCAGAGATTACCGACTCACAGTCGTAGTAGTTATAGACCTGGACGGTTGCGATGATGTCGCTACCGCGGTTGTTGATTATTACGAAGCAGGTCGGGTCAGGGAAAACCAGACCAAACACGCGGATGTTGCACGTTTTCTTGCTACCGCAGGACGACTCTGCAAGCGTGAGAACGCAGGCGTGTCACAACAGCTCCCGTGTACGTGTCGCAGATGCGTTGGCGCTCCGCCCCAAGCACAAGGATCCGTTTCCCACCTGGAATAGTCCTGCAATCGTCTCCAACCCGGGTCACATTTGCCAACGCGCAGCCCTGCAGCAACACCAGCAAACGAGCGGATGAACTTGTCGACACCGACTAGTCACTGGAACCGGCAGCACAGCCAACGCGGCAGCGGCCCTGCATGACCAAGTAGCTCATGGCTCTCGGCACGCCTGGCCGCAGGCAACCCGTGCGGCGTCTTGCATTTGCGTTCACTAGCAAGCAATCCGGTTAACACCTTTGCACGCACCACGCCTTCACACCACCGGGGGGCCCCGCACCTACCTCCAGCTCGTCCTGGCGCATCAGGAACATGGTGGTCAGGTTGTTGGTGCTCCTGGACGTGATGGTGTAGATGGTGCGGTGCGTCGACTCCAGGCCGCACCAGTACCACATGCTGCGCGCCGAGATGGTCTGGTTGACCGGCACGCACACGCCCGGCACTGCGACGATGGCGGCAGACCAAACAGGGGCGTGTGAAAGGACAGGCGGATTGGGCTTTCCGGACGCGCAAACGCATGCAATGAAAGGGGAAGTGCGTGGTGCGGCGGGGGACGTGTGCTGCTCGGCCGGGAAATTTGCGCGTCAAAGCTCGGGGGACAATGGGCCCCAGGCCCGCAGGCCATTTTCTGCTCGTGACTTTTCCTGAGCTTGTTTCTAGCAGCGCTGCTCATAAACAACTACTGTTATGCGAAGCGCTGCTGTAGGAAAAATAAATACTTCGTTGCGTAATCAAGACAGTCTACACGTTGCAGCGCACACCGCGCGGCCGAATGTCCCGTTTGCTTGTGACCGCCACCGTTTGCGCTTAGGTTTGGCCCAGCGCTGCAATGGCCACGCTGTAAGCAGTACCTGGCACGTGGTGGCCCGGCACTCGAACAGGGCTCGGTGTGCCAGCACGGCGGATGGCCAGGCGTGGGGTACCCGAGCGTGTGCACAGTGGCTGCTGCCTGGAGACAACTCCGGCTGTACCCACTGTCGCTGGCCTGTTCCAGCGCGGGTGCTGCTCCAGTGCCCATCGTAGCCCCTTCAGGGCTTCCAGTCGATACCTCCACGGCTTCTCGCCAAGCGGTCCGGCCGCAAGGCAGCGTCACCCTCCGCGTCGGCCCCCCAACCCAGAGCCCGACCGCGACACCGCACAACTCACCCGTGCAGCTGGTGTCGTCTGGGTGGGCGTGTGACATGACCAGCGTCGACTGGACAGCCCCCGTCAGGTTGTACTTTGTAGCGGCAGAGGCGCTGCGCAGCGTGTGGAAGCCGCCGAGTAATGAGCGAAATGCACGCCCCTTAAACCAAACCTCGCTGATTGATGCACCCCTTCAACGTGCTTGCTCGACACCAGATCCTCACCTGCCGCAGAGCATCAACGCACCCACAACCAAGAGCAATTGGTTTGCTCCTGCCATTTTCGTCGCGTCCACTCGCCGATACTTTGCCTATGTGGTTCTATTTAACTTCTTACAATAACTTGATTAACAACCAGAGTGGGGGCTAAATGAGGGCAAGCCTGTGAACTGCAACCTAATTTGCCGCTCGCACCGCAGCTGAAATTTGTCTAATTACGGTCGCAAATGATATCAAACGCAAACAAACGATATAAATAACTCACAGCGTCACGGACGCGCATCAGCTCATTCGCGGGCAAACCCTTGCAGCGATTTGGAAGGCAGCCACATATCTTGAAGGCATACTTATTTGATAAATACTGCATTCTGAGCTTTATTACTCAAATTCGGTGCGGTAGAAGGGAACCCGATACTGGACTGAGCCCAGACGGCAATGAATCGCTGCATAACCTGGATAAGGACATGCTAAAAGGATGGTTTCCACTCGTGGAGGCAGTAGGGAACCGGGGCGGGCCAAGGTAAGCAAACTTTGCCGGGACAGCTCGAAATTTTGCAGTTTGGGCTGGCGGGCTTTCATCCTAGAAAGGTGCACAGCCAGCATCAGTTCCTGCCCCTTTGGTGTCTTAGAGACTTTCCCTTCACAGCGCAAGCTTTTGGGGCCCCGCCGAAGCCTCCCGCCATTGCGTCCCCCGCAGTCTCCCCTCGGCGAGGTCGACCGGAATCGGCGGCCGACTCGTCTTGTAGCTTCATACCCAAAGCAGTACACTGATGCGGAGTTCATCGACTCGGAAGACGACTACTACAGCGACTTTGAGGAGCTGCCGCAGGTCCGTGCGCAGACGTGGGGGAAGCAGGTCTCGAGCCTTGCAAGCCTTCCGCGTGTGCCCAACAGTGGCTTGAGGGATCAGGCTAGTAGTGGCGCCGCTGGGGGATAACAGAGGGGTGCCAAGGGAGGAGGCAGTCCGCGTGCGCAGCCACAGCACCAGGTGTCTCATCGTGTGACAAGGGTGGTCGCTCCCGCCGGCCTCCTGCAGAAGAACGGCGGCTCGACAAAGAGCTCTGGCAAGGGGGATGCCAAGGTAGGCTACTACAGCTGCTT
Source organism: Chlamydomonas incerta (assembly GCA_016834605.1). Classification (NCBI taxonomy): domain Eukaryota; kingdom Viridiplantae; phylum Chlorophyta; class Chlorophyceae; order Chlamydomonadales; family Chlamydomonadaceae; genus Chlamydomonas; species Chlamydomonas incerta. Next base: position 4,292,527 of record JAEHOC010000002.1, on the reverse strand, counting down.
ATCGATGCAGGAATGTGCCCCTGCCTGATGAAACTAGCAAAATTGCAACCACACGGCCCGGGACGATGTTGCGCAGGACGTGCCGCGCCGCAGCGGCCGCCTGTCGGCGCCCGCAGCGGTAGCGCCGCCGCACAGGGGCGGCTCCGCAGGCGAGCGGGCCGGCGGGTCGGGACGGGCGGGCAGCAGCGACCACCACCATGGGGAGGGGGACGGCCACGTGGCCGACACGCGGCGCCACACACGGGCTGGCGACCAGCCGAAGCGGGAAGAGGAGGGCGAGGAGGAAGACGAGGAGCCGCACGAGGACGAGGGCGGCGCGGAGAGCCCGCAGGTGAGGGGTCATGCTGGCGGCGACGGGGAGACGGGGCGAAACGAAGTGGGCACGTGTTGGCGGGCCGGGTCGACACTTTGCGATTGGCCGGTCTTCCGGTGGCAGCAGCGGGGGTAGGTCGTGTGGGTAGGTCGTACCTCCACGGTGTCGTACTCATGATGACTAGCCTAGCACGCCGATAGCGAGTATGACCAACACGGCCCACACCCGTGGCCCCTCAGCTCCGTGAGACGCGCGCCCGCCACCAGCAGCAGCCGCACGGCGGCGGCGAGTCCAAGCGCGGCTCCGGAGGCGGCGGCGGCGGCGCGGCAGACGGCGGGGCGCCACCGCGGCGCCACAGTGCGCGGCTGAGCCACATGCCGCCACCAGCGCAGGTACGTGCGTGCGTATGGCGCTCCGCATCGCGGGTTGGAAGGCAGCATCAGCGCTGTGAGATGTAGTTAGATGCACGGATGATGCGATGTAAAGCCAACGGTACGGCAAGCAGCTTTTCTCACATGAACTGTTCCGTACCGCTCGCGCAGGCGGCGCATACTTCAGACGAGGACGGCAGCGAGGACAGCGAGGAGGAGGAGGAGGAGGAAGAGGAGGACGCCGCCGAGCGCCGCAGGGTCCGCAGCGCGCGACACGACCGCCGCGACCGCAACCGCGAACGCGACCGCCGGCAGCGGGTCCGGGGCGGCGCCGGCGCCGGTGGGGGCGCGGCCAGCGACTCGGGCACGGAGGAGGGCGACAGCCAGGAGGAGGAGCAGGAGGATGGGGAGGGGGAGGAGGACGACGAGGGCGGCGGCGTGGAGGACGATGCGGAGGAGGCCGATGACGGCGGCATCTGGAAGGGCCGCTACCACCTGCGCGGGCAGCAGGTGCGGCCGGGTGGGGCAACAGCGCACGGCGCGAGGGCGGGCGGGTGGGCGGGCGGGCGGGCGGGCGGGGGCGCACTGCACAGCGGGTCGCTATGACGGCTTCGGAACAGTCCGGTATCTGCGTGCAGGGACAGGCGGCTTGCGTACCGGTATGCGCGATGCAGTTGCAATCACGCCCATCGAGTAAGTTACTGCACCACACTGGCGCCGCGCGCAGGTGAACCAGCTGCGCGGGCCGCCGCCCAAGCGGCCTCGCTACTCGGAGGGCCCGAGCGGCGGCGGCAGCCGCCGGCGCGCCGACCACGACGACGACGACGATGAGGAGGAGGAGTCATCGGACGAGGTGGAGGACGAGGGGGAGGAGGAGGCAGGCGGCAAGGCCTCGGGCCGCCGGGAGCGGGACCGGGGGCGGGACCGCAGCCGCAAGCGCGACCGCAAGGGCGGCGGCGGGCCGGCGGCGCGGGTGCGCTACACGCTCCGCGACCGCAGCCGGATGGTGCCCATGAGTGTGCAGGAGCAGCAGCGGCAGAAGGAGGAGCTTCAGCGCGAGATGATGTGGGTGCGGGTGCGGGTGCGGCAGAGGGCGCGGGGTGGGCGGGGGCCGGAGGCGAGGGCTTTGCAAGGATGTTTGGAATAGCGGGATCAGTAGGCACAGCAGACAAAGGGGGCCGGGATGTTCCGTTTAAGGGGTAGGGGGCCGCAGTCGGCGATGACACGAGCCGGCCGGGTACAGCGGGACAAGTGGTACAGCGGGACAAGTCGGGTCGTTACGCCTGCGGCTGCTGCACGGTGGGTGCGCGTGTTGCGTTGATTGTGACCTCTGAGTCGGTGTCCTGTGCTGCAAGCGCAGGGCTCGCCAGCGCATTCGTGAGCGCATACGCAGCGGCGCCGGCGCCGGCGGCCACGGCAGCAAGCATGGCGGCGGTGGTGGTGGCGGAGGCGGTGGTGGGCGGGACCACGGTGGCGGCCGGGACCACGGCGGTGGCGGCGGTGGGGCCGGCGGAGGCGGCGGCGGCGGTGCGGGCCGGGATGGCTACCGCCGCCACCATGACAGCGGCCGCGGCGGCGGCGGCGGGTGGGGCTGGCGCGGCGGCATGTCGGACGACGACGTGGCGGACCCGGACGGCCCCGCGGCCAGCGGCGGCAACCCCTGGCGCAACATGCAGCAAGCGTTCGGGCAGCGTGAGTGCGGCGGCGCGCTTTGGGCGGACGCTGCTCGGGCACGCGGCTGGTGTCCGGGGCATCACGCGCCCTGGTGTACCGTATCACCGCCCGTTTATAAATGGTGTGCTTTCTAATTCTCAAGAACTCATGCCTTGCCTTGCCGCCATTGCTCGCCCGCAGTGCCGCCGTGGCAGCTGGGCGCGCAGGTGCCCGCCACGCCGCTGCCGGGGCTCGGCCCGTCGGCGCACGGGGGCGCACAGGTGTGGCGGCCCTGGTGCGCGCACACGGCTTGCGTGCCAACGCTGTATCCCGCTTCATGCTTCACACTGCTATGTCACATGTGCACTTAAAAATAGGCAACATAGGCCGCTGAGATGTGTGCTGTGCCATGCGGCGGCTTGCACAAATGCAGATGGTCCCGAGCAGCGTGCTGCACGGCGCCAACGCGGCCGGCGGGCCGCCGGGGCCCGGCGCCCTGGGCGGCGGCGGCGCCGCTGGGGCTGCCGGCGGCGGCGCGCCTGTGGCGCCGTGGGAGCAGGCGCTGGTGAACGACGCGGCGGCGCTGGCGGGCGGCGGCGTGAAGGAGAAGGCGGGGAACGCGGAGATTAACCCCGTCGCGGTGAGGCGGCGGCGGCACGACCCAGGGAGGGGCTGGCTAGAGTTCCGTAGCAGCATCAAAAGGGCGGTGCGGAGGGCAGCGCGCAACCGCCCGAGCCGCCATGCCGAGCTGGATCCATTAGCCGTTGCTTCAACGGTATCGTCGCTCCTGCTGCCCCGTACAACCACATCCAGACACAGCAGCCTGGGCGCCCTCTCCGCCGCACCGCGCTTCCAATATCATCCAGCCGTCATGGATAATCCTGCAATGCACCTCCCCCCAACCCCCAATCACCCACCCCCCCATCCCCACCCCCCACCGGACGGCCGCTCACTTCGGAAACGATTCGAGACGCAGTCTTCAGTGCATCCTGTACCGCTTTCCAAGCATCTTTGCAATCCCCGCCCCCGCCCCGCTGCAGGTGGACCCCAGCGTGGGCTTCGACCAGGTGGGCGGCCTGGACGCGTACGTGGACGCGCTCAAGGAGATGGTGTTCCTGCCGCTGGTGTACCCCGAGCTGTTCGAGCGCTTCAACGTGCAGCCGCCGCGCGGCGTGCTGTTCTACGGCCCACCCGGGACAGGTGCGGGCTGGTTGGTAGGGAGCGGGAAGGGGTGTGTTGTGAATGCGGTACCAGGCCAGTCGAAGCCAACTGGAGGTGGGTGGTTCAATGCTTGACTGGGTATGATGCGGGGCGGGGAAACGGCGGCAGGAGGCCCATGTTGGCGAGGTCAGGCGCGGGCGCGGGCGGTGGCTGTAGTTGTGTGGCTGGGCCTGCGGTGCCTGAAAGGCGGCGCCCCGTGTTTACCTGTGGTGTCCCGCTTGGCCGCCTCCCTCCGCCGGCGCGCGCAGGCAAGACGCTGGTGGCGCGCGCGCTGGCCTCTCACGCCTCGCGCTACGGCGGCCGCAAGGTGTCGTTCTACATGCGCAAGGGCGCGGACGTGCTGTCCAAGTGGGTGGGCGAGGCGGAGCGCCAGGTGAGCGGGGCAGGGCTCGTGGTGGGGAGGGCGGAAGGCGGCCCGATTGCCAACCAGACAGCCGCCTGGGGTGCTGGCCGGCGGCCCAGCGGCATCCTGTCCACACCCGCTTCCCAGGTCCAACCCTACGAGTGCATCGCCCCTCCGCGCTCGAGTTGCAATAATCGGTATGAACTCCCACCCGCCCTCTTATTCCTTCCTTGCAACCCCAACCCCTGTCTCCACCTCCCCACCTCCCCAGCTGCGGCTGCTGTTCGAGGAGGCGCAGCGCAACGCGCCCGCCATCATCTTCTTCGACGAGATAGACGGCCTGGCGCCGGTGCGTGCGTGGCAGCGTCGCAGGCAGCGGCAGGCCGGCAGCCTGGCAGCGGGCCGACCCCCGAGGGTCGTAGCTTCTGTGCTCTGCGCTTACGCCACCCGCCCGCCCGCCCGCCCGCAGGTCCGCAGCAGCCGCCAGGACCAGATCCACAACTCCATCGTGTCCACACTGCTGGCGCTCATGGACGGCCTGGACAGCCGGGGGCAGGTGCGGCCGGGGGGAGGGGGGGGGGAAGGGCATGAGTTTGGGGGGGAGGGTGCGAAGATGGGCGGGCGAGGCGGGCGGGCACCTCTGCTGCTAGCTCCTGCTGTTGCGGGACAGCATGGTGCACATCCGCACTCCACTCGCACCCGCTGCCTTCCACCCCGAACACCATCGCGCCACAATCAACACGTTGAACGCACCGACCCGCAGGTGGTGCTGATCGGCGCCACCAACCGGCCCGACTCGCTGGACGGCGCTCTGCGGCGGCCGGGCCGCTTCGACCGCGAGCTGCTGTTCCCGCTGCCGGGCCTGCAGGTGCGCGCGCGGCCCCCGACACGGCAGGGGGGCAGGGGGGCGGGGGCGCCGCAGACCGTTAATTGAGACTGTGCCACGTTGTTCATCGATGGACGCAGCCGGGCCGGGCACACTGCCCTATCCGGCTCGCCCTCAAAAGCACGTGCAAAACTGTGTGCTTCACCCGCCCACCCACCTACCCACCCACCTACCTACCCATTCACCTACCCACCCGCCCACCCACCCACCTACTCACACACGCACGCATGCACCGACGCCCGCCAGGCCCGCCGCTCCATCCTGGACATCCACACGCGGCAGTGGCGGGAGCGGCCGGGGCCGGTGCTGCTGGAGGAGCTGGCCTCGCTGTGTGTGGGCTACTGCGGCGCAGACCTCAAGGCCGTGTGCGCCGAGGCGGCGCTGGCTGCCGTGCGCCGCAGGTGCGGGACCGCATCCACCTCCCCGCTCCCCAATTTTTCAGTTTCCTCTCTTCAATGTGATCCCCCATACACCATCCATCGCAATCCCCACCCCACCCCCACCCCCATGCAGGTACCCTCAGATCTACGCCAGCGAGGACAAGCTGCTGCTGGAGCCCGCCACCATCACCGTGGAGCGCCAGGACTTCCTCACCGCCCTGGCCGCCATCACCCCCGCCTCCGCGCGCTCCGCAGCCGCGCACGCCCGGCCGCTGGGCGGCGCCGGCGCCGCGGCCGCCTGCCTGGCGCCTGTGCTGGCGCGCGTGCTGGGGCGGCTGCAGCGCACCTTCCCGCCCGCCGCCGCGTGCCTGGCGGCCGGCGCGGCGCGGGAGGGCGGCGCCGGCGGCCCAGGCGGCGCCGGCGCGCCGTCCACTGCGCTCATCCTGCCCCCGGGCCGCAGCGGCGGCGGCGGGCTGGGGCCCAGCGTGGGGCCGCGCGCGGCACTCGCGCCCAGCGCCGCGGCGGCGGCCGCGGCGGCCGCGGCGGCCAGCAGCGGCAGCGGGCTGCTTGCTTCGCTGCTGCAGCGGCTGCCCGCGTGCCTGGTGACGCGGCCGCGGCTGCTGGTGTGCGGGCCGCCGGGATGCGGGCAGGCGCAGCTGGCGGCGGCGCTGCTGTATGCGCTGGAGGGACTGCCCTGCCACGCCATCGGCCTGCCGTCGCTGCTGGTGCGTGGGCGCCCGCACGGGCCTGCGTTTGCCGTGTGGGGTGCATGGACCATGCGCCGCTTTGGAATGTGGCGTTGTGTGCTAGAGACCGCGTGTGTCTTCGTAGCCGCGTTGATTGTATTGCAATACGGCACAGCAGCCCAGCAGCCCGCGTGGGTTGTTTTCTGTATGCCTGGCACCGCACAACAACCGCACAACAACCGAAAAACAACCGAAAAACAACCGAAAAACAACCGAAAACAACCGAAAAACAACCGCAACGCGCCGCGCCGCAGGCCAACCCCGGCTCCCGCTCGCCGGAGGAGGCGCTGGTGGGCGCCTTCGTGGAGGCGCGCCGCGCCGCGCCCGCCGTGCTGTTCCTGCCGCACCTGCACCTGTGGTGGCAGACCGCCTCGCCCGCGCTGCGCGCCGTGCTGGTGATGCTGCTGCGCGACCTGCCGCCGGAGCTGCCGCTGCTGCTGCTGGCCACAGCCGACGTGCCGCGCGCCGCGCTGGACCGGGAGCTGCTGCGCAGCGGTCTGTTCCCGGGCGGCGGCGAGGACGCCGTGGAGATCGCGCCGCCGGGCGAGGCCCAGCGGCGGGAGGTGCTGCGGGTGAGAGTCGTTTGTTGGCTGGGAGGCTGGGGGCTGGGTGGTGTTGGGTGACGAGGGTGGAACTTGGAAGGTGGCTGGTGCCTGATGCGGGCTGGATGCCTGTTGCGGGCTGGTGCCTGTTGCGAACGGTGGGCGTGGAAGTAGGGCGGTTAGAGGCGGCTAGTTGCTGTGGCAGCTGGCCGGGACTTGCGCCGGGTGGCAACGCCGTGCATGCGCTCGCACACTTGGTGCCACACGTGGTGCCGCCCCGGACGCGCAGGAGCCGATCATGGCCGCCGTGGAGCCGGTGGACGTCGAGGCGGTGGCGGCAGCAGCGGCGGCGGCGGCAGCCGCGGGCGGCGCGGCGGGGCCCTCGGGCGGCGGCGGCGCCGGTGCAGAGGAGCTACCCAAGGATCCGTCCGTGGCGGCGAACCGGGAGGCGGAGGCCAAGGCGGCAGAGGAGCTCAAGGCGCGGCGCGCATACGAGGTGCGGCTGCAGTCGTGCGGCCCCGCCCCGCCTTGCCTTGCCTCCAGCTAGCTTTCGTTACGCGCCACCCGCACCTGCAGAGCTCGGGTGCCAAGTGCAGCTGCTGACGTCTGCTGTTACCGTATCTATCTTATTGCGATTGTGTATTTGTGCTGGGTGGTTTGACGGTGCGCAGGAGGACCAGTCGCTGCTGCGCGCGCTGCGCATGGCGCTGCGCGGGCTGACGCTGGCGCTGCTGAACGACCGACGCTGGCGGCTGTTCGCGGCGCCGCCCGACCCGCAGCAGGACCCCGAGTACTGGCAGCTGGTGGGAGCGGGGGCTGGGGCGCGGGTGGGGGTGGGGTTCGGGTGGGGACGGGTGGAGGTCCCGGGGCTTTGCAAGGATGGTGGGGAAAAGCGGTACAGCAGGCGCTGAAGAACAGCAGTAGATGAAGTCGTTGCCGAATGAGGGGCGAGGCATTGCCGAGCAGCGGCGCGCGTTGAGCGCACTGCGTCATGGCGACCGCAGCGTAGGCAAAGGCAGCAAGCGGGGCCTGTACCGGCACTACCGCCGCGCCCTCACTCTCTCCTCCGCTCTCTCGAGCGCCTATGCTTCCCTCTGTGTCCTCCCCTGTGTCCTGCCCGTGCGCGCCTGTGGCCTCACCTGTGTCCCCTCAACATCCTTGCAACTCACCCCCCCCCGGCCCCGGTGCAGGTGAGCACGCCCATGGACCTGGCCACGGTGCTGGCGCGTGTGGACGGCCGGCAGTACCTCACGCCCAGCGCCTACATGGCCGACATGCAGCTCATCGTGCAGGTGGGGGCGGGCGGGAGGGCGGGAGGGCGGGCGAGAGCGGGTGTGGGTGCCAGCCACACTGGACCACACCAAACTCAGCGTTTGCAACAGTGCATGCGTGAAGAGCGAGGGGGGTGGAGGCGGGTGGAGGATTAGAGAAGGGGAGCGGGGAGGACGATCCCAGGCCTGCGCTGTTGCTGTTGCGGCTGCCTCTCGTTGCGGAAGGCTTACCGGCCGAGTCGCCGTCCCGCGCTGACCGCAACACCCCGCCACCGCCGCGGGCCGCACGCCGCACAGTGCACCAAGCAGTACTACGGCGACGGCCCCGCCGCCGCCAAGCACGTCAGCCGCGCGCAGTCGCTGGTGGACGAGGCGGAGGCGTACCTCACCGCGCGCGTGCCGCTGGAGCTGGCCAAGCGCTGTGAGGACATGGTGCGGCTGCGCGGCGGCCCCGCCAAGCCGCCCGCCGGCATGCAGCTCCCCGAGGACCTGGCGGCTGCCAAGGTGAAGGAGGCCGCCGCCGCCGCGGCGGCGGCGGCGGCGGCCGCGGCTAACGCCGCGGCGGCGCGGGGCGTGGGCAGCGGCGGGCCGGGCGCGGCGGCGGGCACGAGGACGCGCGGTGAGCGGCACGGGGCCGGCGGCGGCGAGGGCGGCAGTATGTTGATGCTGGATGACCCGGAGGTGCTCCTGCGCAAGCTGGCGCGGCAGCAGCAGAAGGACCGGCAGCAGCAGCAGGAGAAGCTCAAGCAGCAGCAGCAGGCGTCCGCTGCGGCGGCGGACGGAGCCGGCGAGGGCGGCGCTGCTGTGGCTGGCGCGGTTGCGACGCCCGCAGTGGCGGAGGCGGGCGCAGGGGGTCCGGAGGCCATGGTGGTGGATGAGGAGCGGGGTGTGGAGGACGGCAAGGAGGCTACCTCTCCGCCCAAGAAGGACGCGCCCGCTGCAGCCGACGGCGAGGCCGAAGCCTCCGAGACGGCGGCGGCGCCGGTTGCCGGCAACGGCCGGGCAGACGGCAACCCCGCCCCAGCGGTTGCCAACGGCGCGCCGGCGGCGGTGGCGGCGGCGGCGGCTGGCGGCGTCAGCAGCTCTGGCCGCACCGGCAGTGGCGGCGGCCGGCAGGGGATGGAGGTGGACGGGGAGCCTGGCGCGGCGGCGGCCGGGTCGGGCGCCGAGCCCAGCGAGCCGGTGGCCGCGGATGCAGGGCAACCGTCCGCTGCCGGCGTCGCCTCGACAGCGGGCGCAGCAGCAGCGGCGGCGGCGGCGGCAGGGTCAACAGCTGGTGCCGCGGCGGCCGCGGCCAACACCATGGGGCCCCGGCGGCCGTTGCGGGCGGACCCCGAGGTGGCGGCACGGGCGGAGGCGCTGTTGGAGCGAGCTGTGGCGGCGTCACAGGTGGGTTGTGGTTGCCAGCTAACTCAGAACAACGTGTGCTCATGTTTAGCTCGGTTTAGGTGCCGCGGCGGCATGCATGTACGCTACGCTCCCCAGCCACCTGCCGGTGCTTGCGCGTGCATACCGTACCGTCGAGGCGGATGGAATATCGTAACGTACGGAGTGGGAGTGACCGGTGCGCTGCACCTGCCCCGTGCTTCCGTTCGTCGCCACACGACAGTAACCGCGTCGCCAACCATGAATCCTGCTTCTGTTTTCGCGCACGATTTCACCTGCCACCGTTGGGAATGCCACCTCTCATCCCTTGCCCTGTTCCGCCACCGCGCCACAGGGCTGCTCGCTGGAGGCGCTGGAGCTGCTCTACACGCGGGCGGCCGGCGTGGTGGTGGCGCAGGCCGGCGCCGCCAACCGCGGCCAGGTGCTGGATGAGCTGGAGGCGGTGCTGGAGGCGCTGCTGCCGGCGGCGGCGGCAGTAGCAGCAGCGGGAGGCGCTGCGGCAGCGGGCGGTGTGAACGCGAGGGGGGCGCATCGATAGGCAGTCGTCTGTGGGCCGTGGATTGTAGCCATTAAGAGCCGTCCATCGACGGGGTGGTGGTAGGACCAGGGCACGGGATGAGAGCGGCATACCCCAGCGGTGACAGATGCATCCCCGAACCCAACGAGCCCTGGCGCGGTAGCAAGGCAGGAGTTGCGGCTGTGCGACGCGGTTACTGTACCGATGCGCGCTGGCTGGCTGTCGCAGTTTACTGAAGCGCAGTCCTCACACCCCGGGCGCCCGGCCAGGCTAGAGAACCAGACAGACACATGCGACGCCACACCGCGGGAGACGCATCGTCGCAGCGCACCTGCGAGCAGGCGACCAGCGTCCACGGATGAGCGCCGTCCATCGACGGGGGTGGGATGGATCAGGTGTATCTACGTTTGAAGCAAGTGTGACTGGACGAGGGTGCGAGCGCCGTGCGTGACCAATACATATACACATCACGTGATCCCCACCAACGAAGTGCTGTGGTGATCCCCACCAACGAAGTGCTGTGTAACTGCGAATGTGTGCGGCCCCATGTCGGCCGTCAGATGCGACGCTGGTGTTCTGGCTGATGCAGCGTGGACGGTCTGGGGGCGGGGCAGCAGTCTTGCAGCTTGGCGCTTCAAGCAAGCGACCCCAGCCTCAGTACAGCCCCAGGAAGGCACGCAACGAACGTGCGCACAGCCTTGTAACCACACACGTCAGCCCCCTGCTGCTGGCAGTCTTGCCCCCTGGGAACATCAGTGCCACATCGTCTTCATGCTGGTGCGAATCCCACAGCGCCCGCGGCAACAAGAGCGCATACCGTAGTGCAGCTCTCTGGCGGCAACAACGCAGTAGCAGTGTAGCACGTGCTCAACGCTCGAAGTTGCCAGCAACACCCGCCGCAGCGCGTGCGTCATCCAGCATCCCAGACTCTCACGTCTCAACCTCTCGTACCGACTCCGACAGAGCCGAGCAACCTCTCGAGCAAAAACCGTGTGCAACGGGCAGGCCGCATGCAACTGCATTCTTCGCCCAAGCTCCAAAACGTACGGTAATCGCGGCCTGTATTGTTGTAATGTGCTAGGCCTTCCGCGTGCCACGCTGGTGGCCCCGCCCTCTCATTACTAGCTTGCAGCCTTCTTCCTCGAGACCAGCCCTGGGCAATGGGCGCGACACGCACCCCCGCACTCGCAGGGCCCTTGTCGATGCACAACGCAGCCAAACGCATCTTCGACACAGCAAACCACATACATATTAATTGCCCCAGGACAGGGACTTAGACTGCCTGTATTAATTGCCTCTCTGCGGCTGCAAGACAGGCGCAAGCGCCCACATTGCGTGAGTCAGCACATCATATGGCCGTGCATGCCACCCGTGGACCGCAAGTGGCTTGCGACTCTTTACCACACGACGCGCACACACGCGCACACCGACTTGCTCGAGAAACAGGGCTTCCGAGTACACCAGACCATCGATACGGGCGGCGAACAATACGGTACGATCGCTCCACAGCCAAATCTCGAGCGCCAACAGTGCGCCAACTCGAAAAGGATGCCCCAGCATGTATCTACATTATTGCATGCAGCCGAATGCCCGCTCGCTGACCAATGGCGGCATACGTTGCATGCACGCGCCCGGCAACATTTGCCAGCCTGGCGCGGCCGCAGCGCCCCCAGCGAACGTGCTCCGTCTGCATGAAAAGAACCTACGCTGCCTGTGTGTGCACTTAGCCCTGATACTGATAATGAAACTCGCTGCCTGCATATGTCAAAACCCTGCGCCGCCCGCCCCAACCTAAAGAATCGACTCGTGGTGTGCCTCTGGAGCCGTCTCTGCAATGAGTCAGCCTCTCACGCGCCCACTAGGCCACAGGCCTGCGTGCGCTGCGCTTCACCGGTGCCAGCGGCTGCCATTCACATTGGACGACGGCGCAGCCGCAGACACGGGCGACGACGCGGGCGAAGGATTGGCGGCATCATGGATCGCCGCCACCGGCCCTGCGGCCTTGCCGTTGCCGTTGCCGCCGCCGCTGTAGCCGCCCCGCAGCGCCGCCACGCCCGCCGCCGCCTTGCTGCTCATGGCGTCGCGGTGGGCGGCGCTCGCGCCGCTGCTGATGCCGCTGCCGGTGCGCGGTGCGGCGCCGGCGGCGCGGGCGCCCACCGCGACCGCGCCCCCGAGTTCCTCCATCGAGCTCAGCGAGGTGGACGCCAGGGCCTGCTGTGGGCGGCACGCGATCACGGCACGACCAGCAAGCACACATCAGCGCGAGAGTGCAGGCAACCCTGCCCTGCGTGCGTTGGCGCCCGCCTCCCGCTGTGCGCCCCAACAAGCCCAGCCGGGCGACGCCAGTGTGCATACCTCCTCAGACAAAAATTCACGGCACAGTCGCGCGCACGCTGTCTCGCACACAAATAGATCCACACGACGCACCTCCCAGTCCGCGTCGCAGGAGTCGGGGGCAGCCAGGCAGCGCACCAGCTTGCGCTGCGTCACCGCCAGCTGCGCGCTGGTGTGCAGGTCGGCGCAGATCTCGGGCAGCGGCAGGATGGAGAAGGGCTCCTCGATCTGCACGCCGATGTCCTGTGGGGTGCATACATCGGGCGCGGGTGCCGATGACGCGGTGCCAGGTGTTCAGCTTGCGATTTTTTTAACAAATAATGTTCCGGGCCCAGGGAATTAGAGGGGGGCACGACGACCACGCCGGCGCAGCGGCCTGCATGCTGCGGTCGCTTCCAGCCGCCAAACGGATTGCAGACGAGCGCTGCAGCCAGTGCCGCTCCCCCGCTCCCCACTCCCCAGCGCGCTGCGCTCCCCAACACCATCAACCATGCATGCGGTCCCGCCCCTGGGCCCCACCCGCCTTGAAACATCTACGCTGCCTCATCCGAAACATCCCGGCCCCCTCACCTCTATGCCCAGCAGCAGGAAGCTGATGGTGCACACCACGGGGATGGTGGCCCAGTCGCACGAGTCGTACAGCGCCACGGGCAGCGCGCCCAGGTACAGCAGCATGAAGCGGGAGGTGTGCCTGCGGGCAGGAGGGGAGGGAGGGAGGGTTACATTCATCATTAGTAAAGACGGAGGGGGGGGGTTGCAGGGATGGTAAGGGAAGTGTAGCAGGGGGCGGCGCGGCGCGGGGGAAAGGGGGGGGGGGTACAAAGATGGTACAAAGAAGTGTATCAGGCTGGACACGGATGCGTGGCTGGGCGGGGGAGGGCGCTGTCGTGTCGCCTGTAAAGGTGTGTCCCGCGCCGGTGCCTAGGTTCGCGGCCAGGCTTACCGGGTGTACGTCAACGGAATGGGAAACCGGAGGATCTGCGGGCGCAGAATAAACATACAAATCCACACAGCGCTCAGCTCCAACGCAAGCAAACGTGTCGTGACAAGCCCCTACGACACTGTCGCGACTACCATACCTCCCCAACGCCCCAGCACCCACCCACCCACCCACCCACGCCACCGCCGCGCCCACGCCGCCCGCCGCACCTTCTCGCACTGCCCCGCCGCGCTGGCAAAGGAGGCCAGGTCCTCCAGCATGGCGCCCTCGCGGCCCTCGCCCACCTCCGCCGCCTCCACCAGCGCGGTGAGCACGCTCAGACAGAAGGTGTGGTAGTAGGGGCCGGCCGACAGCACCTGCGGGCGTGCGCGGGAGGGCGGGCGGGCGGGCGGGCGGGTTGGCGTGCGTGCACACGGCTCGGGCGGGCGCAAACATTGCCCGCAACCATGTGTTGTGATGCGTGGGCGCTGGGCAGCATCGGGATGGGCCTGTGTCCTCCATACGGTACATAACATCGGCAAGTTGGGGCCGAGGGCACGACCGCACAACCCGACAGCAGATACTCAGGTACTGGGTGCGCCCAGCTGCAGCCCCTCCAGGACAACACACGTGCCGCCGCGGCAGCCCACCCAATATCTAATTGCACGCTCTAACTGCCGCGCTCGCCCCCACCTCCTCCAGCTCCACGGGCCGCAGCACGGGCGCCAGCTGCTCCCGCATGGTGGCCTCTTCCTCGCCCGTGCCGGCATCCGTGCGCAGCTGCACCATGAGGCACAGCGCGTAGGCGGCCACCCACCTGCAGCACAGGCACAGGCAGCGGAGCGGAGCGGAGTGGGAGGCGCGAAGTGAGCCGCAGGAGAGGTGGCGAACCAAGCGGCGGAGGAGCTCTGCCCCGCAAAAGCTACAGCAGCACGCCCGTCCGTGGCTCCTGGCCCCGCGCCACTCACCGCACCAGCCGCCGCAGGATGGAGGTGTCCTTGATCCAGGACGCCGCCTTGCGCATGAGCGCCGCGCTGCAGGTGCGCAGCTCGCTCCACGCGTCCATGGCCGCACACCTGTGTGTCGCCGCGCCGCGTCAGTCAGTCAGCCGCGCCACCCGCGTCACCGGGAAGGCGGCATCACCAAACAACACTCCCGGCGCGCCCCAACGCGCACGTCTGCCCTGATGTGCACCTCCGTTCGCACACCTCCTCGCATTGGGTCCGGTAAACGCCCCGCGACGGCCTGCCAGTCTACCCCGCGCCCGCCCGCCCGCCCGCTCACCAGCGGCTGTAGCTGGCGTCCGTGCGGAACACCAGCAGCAGCGACAGCGCGAACGAGGTCAGCTGGAAGGGCGTGTCCGTGAAGTGCACGCCCTGGGGGGGGAGTGGGGCGCGGCGCGGGGTCAGGAGCAGGCAGGAAGGGGGGCGAAAGCGTCAGACACAACAAGGGGCTGCGGGAGCGGCCGCGCACCGACAGCGCTGCGGGCCGCTAACAGGTCCTGAACCGCCTTCACAGAATTGGGCAAAGACATCAGCCACTTGGACGGCTATTCCCCCCCCCCCCTCCGGCTGAATGCACCCATCCCGCTGAGCTCGCGCAGGCCCATTGCCGGCGAGCCGGCAATAAACCCAAACCCGGCCCCGCAGCCCCGCAGCCCTCCGGGCGTGTGTCCCTACCTCGAAGTAGTCGGGTATCATCTCCATCTCCACGAAGGTGCGGTAGAACACCACCATGCAGGAGATGAAGGACAGCATGGACAGCGGCCCCTGCAGGTTGCGGAATGTCACCGACCTGTGTGCGTGGGAGGGTGCGCACACATCATGGGGAAGGTCGGGAGGGCAGGAGGACTTGGGTCGATGCATTAAAAATGAACAATTGCATGACTCTGCCACCTGCTACCCGGTTGGTCTTTCAGGATTTAAACGTTTCCTCCCCATCAGCCCTCCGCTTGGAACTCAGGGCGCTTGCCTCCCTTGCAACGGCACGCGCGGCGCGCTTCACGCAATCCTCCCAACCACCAGTCGGCCCCCTGCTGCCTGCATCCGTTACTGCTGCTCCAACCATCCTTGCAAGCCCCCCTGCTGCCCCACCCCAATCATCCCCGCGTGTTGTGCCGCCCCGCGCCTGCGGCTCACCTGAAGATGGACTGCAGATGGCGCTGGTAGCGGCCCGTGTCCTGGTGGTAGCTCCACCGCGTGCGGTTGAACACCTGGGTGCACACAGGCGGGATCATTATTCGGGTGGTTCAGCCAGGAGCAACGTGAGACTAGGGTTTTAGAGGCTGTGAAGTGAAGCGACCGGGTAGGCGGCTATTACGAGGCGAGCATGTCGGGCCCCGGGCAGCATCCCTGAACATACTCCGCTGCGCATGCGCCCCGCGCCTAACCCTTGTGGAACCGATGCTCCCCTGGCCGCCACTGCCGTGACTGGGCGCCAAAGCCCCCACCCGCCCGAACTCACCGGGGCGTTGAAGCGTGCCTTTCCATGCCCGTAGTCCTCAACCTGTCGTTGTTGAGGGGCAAAAAATGGTCTTCGTCGTAAGCATGGCCTGCTTTCCACGCAGCCCTCAGGCCATGCATTTGGACTCATAACGCATCACCCCCAAACCCTGCCCGTGCAAATCCTGCCAGTGCGTGGGGGCCCCACGCCTCCCCCGGGGAGGGCAACAGCTCCAGTCTCCCCCTCTGTGGCGTAACGCCAAGTCCCCTCTTATTCCATTAGTTCCCACTTTAGTCCTTACGCGAGCTGCGCCATCGCCCGCCCAAGTTGGAGCTACAAGACCAGCTGTCACCGCCACGTTAGCGAAAGTCCGAGGCCCTACTTACGATAGGGCTTTCAGCAACGACGCACAATGGTACCCGCGGCCTCCGAACAATCGGACGCACTGGCAGCTGGGCGCGCGCGAGGCCTTGCGGTCTCGTTGCGCAGGCCGACCGATTGCCGGTTATCCGCATCCTCTAAAGGCCCACCGCCAGCCGCCAGGCTTGTGGGGCCCAAGTTAAAGCGCAATAGCTCCAGCTGTGCCCAAGTGACGCCACGGAAGCTTCGACGAGCGCCGACGAGTAGGCGCCGGGCGACGTCAACAAGTCTGAACGGGCTGAAACCGAGTGCCGGTAGCTCAACTTCGACTGCTATGGCGGTAGTCTAGGCGTTGTTGCGGCCTTTCACCGCGCGCGGCCGATAGAACAACTCGCAAAGTGTTTGGAGACCCGAGTGTTGGCGTATGCGGGGGTTGTACTTGTGCGCGCCTACCACCGCCGACGCCCTCGCCGACAGGTGTCAAAGCGTCAACGTGCCAGGTGGCAGCCGACAGTAGCAAAGTGTAAAGGGCTTGTGAAACGCGATTGAATGGCGTTGAAAGCCCCGACGTTTCTTCTCTGCGCGAAATTGCTGCGTATGCTCAACACGCATGCACAATTGCTACTTGTGGCTTTTGTTTACAGCAGGCCGCAGTGCCATTGGCGTTCCCGTCCCTGCCATGACTGCCCGGCTTCCTGCAGCTGCACGCCGTGCCAGTCATGCACTCCAATCTGTTGCGCTGGCCCATGCAAGTCGTGCCGCATGGAGTGCACCCCCTCGAACCATCTTGATGACTATCATCCACGCTACTGCGCCTCGTTTCATGAGCAGACACGCCCATCACATGCACCACCATGCCCACGCTGCGTGCATCTCGCAGAGACGCCAGGAAAGCTGCTGTTGCAGCGCGGATGCATGCACACCTCCCGGTCCCAGGGCACCAGCAGCCGCCCGAACCGCCCTCGCTTCGTGCCCAACCTACCGTATGCCGCCACCCCACACCCAGCCGCCGCCCCGCTATCTGACGGACAAGTGACAACCAACCCGATCAACCACCAGCCTTCAGACTCGCCTGTCCTTTAGAGAACGCAACGCCTCGCCTGCCCCTGAAAGAACGCGATCCCAGGCGTGACAAGCTCCTGCTGCTGCGCCAAGCATTCCGCCGCCTCGGAATCAGCTGGAAACAGCATTGCCGTCATGAACATGCACGTGTAGACGGACCGCGCGCGCAGGACTTGCGCCCTGCACCAGTGAAGCTCACACTACACACAGCCTGTACCCGCCAGCCTGCTAATTCGTACACTCGACGCCCCCGACAAGACATCCCCGCGGCTGTCCGACACAGCTCCCACAAGCTGTCCGCCCCGACACGACCTCCCAGCAGCCGTCACCAACGAGCCTGCAGAGCGCGCGTACGGTGTAGACACACGCATGCACAAGCGTGTTAAGGTATGCGTGCCCGCCGTTCCGTGTGCTTGCTGATGCACGTGCAAATGAAATTCCAAAAAGATTTTCGTACAATGCGTGTTCTTCCCTCCGTGCTCGTTCATCTCACCACGCCACAGAGTACTCTAAAGGCTGCTTGACCTTCACACCAATGGCGCCGCAAAACCCTGGCGCCTCAATGTCAGTCGTCTCCAATCAGGAACATGCAGTATGTGAGCCCGCTGACCGGTTGCGCTACTGACACGATAGACGTGCACTGGGACGCATACCCGTCCCGTACCACGACAGCCGAGGTCATTATACCGCATCTCTTTGTGAACACTCACCAGAACCGGAACAGCATGAATACTGAAACGACAGACCGCACGTATTGCTGTGGATTCGAGAACCGCAATCAAGTCACCTGACTCACCTCACAATCTGCAACCTGCGGCCCGGCCTGGGAGCCGTCTCACTATCCTAGCTACAGAAGTTCATTGTCGTCAGTGCGCAGTGACCAACTCTGTGCGCGCGCGGTCGTGCTAGCGCTGTGTCTTTAAACGGCATTATTAATAAACGGCTGCAACATTGATGAAGTTTGCAAACGTCCTTCTCCCCGAACGTGTTGCAATCTCCGCAGCGGCATCTGTGCAGCGCTGTTCTTATTCTCCGCCCGTACACAACTCGGTCTCCTATTGAATTCTAGGCCCGAAGGGCGCCATCCCATATCACATGCCGCAATGCCGAGTACTTGGCGCATGCCGTGGATTTGCCGCATCAGTACGAATCAACGCTGCTGGCAGCCGGCACCGCACCCTTGCTGCACAACAGCCGAAGGATGCCGGCCGTTGCGCCGCCGCCGCGGCCGCGGGCGCCGTCGCGGCCAGAGCCCGCGGTGGAGCTGGCGGCAGCCGGCGCCACCATTGCGACCGCCGCCACCGCCGGCGTCATAGGCGACGCCGCCGCAAGCGGCTGCGCCGCAGGCGAGGGCACACACCGGGCGGCGGCTCTGGGCGTGCCAGCGCCTTCACACGCGCTCACGGGCGCGCTCGGCGTGGAGCCGCCACGGCTGTTCTCACTCGCGCTCACGCCGCCCCGAACGATGCCGCTGTCGGCCTCCGCAGACCCGCCGCCGCTGCCAGCTCTGCCCACATCCTCTCCACCGGCGTCGCGACAGCCGCGCGGGCCGCTGGCAGCAGCCGCGCCGGCGTCGCCTGCGCCGTCCCCGCTGCTGTTGTTGACGCCGGTGCTTACATTGTTGGCGTTGCCGCGCGGCACTTTGGGTGGCAGATCTGACGAGAGCGACGTCACGCCCATATGCCCCTGCGACTCCGCCGGCAACAGCTGCGCGTGCGCGTGGGCTGACGCGCCGCCGCCGCCACGCCGGGCGCCGAGGCTGCCAGCCCCGCCGCCGGCGTCGCCGTCAGGGCGGGCAGGCGTGGGCACATCGTCGCTGGGAAGCAGAGAAAGAGGAGTGGGCGAGGCAGGTTCCGCTGCCGTTGGCGCCAGCATGCGTTGGGCAGGCTCAGCACGTCCCACTTCATCAGCACCACCAGCGGTCGCGTGCGCCTCCGCTGCCGCGCCACCGGTGGTAGCAGCAGCCGCGCTGCCGGTCGTCCTGGCGCCGCTGCTGGCCGCCGCAACGGCGCTGTTCGCTGCGGTGACGCTGCCACCCCGCCGCCCCTCGCGGCTGCTGCCGCCGCCCGCCGCTCCGGCTGCGGCGGCGGCAAGCAGGTGCGGCGCGGCGCCACTGCCGGCAGAGGCGCCGCTGCCGGCGGTGTTGAGCAGCACGTCGGCCATGCTGGTGCCAAACAGCGGGTTGGGCAGCAGGTGGTGGTGCGGGCTCCACGACGCCGCCACCAGTCCGCTGCTGCCGAGGCTGACGTCGGCGCCGGCGGCGGCGGCTGACGCCGGCGGCACCGCGCAAGCGGCGCGGGCGGCGGGGGCAGCAGCGCCTGCCGGCGCACCGCCGTTGCCGACGGCAGGGCCCAGCTGACGATGCTGCCGCGGGGAAGCAGCGCTGCCGCCGCCGCCAGCGCCGGCCCCGCTGGGGACGGCCGGCGACCCGTGGCCCGCGCCGTCGCCCATGCCCATTTGTGCCGCGCTGGAAAGGCGGCTGCTGCTCATGCCGGCTGAAGCGGCCGAGCTTGGAAGCCCGGCGGCCGGGCCGCCTAGGGTGCGACCGGGCAGCGCAACGCCCGGCGCGCCGCCCCCCGCTCACGCCGGCGGCGCCGGCGGCGACCGCGCCGCCGCCGACGACGCTGTTGCTGCCGCCGCCAACGCTCGCGAGTGCGACGCGCAGCTGCTGCCGCAGCGCCGCTGTCTCACGCCGCAGGTCCTCAAGCTGCGTTGCCACCGAGCCGCCGCCGCCGCCGCCACCGCCGCTGGCAGCGCCGCCGCTGGCAGCGCCGCCGCTGGCCGCCGCTGGCAGCGCGTGGTTGCCGCTGTCCGCGCTGGCGATGCTGCCGTTCGCCGCCGCGAGCGCCGCCTCGTTCAGAAGGCTGTTCGCCCGCCCCACCACTGACGCCGTGCCCACGGAAGACGTGGGCTGGCCCAGGGCGTTCAGGCTGGTGAAGCCGCCCACGTTGCCAAACATTAGGCTGGGCGGCGCCGCCGCCGCGCCGCCGCCGCCGCCGCCGCTGGCGGCTGCTGCCGCCGCCATGCCGCTGGCCATGAAGGCGCGCAGGTCGCGGACCTGGCGCCGCCAGCCGTCGCGGTCCGCCGCCAGCGTGCCGCAGGCGGTCTGCAGCGCCGCCACGCGCGCCGTCAGCTTGGCCACGTCCGCCTCCAGCACGCGGCTGCGGCGCACCTCCGCCAGGAGCTCCGCCATCAGCGACGCCGGGTCCATGGGGCCGGCGGCGGCGGCGGCGGCGGCGGCGGCGGCGGCGCCGGAGGCAGTGCTGGTACCAGCAAGAGTGGAGGCGGCGGCCGCGCCACCGAACGGCGGGTTCGGAGACGCCGCCGCGAGCGGCATCTGCGTGGGCGACGGATGCTGCTGCACCGAGCTGCCAGCGGCGGAGGCGGACGCGGCGCCGCCGCCGACGGGGCTCGTGAGGCTGGTCCACGTGGAGCCGGGCGTGCCCATGGCCGCTGGCTGCTGCTCCGCCTGCTGGTACTGGTGCGGCAGCGCCGCCGACGCGGCGGCGGCCACCGCCGCCACTCCGCCCGCGGGCCTTGCCCCGCCGACAGGCGTCGGCGCCGAGGCCGTGTCGGCGGGCAGCAGCATCAGCCGGCCGCTGCTCAGACCCGCCACGCCGCCGTCAGCTGTCATGACGTCGCCGACGCTAGCGGCCGCCGCAGCAGGCAGCGGTGCGGCTGCGGCCCGCAGTCGCCTGGCGGCGCCGCCGGCGCCACCGCCAGCGCCGCTGCCCTCCGCGTCCATGTACGCGACCGTCAGCGCGGCGGCGCGCGGCGGCATCGTGGCGGCGTGTGTGGCCGTGGCGGTGGCGGTGGTGAAGGCAGTGGTGATGAGCGCGAGCTCGGAGGCGCAGCCGTCATCCACGTACCGGAACTGGCCCGTGCCGGTCAGCGTGTTGGTGGCGGACAAGATGCCGCCGCCGCCGCCGCCGATGCCGCCGCCGCCGCCGCCGGGCACGGGGCTGTAGTAGAGCCCCGCGCCGGCGGCGCCCGCCTCAAAGGAGCCGAGTGCGGCGGGACCGGCGGCGGCGGAACCCCTGGGGGCAGCGGCGCCGGCCGCCGCTGCCGGCGCCTGCATGCCGTTCTCTGTCACACACGTAGAGTCGCCGAGCAGGCGCGAGCCGAAGGCGCCATTGACGCTGCCCGCGGGCGGCGACGCCGCCGGCGCGAATGGCGCCGTCACGGCAGCCGAGACCGTGCCGCCGGGCGTGCTGGCGGAGGCGGCGGCCACCAGCGCCATCGCAGCCACCGCCGCCGGCGTGCTGGCGGCGGCGACGCTGCGGCGCGCGTAAATACCCGGCGGCGTGGCCGCGGAGTCGCTGACGGCGGCACCGCCGAGCAGGCCCGCGAGGCTGCCGGCGTGGCTGCCCGGCGTGTGCGGCTGCGGCTGCGGCTGTGCCGCCGGCGCTGCCGCCAGGTGCGGGGCCCGCACGTGCACACGCAGGTCCCTGCCCAGCATCAGCACGTCCGCTGAGTCCGGTCGCGCCGCCGCTGCCGGCGGCGCCGCCAGCTGCTGCTGATTCTGCTCCTGCCGGTGCGGCGCCGGCGGCGCCACAGTTGCCGCGGCGGCCGCCGCCGCCCCCGCCATGCTGTCGCGGATGCGGATCTGCGCCCGGATGCGCGCCACCATCTCCGCGCGCTTGTAGGGCTTGGTCATGTAGTCGTCCGCGCCCGCCGCGAACGCCTCCTCCACCGCCGCCGCGTCCGACTTGGCGCTCACGATGATTACCGGCAGCGCGGCGTGCGGGTAGCGCCGCCGCAGCCGGCGGCACACCTCGAAGCCCGTCATTCCCGGCATCATCACATCCAGCAGCACGCAGTCGGGCACCACCTCCAGCGGCGGCGCGGCGGCGCCCGCCGCCGCCAGTGCCTCTGCCAGCGCATCGGCGGCGGAGGCGGCGGAGGCGGAGCCGCCGCCGCCGCCGCCGCCGCCGCCGCCGCCGCCGCCGCCGCCGCCGCCGCCGCCGCCGCCGCCGGCGGTGCTGGCGCGCGGCTCTGGCGCGGAGGGCAGGCGCAGGAACTTGAGGGCCTGGGGCCCGTCCATGCACTTGACCACCTTCCACTGCTGGCTGCTCAGCATCTGGCCCGCCACCAGCTGGTTGATGGGGTCGTCGTCCACCGACATGACCTGCACAGTTGCCACGGTTGCGGTTGTACGGTTGAGGTTGCACGGTTGAGGTTGCAGTTGCAGTTGCGGTTGCAGTTGCGCAGCCAGATGGATGACCATCATACGTCACATAAGCACGACGCGTTTCAACCAACACGGCAGATGTCAGGGCTCAACGGGACGAGGACTGGCACAAACAGCGTCACACAACGATACTGCTCACAACGACACTGCCCGGCCGCAGCAAAACGACGCATGCGCGCGCACCGACCTGCAGCGTGCCGTTGTTGCGGTGCCGGTAGTTGTTGGCGGCCGGCGCCGCCGCGACCGGGGCCGGCGCCGCCTCATCTATGACTGCTATCGGGCCCCCGTCTGCGGGCGCCAGGCTCCGCACGTCCAGCACCTCCCGCTGCGGGTACCCCGCCAGAGACGACTTTGCGCGCAGCGCGCCCATCACCGCCCCCGGCAGCAGCGCCCCCTCCACCGAGCCCATCGAGCCCACGGCGGAGCCGGTCCCCGCCGCCGCCGCCGCCGCGGCGGCGGCGCCCGCCGCCATGACCACGGAGATGCCGCTGGCGGCGCGCAGCCCGCCGGGGCCGTCGCAGGCGCTGCAGCTGAGGCCGCGCTCCAGCGGCGGCGGCCGGCCCCCCGGGTGCATGTGGGTGTTGATGTCGAGCGGCCCCAGGCCGCCCGAGCCGCCGTGCGAGCCGCCGGCGGAGGTGGGCAGCGGGAACCCGCCGCTGTCGGCGTCGCCGGGCACACTGCCGGTGGCGGCAAGCGGCGAGCAGCACGACTGCGCGTAGCGCAACAGGCTGCTCACGCCTGCGGCTGCGCCGTCGCCGCTGTTCGCGCTGTCGGCGGCGGCTGTTCCGCTGCTGCCCTTGACCTTGCCGATGAGGCGGGCGATAGCGGCGGCGTTTGACGGCGGCACCACCGGCGCCGTGCCGACCTTGGCGGGCGCCGCATCAGCCGCAGCCGCAGACGCCGGGTCGGCCCGGCCGCCCTCGCCCTCGCCCTCTGCCCCCGCCACCATCCACGCCACCGACGCCTCCCGCGCCACGCCCGCTGCGCCGCGCTTCGACGCCGCCGCCGCCGCCGCTCCCGCCGCGCCCTGCTGCTGCGCCGCTTGCTTGTTCGCAAGCGCGAGCGCGCACGCCGCGGTCGCGACCGGCAGCCGGAAGCGGAACACCGACCCGATGCCGGCGGCCGACTCGGCCGTCAGCTCGGAGCCCTGGGCCCGCAGCGCAAGGCGCACAAGGTACAGCCCAAGGCCCGTGCCGCCGATAGAGATGCCGCCGCCGCCGAAAGCCAGAGCGCCGGTCTCAGAAACGACAGCACCCCCCGCGTCGCCCTTGCCCGCCTTTGCGGCTCGCCGCCGGCTCCGATTGGAGCGCTTGCGCGCGCCGGTGTCGTCGGAGTGCGCGCCGTCGGGGTCGCCGCCGCTGCCGCCAGGTGCGGTGACGAAGTTGGAGGAGGTGGCGTAGCCCGCCGCGGCGCCGCCGGCGCCGGCCTCGCCCAGGGGCCGGTGCGCGGGCGCCATGAGCGCATCCAGCTGGGCCTGGGGTCGGCAGGGTGGGTCATGATATCAGGTGACAGGGTGGGTCGGCAGGGCAGGCGACCAGGAGGGGCATGGGCGGGGTGAACGTGAAGCCATCGTGGTGAGGGCAGGCCCCGGCGCGCCGACCTGCACAGCCCGCTGCACACACACTCGCGACCACCACCACCACCACCACTACCACCACCACCACCACCACCACCACCACCACCACCACCACCACCACCACCACCACCACCACCACCACCACCATAAATTCCGCCGCCACGCCACTCGCCTGTGGTATACCCACGCCCGTGTCCTCCACCGCCACCTCCACCATGCAGCCCGGCGGCAGCGCCGCCGCCGCCGCCGCCGCGCCCAGCGGGCCGCCGGCGCCGCCCGGCGGCGCCACGCAGTGCTCCGCCGAGGCCGACATCCGCGAGCGCCGCCGCCACAGCCCTGTGCTGCCCGGCGCGCCGCGCCCGCCCGCCAGCGGCGACCGCGCCGCCGCGGTGCACGTGAAGTCCTCACTGCGCCGGCCCCGGGCTGCTGTTGCTGCTGCTGCTGCGGTTGCCACAACGTCGAGAGTGTCCGTGCCGCAGCCGTTGCCGTTGCCGTTGCTGTTGCCGTTGCTGTCGCTGCTGGCGGCGGGGTCGCGGCAGCGCCACACGGAGCCGTCGGGGCCCAGCACGCGGGCGCTGACGCGCACCTCGCCGGCCGAGGTGAAGCGCAGCGCGTTGCCGACCAGGTTGTACAGCACCTGTGCGCGTTGTGTTGGAAAAATGTTGTGTGTGCGCATGAGTGTGCATGTGTGTAGCGGTGTGTGGCGTGTGTGTGCTTGTGTGTAGCGGTGTGTAGCGAAGCGAATGGCGCAAGCATAATAGCAACGCACGCGCGCCGCCACTGCACCACCCACTGCACCACCCACCTGGTTGAGCCGCGTTGCGTCCGCCGTCACCGCCGGCAGCCCCTCCGGCAGATCCGCCGCCACCGCCACGCCGTCGTGCGCCAGCGGCCGCAGCACCGCCGCCACCGTCTCCACCAGCGGCCGCAGGTCCACAACCGCCGCCGCCACCGCGGCGCCGCCGCCCGCGGCGCCGCCGGCTCCGCTGCCCCCCGCTCCCGCGGCGGCCCCCGGCGCCTTCGGCGCCGCAGCCAGGCTGTAGCCCGGGCTGGCGGCGCCGGAGGAGCCGCCGTCGGCGCCTCCGGCGCCGCGCTCGGCGCGCTGTCCCGCGAACGCGTCTAGGGTGGAAGTCACGATGTGCAGCATGCAGGTGGCGGCGGCGCGCACGGCGCCCAGGGTGCGGGCGGAGGAGGGCAGCGCGGCCGCCACGTCGCGGTACAGGGAGCCGGTCAGCGCTGCGGGGGGGGGGGTAGCAAGGATGGTACAATGAAGTGCAGTGTGAGCGGCAGCAGAGCGGCAGGGGCGCAAGGGAGCAGCGCAATGAACATGTGGACACCGGTGCCATATGGAGTGCAGGCGGCAAGCCGCAACCGAGCATTCTGCATTCCCACGTCGGCTTTCGCGCTGCCGCACAGCAGCTTACAACACTGGGAGCTAAAACGCGCGACAGCAGCATTACAGCGGGCCCTGCCGCCATGTGGTGGCACACCCACCCACCCACCCACCCACCCACCCACCCACCGATCCCGCCCACCCACCCACGATGCCCGCCAGCGGCGTGCGCAGCTCGTGGCTCAGGGTGCTCAGCAGCTCGTCGCGCTGCGCCAGCAGGCTGCTCAGCCGCGCCACCGCCTCCACACGGTTGTGCGCCTCCCACGCCTCCAGCGCCACCTCGCGCCGCACGTGCACGCCTGGCGCGGCGGCGCGGCCCGACAAGGGGATGGGATGGGGAGGGGAGGTTTGCAGAGTTGGTCAGAGGAGTGGCGGGGAGGCGGCCTCGACAGGGGTGGTGTTTGACAGAGTGTTGAAGGTCGGGGCGCGCACGTGGCCCGGATCACGTTGAAATCCCTGCACCACCGCCACAAAGAGCACGTGACGCCCCGCCCAGCCGCCCAGTCCTTGTACGGCCGCACCGCACCGCACTCGCACGCGACCACCACACTCCGTGCTGGCCCCCCCCCGCGCACCTATTCCGCTTTTCCAAACATCCTTGCAACCCCCCCCCCCCCGCGCACCTGTGAGGTTGCTCTGCCACAGCTGGCTGCTGAACACGGCCTTGGCCAGGTAGTCGCACACGCCCCAGGCCACAGCCTCGGCCTGGGCAGGGAGGCATGACGGGAGGGGGGCGGGGGCTTGCAAGGGTGGTACGGAAAGCGGCACAGGATGCACTGAGGACCAGCAGGTGCGGGTTCGAAATTGAGGCGGGCACGTAGAGGGAGTGGGCGGGTGCACGTCCGGCAACGCGGGCGCACGCGTGCGCGCCCTCGCAGGCGCCACCAGCCGGCGTGCGCGGCCGGTGTGCGCGGCTAGGCCCCATGGCCAACGATGACGACTGCGGTGTGGTGCGTGGGCTCTGGACCACCTCGGGACCTAGGGGCGCCCTGGCCGCAGCACCGCTTGCCTCATGCAGCCGTGCTGGATGCCCTATCTCGTGCCCTGCCCTGTGCCTGTTGCCCTGCCCTATGGCCCTGCGTCCGCTCCGCCCCCGCCCCCGCCCACGCACCTGCGGCGACACCAGGCGCCAGTCCGCGGCCAGCCACACCAGCGGGAAGGCGCTCCACAGCGCCATCAGCAGCGCGCGCACCGCCCACAGCGTGCCGCGCTGGTCCGCCGCCACGTCGCCGGAGCGCAGCGTCCTGGCGGGAGTGGCGGGGATGCGAGGCAAACGATGGGTGGGGAGGTGAGGAGGGCAGGCGGCGAATAGGGTGGGTGTGCAAAGGCACGCCACCGCAGCATATTCGGGACCGGCGGCTGCAGCTACTGCGGGGCCCCGGCCCGCGTGAAGGCACGGCATGAAGGCACGGCACCCAGCGAGGTCACTGCCGCACACCCGGGACCGGCTGCTGCGGCTGCTGCCTAGGGCCCGCCCAACACCGCCGTGTGCACGCACTTGTCGAACATGTCGTGTATGCAGCGCAGCACCACCGCGAAGGTGGCGAAGGACACCACGGTGAAGAACGCTGCGTTAGGTGGGGTGGGGAGGGGCGGGCGGGCGGGCGGGCGGGCGGGCGCTGAGTGCAATGGGTGGGCTGGCGAAGGTGGGGTGGGGTAAGGCGGACGTTGCGCCCATCCCGGCAACCCCCCAGCTGTCCGTCCATGCGCCTGCCACCTGCGTGGCAACAACCGAGCCGTGCACCGGCCCGCTCGCCGCGCCTCCTCACCTTTGGCCAGCCCCGTGGTGCAGCACGCCGCCAGCCCCGTCACCACCATTACCACATCACACAGCACCGGCAGTGCCAGCTGCACAAGAGGATTAGGGAATGGGAGGGGCACCGGGCAACATGTGTGACAAGCGGACGTGTACATGCGTGCTGCACTCCGCACAGCATTGCATGCGTGCGCCATGCGGCTGCCTCTGCCTCTGACAGACACACACATCCGCCGGCCGCACGCCGCCCCGCCATCCCCACTACCCGGCCCACCCGCCAGCCCCACCGCCCGCACGTGCATCCCTCCCTCCGCTCCCCCCCCCCCCCGCCGCTCTCACCTTGAGGCCGCGCACCTCCGCCAGCAGCCCCACCATATAGATCATGGTGGGCGTGGAGTGGGCCCTGCGTGAAGTGGCAGGCAGGCAGGCAGGCAGGCAACTGAACAACGTCACCCACCACCCGCCCCATTCGGTGCGGCCATCCTCGCCGCAACTGTGCGCGTGTGGCGGGGCTGCGTGCATCGGCGCACGACATCACCGGTGCAAGCGGTGC
Organism: Chlamydomonas incerta; assembly: GCA_016834605.1. NCBI lineage: Eukaryota > Viridiplantae > Chlorophyta > Chlorophyceae > Chlamydomonadales > Chlamydomonadaceae > Chlamydomonas > Chlamydomonas incerta. The sequence goes on along the minus strand of JAEHOC010000002.1, from coordinate 4,265,312 downwards.
GCGAGAAAGTGCTAATGGCAGCGGCAGCAGCAGCAGCAGCAGCAGCAGCAGCAGCAGCAGCAGCGACAGCAGCAAGGGCGCGCCTCTCACCACTGCACGTAACGCAGCGGCACGAAGGCGCGGTCGCCGCCGCCGCCGCCCCGCCCCGGGCCCAGGCCCAGGCCGGGGCTGAGCGGCAGCAGCGGCGTGCCGCGGCGCCAGATGATGAGGTCGGTGGCGAAGGCGACGGCGTTGATGAACAGCAGCAGCAGGTTGCACTGCGCGGGGCGGAGTCAAGTGGGGCAGAAAGTGGGTTGGGTGCAGCAGTAGGCACAGGGCAGGGGCGTGCGGCGGCGGAGGTTGTCCAGCGGGGCAGGGGCTGCCGCAAACATACAACTGCGCGTGTACATGTGTTTGTCGGCAGCGAGTGGGCAGCGAGTGGAATGCAGCGGCCCGGGTGGTGCCACTGCCGCCCCCGCGTGCCATAACGCCGCGGCCGCACCTTGAAGGGCAGCAAGTGCTGCCGCATGCCCAGGTTCAGCACATTCAGCAGCAGCACTGCCCCGAACGCCGCCTGCATCGGGGTGCGACGAGGCGGTGCCGTAGCGGTTGGCGCGCTTGATGTAGGTTCCACACAGGGTGGCGGGCCACACGCACGTGGGCCCTGACTGACACACTTGCTACCGCGAGGTTCGACACACGGTGGACCCCCGCACTACCACTGGTACACAGCCTGCTAGCAGCTACGCCCTCAGGCCCCCCCCCCGTGCCGCGTTCACAGCGCACGCGTAAACCACCAAAAATAGCACAGCGCTCCGTCCTGCCGCTTACGGTTTGGACTTGGATTGTCCATTCCACAGCCTCCTCGCCCTGTGCGGCGTCGAAGGGACACAGTGCACGAGGTCGTGACCACCGCCCGCGCGAGTGGCTTGCGCCGGGGCGTAGCCGTTTCACTACGCGATGCTTGCCCCCTCAAACAAACACCGCACTGCCCTCCGCGTGCACGCATGCGCTCGAACGGGCGAACGACAGCGCTGAAAAGTTGAAACAACAGTCAGCCGACATGTTTGGTCACGTCCTGGTTCGCGTCCCACTTTGAGTGCAGGAACGGATGAATGCATGCTACCTACGACATATTTTATATGCAAGGACGAGTCCTCGACTATACCTGGTCGCTCCTCTCGCCGCCCGTCGAATGCAGCTGGTGTAGCCCCAGTGCACAACATGCGTATGACAGACTCCCAAGGCTGCAGAGATGCAAAACAGCGGTGTCGGCTTTTCAGGCAGCTTTCAATCGGCTTTGTAGTCACCAAATCTCACCAGCACCAAAGAAGAACTGGAATGTCCACTGAATAAAGCTGCCCAACGAAATTCCGCCGGGGCCCCAGCGTCCAAATGAGGTGCGCTCCGCCGGAGCGCTCAGCCTCCGCCAGTGCGCCCATCGTCAATTCTAACCCAGACTGGGCTAAAGTTTCCCTACTGTCATTTTACCATTTAAAGAGGTGGACTAAAAAGCTCCCGCGCGCAGCTCGCGGGGGCAAATATTTCAGGCTACTCGGTAGTCGATTGACCAATACGCTACATAACCTATTATTGCGGGGGACGAGTGGGGAGAAAGGCTGGCGTCGGCGGGGGAAACTTTGCGATGGAGATTTTAGCAATCCTGGAATCCACGCGTATTTCCGCGTGTTTCACTGCGGAGCGATACCGTGTTATGTAACTTCTGCATAACTGAGTTGCGCGCACGGGCGCGGCACTTCGCAACGAAAGCGACCGACTGCCGCGATTTTGGCGCGCCGAGACACGCCGACAGCAGGGGGTTCGCCCTCGCCGAAAGCTGTGTTCTCGGGGCGCGTACGGCTGTTGTGTTGACTCATAATTGTCAGCGGGTGAGCCCGCAATTGTGTTGCCGCGTAACGCCAGTGTTGCGGTTTGTGCGTCCCCTGTGCGCGTGACAGTGAACCAGGAAGCTCGGAGCCCACCCCTGCTGGTCGCACTCGCGCGCCACCTAGCCCTACTGCCCTCGTGAATACACAACGGCCTGCCAAGATCCCCGTTGTCGCCCTTACAATCCAGTGCGCGGTGGAGGGTGCTGCTGGCCGGTCGGTTGCCTGGGCGGCACCCCAAGCCGCCGGCGCTACACGACTTGACGCGTTGACCCCATACCGGCCTTGTACATCCATCAACTCTGAGTGCTGGCACCTTTGCTTAAGCCCGGCGCAGGCCTGGCTACCGCCCCCATGCTGTGTGTCATTGGCACGCATGCACACCCCAGCTGGGCTTTCGGTCGCTTCATCTTCCGCTGCGTAACCGCATTGGTGCACCGGTTACGCCCGCACTGCGTTGGTGCCCCCGCACCGTTTCCCGCGACGTGACCCGTAACAGGCCTCTTGCAAGGACCAATAAACGCAGGCGCCCCCGCCCTGGATGCTTTGCAGCAGGCGAGGTGACTTCCCTCCTGCTTTGCAGCTTCTTTACAGTCCATCCGCCCCGTTTGGGGCGCTGACGGCCGCAGGCTATCTGTCTGATGCGTGTGCCTGTCTCCGCGTCAGGCGCGCGGCGCACCCACAGGCCGCAGCGATGTCTAACCCTGCCAGAGTGCCAGGCGCATACGACGCTGCAGGGGCACTACTAACCTCGGTCGCCAACGGCCAGTCTGCCTACACGGCGGGCGCGGCGGCCCCAATGCTACCGGTATACGAAGCAGGAAGGCACGCAAGAACGCGCGCACCACTCTGTGACTCTGCAACCACACACACAATGCTATAGACCCACATCATGCATCACCAGCGCTACACACAACTGAGTGCGCATAGCGTGCGCGCGGACGGCCCAGAGGCTCGGAAAATACGAGCGGGCCCTGTGCAGTGAAGCAGCACCGCCGCATCAGCCCCCGCCCTTGCCGCGGCGCCGGCCGCCCGTCTCTCGCTCCGTCCAATGGTGGTGGTGGTGGTGGTGCCTCGCCTCGCCGCCGCGCCGGTCCCGATCCCCACCGGCTTGCCGCTCGCCGCCGCCCCCGCCGCCCTCCCGCTCGCCGCCCTCGTGGTCGCGGTCCCGATCCGTCTCCGATGCAACGCCGCCGCCGCGGCGCCCACCGCCGCCGCCGCCCCCGCCGCCGCCCTCCTCCGCGCCGCCTGCGCCGCGCTCGCCCCGGCCCCCGCGCTCGCGGTCCCGCCCGCCACCGCCCTCCCGGCCTCCTCCGCCCTCCGCCTTGCCACCACCGTGCCCGCCGCCTCCTCCCGCAGGCCCGCCGCCGCCGCCGCCGCCCTGCACCGCCAGGCCGCTGCCCAGCAGGCCGCCCGCGGCGCCGCCCGCCAGGCTGCCGCCCACGTGCTGCGCCGCCGCCGCCGCCGCCAGCAGGCCGCGGCCGGAGGTGAGGTAGCCGCCGGCCATGGCGGCGGCCAGGAAGCGGGGCGCCTCCTGGAGCGACACGGTGGCGTTGTCGCCCTTCTTGTCCAGCGACTTGATCTGTGGGCAGATGGGGCATGGGGTCGGTCGAGGCCGTGGCGCCGCGTGGTGACCAAGGACTGGCGTCAGGGCGTCAGGGCCTCGGGGCTGCCGCGCATGGCGCTCGCCGGACGGCAATGCAATGGCCCTTGGCCCTTGCAATGGCTCAGACGGCCAGCAGGCAGCGGTCCGCTTGCCAACAACGCACGCACATCCCTTTCCCAAATCGCGTAACCCCCTGATACACACGCCGCGCTGCCATGGCCCTGCGCCTTATGATCGCGACACCCTCCTTCCGCCGTCCTGCCCCCATCTCACACACAGTCTTCTCTAACACGCACACACGTGCCAACGGCCTCCAGCCCCATCCCCACACCCCCGGCCGCACCTTGACGTCGTGCGCCGCCGCCTCCTTGTCGCCCAGGATGACCACCAGCCGCACGCCGCGGCTCTGCGCGTACGCGTACTGCTCGCCCAGCGAGGGGCTGGGCCGCGGCATCAGCTCCGCGCGCACGCCCGCGCCCCACAGCGCCGACACCAGCGCCATGCGCTGAGCCAGCGCGCCGTCGCCGCCGCGCGCGCACACCAGCACGTCGGCCTGACGAGCGAGGCATAGCGGCGGGGTGATGTGGGGCAGCCCTACTGGACTTGTTTTATATGGGCCGGTATCTCCAACCCTCCCTGCCCGCCTTGGTCGTAGGTGTGCCTGCCCGCCCACGCCCAGCAACACACGCTCGTCTCGCCCACCTTGCTCGTCTCCAGCGCCTGCAGCTCCGACGCCGCCGCGCCGCCCAGGTAGTACCCGCCCGCCGCCGCCGCCGCCGCCGCCGCGCGCTGCTGCGACACGCCCGCGATGAGCCGCTCCACGTTCAGGGTGGCGCCCACCGCGCCCGGCGGCGGCAGGCCGTACTGCCCGTACACTGGCGGGCCGCCGCCGCCGCCGGGGCCGCCGCCGGGGTGGTGGTGGGCGCCGCCGTGCGCCGCCGCCCACAGCGCCCGCAGCAGCGCGTCGTACCTGCGGCGTTGGCACGTGCGTGTGTGGTGCGTGCAGCGTGGTACGTGCGTCGCGTATGCGTTGTACGTGCGTTGTACGTGCGTTCAGGTGCGTTGTACGTGCGCTGTACGTGCGTGGTGGGCATTGGGATGGGACTTGGGCGAGGAGCTGGGCGGCGCATGCATGCACACCCGCCCTTGCCTCCCCGCCACCCCTGATGCTGCTTAAGCGCTAACAGCTCACGGACCCACGGCAACGTCCGCTTGGCCGCACCAGCCCCCCCCAGACATAGTGTCTGTGCTCATCACAGACCTCCCCTACACAAAACCCCTCACAACCATCCACCACACCCACCCACCACACACACACGCACCTGCCCCCGACCGCGATGACGCCCTGGCTCAGCGGCACGGGCCGGTGCCAGTGGTGGCCGCCGCCGCCCGGGTGCCCGCCGCCGCCCGCGCCGCCGCCGGCGAAGGCGTCGCCGCCCGCCACGCCGCCGGGCGGCGCCGCCATGCCCAGCATGTGCACCTGGAAGATGACGCCGGAGTAGTACTCGGCGGCGGGGCCCATGAGCGGATCCAAAACCACCTGCGGGCGTACGGCACACGTGGCGCGCGCGGGATTCAGGGTTTTGCTGTGTTACTGGTGTGCCGCGTCAGAGGGGTGCGGTGGTGATGCGGTGGTGGTGCGGGCAAGCCATGGCCCCGCCCCCGCCCCCGGCCCGCCCGGCCGGCTGGCCCGCTTGTGTGTGTTCGCTTGAGCACGCGACGTACCCCCGCCCTCTACCCCTAACAACTCATAGACCGTGTAAACCCCCGGCCCCGCCCGCTCCGCCCGCTCCGCCCGCCCGCCCTCACCTCCTTGGCCGGTATCCCCCACTGCTCCAGCAGCTGCACCACCACCGCCACCTCCTCCAGCGCCGTGGCCAGCGCAGGCGGCAGCGGCACGTGCGCGTACGGCCGCGGCGGCAGCCCGCCGCCGCCACTGCCCCCGCCCCCGCCCTGCACGCCGCCGCCGCCGCCGCCGCTGCCCATAGACGACAGCGGCGTCGTGCCCCGGCTACTGCCGGTGCCCAGGGAGCCCGCCGGCGTCAGGACGCTACTGCCGGCGCTGCTGGGCGCGCCTCCGCCGCGTGCCGCCCCGGCACCTCCGCCTCCTCCTCCTCCGCCTCCACCCCCAATTCCGCCGCCTCCGCCGCCCGCCGCCGTCTCCTGCAGGTAGGCTCGCAGTTTGGCCAGGGCGGTGGGCGCCTCCCCCGCCAGCTCGCAGGCGCAGCGCTTGCAGCGCGCCACGCGGTCGGCGGGCAGACCCAAGCCGTCCAGGGCCGCCTTGACGGACGGCCAGGACTGCACATGGGGAGGGGGCGAGGTGGTGGTGGTGGTGGTGGTGGTGGTGGTGGTGGTGGTGGTGGTGGTGGTGGTGGTGGTGGTGGTGGTGGTGGTGGTGGTGGTGGTGCAAGGAGGGTGTGGCAAAGTGTGGCAAGGGGGAGGCGGGGCAGGAAGCAAGGTGGAGGCGCAGTCGTGGCAGGAGTAGCAGGCCAAAAGGCAAACGGTTACGAAGCGAAGCGCAGTGAATGAGGCAGCGGAGCTGCATCATGCGGGGAGCTCCTCACAAGCGCTCCCATTGCCGCAGGCCAGCCTGGGGTACGTTGCACGCACCTTGAGTCGTTGCTCCGCATGCACTGCCCCCAGGATGGGGCTGGCTCGCAGCGCCGTCGCCAGCAGCCGCCGCGCCGCCACCTCCATCTCCCGTGCGCCCTGCGCTGCAGCCGCCGCCGCCGCAGCAGCGGCAGCCCCCGCGCCGCCCGGCGCGCCCGGCGCCGCTGCGCCGCCGGCACCGGCCGCCGCGGCCCCTCCCCCGCCAGCTGCGCTGCTACTGCCACCTGCTCCGCTGCTGCTGCCGCCGCTACTGCTACTGCTACTGCTGCTGGCTGTGAGGCCGAGGCTGTCGTACAGGGCTCGCTCGATGGCCCGGTGGGAGATGCGGACCTCGTAGCGGCCCATCTCGGGGAGGAAGGAATCCAGGATCTGGGCGGCACCGGCAGCGGGTTGGGCACGCGGGTGGGACACGGGTGTTGGACATGGGCACGGACACGGGCACGGACACGGACACGGGCATCGAGAGGGACAGCAGCGAGCACACGGGGCGTGAAGTGGTCCAGCGCAGGAAGGGGGTTGTGGCCCTTGTCGGCCCCAGCACGCAGCCGGGCTCAGAGCCGGGCTCCTGTGTCAACACGTGCCACGCGCCATACCCCACCGTCCCCTAACCCTACTACGTCCGGTGCCGGCATCAGTGCTTCCGCCCCCACCCCCCACCCGCCAGTGCCGCACCCGCCCGGCCCACCCCGCCCACCTGCGTGACGGCCTTGATCGCCTCCGCCTCCGCCAGCAGCCGCCCCTTGTCGGTGTGGGAGCCCGCGCCCAGGACTGCGGGGGCCAGGGGCACGCATCACAGCTTATTCAAAGGAGCGTTTGGCGCACGGGGACGATTAAAATCGTACATATACACTGCTCTGCGACACTGTGCCGCTCGGCCCTCTGCCCTTCCCCTCTGGTAGCTGGTGTATACATATCTGCAGCCCTCCCCCCATGGACGGCTATCCCCCAGGACCGAACCCGCGCACGCACCGGCGGGGTGCAGTATGTCGAAGTCGGCTTGGCAGTAGGAGGAGGGCAGGCTGCGCGCGCGGCCGCTGCGCATGACGTAGCTGATGTCGTAGCGCCGCAGGCTGTCCAGCGAGCCTGGGGTGGCGGAGGAGCGGAGGAAGAGGAGGAGGGGGAGGAGGGGCAGGGAGGGGCAGGGAGGGGCAGGGAGGGGCAGGGAGGGGCAGGGAGGGGCAGGGAGGGGCAGGGAGGGGCAGGGAGGGGGAGGGGGACGGGGATGTGGGCGCAGGCAAGGAGCGGTGTTGCTATTGGCTCGGTTCCTCCAGCACCACCACTGCCACCAACACCCTCCCGGCGCCTCCTGTACTGCCACCCTCAGTCCCTCAACCTCGTCCAGGGATCGGTTGTCCTCTTTCCCAACTACCCTCCCCCCCCTCCCGCCTCACCGGCCACGGGCGCGCTGACCGCCTGCTGCACAAGCCACACCGCGAAGGGGTAGCGCATCTCGTGACGCAGCGCCAGCAGCGCCCCGTGCGGCGACAGCAACCGCACCGCGTCCGGCGCCAGGCCGGGGTGCGCGTAGCCCACCTGGTTGTGTGTGTGTGTGTGTGTGTGTGTGTGTGTGTGTGTGTGTGTGTGTGTGTGTGTGTGTGTGTGTGTGTTGGACAACACACGGAAACCAAACCCGCCCAGCAATGGTCGCTGTTACTTACGCATACTTACACCGAGCTCCGCGTTGGAGCTGTTGCCTCGGTAGTCATACTTACCCGCGAATTGCCTGTAACCCAACCCATCGGGCGATCGACGAACGACCTGACCCCGACGTGCGCCCAGTGCGTTGCTATGCACCGCGTCGGCGACGCGCTAAAAACGTTTACCGGGCACAAATCCCCCCAGTCTCGTCCACTCCATATCCGTTCTCACCTATAGGCGAGAGCAAATCGAACGACATAGGGCGGCAGCGCGGAAGTGTCACGGGCATGCGAAATGGCAATGGCGAGAGGGGGCGGCGTGCAGCAGGCAAGCTATCTAATGACCTAAACACGCATCCCACTAACTATATTAATGCCCGGAAAGGGAACGAGTCAGGGGCGACGTTGAGACAAATATCGCTAGGCTGCATGGGGTTCCGTGTGTGTGTGTGGCGGGGGTGGCGGGGGTTGCAAGGATGTTTGGAAAAGCGACACAGGTGCACTGAAAACTGTGGGGGTGAGGGAGAGAAGGCCACAGAGGAGGTGACAGAGGAGGTGGGAGGGGCACCCGGGCGCGTGTAAAACATCCCGCCACCAGCCATACTGCCCACACGCGCACACACCGGCCCCCGCCGCCACGCACCTGGCTGCTGTAGAAGCTGCGGGCCCCGTGGCACTCGAACACACTGCGCACAGCCCGCACCACATCCTCCCGGACCTAAAGGCGGCGGCGGCGGTGGTGGTGGCGGTGGCAGTGGTATGGAGCCGGGCAGTGCAACACGTTAGCCGGGGGATTCCATTCACGATTGGAACGAGATGATGGAAACGAATGGAAAAGAAGCAGCCGCAAGTGTTACTGATATCGAGCTCCCCAACCAGCCACAGCAACCCCGCAGTCTTCAGGCCGCCCCGCCCCACCTGTGCGTGCTGCACGCGGGGGGCGCCCGGCAGGTCGCCGCCGTCAAACGGCAGCAGCGCCGCCAGGCCCGCCACGCCGCCGCCGGGTGGCGCAGCGCCGGCGCCGCCGTCCAGGCTGTTGGCGCTACCGGGTGCTCTTGCTGGCCCGACTGCGCATCACATACACACATTCACATACACACGCATCGCCTCTAATCCTTTGACTTTAATGACGGTCAAGCATCACAATAGCACGAGACGTGATCACATGACGGTCAGGCATCACGCCACCACAAACATTCAGGGCGGTAAGGAACTGCAACAGCGCAAGTTAACGCCTGATTAATGCCTGACTTGATCGTCATCACGCACGCTGCGCCCCACCTCCGTCCTGCGCGCCGCCGCCGCCGCCGCCGCCCGCCGCCGCCGCCTGCTTCTCCGCCAGTCCGAACAGCGCGCCCACCACGCGCTCCGTGGCCAGGGTGTTGGAGGGCAGGTAGCGCAGCAGGTCGGTCAGCTGCGGGGGGTGGGGTTTGGAGTTTGGATAGGGTTTGGGGTTGCGGCGGGGATGGTAGGAGAAGTGCAGCAGGGTAGACAGCAGGCGCGGGTGGGAAGGAAGGAGGGGGTCGATTCATAGTGTGGGGGAGAGAGAGGAACAAGGGGCGAGCAAGCAAAAGGAGGCAGCATGGCTGAAACGTGTCACATGCCCGCACGCAGGCCGCGGCACACTTTTGGACCACCGCTAAAGCAGGGACAGCTGCACCAGCCCCATGCCCCGTCTTCGTCCGACGGTTCGAGCGCCTGCCGCCACCCCGGCACTTTCACCATTCATCCGCACGCCGTTCGCACGGACGAACATCACCTGAACATCTAAACGCGGAGCGGTAACCGTATCTGTATGTAACTGAATATCTACAGACACGCGCACACCCAAAAGCACCCAAACACGCCCCCACACGCACCTGCTCGTCCTCGAGCCGCGCCGGCAGCAGGTCCGACGCCAGCACCTCGCGGGCGCTGGGCCGCGCGTTGGGGTGCGGCGCCATGAGCCACCTGCGGGCGGGCGGGCGAGCGGGCGGGCGGGCGGCAGCCACAGCGGCGGGCCGCGTCAGCCAGAGGCCAGAGGCTGTGTCAGCCAGAGGCCACCGGCCAGACGGAGCCGCAACAACACCGGCGGCCCCCTGCAACAGCACCGCGCGCCCGTAGCCATCCAAACGCACCCGCACCCGCACCCGCACCCGCACCCGCACCCGCACCCGCACCCGCACCCGCACCCGCACCCGCACCCGCACACTCTCTCTCCCAGCCCGCACCCGCACCCGCACACTCTCTCTCCCAGCCCGCACCCGCACCCGCACCCGCACCGGATGAGCCGCGCCACGCGCGGGTGCGCCCGCTCCCAGGCCTCGGGCAGCCGGGCGTGGTCGCGCAGGTCGTGCAGCAGCACCGCGCGCTCCATGCCTGCAGCGGGTGTGCGTGTGGGGGGGGGGGGGCGGTGGCGGGCGGGATTGCATGATGTGCCAGGGGCTCCATTCATGACCCATTTTGGAGCGCGGAGCTACGCCCGACATGGCATCAGCGACGTGGCAGAGTCAGGTCAGGTTGTGGAACCCGCCCCCGCCGCCCGGACCACGCCGCCCGGCCCACACCGCCGCCGCCGCCCGGCTGCTGCTGCTACTGCTGCTGCTGCTGCCGCCGCCGTGCCCTACCTGTGGCGAAGGGGTGCCACAGCTCGAACACCACCACGCCCAGGCTCCACAGGTCCACCTTCTCGTCGTAGCGCGCCCAGCCCTGCGTGCGTGTGTGCGTGTACGTGTGTGTGGGCGGGGGGGGGGGGGTTGTGAACACCAGCCCAAGCAACAACAAGACAGAGTCCAAAAATACAATAGCGGGAAGGCAACACGATGCGATATGCCGCGGCGTTGCGCGTGGTGGGCGGTGCGCACGGCATGGCATGTGGCCGCGTGAGGGCACGCAGGCCAGGACCACAAGCCGGGCCGCAGTCAAAGCCACCTTGCAAGTACCGCGCCGTGCCGTGCTGTTGCCGTGCAGTGTCGGCCCCGGAATCCGGAGCAATCACAGCTTGCCGTGGCCCCATAGAGGTCGGCAAACACGCACACACGCACACACGCAACGCCCACACCCACACCCACATTCGCGATCTCGGGGCTGATGTAGTAGTACGAGCCACACACGCCCGTGCGCTCGCTGGGCGCGGTGCCGTCGCCGACCGCGCCGCCGCGCCAGCTGTGGCCGCCGCCGGCGCCGCCCGGGCCCGGGCCGCCGCCGCCCGGCGTCATGGCGCCGCTGGCGGGGGCGCCCGCGCCACCGCCGCCGCCGCCGCCGCCCGCTTGGTCGCCAGCTCCCAGGTCGCCGTGGAATTTGGCCTGTTGAGATGGCGTGTGTACATGTGTGTTGGGTATGTGTTAGAGGACAAGGAAAAATCCTACAAAGATCGTGCATGCGATGTAGCGTGATGATGCGTATGCGTGTGGCCACTGCTGCAGTAGGATAGCCGCAGGACCCCGGGCCCCGTGGGCACGCCTCGCTGCGAGGCTCGCATACGCTCCCTAACACGCGCACACACACGCACCAGGCCAAAGTCTCCCAGCTTCAGTTCCCCGTTGGCGCCGTAAAAGATGTTGGCGGGCTTGAGGCTGTGTGAGGCGGGGAGGTCGGGAGGGAGGGAAGCAGGAGGCGGAGGGCGCGGGGGGCCCGAAGGAGGCAGAGGGGGTGGAGAGGTAAGATGGGGTTCGAGATGGTTCACTCGCATTGATTACACATTTATTACACCGATACACGCAACTCAGATAAGCGACCTGCCAGCTGCCACACACGCATTTGGACGGAGTGCCGCGCCGGACTCACTCTCGGTGGATGACACCCTGACTGTGGATGTAGGCAAGGCCTGTGTGGGCGGCCGGGTTGGGTTGGGTTGGGGTTACATTCATCATTAGTTGGGTGGGGTGGCAAGACAGGGACCCAGAAAGTGTCGACCATGACACGGGGGCTGCGGCGGGGACCTCACGTACACGCCCACGCCCACACCCACACCCACGCCCACACCCACACCCACGCCCACGCTCACGCTCACGCTCACGCTCACGCTCACGCTCACGCTCACGCTCACGCTCACGCTCACGCTCACGCTCACGCTCACGCTCACGCTCACGCTCACGCTCACGCTCACGCTCACGCCCACGCCCACGCCCACGCCCACACGCTAACGCAACCCGCACCCACACCGTTTCCACCCTGTTCATGTTGCTCTGCATTGCTGCACTTGCATTTGCCTGTCCCCTGTCTAGTTAGGTTGGTCTAGCTTGGGCTGGTGTTTACAACCCACCCACCCGCCCACCCACCCATCCAACTTCCCACACGCCTCACCCGCCAGAATGCCACGCAGCACCTGCCAGGCGTCCTCCTCCTGCAGCGGCCCCTCCTGCATCACCCCCGCCAGAGTGCGGGGGCAGAACTCCATCTGCCAGCCGGCGGGCGGGGCGCGGGGGGCGGCGGCGGGGCGAGTCATTCGTGTGGCCAGCCCAACATGGGAGGAAAATGATCACGGCGACAGCAGGCACGGAGCGGGCGCGCCACCTGCCAACCCCCAACCAAATGAAGCCTGTCCTCCTGCCGCCGCCCTCTTGCCCGTGCCCCTCCCGCCGGCACCATGTCCGAAACGTGCGAGTCAGTCTAACGCGTCGGCCTGCTCCCAGCCGCTTCTCCTTTCTCCTTTCCAGCTCCACACGCGCACCTGTATGTACAACATCTGTGTCGGCGCGCCGCCGGCACTGCTCCGGTCCGTCACCCGCCGCCGCCGTCGCGTGCCCGTGCCGCCTGCGCCGCCTGCGCCGCGGTCCGGCCGCCGCAGCTGCGGCCGCCGAGCCCCGGGCCGCGGGCCTGTTCCCGTGGTCGCGGTGGCTGTGGTGGCGGCGCTGGTGGCGGCGCTGGTGTCTTCCGTGGTCGTGGTGTCGCCACTGCCGCCGGCCAGCATGCCAAAGCGCCCCAGCGTTGCCGCCCATGGCGCTATCCCGCCGCCACCTCCGGCGCCGCGCCCACCGCCGCTTGTCCCCGCGCTGCCGCTGGCCGCCGCGCTCGACTCCCCTTCCCGCCCGCTGCCGCCGCCACTCCCCCCGCTCCCCACGCCGCCACTCCCTCCACCGCCGCCGCCGTGCGGTTTGCGGCCGGCCGTCGCCGCGGGCGCGGTGCCGCTGACGCTTGGTGTGTTGGTTGCGACGGTGCTGACGGTTGCGGTGGTGCTGGTGGTGGTGGTGGTGGCGGAATTCTCAGACGAGTTCTCACCCCCGAGGAAGCCGCCGCGCAGGGAGGGGCTGCTGCCCAGTTGCGACTCGGCCGCCTCCTCGCGCACGGGCGGCAGGCCGCCACGTGCCTGCGGTAGCGGCGGCAGCAGCAGCCTCAGGAGGGCGGTGGTTGAGGTGGGAGGCAAGGGCAATGGGGGAGGAGAGTACGGAGTGGGTGTATGTGCGGACGTGCGCAGTGGACCCCGCGCCTGCAGCCCCCCCCCCTCGACACTAATTGCAAACCACCATCGCATGGACGGCCACCCGCCCGCCTACCCACCTGGGGATGCAGCAGGTGGTGCAGCCGCACCGGGGCCCCGGCGCCGCCGGCGCCGCTGCCGCCGACCGGCGCCGCGCGTTGCTGCTGCGGCCCCGAGTGCGACGTCGAGTCGCGGGAGTAGGAGGCGCTGCCGAACCCGAATGCCGAGTTGGAATCCTCCAGGGTCAATGAGTCGTCCAGCCCCGCCCCGTCGCCGGCGCCGGCGCCGCCGGCGCCCTCCTCGCCTTCCTCCTCCTCTTCGTCATCGTCGTCGTCAACGAACTCGCCGAACTCGTCCTCGTCGTCCTCCTCCTCTGAGCCGCCGTCAAGCTCCGCGCCCACAGCCAGGAACTCCGTCCAGGCCTGCAGCGCGGCACGCGAGCAGCGGACACACACACCGCGGCATGCAGCTTGGCGCATGCTCGCGACCACGGACTCAAAGGAGTTAGTGGGGCCACATGGACTCGAACCCATGTAAATGCTCATGCCACAAGGCTGGCCGCGCCGCCTCACCCTCTCGCCAGCGTCGCTTGCACGCACGCTTCCGCACCCTGCCGACAGCACGACGCAGCACCGCCCCTTATCCACAATCCCAGCCACACATTCTTGCCCATTCTCTCACTCGCTCGCTCGCTCACACACGCACACGCACACGCATAAGCATAAGCACACGCACACACCCTTTCAATTACACACACAGCCGCAGCCCCGCACACACGCCCCAGCACGCACCTGGAAGTAGCGCACCACGTTGGGGTGCTGCAGGCGGCTGAGGGTGGCCACCTCGCGCGTGATGCGGTTGTAGGAGGCGGGCGAGCCGCTGTCCAGCTTGATCTTCTTCACCGCGTACTGCCGCCCGTCCAGCCTGGGGGCGGCGGTGGTGGGGAGGGAGGGGGCAGGGGCAGGGGCGGGGGCAGGGGCAGCGGTGGCGGTGGTATGGGCATGTTCCGTTTAAGCACGCAAGCACACACCAGCACAACCACGCACGCCAACCACGCACGCGCGCACGCGCGCACGCGCGCACGCGCGCACGCACTTATTGGCCGCCGCCACCACCACGCCGAAGCCGCCCTTGCCCAGCCGGTACATCTCCTGCAGGCGCGGGGTAGGGCAGGAGGGTGCAGGGGGGTCAGGGGGTTTAGGGTGGCCGGAGGAGGGGTCAGGGGAGGCAGGAGGGTCGGTGTGGGCAGCAGCTGCGGTTGGGTCGTGGTGCGGGCGGCAAAGCCGCCATTACGGTACGCACGGGTGGGGGCACGCGCCCCTGCATCCGCCGCGCCCCCTGCACCCGCCGCGGCACACACCTGGAAGTCTGAGAGGTAGCGACTGGAGGCGGCGGCCATGGCGGCGGCGGCGGCGGCGGCCGACGGGGGCGGCGGAGCGCCGCCGCCGCTGGTGGTGGGTCCGCGACCCAGCGGCCCGCGCGGGCCCTGGGAGCCTGCCAAGCCGCCGCCCGTGCCCGACAACCCCAGGCCAGCTGACACCGCCTGCTCGGGAACGGAGCGGGAATAGATCAGTAGGAACACGAAATCACGGCGTTGTGTCCAAGCGGTTCTGCCCTGGCGGCGCAGCTGCCCGCCCGCAGACACGCATTCATCTGCTGCGCGCGTCAAGCGCGGACCTGGCGGCGTCGGGTGGCCGTGATGCACACACACACGAAAGCACACATGCACACATACAAACCACGCATATCGTATCCACACCTGGCGGTTCCAGAAGCGAGACAGCACGCGGGCGGCGGGGTCGGCAGCGGCCGGGGCGGCGGATGCTGCCGCCGCGGCCCGAATTTCCTGTGGCGCCACGCAGCGAGGCGCACCAGGCACAGGGGTTCGCATGACACGGAACCACCGCCCACCCGACAGCGCGGCTACGGAGGGGTGCGTTGAGGCATTCCCCGGGCTCCCAAACAACCGCCGGCTGAACACCAGCCCCGCTCACGGCTCGCAGCCGTCCCCACAGCCCCCAAGGCCCCCAGCACCCCCCCACGGCGCCCCCATGCGCACGCCATCGACTGCCCCACGGCCCCCAGCCGGCCGCTCCCACCCACCTGCCCGAACATGCGTGTGAAGGCGGTGTCGAACAAGTGTGGCTGCCGCGTGACCAGCCACTGCACCCACTGCGGCAGCAGCCGGTGCCGCCGCAGGTAGCCGCACAGCGCGTCCAGGCCGCCGCCGCGCGCGTCCAGGTTGTGGCCTGCGTATGTGCGCGCGTGCGGGTTTTGTCGTTTGGAAAAGGACGAAGTGAAGCATAAGTAGCTGCCGGATGCGACGGTGTGCGCAGCTCTCGAGCAGGACTGCAGGCCCCTGCTGTATATTACCAGGACCAACACCAACCACAAGTGACACACTGCTGCTTCCGCGGCCGCCGCGGCCCTTTCTGTAACCCACCAACACCTCCGCGGCCGCCGCCAACCCCCCGGCCCCACCGCCCCCCTCGCCAGGTGCCCTCAGCCCCACACGCGCACCCACCAGCCGCCGCCAGCGTCAGCAGGTGGCCAATCAGCATCTGCGTGCGCACGTCGCCGCTGCTGCCGCTGTTGGTCGACCCAGACCAGGAGTTTTCCATGCGGCCGCCGCGGCCGCCGGCGCCGGCCCCGGCGCCGCCAGGCGCGCGGCCGCTGCTACTGCCGCTGGAGCTGGTGTCGCTCTCGTCCTCATTGCTACTGCCGCTGCTGCTGCCCTCGGTGCTGCTACTGCCGCCGTCACCGTGCGCCCACAACCGGCCCTGCTGCACCGGCGCCGCCGCGCGGCCCCTGCCGCCCCGGGCGCCGCCGCCGCCGCCGCCGCCACGGCTGGCACTTCCCGTCGTGTCCTCGTCCTCGTCATCCTCGCTACTGCCGCTGCTACTGCTCGGCAACCTCCCGCGAGTCGACTTCTGCGCAACCAGCTCCGGCGTCACCGCCGCCGCCGCGCCCGCACCCGCGCCCTTACGGCCGCCCTTGCCGCCGCCGCCGCCGCCGCCGGCCCCCTTGCCTGTGCCGCTACTGCCGCTGCCGTGGCGGCCGTGGCCTAGCTGCTGCAGCGCCTTTATTTGCTGGTGCTGGTGCTTGGTGTGGTGGGCGTGGGCGTGCGGCGCCTCCTCCAGGGAGAAGCTGTTGCTGTTGCTGTTGAGAGCCATCAGGGCGCGCATGGCCCTGCGCGTGCGTGCGTGTGCGTGCAAGTGCGCGTCAGTGCATGCGCCAAGTGCCAAGTGCCACATGCCGGGGTTCTGGGCAAGGGCCCCCCATACCGGTAGCTCTCACATATGCTCCCGCACAGATGTTCGGCCTAGCGCGTGCCCGGCTCGCGAGCGTAACGGGGGCTAGGAGCAGCAACCCCAGCAGGACCCAGTGACCCACCTGGGAAGCCGCCGAGCCAGCTTCGCGGACGAGATGCGGCGCGGCTGGCTGCCGCCCGCCGCAGCCGCCGCACCCCGCCGGCCCCCGCCGCTGCCTGGCCCTGCACCGCCGCCGCTGGCCGCTCGCGCCCCTGGTGCGCGGCCGTGCGTCGCGCCGGCCTTGTCACCCGACCGCGTCGCTTCGTCCTCGTCCTCCTCCTCGTCTTCGCCCTCGTCCTCGTCTTCGTCCTCCTCCTCCTCACCCTCCTCCTCCTCGTCCTCCTCTTCCGGCGGCGCGGCCGCCGCTCCGCCCTGCTTGCCAGCCAACCCCGGGCCCAGCGGTGACAGCGCCCGTGGCGCCGCGCCCGTCGCTGGCGGCGGCGGCCGCGGCGGCGGCTCCGGCGCAGCCGGCGCCGGCGCTGCCGCCGCGTGCACGGCCGCTGCCGGCTGCTGCGCCGGCGGCGAACCGGCTGGCGCTGGCAGCGCAGTCGCCGGCGCGACGCCCGCCGCTGCCGCGACCGCCGCCGGCAGCGAACGCGGCGGCACCGCCGGAGGCGGCGCCGCCGCGGCGGCGGCGGCGGCGAACAGCCCCGCTGGATCCAGATCCGCCTCACCGTCAATGAGATCCATGTCACCGAACAGCCCGCCATCGTAGGCCCACAGGCCGCCGCCGGCGCCGCTGCCCAGCCCGCCGACGTAGCCCAGGCTCGGCTCGGACACGAGCGACAGCCCCGAGGCCTCCAAGCCCCCGCCAGCACCCCCGCCACCGCCGTACATTCCCCCGCCGCCGCCGCCCAGCGACAGCTGGCGCTCAAAGCCCCCAAAGCCGCCGCCGCCGGCGCCGCCGCCACCGCCGCTGTTGAGCCCGCCGGCGAAGGGCCCTGCGCCGGCGGCGCCCTGCGCCTCGCCTGCGCTGGCGTGGTGGTGCGGCGGGTGCGGCGAGGTGCCGGACGCCGCCGGCAGGTCGCCGTTGCGCCGCTGCATGGCGTGCCACAGCGACGACTGCGCCTGCAGAGATGCGGCGCGGCGCCAGGGTTGCTAGGTGCGGCGGCGTTGTCCTTGACCCGGACTTGAACAGATGCCGACAGACGCCACGCGCCTTCACCCAGCCGCCGCCCACCCACCCGCCCACCCACCCGCCCACCACCCATGCCGCCAGCCCGCCCATCGCGCGCCGCACCCACCTCGCCCGAACCGGCGGCGCCGCCCAGCCCCAGCGCGCCGAAGACACCGCCGCCGCCGCCCGCCGCCGCCGCCTCTGCCTCCGCCTGCAGCTGCTGCAGCTCCTCTGGGTGCGCCGCCCAGTGCTCGTTCACGGCGCGCAGCTGCTCCTGCACCATGTCCACCAGGTTGAACACACACACCTGCGCCGCGCGCCGGGAGGGGGGTGGTCGTGGTTGCCGTGATGGAGACCGGGGGCGTTCGGCATCAGCAGAGGTGCAGTTCAGGTAGGTGCCCAAGGCTCAGGCCGATGATACAGGACCAGGGGTGCAGGACCGGAGATACGGGGCGGGGGCTTAGGGGCAGTGTGGCAGACAGCCGCCGTGCCGCCCACCTCCTCGCCCTCCGCGTGCGCCGCCGCGCTGGCCGTGAGCTGCTCCAGCAGCTGGCGGCACACGGCCGGCGTCAGCCCCTCCGGGTTCTTCAGCTTTATGGACACCGCCTGCGTGGGGTAGGCGTGCGGGTACCTGCGGGGCCGGCACACACGGGCACACACCGCACACGTCATAGTGTGGCCCATCCGTTGCCCCTCAGCTCCGCCCCCATGCCCTTGGCCCCCCCCCATGCTCGCCCTGGCCGTTGCGGGTGTCCCCCGTTGCGTCGCCCTCTGAGCGCGCAAGCAGGGGCTCGAGCAGATGCCAACAGGTGCCGGCACCAGGGGAGGCGGGACTGAAGCTGCACGCACCGCACGGACAGCTCCACGGAGCAGAGGTTCTCCTCGCTCCCGCCCGGCCAGGGCAGGACCAGGAGGTCAAACCCCATGCCATCATGGTGCACGTCCAGGTCCTCGGCATAGATAGCCTGCAGCGCTAGCAGCTCCTCCTCGACGGCCTGAAGAAGCAGCGCAGCGAAGATGAAACTCAGTGCAACATCGGTCGGTGTGGAGTCAAACCAGGAGCTCGATTATCATTCAAGCTCCACGATACATGTTGAAGCTATTGCATGCATAGTTTACCGGGTTCGTGGGACCCTGCGGCCGCTTGGTTCCCTTCTCCGCTTGGTGCGGCTTTTTCTTCTTCTTCGCGGGCATGGTGGCCAAGAATTCTATGTCAACATTTTAAGGTCTGTTCAGTGCTGCTAAATTGTCCTCGACACACACCCGCGAAACCCTTGGCCCGCTGACCTGTCCCCCATCGCGTCGGTCGGGGTACCGGTGACCCCTGCGTACCCCCGTCCCGCACCAAGCACCTCGCAATCAATTCCATCTCCGCCCGTCGCTGAGCCAGCAATAGAATTCGCGGTGGGCGTCTGTACCTTGACGTTACAACGGTGGGCCACGTGTACGGTCCAAGTGTCCAACCTCCCCTGCTCCCGGCGCCTGGCACCCAAGTGGGGCCGCCGCTACGGCCGCCGCTACGGGCGGTGCACCGCGAAGCTCATCGCCGTCAGCGGCTCTGCCGTCGGTGAGCGGCGTATTTTGCAGGCACGGCCTTGCCACGGCAAGGCTTTGACCACGTCACGCGTGCCATACATCTCGTACCTGAATGCCACTCTGCTTCACATGCGCTGGCACCTGCCCTGGGCACTTGCCACTCCATACCGCAAGTATCAATGTTGGTACGTGGCGCCACGCAGGCGTAATCACCCTACATTCGAATGCACGCTCAGCTCACGCACACGCCGGGTCGCTCGTGCAGTACCGGTCAGACTCCTGACCTAGGACAGTCTGCATATGAATTGTGTCATCGGTATGCACATCGCGCGCTTTCTTGTGCGACCACACGTCCTAACCAAATCACGCCCGCAGACAGCGGAACACCCTTACCAGCCCGCCCCATTGTTCGCATTGCCATCCATCAGATGAATGCTCGGTGTCACTGTCGATGCACGCAAAATACCGTACGCGCGCGCACACGCGCGCGCGCAGCGCCAGCCTCTCCGGCTGCCCCCAGCTATTCCGTTACGCCGCCGCCGGCGTGTCGTCGCCCTCCTCTGCATCCGTGTCATCAGAGGAGCTCCGGCCACCCGGGCTCTCCGCCGCCATGCCCGCGGTCCCCGGTCCAGCCCGATACCGCCGCCGCACCGCCGCCGCCTGCGCCGCCGCACCACCCAGCTGCTGCGCAGCGGGCACGCCGGCCGCGCCTCCGCTGCCCCCCGCCGCGCCGCCATCGGCCGCGCCACCACCGCCACCACCACCACCACCACCACCACCAGCGCCAACTGCTGCTGCAGCTGCGTCGGCGCCAGCCCCCGCTCCCGCCCCGACGGCTGCCCCGGTGCCGCCGAGCGCCTGCAGCCGCCGCAGCGTCAGCGCCGCGGCACCAGCACGCCGCCAGCGCCGCGCCCGCTCCGCCGGCTCCTCGCCCAGACGCTCGCCCAGTCCCTCGCGCAGCCCCATTCCCATCCCCGGGCGCATGCGCAGGCGGTAGCTGCGCCGCGGCGACTCGTGCATGCACTTGGAGGCCACGCGCGGCAGGCAGGACCTGTGCGGCAGGCCGTGGCTGCCGCCGCCGTCCTCGGCGTCGTAATCGTCCTCGGTGTCATACTCGTCGCTGACGCGGCCGGGCCGCCTGCGGCCGCTGCGCCCGGCGGCAGCGGCAAGCCGCGCTGCAGCGGCGGGGTCGGAAGGCCCCGCGCCCGCGCTCGTGTTCGAGCCGCCGGCGGTGCCGGTCGAGCCGCTGGGGCCGGCGCCGGCGCCGCCTCCCGCGCCCTCCCCGGCGGCGAAGCGCACCACATTGTGCATGTTGGCGCGGCGGGCAAGGCGCAGCGTGCGCGGGGAGATGGCATCCCGGTCCAGGTTGCCGCTGCGCAGGAGCTCCTGCACCGCGGACACCTGCAGAGCCAGGCAGCGGCACAAGCAAACACATTACACAGCGTCCGGTGGCCGTTGCAAGTTGTTGCGGGGTTTTGCAGCTGCGGGCCACCCAGCAGACATTCTCCATCCGCCTTCAGGCAACCAACCACACCGGCTGCCGCAAACCCCGGCCCCCAGCCCCCTCACTCACATTGCTGCTGCCGATGGCCAGCTCCAGCGCCTGGCCCGCCGCGATCCGCCCCGCCGGCCCCAGCGTCACGCCCGCCGCCAGCAGCTCCTGCACGGCGGTGGTGGCGCCGGGAGCGCCGCGCGTGACGGCCGCCGCCTCCTTCAGCGCCCGCGAGCCGTACGCGCGCACGTCCGCGCCCGCCGCCACTAGCGCGCGGACGGAGCCGCCGGCGCACGCCAGCGCCACCAGCGCCTCCCCGCCCAGGTGCCCGCGCACGTCCACGCCCGCCTCCATCAGCAGCTGCAGGGCCTGCCAGGCCGGCGAGCTCTGGAGGCTGCGATCAGCCGCGGGGCAAGCGGCCGCGCCTGCGCCACCGCTGGCCCCCGCCGCCGCCGCCGCCGCCGCCGCCGTCACCGCACCACCCTCCCCAGAGCCGGCCGGCGCCGCCCCCGCCGGCGCCTGCGCGCCCGCCACGCCCACAGCTGCCGCCGTGGCGGCCGCCGCTGCTGCAGCCCCTGGCGACGAGGCCGTGGCCGTGGCGGCGCTCGCCGCCGCCACCAGCGCGTTCACGGCGCGCGAGGCCGCGGCCAGGTCGTAGCCCGCCGCAAGCAGCGCCCGCGCCACGTCCAGGTGGCCGGCCCGCAGCGCCAGGTCCAGCGCCGAGCGCCCGCACGCCTCGGTGCTGTGCACGTCCGCGCCCGCCGCCAGCAGCAGCTGCACCGAGCCCGCCGCGCCCGAGCGGGCGGCGGCGCGCAGCGCGCGGCTCTTGGCGTCGCGGCCGTAGCCGCCGCGCGCCAGCAGCAGCCGCAGCGCGCCCTGGCCGTCGCGCTCAGCCACTGCGGGGTGTGTGGGTGTGGGCAAGGCAGGGCCGCGGCGTTCAGGTGGAGGTTGATTGGGCAGCTGCGGCGGCGCTACCAGCAGTAGCGCACGAGTCCGTGCGCCGTGCACAGCGCGCACGGGCCCCGCAGGCTGACAATGTGGTGCAAGGAGCGGAGGAAGGGTGGTCACCCCGCCCGCTCAGCGCACCTGTGTACAGCGGGCGGCTGTAGAAGCCGCGCGGATCCGCGCCCGCGTCCAGTAGCATTGTCATCAGCCGCAGGATGCACTCCTGGGACGGCCCCGCGCCCGCCGCCAGGCCGTTGGCTCCACCTCCAGCTCCCGCCGCACCTCCAGACGCAGAGCCGCTAGCATCAGCGCCAGGGCCGCCGGCGCCGGTGCTGCCGGGTGTGCTGCTGCCGCTCAGCTCGCAGGCCGCCTGCAGCGCCGCGCTGTCAAATGCGGCCGCGTCCGCCCCGGCCGCGAGCAGCACGCGCAGCAGCGCCTCCTTGCCCGTCTCCACCGCCGCGATCAGTGCCCGGCGGCCGCCCACCGAGTGGACCACCGCACCGGCGCCCAACAGCATCTCGGTTATCGCAACAGCTGCGGCTTCGGTGGGGCCGCGCGCGGCGGCGCAGAGCGCCACGCTGTCGTCCGCGGCGGCGTGACGGCCGGGCACCGGCGCCGCCAGCAGCGCCGCAACCACGGCCACGTGGCCGTGCGACGCGCTGTCCAAAATGGATTGCAGCAGGTCCGCGGCGGCAAGCTTCGGAGCGAGAGCTTGGAGTGCATGCCGCACGACTGATAGGTGGCCCACACGCGCTGCGGACAGGGGATGTGAGAGGGCAGGGTCAGTGGGGGACATGGAATGGGGTGTTGCAGAGGGTGTTGCAGAGCTAGAACTAGAAGGCTGCGCCAGCGTGACCGTTCAAGATACCAAGAACAAGTAAGATGGCAGGCTTGCACGCCAGGGCCCGCAGTCACTCGTCCGCACCTCCCAAACACAGCACTTGGGCAGACAGGCCGCATCCGCAGGCCGCAAGCAGCGTCAATAGCGACAGGACGTTGTGCTCTTCCCATTGCAGGTGGTTCAGCACCGTCACGTAAGCGCCGACCATCGCAGCGCGCGAGGGCGAATAGCGCGAGATGAAATAGAGCGCTGCCGTCGATGGTCTATGAAAAGAACGAACGAACTTCGCGCGTAGCTCCTGGCAAGCCCCATATGCCCCAAACCCTCCTGCTCCTGCTAGCATCAGAATTCTCTCCTGCAGCTCCTCAGGGAGCGCAAGGAACCGGCTATGAACGAGCCCGCCCGCCGTGTCAGCTGGCGCCAGCACTTTGGGATTCGCCATTTTTAGTATGTGCTGGTGTCAGAGTGCTGATATCACGAACTCAATGACAGCGAGCTTGTCGGGTTGGTCACAGGCATGTAGCTAGCTGGGTCAACGCGAAGCCGCAGCGCGAGCAGGTATTGACGTAACAAGCGATGTTGAGCGTATTACAAAGTATTGATTACTGTAAGGAAGGCATGGGTGGTACTGGGCGGTGGTCTAGCGCCCTGACAACCTGCCAACCCACTGCGATTGCAGCCGATGCCGCCAGAGCCCGCCACGCGGCTCACCTGCCCGCCTCATTCCGGGCTAGCCAGCAGTCATGCCACAGGAATTGCACCAAGGCGGGTCTTTCCCTACCATACAGCAAACCATTCACTCGCCGTATCAGGTACCCCGCCGCCACCAGCTAGCGCCAGCTAGCGCCAGCTACCACCGCGCAACCAACTCCACCAATCTCCGTCGAGGGGGAACTGCTGGCGCTGCAGGCTATGTATGCCGAGGACCTGGGCGTGCACCTTGATCGCATGGGGTTTGAGTGTTTGACCCCCAGAACCTGCGGAACTCGCACCATCCAGCGGCCGCCGCCCACCGCCGCCGCGGCTCCCATGCAGGACCGGGTTTGGCACGCTGAGTCACACGCACTGAGTCAGCCGACAGGCACCAGCAACAACCTACCGCTCAGCACAGCACACACAGCAGAGCCAGGGGGGGTATGCAGCAGCGGCAAACCGCAGACACGACATCACACGACACGCCGGCCCCCCCGGCGCTGCCGCCTCACGACTGCGCGGTGAACATGTCCTCCACGCGCACCGGCATCTCCAGCACCGGCGTGGCCGCGAAGCCCTCCAGCGCGCGGAAGGCACCCACAGCGCCCGCCTCCACCATGTCCACCACCTGCGCGCACGTGCACCGTGTCGTACCGCAGCACAGCAGCACAGGCGCGCAGCAGCGTGCGGTTCCACACAGTGGGGGGGCAAGGAGTCAGCGCAGCCAGGTATCCCAGATTCGAGGCTCGTTGGGCCGCAGAGCGCTTGGAGGCCTAGTACACATGCGCCGGGCGGAAGCCAGCGGAGGCTGCACACGCGTCACTCCGGCAGTGCAGTGCAGTGCGGCGCGGCGCTCACCACGCAGCGCTGCGCCCGCCGGTCCTTGCCGCCCCCGAACAGCGTCTGCATCCGCCGGCTGTACACCTCCTGCCGGGGGGCGGGGGTTGGGAGACTGCAATGAGCGCACGAGCCCGCTTGGCGGTGGGGAGCAACGCGGGCCCGGACACACGTGAACAGGAACGCCTCCACGGACCCCCGTCAACTCGCTGGCTAGCTACCTTGGAGGGCGGCAGTTCGTACTCCACCACCAGCGACACGCCCACAGGCAGGAGCTCCTTGGGCAGCGCCTGAGGCCGCGAACCGGGGCGTTCAACGGCTGGCTTTGCGTGCGGTAGGCACCGTGAGCAGCGCCGCGGCGGCATAACATGCATACCCCTACAACCCAACAGCGCCCCAACCTGCGCCGCTCAAAAGTCCGCTGCCCCCGCCCCCACACCTTCAGCGTGACGTCTGTGGTGGCCAGGACGGACGGCAGCTGCTCCACCTCCCGAGCCGCACCGGCATCCAGCCCGCCGCGTTCCCGCAAGCTCCCTGCAAACAGTTGAGGCACAAACCAAACCCCGTGCCCACACATATGAGTGCGTAGTCCTAATCATCCTTGGAGACGGCTCCAGCAACGCTGGGCAAAGCAATCCTCGACCTCCCACCCTGCCTTTACACGACCGGCCTCCGCGGACGCACCTGCCTCACCACCGTCTGCTGGCCCCGCCGCTCCGCCACCGCCTGTTGACGGCCCTGCCGAGCCGGGCGCCGCGGCCGGTGGCCCGAAGGCCCCTCTTCGGAAGTTGCTGAGCGCCAGTTCGCGCTCCTTTTCCGTCAAGTCGCTGTGCTGCGCGGGTTCGGATGGAGGGATGGACGGCGGGCGCTCGGCGGGTCAGGGGTTTTGCGCGTTCCAGTCGCATTGCGCGGAGCGACCCAGATACGGTAGCCCCTGGCTGACTTTCATACCCTTCCCCTCCTCGTGGTTTGTGTCGCCCGCTGGTGCCGCACTCACAATAGCCGTGACCGCGAAGGCCCGTGTCTGCAGCAGCGCATGCACGACCGCGTCCAGTGTGTCACGAGAACTGTGTGCACAAGCAGCAGGCGGCGGGCGGCAGGGCGGCGGGCAGGGCGCCATGAGTGGGTGCTGGGTGCTGCGGCGCGGGCTGCTGCACGCATGCCTGCGTGCGCGGCTGCGCGGCGTGCCCGTGCCCGTGCCCGTGCCCGTGCCCGTGCCCGTGCTCGTACGACGTGCATGGGGCTCAGCGGCACGTCGTCACACACCTGCAGCAGATGGCTAGGTGTCGCCGGTTGGTGGTCGCCTGCAGCGCCTGCAGCAGCTCAAGCAGCGTGGCCTGCAGGGTGGCGTGTGGGCGCGGCGCGCTGCTCGTGGCGCTCGGTGCCAGGCAACCCAACGAAGTAACAGCAGCAGCGTCTGACAGTTTCGCATGCCTCCGCAGCTGAACTTTGCCCCTGAAGCCTTCCTTGTCGCGTCCACCCTATCTTCCAGCAACGTGGCCGGTCCAGCGGGCCGGCCAGCAGGCGGTCCCAGCCGGCCTCCAATTAGGCCGCAACCGCATTGCTGCCCCCGCGCACGCACGCACGCACACACGCACGCACGCACCAGCTTGGCGTCCCTGTTGCCCACTGCTGCATAGTAGTGGTGCAGGCCTACAGGGCCCACAACGTCCGCAGCCATGGGGCCGGCTGTGCTTAGAGGCTGAGCCGAGGCGCGGGCAGCGGGAGGACTAAGCCGGAGGTGACACGCGTGGCAGTCGGTAGCGTGAAACTTTTACGATGTATTGTGTCTATATGCGTGCCTTTAAAGCACATTATGCATGCTGCGCGTCCAGCCAGGCCGCAGGCGTGCACTAACCAGAGTTGCAGTTTTGGCGCGACCTAGTGCATTTAGGCCCGACCGCTGTGGGGAACTGCCATTGAAATTACTGATATCTACACCTGCACACCCGCAATGCAGAAACGCGCGGCGTGCAGTCTACGTGTAAATCGTTGGCATGGGGGCAGGTAACGCCCGCATCGACTGCGACGAGTTTGCCGAGCTTCTCCCCGCACACACTTGCGCAGCCCTTGTCACGCTTGTCCCTACTTCTTACCACCCCACTTTAACAAGCCAACATGCTGTGCCGGACTGTCGCGCCGACCAGGCCTGTGGGCGTTGCCCGCAGCGTCCGCTCCGTTCGCCCTTCTCTAATTGCGCGCGCGACTCCCACGAAGGCCGCCGCTTCCACCGTGGAGAAGAAGGCTGAGCCCGAGGGTGCGTGGATTCCAACATGCTTTTCCTAAACGCGAGCAGGCAGCGATCGCGCAAGGCTCATGCGGCGGGCGTTGCCCCCATATAATTGCAGTTGAGGAGGAGTTCGATGGCCCCGAGGTCAACCCCAGCACCCAGGAGGTGAGGCAGCGTCCGGCTCGAGCGCCTGCAAGTTCTGCTGTCGCCGGGCTCACCGCTTGGTCAATTGACTGCAGGTTGCTGCCTTTATCAACACTCTGTGCAATGACACCGAGATCGCTGAGATGCACCTGAAGGTGCGCAGGCTAAGGCTGCTTCTGCGGATTTGCTTGCGTGGATGCTGGCGCTTTTCCTTTTCAGCCTCGCTTAGCGGTGACACAGCCGTGAGGCCGCGGGATTACTGAGTGCAATTTCTATTGTCTCATTGGCAGATGGGCAGCTTCGAGCTGAAGGTCAAGCGCAGCGTGTCCGGCGGTGCCCCCGTCTACGCGCACGCGCCCGCGGCCGCCCCCGCGGCGCCTGCCCCCGCGGCGACTCAGTCTGTGGACGCGCCTGCCCCCACTGTGGAGGACACCGTGGATGAGTCGCTGGTGTACGTGAACGCGCCCAAGGTGCGGGGAGGCGGGCTTCTACTTGTCGGCGACCTGCTCCGGGGTGTGCGGGGTGCGGGGGTCGCCGAGCGTTTGGAGCTGCAGTAGGTTCGAGGCACGGTGTTACGGGGGCGACGGGGCGCTGCCATGCACGTGCGCCCCGAGTTTCATACCACGGGACATTATGGTTTGACCACGAAGGCTGGGGCGGGGATGGCCTGGCTCCATGTGGGTCTGTCGTGCGGAGTGCGTGACGCAGGCAAGGGGCAGGTGTGTATCAACGCGGGAGCCGCGGGCCGGGCGACATGCGCCGCACACACAGCCTGCAAGTGACTACTCGGGGAGGACCTGCAGACCTCAAAGGTGGTCAGGGCAAACTTGAACACTTCGGTGCATGCGTTACAGCCAACAATGAGGGCGCTCTTTTCCTCACACCCCACGGCGGCATGCACACGCATTGACGCGCGCGACAGCTGCGATGTCGGAGCGGCACTAGATCCACAGTCCAGGGTTCTGGCTGTCGGACCCGCGGCGACCCACGCCCCCATTCCTTGCTGGCGCTTTGTCCTGCCTGCGTCACCCGCCTGCATCGCTGCCGCCGCCGCTGCAGGTC
Organism: Chlamydomonas incerta; assembly: GCA_016834605.1. Classification (NCBI taxonomy): domain Eukaryota; kingdom Viridiplantae; phylum Chlorophyta; class Chlorophyceae; order Chlamydomonadales; family Chlamydomonadaceae; genus Chlamydomonas; species Chlamydomonas incerta. Next base: position 4,237,988 of record JAEHOC010000002.1, on the reverse strand, counting down.
GGCGTGTTCCGCCGCGGCAAGTACGCGGGCGGCAAGCGCGTGGGCAAGGGCAACCTGATCGAGGTGGTGAGTTGGCGGAGCTGCGCACCCGGTCCGCGGCTGTGGTTGCCGTGTCTGAGCGTTCACTGTGCGCGTGCACACACACTGGGCTGTGATCGGCCCGAAGGGGCGGGGTCCGCGCGGGAGCGTCTGCTGCAACGCGTGCACAGTTGTGGCTTGAGCGCTTGGCGGACAGGGAAGCGCAGTCATGGGCGGAGTGGTGGTCCTAGGCACCTAAACGGCACCCGGCACCTTGGCACCCGTGCTTTGTCCCGCTGCCAGGGCGCTCAAGTCAAGAAGGGGCAGGCCATCGGCTACGTGGAGCAGCTCGGCACGTTCGTGGAGGTCCGGGTGAGTCGCGGCGGCAGAGCCGGTGTTGACAGCGGTGGTGGAGGCGGGTCGATGTGGGAGGGTGGGTGGTGGGCTTGACGCAACGTGGGGGGAGGGGCCTGGAACAGCGCGTGCACAGCAGCGTACACGCGAGCGGTCGAGAGTGCGCACTGCAGCCGTGCTCGTGCTCCAGGTCCCGCCGCGCAGGGCATGCTCGGAAAGCGAGGCTGCGCCGCTGTCACACGCCACTCCGCGCGCCTCACGCCGCCAGCACCTCCTTCCCCCTGCTATCCTGCGCGCCTCTGCAGTGCCCCATCGCCGGCGAGCTGGTCAAGGTGCACGTGGAGGACGGCAAGCCGGTGGAGTACCAGCAGCTGGTGGCCGAGGTGGCGCCCTTCTTCGGCGGCCACATCATCGGCGACAGCAAGTACGCGTAAGCGTTCCCCGCGCCCCACACATAACCAGAGCACTTGCGGAAGCGGCTTCTCAGCCAGCTGTTTCGGGGAGCTTGACAGGGGGCTTGAAGAGCAATGTAGCTTTGTAATGTTGGAGGAATAAGGCTTGTCGTTGGTGGTGGCGGATGCGTGGGTGGGTGGGCGGGCGGGCGGGCAACCTGGCCTGGCTTGGGGGAGCACGGCGCCCGCAGTTGCGCTGGTGGTGTGCCGCTGACTGGCGCTCGGGCCGATTTTGTTAATTCAGGTGGTGAGCAGCTGGCGGCGGCAGGACCGCCATGGGTACGTGTGTGCGTGTTGTTGGCCGTGAGGTGGGTGTGCGGTGCACTGGTCACGGCAGACTCAAGTCTGCAGGTGTTCGTCCGTGTCGGGTTTGCACGCCTGCGCCAACGCCGCGGTTGCAAGCGGGCATGGCTGCAGCACGCAACCCTCACGCTACGGGCAGAGGGCAAAGGTTAGGTAGAGGCAGCAGATGAATGATGTTGGCTGACAGGCTACTCGGATGCTGCACTGCGATGTGGCTGGCATGAATGGGATGACTGCTGGATGAGATGGAAGGCTGCTGCGCTTGATGGGGCGAGTCTCGGAAGGGGATACCGTAATAGCGCCACTGGTCCCCAGTGGCCCAGCCCCCGCTTGGCTGTGAAGAAAGGTGGACATGAAGTGTACGGGTCGCGCGTTGACATGCGCGACAGTTTTGCATTGTAAGCTTAAAGTGTGAGCCCAAGTGAGGATGTGTAGGGGCTATGCCGGGGTGTCAGCGTCGCAGTGGCGTGTCATTTCAGTGGTCCACGCGCCCACGCTGGACGTCTGCACAATCTTCGCCAGGTGACCAGCCAGGCACATGCACTAGGTGGCATGGGCTACCATAAAAGCGGGCAGCGCCCGCGGGGGTGAGCCGCTGTTGGCAAGGCGGCGGGCTTCGTCCCGGGGGCACGCATGGGGGCGCGTGGGGCGCGGCCTGGTCGCGGCGAAGGTGTCACCAGTCACCTCCGAACATCTACTCAAGGGTCTGCTGCATGTATTCCTGCTGTGTGAGTGATCAGAGGGCGTTTCGAGCTTCGAAGTGGACCGTATTCGGAATTGGGCTGACTGAACTTTTCCCATGCAATTGGCGCGCGTTGAAGCGACTTAAGCAGCGGCCAGCGCCTTCCTTCTGTTTATCGGCATAACGTAGATAGCATAATCGTGCTAACTGTTGCAACTCGAGCCCAACGCAAAGCCCAACGCACAGACTTTCAGAGTAAAACGAGTCTTCTTCCGCTTCCCCGGTGAAGGCATACCGTCGCCCCGGGTTTAGCACACATTAATTAAGATGGCGCAAGAGGCGATGGCTCAGGCCATCATCGAGCAGACGGTGGTGAACCTGGCGCGACAGATGGAGCAGCAAGTCGACCGCGAGCTCAATAAGCTCGACAACCTCGGCGACGACGACATTGAGGCAATTCGGCTAAAGCGCGTGGCTGAGATGAAGAAGCGGCAAGAGAAGATGAAGGAATGGGTGGCACGCGGGCACGGCGAGTACAACGAGATTCATTCAGAGCAAGACTTCTTCAAGGAGATGAAGGGAGAGGAGCGCATGATTTGCCACTTCTACCGCGAGAACTGGCCGTGCAAGGTGGGTGTTGCCCCGCGTCCCCCCTCGGCCCGCTGCGCCAGTCCGGTCCACTACGGCGGTGCTGGTCACCTGCGTCACCCGCGTGCTCGCACACGCACGCCCTAGACTGCCTCTCGCCTCTCACCGCACGCTGCATGTTTGGCGCCTGGATTCAATCACCTAACGCCGGCGTGGCTCACCTCGTTTCAGGTCATGGACAAGCACCTATCGATCCTGTCCAAGAAGCACTTGGAAACGAAGTTCGTCAAGGTGAGGGCGGGCGGAGGCTGGGCTGGGAATTGCAGTGGTTCCCCAGCTGCCAAGGGTATGTGCCCTGTGCGCCATGGCGGTCTGCAGGTGCCCCTAGGTCTTGCCCGTTGCTTGCAAGCTGCCGCGCTGCTGCTCCCCCCGCTGATGCGTCGCGGTCCTCAAGCGCACAAGCCCCAGCACCGCAACCTCTCACCTCTGCCTCCCCTCTGCCTCCTCTCTGCCTCCCCGTGCACAGCTGAACGCGGAGAAGGCTCCGTTCCTGACGGACCGGTTAAAGATCTGGATGCTGCCCACGCTGGCGCTGATCCAGAACGAGAAGACGATCGACTACGTGGTGGGCCTGGACCAGGTGCGGCGGGCCGGCGGGTCGTGTCGTGCGCGCCCTTGGCGCACCAGTCCGCTTGGGGGGCGGGGAACGTCAGTCCATCTAGGGGGGCGGGCAGACGTGTTGTATGCGTGAGGGAGTCAGAGAGTGAAGTATGCACTGGAGGAGCGTGGGCGATGGGACACGTGCCCAGGCGGGGCTGTCACCACCAGCCGACGCGGTGGGCAGCCAGTTGCCAGCGGTGGTGTCACACCTGGATTGCATGGCAGGGTGGAGGGGGCTGAGTTGCTGAGCCACGGAGAGCTGTGTCAGGGACGCGACACTCAATCGAGCTGTGCCAAACCCAACACTCGCCCGAGGCACCCCTCTCTCCGGGGGCACCGCAAAAGCATGGCGCCTGTCGTTGCCGCATTCTTACACTTGCCTCCTCGTGCATGTGGCTCCACCTGCAGCTGGGCGGCAAGGACGACTTTGAGACGTCGGTGCTGGCGGAGCGGCTCGCCAAGAGCGACATGATTGACTACGACTGGAGCGCGGGCGGCAAGGCGGCGGCGGCGGCGCCCAAGGGCATCCGCAAGGGCGGCTCCAAGTCGTACAAGAAGACGGAGTCGGACGAGGACTCCGACTTCGACGACTAGGGAGCGCTGGCCAGTGGACGTGCGACCAGCTGGCGCGGGATGCCTGGCGCGGGACGACGGAGCGGCGGATGGCGCTGGACGGGAGGGCCGGGCTGGCTGGAGCTGGAGGTGCTGGAGGGTGCGGAGTTTAGCTGACGGGGACGGGGATGATGCATTAGGGATGAAGGACGAGGGTGGCCGGCTCAGGGGCGCGCGAGGGCTGTAGTGCTTGTATTAAAGCAGAATGGCGGGGGCTTGTTTGGAAATGAAGAAGCGAAGCCCCGGCATGGTGTAGCTTCGGCGTTTGACACTGCCTGTGCAACCGAATGCAGTACAACTGAACTACCGTATATGTTTGACTGTATGACCTGTTGGACATGAGTGTGCCTCACAGACAAAACTCTGACGTCAGCATGACAGGCTGCGCTGTTGCCGTCCTGGTATGTAGGTGGTGGTGGACTGGTGGCGTGCGGATACATAGGATGTAAACGGGACGGCACCCAGATTCGCTAGGATGACCATGACGAAAGCGCGGCGGCCAAGATCCGGCGCTGTCATGTAAGTCGCGTGTCCGTGCAGTATCAACTGAGCTGAATGAGCAGGACAGGGAGTGGCGGTGGACAACGAATGATTGAGCGAATCGAGTACATATCCATGACCGGCAGATCGATCGGCCGTGCGTGAGACTGGGCAAGGCTACCAAGGGCGCCCGTGGCGTAATGCCAACAATCAATAATGTTGAGACGGGCTGTGCTACGTGGAACAGCATGTCGCACTGTAAATGTCCAAGATGAATTCTCCCACAGCGCTTCGAGCCTCCTTTACTCCCGACGCACGTTTCCGGCCTACCGTACGCACCTCCGGAATCGAAGGAGTTAGTGGGCCGCATAAAGCTATGTAACATGCTCATGCCTACCCATGAGATCCAGCTCAGTCGAGTCATAGAAAGTCACACCAGTAATCAGCCACACAATCCTTCAGCGACGTGGGCGCATCATGCAGCGCTCTGCAGGCCCGCAATCCTGCTCACAAGTCACCCAGCAGCCCCAGCCGCTCCGTCAGCATCATGCCGTCACCCACACCCCACACCTGCGTTTGCGCGTCCTCCTGCCACAGCTGCGCCTCTGAACCGGCATCAAACGCCGGCGCCGGCCCGGGTTGGCCCCGGCCGTTGCCCATCTGCAGCAGCTCGCCCCCAGGTACCGCGCCAGTCCTGCCGGCGCCCGCGCCCGCGTCCCCGCCTGCTCCCCCTGGCCCAGCGCGGCCTGTCGCTGCGCACGCGCCTCCGCCGCGCCCACCCGGCTGGGCCGCGAGGCCGCGCTCTTCCTCCGCCACCATGGCCCTCAGCGTCTCCAGCAGCCGCTCCGTCGCCGCCACCTCCTCCCGCAGCGCCCGCAGCCGCGCCTGCCGCTGCTCGCGCGTGGGCTGCGCGCCAGGGGCACCGCCGCCCTCGCCGGCCTGCTCGCCCGCCACCTCCGCGGCCTCCGCCGCAGCCAGGGCTGCCGCCGCCGCTGCGTCGGCGGCCTCCGCTGCAGCGCGGTCCTCCTCTAGCAGCAGCGCAAGCAGCTCCGGCGTCTCGTAGTTACGTGGATCGTCCAGCAGCGAGGCGCCGGCAGGTGGTGCCGCGGCAGCAGCAACCGCACCCGTTCCACCGCCGGGTGCTTGCTGCGGCCGGCCGTGTGGCGCACTGGCCCCTGCGCTGCATGGGCCTGCGCCGGCAGGTGACGCCGTCTGTCGCGTGCGTGCCGGCACAGCGTCACCTGGAGCGGCCCGACTGGCCACACCCTCCAGCACAACGTGCAGCAGTTGCTCGTGCTGCTGCCGCTGCTCCTGCAGCTGCTGCCGCTGCTGCAAGCATTGCCGCGCCTGCACCGTCGCCTCCGCCGCCTCCATCTTCAGCGGGCCGAAGTCAACTACCACCGGGCCCGCCGAGGCCGCCGCTGCATAAAGATCCTGCCCCTCAGGCAGGCGCCCCGTGCCCACGTCCGGCCAGGCTCCAACCAGGCTGACCGCAGCCGGCGTAGGTGCACCCGTGCGAACGAGACAAGTGCCGTCCCAGGACCGTGACCGCTTCAGCACCGGCGCCGCAGCGCCCCTGCTGGCGTGCAGTAGTGCGGGCGGGCGCGCCGGCCGTGGCACGTCCCGAGGCGGCACCGCCCCACGCACGTGCCCGTGCCCAGGCCTACCGTGGGGCCCGGCCTGCCGGCGGCCCGGTGCTCCCCCTGGGCTGTTGCGGCAGGGGTAGGCGTACAGCTCTGTGAGGGCCCGCTGCTCTGCCAGTACCAGCGCGGACGGTGGCTCCGGCGGTGAAGCAGCCGCCTGTGCCCCTGCTGGCATGGTGGTGGTGGCGTCTGCAATCCCCATGCTTCGTGGTCCCTGAGCCTCAGCCATGCCATAGCTGCCAAGGCCGTTTGTGTCGGCGGCGGCTGGGCAGGTGCCAGGTCCAGCGGACGTGCTCGGGCTTGCTGACCTGGAGGGAGGCCACGGCACGTGAACCCCAGGACGTGACTCGCCGCCACTGGCTGAAGCGGCGGCCTCCAAGGAGAATGCCGCTGCTGCCGCCGCTGCAGCCGCCGCTTGTGGCGCGGCCAGGTTAGGAGCTGGCGGCCGCGAGCCCCAGGAGCTGGTCGCTGGTGTGGGACCGGCCTGAGCGGTCGGCGGTGAGGCCGAGCCGCCCGGTCCTGCCCGTGGGTGACTGGATCCGCTGCTGTGGGGACGCGTACCCGCGAGCATGCCGCTGCTGGCTTGTGGGCAGCTAGCGGTGGGCTGCGGCTGCTGCTGGTGGTGGTGGTGGTGGTGGTGGTGCTGCTGCTGCTGCTGCTGCTGCTGTTGGTGGGGCGGCTGGTCCCAACCGCTAGCCTGCTGCTGTGCCTGCTCGTGCGGGCGGGCGTGTGCCATCGGCGCTGCCGTTGGCGCATGAGGCGCTGATGTGGTGGGCATGGGCGCATGCCCCTGCCTCCCACTGCCCCATTGATGCTGGTGCTGATGCTGGTGCTGCTGGTTGGGTGGGTAGGGCGGCGGCGGGCCCTGTCTGTGGCTGTGCCCCGGCTGCTGGATGCAGTGCGCGGGCGCAGCAGGCCGCGCTGCCGTCAGGGCTCCCATCCACAGCTCACATGGCAGCGGTGCTGGTGGCGGCGGCCGCCCCGCCGCCCCGGGTGGTGGCGGCGCACCGGCCGCACCAGCGGCATAGCTGCCGCCACCCGACGAGGCGTCGGCGGCGGCCCGGGCGCCAGCTGCCCCCGTTGGTCCAAGACCCCGCTGGTGGTGCTGCTGGCCAGCGTGCAAGCCGTGGTCAGGTGCGGCCGGGCCGGCGGCCGGCGCGGGCTGCTGCTGGCTAGGCTCTGCCGCAACAGGACCGACGTCCCCGACTGCGGACTCGCAGCTCTGCAGGATGATGCCGGCATTGAGGCGGATCTTCTTGCGCGGGCCTGCGCGTCAGGCATATGAGCTTGCCGTCGTCAAAAGCGGTTGGCCATTCTAAGGAGGCCATCGACCTACCGTATGTACTGGTGATGCTAGCAGCACAAGCGGGCCACTGCACACTGCATGCTTCATGCGTAATTCACTGTGTCACGTAGTACGTACCGAGTGGCAGGCCCAGGGCCGCCAGCGCCGCATCATCCAGCTGCGCCAGCGAGCGGGCGTCATGGCCGGCGCGCGCGAGCTGGTCGTGGTACTTGTCAATGCGCAGGTACTGCAGACAGGTGGATAGATGGAGAGGCCAGGTGCGGATGTGGTGTCGGATGCGTGCGTTTGCAGGCCCAGCAAGGCGGGAGAGGGGGATTCAGTGCAGCGAGGCGTGGAATGGTGCTGTGCCTTCGCTCGCACCTGCAGCCACGCCCGCAGCGAGTTGCCCGCCATCCTTTGAGATTAAGCCCTCACATAGCCCCACAAGCAAATGTGGATGCAAGGGGGACGCAAGGTATCGCGGGAACAAGAACTTGGGCAATGCTCGGTTCGGGCGACAGGACAGCTGGGGCAATGTTTTAAAGCCCTGAGCGGACAGATTTCATGGATGCAGGCATATGGAAGGGTTATTAGATAAATTTATCTCCCACGGTGCAATTCGGTGGATCCACCCAGTCCATGCACACGCGATGGGCCCAACGAATTTGGGCTGGCCGACTGCAGAAAGTTGCGCCCGTGCAGTGTGAGTTTTTATCGGCCCCGTGCCGTCCACCAGTCACTTGTCTATCGTCTGAGGCGCTAAGGCGTTGGAAAGCGGCCCACCTCAACCCATCAAGCACCATGAACGCCACTATGCAGCGCAGCTCCGTTGCCGGCCGGACCAGCGGCAAGGTAGGCCTTGTAGATGTGTCCGTATTGCGACTTGCAGCCGCGCATCTGGGCAGCGACGTGGCCTCCTGGTTGCCAGCCCTCCGCGGTCCCTCCTGTGCAAGCGCTGTGCCGACCAGCTGCAGAAAACGCGTCTGGGGCATTCACGTGTGCTTGTTGTGCGCGGCTAAGGATGAGCGACGACAATTTGTTGGGCAATCGGTCCAGCTCGGTCCATACATCATCCCGTCCTACTTTGCTTGCAGGTGGCCACCACGGCCCGTGCCTCGTCCCTGGCTCGCTCTCGCCTGCCGATTGCTGGTCGCGTCGCCCGCCGGTCGGCCGTGACTGTTCGGGCGGTCGCCGAGCCTGCCGTGGTGGACAAGGCGGTGGTCGATGCCTCGACGAAGCCTGTGCCCAGCGGTGGCGACCCCTGGGAGGACGAGAAGTGGACCAAGTACAAGTGAGTACCGTGGATAATTTGCCATAGCGGGAAGCGGGTTCGCCACAAAGTGAGCGCGCCCACCGAGCACCCCCCGCCACTGGGCGGTACCGCGCGCCCGGCTGTGTGAATCACAACAGTACTGTACCCGTTCCGCCGTAGTCGACATACTCCTCCCCTCCACCTTAGCCGTCTGCTGCCGACAGCGCAGCCCAGCAGCCGCCACCTGCCTGCCGCACGAACCTCACCCGCCCACCCGCCCTCTGACCTGCCCTCCACCTGCCCTCACCTGCACAGGTGGACGGTGTACCGCGGCGTGGCGTACGACCTGACGCCGTACCTGGCGCGCCACCCCGGCGGCCGCTGGCTGCTGAACCTGGCCATCGGCCGCGACGCCACCGCGCTGTTCGAGTCGTACCACCTGCGGCCCGAGGTGCGGGCGCGTGGGTGGGCGCGAGGCCGTGTGGGCGTGTGTGTTGGGGGTGCGCCAGCCTGGGCGGTTGGGGCTGTGCGGCGCTGGCGCAAGGTTGCGGCGCCGTTGCGGCGGTGCCGGCTGGGTGCTCGCCTTGGGCGGGGCCGGGGGCTTGGGTGCGGGAAGGAAGGCCGCGGCGCAGGGCTCCGCCGGCGGAGTTTGCGAGATCGGGCTGGGTCGGGTCGGGTCGGGCCCGGGCTGGACAACAAGTGGGGGTTTGGAGCTCAGGGATGGCCCCGGAGCCCGGACACACATGCCGGCCCGACCCTTGTCTTGTCGGGATGTGGATGCTTGCGGGCAAGCGTGAGGCCCACCGCCAGCACCTCTTGCGCTGACAGCTGGCTCTGCCCCGCTCCTCCCGCTCCCGCCTGTGTGCCCCGCCCCCCAGGTGGCCGCCGCGCAGCTGAAGCGGCTGCCGGTGCTGGCCGACTTCCCGGTGGAGGCGGTGCCGCCCTCGCCGCGGCCCAACGACTCGGAGCTGTACAACGCCATCCGGTGCGTGTAGAGGCTTGGGGTGGTGGGGTGGGTTTACTGTGAACCAATCCCGTAAGGAAATATCAGCGCTGCAAGGAGAGCTACTGGTGGGGTGGGGTATGGTGGGGGGCTCTGTGGGCGTGCGAGGGGCGTCGCAGCAGCGGCAGCCGGCTGGGGCGAGGGATGGAGCATGTATCGAGATGTAGATCGGAGGCGCTCGCAGCTCAGAGGGGAGCCGAGGGGCGGTAGCGGCAGAGACGGTGCAGGTGGAGGTGGCGTGGTCTGAAAGCAGAGGAGTTAAGACTAGAAAGTTAAGGGGAGAGAGGAGAGGGTAGGCGCAGTAGGGCAGGGTTGGAGGAGGGTGGGCGCGAACGGCACAACGGCGGGGTGGCTGGGATGCATGTAGTCTGGCACGGCGACCCCATCGCCCCAGGTCAAACGATCCACAGCTTTCAGCCCCTGCGTGCTGAGTGCTGACCTGACCGCGCCACCACTCCCTCCCCCCCTTAGTGAGCGCGTGCGCTCCGAGGTGTTCAAGGGCAGCGAGGTCAAGGGCGCGCACCGCTCCGGCAGCGAGGGCGCGGCGTTCGCGGTGCTGGGCTACGCCGCCGCCATGTACGCGCTGTACACCTACGAGTGCAACCCGCTCACCGGCGCGCTGCTGGGTGGGTGGCGCGCGGCGCGGGGCGGCGGGGGCGGCTGGGCTGGGGCGGGGGTGGAGGGGAGGGGCGGAGGGCAGGGGGAGGGGAGGGGAGGGGATGTGCATGGAGATTGGGCAGAGGGGCCTAAGGGGCGGGTCGGAGAGCAAGGGACCGGTGAGGGCGTGGGTAGGGCGTGGGTAAGGCGTGGGTAAGGCGTGGGTAAGGCGTGGAGATGGGAGGTGGTGTGGGGGCGGTGTGTAGCTAGCCCTGGCGGTGTCCAGGTCGTGCCTGCGTGAACGCCCCGCGCCGTCTCTTAACCCCCGCGCCGCCACACACACGCGCGCCCGCGCACAGGCCTGGGCGGCGCCTGGATCGGCCTGACCATCCAGCACTGCGGCAACCACGGCGCCATGTCCACCAACCCGGTGGTGAACAACCTCATGGGCCTGACCAACGACCTGGCGGGCGGCTCCAGCCTCATGTGGCGCTACCACCACCAGGTACGCGCGCCCGGCGGAAGGCGAGGGGGCGGCGGCGGCGGTGTGTGGAGGGGTGCAGCGGAGCGGGGGCGGGCGGAGTCAGGGGGCTGCAGCGGAGGGGGGCTGGTGGGAGGGCGCATGGAGCTACAAGCGCCGTGGAGGCGCGGATACTGGGGTTGGTGGGTACTCGTGGCGCGTGGCTGGCGCTGGGAGTCTGGGATCGGGGCGGGGGAGCCCGCGGGTTGGGGCGGGAGGAGCGGGGCGGAGCGAGTGCCGGGATGCGGCGCCGGAGTAACACGAGGAGCAGGTGGATCCCGTGGCGCGGGATAATAGCGGCCGGCTGGAACGCACTGACGCACCGGCGCCCTGTCTGTGGCCTTGTGCCCGCCGCCGTCCGCCGTCCGTCCGCCTCAGGTGTCGCACCACATCCACTGCAATGACGACGCGCTGGACGAGGACGTGTTCAGCGCCTTCCCGCTGCTGCGCTTCGACGACCGGCTGCCCAAGGCCTGGTACCACCAGTTCCAGCACGTCTACATGTGGGTGCTCTTCCCCTTCCTGCAGCTGGTGTTCCAGGTGCGGCCGGCCGGGGGGCGGGGGGCTGGAGGGGCGGGGGGCTGCTGGGAGGGAGTGTTGCAGGGATTAGAAAGTGTCGCAGGTGGTTGGGGAGACGGGGTAAGGCGGGTAGGCTCGTGGCCTCGGCAGGGACTTGACTGCGAACCCTCTGCTACCCACCAACAACACAACGCGCAGATCGGCGACTGGCAGGCGCTGCTGACCAACCGCACCCAGGGCGCCACGCTGTACGGCGCCTCCAACTTTGAGCGCCAGACGCTCATCGCCGGCAAGCTGGCGCACTACTTCCTGCTGTACGGCCTGCCCGCCTTCCTGCACGGCCCCACCGCCATGCTGGGCGGCGCCGCCGGCTACCTGTTCACTCAGGTGCGGTGCGGTGCGGCGGTGCGATGATGGTGGGGGCGGTGGTGGTTGCGCCGGCGGGGGTGGCTGGGGTTGGGGGGCGGCGCGCGTAGAAGGGACTGGGGGGAGGCAGGGCAGGGACGACGAGCGGCGGGTGGAGGGGGCCTCTATTGTGGCACGCTATGCCCATTGTTATGGAGGCGTGCGTGCGCTCGCTCGTTTGCGAGGGATGGGCGGTCAGCTGTCCTGGTGCTGGTCCGGTCCCTCCACGGACGCGGCCTGCATCCCCCTTTCCCCCCGGGTCCACATCGCATGGGTGGCCAGTCGGCTACCCTCCTCCCACACCCACACCACCTATTCCCTGCCTTGCTTGACCTGTGTGTGTGTGTGTGTGTGTGTGTGTGGTGTCCCGCCCCGCAGTCCATCGTGCTGGCGGCCACCTTCGCCGTGTCGCACAACGTGCCCGAGACCAAGCCGCTGGACCCCGGCCCCACCCGCGTCAACCTGGACGAGAGCTCCGTCACCCGCGACTGGGGCGTGCAGCAGGTGCTGACGTCCGCCAACTGGGGCGGCGTCATCGGCAACTTCTTCACCGGCGGCCTGAACCTGCAGGTGCGCGCCGCGGCCTGCCTGCCTGAGCCTGTCTGTCTGCTTGTCGGTGTTGGTTCAAGGGTGTCGCCAGCCGCTTCGGGTCGCACAAGATGCTTCGCAGGGCCACGTCGGGGCCCTCTGCAACGTCGCCCAGGCTCTGCAACCTGCTATCCTCTGCAATGCCCGAATCTCCTCCAACCCTCCTCCCCGTCCTCACCTCCCCCCCCCCAACCACCCCGCGCGCAGATCGAGCACCACCTGTTCCCCGCCATCTCCTTCATGCACTACCCCGCCATCGCCAAGATCGTGGAGGACGAGTGCAAGAAGCGCGGCATCGCCTACTCCCACTACGACACGCTGCCCGAGATCCTGGGCCGCTTCGTGCGCTACATGAAGGAGGTGGGCGCCGCGCCGCAGAAGCCCGTCAAGCGCGACGGCGAGATGCTGATGCTGTCCAAGTTCTAAGCAACCATGGCCTTGTCCGACGGACGAAGAGGCGGAGCAGGAGGAGCATGTCTTGTCTTGTCCTCGAGTATCTAGCCGGCTGGTGGCTTGGGTAGCTAGCTGGGCAAAACGTTCAGCTCGTGCAGCCGGCTGGGCGCGTCTGGGCTGCTAGTCAGCTAAGCGTTGCGGGGCGTTGCGCGCTGTGAGCGGCGGGGCGCGCCAGTCCCCTGGGTGGCTGGAGGTGCCTGGCCGCGCGCGTGCGGCGGCACATGCGACGGCACATGCGAACTGCGATCTGGGCGGCGAGCCGCAAGAGGCGGCGGCAGGACTTGGAAGAATGTGGTGAGCGACTGTATGAATAGCGCAGCGGAGAGTTCATGTTAGAGCGTTAACGTTAGGTGGGATGTTGCCAGCTTCCTGCTGCGGAATGTGGTGCATATGTTGGTGTGTGTGATTGTGTGTGGTGCGCCGGCCAGACGTGTGACCCTGGGCGTTCGAGCATGCGATTTCTCGAGTGAGGTGTGGTGCGTCCGTGCCTGTTTCTTTGAGTGGCAGAGCCCTGAGCGTATCTTTATCCGAGCGTCTACTGGGCCGGGGAAGACGTGGTGTGGCTTCAGCCCATTTTCCACTGGAGGGGAGAACCACCCCGAGCGTGAGCGTCAAGGAATGTGAGCGCGGAGCGTCCGCATCCGTGAAGTTTTGGAAAGCCTATGGTTTGTTGTGGCAAGCGTGGTGTTCTTGATGGTGGTGTGGATGGGGTTGTTGGGTAATGGCGCGGAAACAGTGCACTGAGGTAGCCGCGGTCGTGAGGATAGGTGATGATCGAGACGTCACCAACCTTGCACCTACCTTGCACCCCGCTTAATTCGGTTCTAGCGTTGGTTCTAGCACCCACCTGAGATGCTGATGTCTGTCGTGCACGTGTCTTGGTGTTAGCAAGCCCCTCGATGTAACAAGATGAGGAGTATGTGTTTCCAAAGTACCCGCGACGATGGCCATAGGCAGGGACAGCCCTCGGGTCTCAGCGGCGATCATGGGGCAAACCGCCACGCCCCCGATGGGGCGAAGTCGATGGAGCCGGTAATGCCGATGGCCACCCAGCACTATATTCTCAGCAACCCTGCTGCACAATAACAAGACATTAACATTCTGTAGCTCAGTGCATCTGGGCAAGAGAGGCGCGAGCTTTCAGGATCTGGTGCCGCGATTGTTTTTAGTTTGTTTGCACTGAACGCCCAGTCGCGATGGACATCTTCGAGCAAGCAGATGGTAAGATAGAAGGCTCTGAAGCGGGGTTTCAGTCGCGCAGTGTCGTGGACATGCGGGAGCTCAACTGCATCGCTGCTCGCAGTGTTTACTCCAAGTCGGGCGGTGTTGCAAGAGGAGGAAGAGGCAGCAGCGCCGTCTGCCTCGGGGAATCTGCGACCGGCTGTCTGCGTGGTGAGGCGTGCGGCTTACGCGACGGGGTTAGGGTAGGGTGAGGGCGGAACGGCCCAACATCGCCAGCCCGTGTCATTGACGCGGGCATTTTTCCATCCTGCGCGATTTGCTCTGACAGTCGGCCCTTGACTGCTCGTCGCTCATGCAGTGGAACAAGTCACGTGTTCGGGAGCTGTTTCCGGAGGGCCTGGCGTGCGGCGTGCTGGTAGGGCCGGCAGGGGGGGGGGGCAGCGGGCACGGCGCCTGGGCCGCAAGCCAGCGCGCGTGCGGGCTCTTGATACCAGCAGGGGCTGAGCCGCTGGCTTGTGCCAGCCAGCCAGGCCCGCCCCTGCGTCCTGACGCGGTCTGGGCGCTGGTTGATGCCGTTGCACTGAGCTGCACTGAGCGGTGCTGTACGGTGCCGTACTCGTGTCTAATGCGATGCAGGTGATCGCCACCTGCCCAACATCGTGCGCCCTCGTGCACGGGATACCCGGCAAGCAGGTGAGCCGCCGACCCTCCCTCGCTCTCACTGACGCCGGTAAGGCCGATCCTGATGACCGCCTCCCGTGCCTGCCCGCGCAGCTCATAGGCTCGGTGCTGGCCCCCGGCGTGAGCCTGGCAGGCATCTCCCTGGGGCCGGAGCCGCTGCCGTCCGACCGAGTGTGCGCCGTCTACACACTCGGCAGTAGCAGCAGCAGCAGCAGCAGCGGCAGCAGCAGGGTGCTGCTGGTGGCGTGTCAGTACGAGGTGGCTCGGGAGCGGGCGGTGGCGTGGTCGCGGGCGGTGCTGGGGCAGGTGGCGGCGGGCCACGTGCTGGTGCTGGGGGCCATCCCGGCGGAGCAGTTCCGGGGGCAAGGTGCGTGGGAGGGGGGAGGAGCCGTCCATGTGACGGGGGGGGCGAGGGGCTGCACTGGGGCGGGCGGGTGGGCGGGCGGGAGGTTGGATGTGCAGGGGAGGGGGAGGGGTGCAGCGTGGGAGAGAGCATGGGCGAGCGTGGGAGGGCGGGAGGGGCGGGGCGTTGGGGCAAGGGCCGTCAGCAGGGTGTCCAGGGAATTGCGGGAGGTGCGGCGCACATGATCCGATGCGGCGGGCACGGGAGACTTGCGCGGCCAGGGCCGCGGCAGTGGCCGCGGCAGTGGCCGGGCCCTCCAGGTGACTTTGCATCGGGTCCGGGACACGCCCTCCGGCCCCCTGTCCACCACACACGAACACGCACACGCACATACGCATCCCCCGCACACAGTTTGTGTTTGTTTCGATGTGTCCGCTACCGCCCGCCCGCAGGTGACGCCAGCCAGGAGGAGCTGCTGTTCCTGCTGCGCACTCGGGCGGCTGCGCAGGCGCTGCCCGGGCGGCCGGCGGCGCCGCTGCTGCCCACCGGCACGGTGGTGGGCGGGCTGCCGGCGGCGCTGCTGTCGCACTGCCAGGTGTGTGTGCGTTTGGGTTTGGAGGAGGAGGGCTGCGTGGGCAAGGGTAATAGGGGCCAGGGGCGCAAGTGTACAGGCGCTCGAGGTTCGCCTGACTGTGGCTGCAGGCGGGCAGGGCAGGGAGCTCAGCTTGCCTCGTCTTCCGAACATGCTCACGCATATGGTGCTCCTCGGCTTTCCTCACGCGCGTTTAACGTTGCATTTGGTCAAGTGTACCGTATTGCTTACTTCCTGCCGTTGCGACGGTGATGTCTGCAGGTGCGGGACAAGTCTGCTGAGCTGCTGGTGGCGGTGGAGATGGTGCTGGAGGGGCGGGCGGCGCTGGTGGAGGCGATGGCGGCGGCGCTAGCGGCGGTGCTGCGGGCGCGGGGCGCGGGGCAGGCGGCGGAGGCGCTGGCCGGCGCGGGCGGAGGCGCGGTGGTGGCGGCGGCGCGGGCCACTCTGGGGCTGGGGCCGGGGACTTGCGACGTGTACGTGTGAGGCATCAGAGAGAAGGCAGTGCAGGGCATCGCAGGGCAGCGGCGTGAATGCGTGATACCGCGGGCTGGGTTGCGTCGCCTTGCAGGGTCTGAGCCGGCACGCAGTGCGCAGCGCGGTGGGTGTGCACGGCAGTGCGCGCAGCAGGTACCGTGTGGTCCCTTGAATGGGCGGGTAGGCTGAGGCTTACACCGGTGCACCGGTGCAAATAATTGGAGGAATCCGTCAATGATTCGGAGTCGGCCGCTCGCCAACGTCGGCACGACAGGACAGGTCCAGCCGAGGTGAAAGGACCGGGCTGAAGGCGGGCCGCTTCGTCGCTTCAAGCCCGGTTGGCCGGCTGCGCTGTGTGTCGTTGCTGGAAACGATATATTAGACTGATTATGTCGTGCCACAGACTCGGCAGCGACTAGACGCGACTGGGCCGTACAATTGTACGACTGCGCTCAGTCAGTCGCCATTTGAGAAGCCACCAGCAAAGCCAGCTTTTATCACCAGTTCGCAAGCCTACATACACTCAATGTATTGAAGCTTCTAGGCCATAACAAGGCCACTACCTCGCTGACCTCGTTCTTACCTCGCGACATTTTGAGTGCACCCATATGCTTCGACACACCTACTAGCCTTCCTACACACAGCAAAGCGACTTTAAAAGGCACCAGAAGCCTTGACGCCGACCCCGCTCGCGCGCCGAAAAGCCATCGTGTCCCTGCGACTTCTGGTTTCTCGCAGCCGTCCGCCGAGTAACAGCCTTACATGACGAACTCGAAAGGTGATTCTCGCCTGGTTTTGGGGGTGGCTTGGCGCTCGAAGGCAAGCCTTAGCGCAACTGCGCAAGCGCCCAGTGCTGGTCGCTCGCCGGAAGACGCCCGTTGCCGGCTGGTCTCTTGGTTTGCGGCGCCCCGCTGCCTTCTAGAAGGCAATATATTCGCCTATACATTCGGATAGTTGCCGGACGGTGTGGGATGCCTGTTGCTGAGGAGCTGCCCACATCGCATGTCGAAGCATAACCTGACACTCCTCGGCATCGCCGGCTGAGGTCTGGATACGTGTGTACTCGCACCTGTAAATTGCGCTCGTGCTTATGTCACCCATTCGCATGACGCCTACCCCGGACCGGCGCCCATCCGTGCCTTTTCGCATTCGATTGACACAGGCTGTGACCCTGACGTTCGCACCTGAACATGGGACGAGGTCGCATCACGAACACAGGTGCGCACAGAAGGAAGGGCAGTTGGACGCGGCCATACGCGTTGTCCTGTCAAGTCCGGGGCGGTCCTGGCCGCGTGTGGCTGAACCCCGCAAGTCTAAGGTCCGCCTCTTGCTTCGCGGCTGCCTGCTGCTGACAGCCTCACCCTGGCCTCACGGGATCCTTGCTACTTGCCACACTGCAGGCATGAACCGTGCCGAGTGCCGACCCCGGCAGCAGGGCAAGCGCCTGAGCCAACACACAAGCGCCGCGGCCCACAGCCAAGTCCGCTGCCCAACGCAGCCGCAGGAGCCGCAGCAGCAGCGGGCCGTAGCGCCGCGCCGCCTCCTTACGCAGACGCGGACGCAGCAGCCCCAACCGCACCAGCAACACCAGCGCCGGTCAGCTGCTGCCGCAGCTCGCAGCCCCCGCACAACAGCCGCCGCGTCTGCCGGCAACGCGATCACCGGCATGCTCCCCATCCTGTTGCTGCTCCTGGCGGCGCCCAACGTGCGCCGGACCGCGGCTGCGCACGTCGTGACTGACGTGCTCGCGCTGGAGTCGTCCGTGGTGTCCAGCATCCGCGCCGACATGGTACGGCAGGAGGCGGCGGCCGCCACGGCCGCGGCGCTGGGCCACCGTCGGCACCTGGCCCAGGCGGTGGGCGAGCCGGGCTTTGGCTCGCTGCCTCGCCAGCAGCAGGACGGCGGGGACCAGGGGGAGCAGCAGCAGCAGCAGCAGCAGCAGCAGCCGGAGGAGGGCAGCTGGTGGGGCTACGTGGAGCCGCAGGCGGAGCAGCGGCAGCAGGCGGCGGCACACGACGGCGCCGCTTCCGTGCATGTCTCCACCGATGCCAACACCGGTGCGGACCAGCAGCGGCCGCAGGAGGCTCGCAGCGCCGCTGACGCCGCCATTGACGAGCTTGATGCGGCCACGGCGGAGCTGGCCGGTGACGTGGCCTACTGGCGGGACGGCTCAAGCAGCGGCGGCAGTGGCAAGGCCGTGGACGGCAGTAGCAGCAGCGAGGGCGGCAGTAGCAGCCCCGACGAAGTGGTGGACCACTGGATGGAGGCCCGCATCATGCAGCAGCTCATCACCGCCATGAGCACCGGCACGGGCACGTACGGCACGTACCCCTCCCCCGCACCCTCGCCTACACCCAGCCCCACTCCCAGCCCCACTCCCAGCCCCACACCCAGCCCCACACCCAGCCCCACTCCCAGCCCCACTCCCAGCCCCGCTCCCAGCCCCGCTCCCAGCAGCCCCTCGCCCTCACCATCCCCAATGGCTTCTCCTGCGCCGCCCAGCCCTACACCGCCACCCTCAGTACCTCCTCCCAGCCCCTCGCCTCCCTCTCCGCCTCCTCCCAGCCCCTCGCCGCCCTCTCCACCTCCTCCCAGCCCCTCGCCTCCCTCTCCCTCCCCCTCTCCCTCCCCTGCTGCCAGCACCACCAACACCACCGTGGACGTGCCGGCCGGCTCCACCACCCAGCTGTTCGCCTGGGCGCCCATCTTCCCCAGCCCCGCCAAGCTCGCAGCCATGTCCAACGGCGTGCTGCAATCCATCGGCGCGACCAGCGGCAGCAACGTCACCGTGTCCGTGTACGCGGCGTTCGTCTCCACCGTGTACCGTCTGCGCCGCGGCAGCGGCGGCGGCTCCACCAATGGCAGCGGCGGCGGCCGCCGGCTCGCGCAGCAGACCGCCGCCAACTCCACGGCCACCAGCAACAGCACGGCGTCCGCGTGCGTCACCTGCAGCGCCGCCACGGAGGCCGCGATGGCGGCGGCGCTGTGCGCGCAGCTGGGGCTGGCCGACTGCAGCCGGGTGGCGGTGTCCTGCCTAAACGCCACCCTGGCCGCCGCCGCCTCCTCGGCCTTCCCCGCGCTGCCCGCCTCCGGCACCAGCGACGCCATCGCCAGCAGCGACTGCACCGTGGCGCACATGTCCGCGGTGTTCCTGGTCGGCAACTCGACCGAGCAGGCGCAGCTGACGCTGTCGCTGCTCACCACGCCCATCGCGCCCACCGCGGCGCTCGCCGCGGCCGGCCTGGGCAACGTCACGTCGCCGCAGACGCCCGCCGACACCGCCTTCTCCGCGCTGCTCAAGGTCAGCATCACCAACGCGCCCAAGGCCTTGGTCAGCTCCCCGGGCACCACGACCACCAGCAGCACCGGCAGCGGCTCGCTCGCGATCAGCGATGCCGTGGTGGCCGCGAGCCTGGCGTCGGTGCTGGGCATCAGCGCAAGCCAGGTCTCCGTCTCCAGCGCTGCGCCCGGCGCCAACTCCACCGCCAGCGGCGGCCCCAGCGGCGGCGTCATCTCCATCCCGCAGGCCGGCGTGGACACGAACGCGGTGGTGCCCGGCGCGCAGCCCGGCACCGTGACCGGCGGCGGCTCCGCCTCCTCCTCCGACTGCAGCCCCAGCTTCGCCGGCCTGTGCGGCGGCGCCGCCATCGGCGCCATCGTGGGCGTCTCCTTCGGCGCCGTCGCGCTGGTGGGCGCGGTGGCGCTGCTGGGCTTCGGCCTCATCTCGCGCGGGCGCTACGGCTCCGACCCCGGCAGCAGCAGCCGCTGGTCCGTGCACAACGGCCTGTCGGAGAGCACGCCCGTGACGTCGCTGCGCCACATCAGCACGCCCGGCGAGGCCGCGGCGGCGCGCAACAGCGTCGACAACCGGCCGCCGCCCACGCACGCCAACATCTCGGGCGGCGGCCACTACGGCCCCAGCAGCCCCAGCGGCATGATGAGCCCGGTGGTGGCTGGGCCGGACGGCGCGATGCTCACCGCGAGCAGCAGCGCCGCCGCCGCGCGCTCGCTGTCGACGCTATCCGCGCCGGGCATAATGCACGCGCGCGGCAGTGCCGTGATGTGGGAGCCTACGCCCTGGCGCCCCGGCTACGTGCTGGGCGGCGCCGCGCCGGCGGCGCTGCCGCCGGCACCCACCCACCTGCCGCCGCTGTCGCCCAACGCCCGCGCCAGCCTGGCCGCCTCGCTGTACTCGTCGCTGCCGGCGCACGCCCCCGGCCAGGTGGCCTCGCCGCATGCGGACGGCGCCGCGGCCCCGGCCAGCAGCGGCGGCAGCGGCAGCGGCATTGGACGCTACAGCCTCGCCACTGGCGACGTGCCCGCCGCCCTGCAGCACGCCGCTCCTTCCCAGGCGCAGCCGCACCAGCAGCCGGGCGCTGGCGCGGCGCCCGGCGACGGCGATCGCGCAAGCCCTGCCGACACGGCGGCGCTGATGGACGCCTACCGCCGGCTGCTGCACGCCAGCCCGGCCAGCAGCGCCGGCGGCGCCGCCAGCGTTGCGCTGCCCATGGCGCCCACGGGCATCCACCTGGGCACGCGTGTCGTGGACGGCTCCGCCGGCGGCGCCTCGCCCATGCTGCCGGCGCCGCCGCGGCAGGCCCTTCCGCCCAAGTACGCGCACCTGCGCATGGACACCGCCACGCCCACGGTCGTGACCAGCGGCAGCGGCGGCAGCTTCCTGGCCGCCGGCGGCATCATGTCGCCGACGCGCGCTAATGTCGCCGCCGCCGCGGTCGCGGCGACGCCGCTCATGCGGAGCATCGCGGCGCTGTCGGCAGCAGGCGGCGCCGGCGCCACCGCGCAGGTGGTCGGCACCACGCCCGACGGCGCGCTGCTGTTGGCGGTGCGCCCGTCCGCGGCCGCGCCGGCGTCGCTGGCGCCGGCGGCGCCACTGGCGCCGCCTGTGCACGCGCGCGGGCCGCGCGGCATGCGCGGCGCCGCCGGCTACCACAGCGCTGCGGCGGCCTCCTCTTCCTCATCTGCCGGCGGGGACGCCGCCACAGCCGCTGCCATTGCGAACTACTACGCCGCGCGCGCGAGCCTGGCCAGCCTAGCGCTGCAGGGCCATGCGCTGCAGGTGCAGGCGCAGCCATCGCCGCTGTCTCGGTCGGTGGGACCGGCGTCGTCTGCGGGCGGCAGCATGCATTCGACCTCGTCTTCCATGGGCGGCGGCAGCGCAGCGGGCGCGTTCGGCGGCGCGCGGCAACGTGTGGTGCCGCTTGCGCCGGCCGCAGGCACGCCGGCCTCGCCTTCTGAGCCGTAGACGTGGGCGCAGGGTGATGTTGGTTGCTGGTGCGTTGGTTGCTGGTGCGTTGGTTGGTGGTGGCCTTCGCGTGGGGTGAGCCCCTCCAGAAACTCAATCCGAAGTTCCGAACACAGGTGTGCGTGATTCATGTGGCATGCAGACGCTGCCATGATACGTTCACGCATGCTGATGCATCGAAGCCTGCTAATAAAGACGTGATGCGTTGGCAGTGCAGCATCATAGAAGGATGGCAAATACAGAGCGCTAGCTGCGCGCGGCAACCTAGTTTGTCACACGAGTGCTGACTGCTGTCCAGCTACTTTCCCGTCCCGGGGTTCCATTGATTCATGTGTGACATATAGCTTGCTTTGAGGCAGCAGAGATGTATTCTTCTTAGCCAATATGAGAGTACCCCTCACATTCATCCTGGTTGACGTTCTTTCCCCCGTTGATGCGTACTATTTATTACAGAGTGTGCCAGGAGTGTGTATGACACGAACGATTGCATTGCGCCACCCCCACACCCGTTTGTGTGCATGAGCCGCCTGCACAAGGCGCGCGTGACAGTCTGAATGGCGGGAGGGGGCCGGCGGTGCAATATCCGCGTCTGGAGCATAAGTTGGAGATGGAATACAGGGTCAACCGGCGAGGGCCGCAAAGCTGGGGGTTCGTGGGGGTTCGTCTGTGTTACGACATGCACGTTGTTCATGCAAACACGGGTGAGACGGAGATGCGTTATTAGACCTGTACAAAGGAGACGTTTAACCGGAATGCTGCTGAGTGCTGACTGGTGGGATGTTTTGTGGAAACGAACAGCGACAAGCAGGGGGAATACCCCAAGCGACTGGCCAGGATGGCGAGGGGATGGCGGATGCGCCCGCCATTCTCATGACCTGGCATGACCTTTCACGTTAACAGGTCAAGTGTGTTTGGGTCCCTGAACAGAATCGGCATAACAATCCGAGACATGAACAGGCACAGCGAAAACCCTGTGTGCTTGTTGTTGTTGTTGTTGTTGTTGTTGTTGTTGTTGTTGTTGTTGTTGTTGTGTGTTACAAGGTTGGGAGTGTGCGTCCCTATCCACAGTAACAAGACTAAGCGAGCCGCACAGGCCCATCGTCTCACTTCAGCAGCAGTCAGATTGCCCAACAAGCACACTTCCGTTTAGGCAGCCGACACATGTCTACGTTGTACGAAACCGAGTGGTCCAAATTCTCTGCAACGCTCGTGCTAACTTGACCTGGTCACAGCCCTGCATGATGGTTTTGATGTCTCCCTGCAAATGCTCCTCCGCTCTGATCTCTGCGTATGCCGTGCACTGACACAAAACGTGTTCCTCGTCTTCTACAGCATTTAGCTCACAGCGTGTACAAATACGTTCAGATCTAACCTTATGTGTCTCCCTGTTGGCGGCCAGGGGCCATCCACACAGCCGGAAACGCATCAGATTCTTATGTGCTTCAGCGCCCATCACGGCTGACATATGCGCAAGAGGTACAGGTGGGGCATCGCTCTCAAACGGCAAACCCATCCAGTGCTTGTATTTGGCCATGTGTATGCCCGGTCGCATGCCATCCGATGGAAAATTACTCACTGGTAGCGACATTCGCTCGTGTGCCCAACCAGCCATCAACTTCTTCCTGATTGCCTGTATCAAATCTGCTTCTGGTAGGGGCTTGGAGAGGAGCCAGGCTATCTCATCCTTAGCTGCCGCCAGCCTCCTTGGTTTGCCTTCCCACACATTCACGCCCACGCCCGAGCACACACGGAAGAACGTGGATCCCCACCCTGCACCGTCAGGCAGGAGTCGGCCCTCAATCAATTCCTCGGTTAACGCCGCACAGCAATGTGAGCCACGTTGTTTTTGGATACGACAGACAAATCCTATTAGCTGACAGAACACGAAATAGTGCACCGGTAGTTGTGCCATCTCAGCAAACAAAAGTCTATGTGCAGGACGTTTCATACCAACACAGCTTCGCATGAAGATGACTTGCAGCTTGGTGACTGGGTCCTTAAGCGCTGCCTCAAACATCCCCTCTGCCATGTTGCGGCTGTCGCGCGCCCTATTCCAGAAAGGTCCCCCAGTGAGTGCATCTTCTATCATATCGGTGCCCCAGACTTCACAGCCATACGTTGCAATCGCCCGGACTTGCGTATCAAAAGCACGAAGCCTCACATCTGGCGCATATATCCTCCTCTTGTTGAGCGCAGCAATCAGTCCATACATGGCGCCTCGAGCTGAGTCTTGCAGCGCCTGTCTACAATCAGCAAAAGGAACTGATGGCCCATACGCTAGTCCGAGGTATTTCGCCTTGCACACCGCAGGTATGCGCTCTCCGCCAAGCACCAGGTTTTCACATTGCGCAGCGGCCGTTGATGCACGTTCAGCGCAGTCCGCGAACACCATGCGCTCACACTTTTTCGCGTTGGCACGCATGCCGAAACATGTACAAAACTCATCCACATAACTCAGGAGCTCCCTCATACGTCGAGCTGAGGTGGCCAGGAGGCTAACATCGTCCGCATAGAAGAGGAGAGAGCTCTCGAGATCTTCCGCGCACCCAGGCTAGGGGCCTCCTCAGAGTATAACGACGTTTCTGACAGATCATTCGCATCAATCAGGTCCCCTAGGGCTTCGATAAACAAGCCAAAAAGCTCAGTGCTTAGGGGATCGCCTTGTTTCACCCCCAGTTTGGAAAGGAATGCGTCACCAGTGCGGCCATTAACTTTAACCTTCATCTCAACCTTTTCGTACGCTTTCATGATTGCTGTTAGGAACGGGCCGTGCACGCCACGTTCCTGCAGGCGCAGCCACAACGCTTCACGGGGCACACGGTCAAAGGCTTTTTCAAAGTCAATCTGGATGACAATAAGAGGCACAGCACCTACCCGCCTGTGGCCGCGCGAACCGCGCTCGCGCAGGCTCACAATGTAATTTCATATGCAACAGCTGCAGCGCCACAAGCCTGCCCCGCAAGCCCCTCCGATTCGGTGGTCCATTGAGACACATCAGCGTGGATCACACTCGCAGTGCAACCGATGTGCAAATGCGTGTGGAGGGGCGGACAAGTCTTGCACACACTTGCTGTCGGCGGTGGGCGCAGGTATGAGGCGGGCGCCATCACAGCGTGGAAGCTTGTTCCCAATATGCAGCAGAACATTAAGGAGCATGGTAATTCGCCCCTGAAGCAGGTCTCCATACTTCCTAGCAACAGCGTGCGGGCTTCATCGCAGTTCGGCTGTCGCCGTTGGATCCAGTTCCGGGGTCGCGTCGTTTCGCCTGGAGAGCGCATCCTGCCCTCGGAACTATCAGCTGAAAATCTACACTTGGCAACTGCCATTCACACACGTACATTACGCAAATTAGTTCACAACTCCCACTCAGCTGCGTCGGTGCTAGCGCGCTTGCACTCCGCTTATTTTCACGCGACCGTTCATTTCCAACGCTGTTTCATACATTCTGGATACGTTGCCTATCTTTTTGAGTCGCGCAATCTACAGCGGTCGGCTGGTTGACGGCCAAGTCAACGAAGCGTAATGACGACTTCTTCCGAGCGAAAACTTGCTTTCTAAGCGCTGAGAGCAATACGTTGTGATGGCCCATAACAATATAGATGGCTCGCCGGGCTTCCAGCTGCTACGTCCTCCAGTGGAGGGCCTGAACGATTCTGGGCGCGTGAAGGGCCGGGCGCGCTTGGACGGCGACAACTCCGCACAGAGCACGCCCACTCGGAACACGCCCGTGAGACACCACCATGATTACAGCTCGCGCCCGGGGCCGGCTGCGCCGTGGCCCTCTCCGCAGCACGCGGCGGTGCCGACAGGACCGGCGCAGGCCGTGCAGCACGGACTTCCGCCGCTGCCCGCCAGCCGCCCGCACCCACCTGACGGCAGCCACGCAGGCCCCCACGCCCAGCACGGCAGCCACACAACTCCTCACCACAGCGGCAGCCGCAGGCCTCCGCATGAGGACCTGCAGCCCTCCGGCCCGCCGCCACGGCCGCGCCGCATGGAGCCTGAAGCCCAATGGATCACGCGCGGGGGGACGGGTGGGGGCGCCAGCTACGGCGGCGGCAGCGGGTACACAGGCAGCTTTGGCGGTAGCCACGCCGGCACTTCAGGTGGCGGCGGCGGCACAGGCCATGACGGCGGACGCTGGGCCAGCAGCAGCGGTGGGGGCGGCAACCAGACCGCCAGTTCGTCGGGTGGCGTGAGTGAGCCGGGGGTAGACCGGCGCTTCCACGACTCCTTCAACTCGCACAGGTCGCCGGGGAAGATGCCAGACTACTTGAAGGTGAGTGGCGCCTGGGCTATTTACCTGGCCTCGGTTGGGCCGCAAGGTCGCTGCCGTGCCGTTGGTGCGCTTTGCATGGACCCTGCGGGGGATGGAGCGTCACAGCGCTCGGGCTGGCCTGCGCCCACGCCGCCTGCGGTGGAGCGTCTCGAGTGTCTTTTGCTGGGGTGTCACATCAAGTCATTATGTGTGTGCCGCGCAGGTGTACACGGTGCCAAAGGATGTTCAGTACGAGGTGTGTGGGACGCGTCATCTATCGTACTAGGAGCCCGCATGGTGTGATGTGGGTGATGACCGGCATGCCGACACCGCAGGCACATCCACGGGATTGTGCCTTTGGGTGGGGGGCTGTGACAGCTCGAGGGTGGGAATGGTGGATGTGCTGCTTGCGTGTGCGCGCAAAGCCAGCCCCACCAAACCTCACAAACTCACAACCCCCCCCCCCCTCCCCACTCGTGCCCCACACTCCAGGAGGACATCATCGTTGAGCCCATCATCCAGTCCCTGGGTCTGGGGGACAAGGCGCTGGAGGCGCGCATTGTGGACCAGATGAGCAACCTGGTGAGCTGCCGGCAGCCCAGCCCTGCTTCCAACCCCAAATTTGCCGGCTCGCCTGGCAAGATTGCCGCTCGGCTTCGCGCCGCGCCTGCGCCGCCGCCCACATGACATGCTACCTTGCACTCGCCCTGCCGCAGTACGACTTTTTCCGCAGGCTGAAGGACCAGGACGCGGAGGAGATCCGCGGCCTGCAGGCGGCGCTGGCGGCACGGGACGCCGACGTGCGCGGCCTGCGCCTGGAGATGGAGCGGGAGCAGCAGCAGCACACGCAGCAGATGGCGGCGGCGGCCGCCAAGCAGCAGGGCCTGCTGCAGCAGCTGCCCAGCCCGCCCTCGCCGTCACGCTGGCGGCAGGGCGCGCCGTCGACACACACCTCGGAGGCGGCGGCGTACAGCTCACCGGCGAAGCAGCAGCCGTCGCCGACTCGGGGCAAGGGCTGGAGCGGGGCGCCGCTGGTGTCGCTCATAGTGCCGCCGGTGCTCAGCCCCGCGCGGCCGTTCTTCAAGTAAGTCGCACGATGAGCCAAGAGCGTTTCTGCTGTATCGGTAGGGCAGTGGGTCAGCGGATGGATGGCAGCGAAAGAGCTGGGCGTGCGCCGGTGCTGGTCGTGAAACGTGGTTCCCCTCTGTCTGTCTGCCTGTTGCGCGCAGGTGGTGGGCCAACGTGTGGCACTGCTACCAGCGCCGCACCACGCTGTGGCTCGGCATCGCCTTCCTCCTGCTGCTCATCCTGGCCATCGGCCTGTTGGCCGGGCTGCTCAGTCAGGACAACGGCAGCGGTGGCGGCAGCAGCTCTGCGCCGCCCGTGGTCATGCCGTACGCCGGCGCGGGGCCGGCGGTGACTTCGCTGTGGGCAGACGGGTTAGCGTTCACGGTGAACATGACGGCGGGGGCGACCGCGTTCTACGCGCTGGTGCCGCGCGTGTCGCTCATGGCTTCCAACTTCACGCCCAGCGCGGAGGACGTGCGGGCGCTCATGCGCGGCCCGGGGGGCTCCTCACGCCTGGGCGCGGCGGCGTCCGCCTGCGGCGAGCGCTCCACGACGCAGGGCCGGCAGTTCACCTGGATGGTGACGGACAGCGGCATGAGCAGCAGCGGCGGCAGCGGCGGCGGCGGCGGCTCGCCGTCGTCGGCGACGGCGTACTGCGAGGTGCCGGGGTCGCTGACGGGCGCCTGCGCGCTGTGCCCCGAGGTGCTGCCCGGCACGGCCTACATGCTGCTGGTGGCGTTCAGTGGCAGCGAGTCGCTCTTCCAGTTGCCGGTGAGGCAAAAGCAGGGAAGGGGTGGAGGGAAGGGGGCGTGGGAGAGCTGGTTGCGTGGCGATGGCGAAGCGTGTGTGGCGAAAAGCCTCGGGCGGCTGTTTGTTCACTTGGGGAGTGGCTGCTGGGCCGCTTGAGGCAGTCCGTGACCTGCGCAAGCAACACTGACAGCACTGACGCGCCGTGCCTGCCGCCTGCCACCCGCAGCTCACCACCGCGCCAGACACCATGCTGCCGTCAACACAGCCCTCCTCCAGCCCGGCTGCGTCGCGCGCTCCCGACTTCACCACGGCGCCCAGCGCGCGCGCCGCCGGCCCCGCCTCCCTGGCCATCTCGCTCACGCTCGCCTCGCCGGGCATAGTCCGCTACCTGATCATGCACACCATCTTGTACGCCCAGTCGGGCGGCACCTTCGTGTCGTACGCGAGCGACGACCCCATCGCGGGCCAGACGCTCTCGCTCATGGCGGCGCCGTTCTCCGGCGTGGTGGGCGTGGGCGGCGCGGTGGCGGCGGGCGCGGTCAACGTGACGCAGGCGGGCGTGCTCACCACCATCACCGTGGATGGCTTCAGCAATAAGTCGATCCCATCGGGCGCGCTGGGCGGCTGCTCGTGCGTGGCAGGCGCCGGCGGCGTGAGCGGCAGCTGCGCCTGCGCCATGCCGGCGCCGTGCCTGGGCGCCATGTGCAACTCGGGGCCGTCGGCGCTGGCGCCAGGTGCCACCTACAAGGTGCGGAGCAGGCTCATCTGCTGCTGCGGGACTTGTTTAAAGTGTGCAGAGCATCGCATTTGGCACCTACAGCGTACCGTACGGGCATTGCGGAGTAGCAGCTGACGCGTTCGCCCGTTCCGCTGCAGGTGTTTGTGTCGGTCAGCAGCCCCGACGGCTCCACCGCCGCCGCCTCCACCAACGGGCCGGTCCTGGCGGGTGTGGTCACCACCGCCGCGGACACCTCGGGCCCGGCGCTGGCGCCGTCCACGGGCGTGCCGGCCGGCGCGGTGACGCCGACGGGCGCCACGCTGAGCGGCATCGCGCTGGACACCTCAGGCATTGTGTACGTAATGGTAGCGCAGCCGTTCGCCACGACCCCCCAGCAGGTACGGGAAAGGGGGAGGGTGAGAGTGTAGACATTATTGCGATCAGCACCCAGCATGTGCACCGTGCAAGCGCATCGCGCCTCACACGTCACAACCCAAAGCGACCCAAGGACCGCGCGAGATGCTGACGCGGCCCCGCTTCTTCACACCACAGGCCATTCCCGCGGGGACGGCCACGAGCTTCACGGAACAGCCAACAGCAGCAGGCGCGCGTCGCCGCAGCCTGTGGGCCCCCGGCGTGCTTGATGACGCTGGCGAGGGTCCCGTTTTGAGCTTAGGCCACACCTGGTCCGCAGCGGAGGACTACGCGCTCCAGGTTCGGAGGCGCCTGCTGCAGAGCTCGCCGCCGTCCGTGCAGTCCACGCTGCAGGCCGCCAGCGCCACCAGCAGCAGCGGCGGCGCGCTGGTGGTGGTGGACCCGCTGCCCTCGACGCAGGTGTTCACGCCGTCCTGCCCGCGCACGGTCGCCTGCGACACCTCAAAGGTGCGCCCTCGCCCTGTGCCCCGCAGCGCCTCGCTTACTTGCGCACAGCACGCGCCCAGCTTGCTCGCGCATAGCACATGCCCATGACCTTTGGGCTGCAAAGCCGCCACCAACCGCAGCGTGTTTCCCAACCCCCCATACGGCCATACTCACCTGCCCGCACGCCCTGACCTGCCCGCCACCAGATCGACGCCGCCTACCTGCGGGCGGGCTACGAGCTGCTGGCGGCGCCCACGCGCTGCCTGGTGCTGGCCAACGTGCGCGACGGCCCCACTAGCCAGCTGCTGGCGGGCCTCACCAACGACACCACCTACACGCTGCGCCTCATCACCGAGGACGCGAACAGGTGCGGTCGGCGCCGGCGGCTGGGGGCACAGTGGCTGATGCGGCGGGTTTGGAGGGCCTGCGCAAAGCTGGCTGAGTGCGACCGAAAATGGGGACGAAATCTTTAGGTGCCACCGCCGCTCACTGCATCCACCCGTTCCCTGCACAGGAACCAGCGGGCCTACAGCGCGCAGCTGCACACGGTGGATCTGCGGCCGCCTGTGGTGCTGTCGGTGCAGGTGGCGTCCGGATTCAGGTGGGAGCTGGCGGCCGAGTAGGCCGAGCAAACATGGCGGCGGGGGCAGCCCGGGGGAACCCGGCGAGTGCCAGCGGTCGGGTCCGCCACCTCTCCGCTCGAACCTCGCTGCCTGCTGGTGACCCCAGCCGCCATCACCCTGCATCCTCGCTTCGCATGCAGGGCCTTCAACCTCACCGTCACGCTGTCCGAGCCGGGCGCCGTCACCGCATTCCTGTACACCACCGCCGCGGCCGCCAACCTGACCTTCGGCACCCAGACCTCCTACCCGCCGAACCCGCAGGCAAGCCGCATCCTCGTACCAGCAGTCCAATCCCCACCACCAGACTCGGGGTCCCCATCTCTCATCACTGACCACACGCTGCTCCACTCAACCTCACCTCACACGCGAAAGCTTTCTACTGCCCACAGGGTGCGCTCATCCAGAGCGCCAGCGCGGCCACCACCGTCACCGCCTCCGACACGCCGCCCTCCGGCCTGTCCGCCTACACGTTGGCCTTCAACGACCCCAGCATCGCCGCCAAGACCAACTACATCGTGGCCCTGTTCGCACAGGACCTGCCGGGCAACGTGCAGCCGCAGGTGAAGGTGGTGCCGGTGTCCACGGAGGACAACATGCCGCCGGTGTGGCTGGCAGCGGCGGCGGGGCCGGGACCCTACGACGTCCGGCTCAGCGGGGCCACGGACGAGCCGGCGCTGGTGTGGTGGTTCCTGCTGGCTGGCGACGTGACATGTCCCACCACGGCACAGGTGCGCCCGCGTCACGAATTGCTTCTTCTCCGTTGGTTAGCATGATGGCTTTGCCCCACGCCTTGCATACATGTGACGACGACTCGCATGACCGCCTGCTATGCATACGCGTGTGTGTCTGTCTACAGCTGTTCAAATTTGTGGACAGCCTGCCGGCGATCACCGGCAACTTCATGGCGCGCGGCTCCATAGCCACTGTCGGCACGCCGGCGAACTTTGGCTTCAACACCAGCGGCCTCGGCGACGCCCACAACTACACCAACTGCATGGTGGCGCAGGACATGTCGCCACAGCGCAACCGGCAGGTGCTGCCGCCGCAGCGCGTGCTGTTCACGACGCTGGACCGCACGCCGCCGCTGCTGGCCGCCGCGGCCATGGCGGGCACCGACGGCAGCTTCACGTGCGACAGGTGCGACCACCACACAGAATCTCAAACGCAAGCCCTCTAATAACACGCTTGCGCGCACCACCTCAACACGCTTTGCTCAAACTATCCTCGCCACGCCGCGCCGCGCGCCTTACGCGTGTGTCTCACTCAATCGTGCGGTCGCGGCGTGTGCGGCGCATGCAACGCAGGGCCCGCTACATCTGCCGGCTGGACCTGAACGTGTCCCTCAGCGAGGCCGGCACCGCGCTGCTGGCGCTGCAGTACGCGCCGCCGCCCACCGCCTTCCCCACCGCCACCGCCCTGCTCAACATGAACCTCAGCGACCCCGCGCCCGGCGTGCTGCGCGCCGGCAACCTGGACTTTGGCCCCGGCGGCGGCTGGCAGCAGCTGCCGCTGAGCACCCTGGCTTCGGGCCGGACCTACAGCCTGTCGATCGCCGCCGCCGACACCGCCGGAAACATCCAGCCCAGCATCGTTACGCTGACGCTCACCGCGCCCGACGTCATGCCGCCGACCATCACGCGCGCGACGGCCATGAGCACCGCGGACACGGTCATCACCGCGAACGTCACCCTCAACGAGTCCCCCAGCACTGTCCTGTGGCTGGCCGAGCTCGCCTCCTCGGCTGCCGCTGCGCCGGGCGCCGCCGCCGTTGTCGCTGCGGCCGCGGCCCAGCAGCCGCTGGCGGGCACGGCGCCCTACGCGCCCGCCAACAACACCGCCGGCCAGGGCTTCGCCACATTCGCGGTGGCGGGCCTGACCCCGGGGCAGGTGTACAACCTGTACCTGGTCGGCCGCGACGCCGCCGGCAACACACAGGCCGTCGTCACCACCGTCGCGGGCGTGCGCACATCGGACTCCAGCCCGCCCTCCATCCAGGCCCTGAGCTCCACCACCGCCACCAGCGGCAACCGCCTCACGCTGGCGGTGAACGCCTCCAAGGCCGGCACCCTCTACTTCCTCGCCATTCGCGCCGGCGGCCCGGTGCCGAGCCGGCAGCAGCTGCTGCAGCCCGCCACCTACCCGGCGCCCGCCTTCGCCAACTTCAGCGGCTCGGTGCAGGTGCAGGCGGCGTGGACGCCGGCCAGTGCGGGGCTGTGCGTGGCGGACGGGGCCACCTTCCAGATCTGGGCCGTCCTGGAGGACTTGGAGGGGACCTTCCCCGGCCGCACGCCCAACTACAGCAACGTGACGAGGTGGGTGACGCCACGCACACTCCTGATCTTCTTGAGAACAGATTTTTACTTGGCAGCACCTACTTATGTTATGCTTCATGCTTGTGCACTTTTGCTTCCTGCAGGGCGGCACAAGTGCTAAACGAAACCTCCTCGGGCTCGTGCGCGCCGCGGGCGGCCATGCGCGCCCTGCGCCTGGACGTGGCGCTGTCGTCCGGCAGCCTGGGCTGGCCCGTGTCCCGCCTCATGCCGGCCAACGACACCGGCAGCAACAGCTCCTGGGTGCAGGACTTCGCGCTGGTCGGCGGGCTGGGCGGCTCGGTCGGCAGCACGGGCGCGGTGGTGGCGAGCGTGGAGGGCCTTCCGCTGGGCGCTTTTGTGTTCCAGCCCAGCAGGTGTGGGCGTGTCAGCTCAAGCCTGCCTATCCAGCTAGACACATTGCTCCCTGGGCCTACTCCCAAATGTCTAGCTGCAGGCTTACCTCCGCCTTTTTCTGTCAAACCTTTGGCGGAGCAGTGTCTCCATGCGCAAAGCTCCCAATATCTATACCGCATTGCCTGCCCCCAGGCCGCTGCCTGCCAGCATCCGTGTGGTGCTGCAGACGCCCACGCTGTACCTGGAGCCGCCCGCCGTGGCCGCCGCCGCAGCCGCCGACACCGGCCGCGTGCTGCGCTTCGCCTTCCAGCTGCTGGACGGCGCACAGCGCAGCACGGTGGGCGGCTCGGGGCTGCGGCTGGTGCCCTCTCTCACCACCTCCCTTGCCGCCACCAGCGATGGCCGTGTGGTGCTGCCGGAGTGCGCGCTGGACAGCGGCCCGGGCTCGGCTGGAGCTGGGGGGAGCACGGCTGCCGCCGGTGCGACGGTGCTGGTGGGCGGCGCGGGCACGTGCGCGGTGGAGGTGCCGACGCAGGTGTTCCCGGCGTCGGGCGGCAGCGCGGCCGCCTCGCTGCAGGTGGACCTGTACAACGGGTGAGTGAGCGGGGGAGGCGGCGGGCGGTTTGGGCGGCGGGAAAGGGGCAGCAGCCGCAGTGCTGATGAGGCGCTAGTTGCACCGTACGCGGTATTCTGTGGATGGCAACTCACCAACTCGATGGCAAAACCTGAGCTGGCCCTTTCGTGGCTTTGACGGGTGCAGGACCACGCTGCTGGTGAGCTCGGCGGCGCTGCAGGTGACACTGCAGAGCGCCATCACCGTCAGTGTGGCGGCGCCCGCAAACGGCACGACACTGCTGCTGTCGCTGCCCAGCCGCTCGCTGCGGACGGGCGAGACCTTCCGCGCCACCCTGACCGCCTTCGTGAGCTCGCTTCAGGTAAGCCTCGCATTGGGCACACAACCCACAACCACACCCCTCATCTTGCCTCCTTTGCAGCAGCCTGCCTCATTCTCCAACTGCATTTCTTAAACCGTGCCACCACGGCCGTGTCCCCACTTCATCATCCATGCTCTCCTCCCTGTCGCTTCTCCCCCAAACCAACAAACAGCCCATCACCGGCTTCTCGCTGCCGCTGCACTACCGCTCCAGCCGCCTCAGCTTTGTGCGCGCCGAGCGCTCCCCGCTGTGGGGCGAGCTGGACTCGGTGCCGGTGCCGGACAGCTCCGTCAGCAACGGCATGCAGCTGTGGCTTACCTCGCTGTCGCGCACCGTGCAGGACGCCAGGTGCGTGCGCGCGTGCCTCAGCCAACATCGCCCCTTCCACCCCTGTGCACTGCGCCCTTACATACCCACACCCTCTCAAGGCGCCGTGGCCTGGTGCAAGCTGCGCTCAATGCGGCCTTGCGGTCCCTTGCCCACCGCCTCCCTATGCCCCCTCACCTCCATGCACTCACGACCATCCACTCGATACGAGTCACACACACACACACACACACACACGTGTGCTCTCTATCACACGCAGCTACGTGGGCCAGGCGGTGCCGCTGCTGGACGCCTACTTCAGGGTGGAGGTGGACGCCGCCTCCGTGCCGGCCGGCGGCGGCCTCACGGTGCCGCTGCTGTCGCTCTTTACCAATGACACCGCGCTCTACCCCTACCCCGCGGCGCCGGCGGTGCGGCTGCTCGACTTCGTGACGGCGCCCGGCGGCGGCGGCAGCACCGCCGCCGCGGCGGCTGCGTTCGTGGTGGCGCCGGCGCCGCTGGCGCTGTTCGCCTACGTGCCCAACCACGACCTGTTCAACACGGCGGTGCTGGACGGCAACACGGTCACGTCCAGCATCCAGGTAGGGTCGTGCAATGACGGCAGCCTTATTGGCCAGCATGTGGACAATGGGAGGTAGGGGCTTCCGCACGTAGGCGTGTCGGCTGTCGACAGGCGCGTCCCTCAACCTTGCCCGACCCTTGGCCGCCTGCAGGCACTGGTGGTGTATGACTGGGCGGATCCCGCCAACGCCACGCTCTCCGCGCCCGCCAGCGCAGCTGTCGCCACCGGCTGCACCTGCACCGCCCCCAGCGAGCTGGCCGCCGCGCTCAGCCTCGACACCTGCCGCGTGCTGCTGCGCTCCACCCACACCCAGCCCGCCAAGCAGGCCGCGCTGAGCATGGACTGCGGCAGCCTGGCGGCCGCGGCCGGCTCCAGCGCCGCACTGAAGGCGCCGGTGGCGGTGACGGTGTGGTACCCCGGCACGTTCCGCGCGGATGCCTCAGACCCCGACAAGGTGCTGAGCAGCCTGCTGCCCATCAACGTGCCCGCCTCCGCCGCCAGCAGCTGTTCCGACAGGTGCGGCCAAAGATGCTGCAGAAGAGCGCACGTGCGTGTCGGTGTGTGCCCCCTCGCGCCCTAGGCCAGTGGTCGCGCCCTCGCAATGGTCGCTGCACCCAGCGCCTGTTGCTCCAGCCTGTCTCGGCGCCCACGACGGTGTGTCTCCATGTGCATGAACGCGTGCATTTGTGCGCGCCCGCACATGCACGCCTGCAGGTACCAGAGCTCGCAGCTGCAGCTGTACGCCACGTGGCTCAACGGCGGCAACGGCGGCCCGCCCGACTACGTGTCGATGGTGGACGTGAGCCGACTGGTCGCCAACTGGACGTCCGACCAGCCGCAGGCGCTGCGCGTCAGCGGCATCACCGCCGTGGTGAGGCTCGCGCACACGTGCGGGGGTGCCTTTAATTCCTGACATGCTTGCACGTGGTGCTAAATTGTCCACCAGCACGACGGCACCAGGTAGCACGCCATGGACGGCGCCCCGGTGTGGCAGGCTCACGTGTCTGCTTCCCACGCAACCGCGCAGGGCCTGGCCGCGACTGCTGGCGCCACGGTGTCGGCGCTGGCGGCGGACGGCAGCATCCTGGCCAGTGTGCGCCTGGCCGTGTCGGACACGCCCGTGTGTGTGGAGTCGCTGGACGCGGTGGCGCTGACGGAGGTGACCATCGCCGCCGCGGACGGCGCGAGCCTGCCGGCCGCCGGCAGCAAGTGGCGCCTGCGCTTCACGCCGTTGCAGGTCAGTGGAGCTCTGCCGCTATAGCCTGCTAGCCCTCATCCTCGACACTTGGCGCTTGTGATGCTAGAGTACGCTATTGCGGAAACTGTGCGCCACCAAGCAAATCGCCGCAGTCGCTTTAACGTGCCCTCGGCTCCCCCTTCCTGTCCCCCGCAGCAACTGAACTGGGAGAAGGCCACTGCGCGTGTCAGCGTGTTCGCTTCCCTCAGCGACGGCAGCACCCTGCCCGTCTCCCGCAACAGCGTCACCACCGCCGTGCAGCCGCCCACCGCCACCAACAGCACCGCCGCCGCCGCCGGCATCCCCTTCCGGCTGCAGACGCTCGCGGGCTTCGCCTCCATCAGCCTCTCCGTCAACGCCAGCTTCGGCGCGCCGGCCGTGTGCGGGCCCTACCTGCAGAGCCGCTGGAGCGCGTGCAGCGGCACCCTGCCCATGACCACGGGTAGGGCCTGCCATTTGAACCAAAACCCGCTGCTGCCAGTTACGGTACCGCAGAAATGTGTTTGCCTCACCGTACCGGTCCGTTTGAGCTCTTATGAAGCTGTGCTGAGCTAGCTCCATCTCCGGTCCACAGGCACGGGTGTGGTGCAGGTGGCGCTGCCCCGCCCCACCGCCATCTCGGCGATGCTGGTGTCCTCCGCCTCCATCGCGCCGCCCGGCAGCGGCGCCGCGCAGGCGCCCATCTCCGTGCCCGTGCGCGCCAGCCTGACGGTGCTGGTGGCCTTTGACGACGGCCGCGTGCGCGACATGACCGCCGACTCGCGGCTGGAGGTGCTGGTGTCGCAGGGCGCGGACCTGTGCGCCGTGCAACGCGGTGAGCTGATAAGCATGTCGAAAGCAAGCAAGCAATGGCAGGGAGCGTCGATTGAAGACATAATGTCATGTTAACGGTATCTAACCCAGGCAGACGGTTCCCGCCCCTGGCCGCAGATGCCACCACAAACAGCCCCTACGTCCAGGCCATCTCCTCCGCCTCCGCGGCGGGCGGGCTGTGCCGCCTGGACGCGCGGCTCACCTTCGCCAACCTGCCGCAGCTGACGGCCAGCAACTCCACGCAGGTGGTGACGCTGGCGGCGCTGCAGGTGGTGGTGGTGGACGGCGCGGTGGCGCCCGCCGCGCCGCCGCCCTACGCGCTCAACAGCTCCTCGCTCACGGCCCTGGCCAGCCCCGACGTGCCGCTGCGGCTGTTCAAGTGCGACTTCAGTCACTACATGCCGGTGAGGCGGGCGTGCAAGGACAGGCCAAGACGCTGGCCAGGGCTCGAGTTGTGATGCGTAGTGTTGAAGGATTGTCATGGGCCTTCGGTCGTGTTGTGTGTATGCAAAGCTCACGATGACTCTGGCTTTGCGCCCCGCATCACGACATCACGCTCCACCCGCAAACCGCAGGCGAGCGTGTGGGTGATGGGGCGCCTGAGCAGCTGCGGCACCAGCTGCACGCTGGCGGACCTGAACGACCCCTCCGCCACCTCGCTCTCCCTCTTCTCCACCACCTCCGTCGCGCTGGCGCCCAACCCGCGCAACGCGCGCCTCGCCAACGTGCTGTCGCCCATCCGCCCCGGCTCCACCACCCTCACGGTGTCCTTCGGCTCGGGCGCCGCCTCCGCTTCCTTCAACGTGTCGGTTGAGGACACGTTTATCAAGGGCTGGCCGCGCGTCACCAACATCTCCGACACCGGCTTCCTCATCAGCGCCAACATGACGTCTGCGGCCTTCCGCGTCACGTACTTGGTGCGCCGCCCGCTGGTGTCCGGCGACGCCGTGCCGACCGCTGCCGAGGTGGAGCGAGGTAAGCCACCCGGCTTGGTCAAGTTGAAATGCAGTAGCGTCCCGCCGAAATCCATGGGCCTTGCAATTGCCGCCGTGCCTCATTCCGCCATGTTCCGCTTCAGTGCTTCACCCAGCGCACCCCTTCCCTTTCCGCCTCCCCCTGCTCCTGCGCCTGCCCGCTCCGCCTTCACGCTCACACCACGCAGTGGGCGTGTCGCTGTCCGCCGGTACGCCGCTGCCCGGCGGCGCCACGCTCATGGCCGCGGCGCTGTCGGGCCTGGCGCCCGCCTCCAACTACAGCGTGTTCCTGGCGGTGCGGCAGGGCGCCCAGCTGCTGGACACGGTGGTGGCGCTCACCGGTGTGCTCACGCCCGACAACGTGGCGCCCAGCTTCGCCGGCGTGGGCGGGGTGAGCGGTCTGAAGGGCAGGGGAGGGGAGGGAGAGGAGTAGAAGGAGATGCACGCAGAGGAAAAGGGGGGAGGCCGTGGACTGTGGGTGCTTGGGAGCCGTGCGCCGTGCCTGAGCGCCGTGCCTAAGGACAGGCGCGGGGCGTGGGGCAAGGGCACGCCTGAGCCGCAGGTGCCGCGACTGAGGCTGAGGCTGCGTGTGTGTGGGTACGTGTGTGCGTGTATGTGTGTGTGTGTGTGTGTGTGTGTGTGTGTGTGTGTGTGTGTGTGTGTGTGTGTGTGTGTGTGTGTGTGTGTGTGTGTGTGTGTGTGTGTGTGTGTGTGTGTGTGTGTGTGTGTGTGTGTGTGTGCAGGTCCAGAACCTGACGGTGGACTCGCAGCGCTTCTCCATGCGCCTGCCGGTGGCGCTGAGCGAGGCCGGCAACATCACATTCGCCATCTTCCGCAACGCCTCCTGCATCAGCGGTGCGTGCTAGCTAGCTGCTAGCTGCGCTTGCTGCCCTACCTCGCGCCGCCTTCACCCTTGGACAGCTCAGCACTGAGCGCCATGGCACATGCCACCCAATCCTGAATTCCGCAACCATCACTGCTCCCTCTGCATTCCCCCTGCACAGGCCTGGACCAGGTGCCAGTGGAAGCCATCCTGTCTGGCGCGCCGCTGCCGCCCTCCCGCTGCAGCTGCACCGACACCAGCACCTGCGCCCCGGTGGTGCTGGGCTCTGCCGCGCTGTCCAGCGATGTGCTGGCGGACACGCTCAGCCTCAGCGGCCTGCTGCCGCCCAACCCCTACAGCGTGTTTCGCGGCGCCACGGAGGCGCAGCTCACCTGCCGCACGGGTGCGTACGCGCCCGACCCCTCTCGAGACCCGCTGTGTCCCACATCCACCTACCCATGCTGGTGTCACTATACGTTTAGAAGCAAAGACTATGTCTTCACTGGCCCCTGCCGCCTGTGGTACCCGCAGACCCGCTGCCGGCGCCCGCCTCCACCTCCCACGCGCTGTACCTGGTGGCGGCCGACGACCTGCCCACCTACCGCGGCTGGAACGTCACCTGCAACCCGCCCGACGCCTCGCCCGGCAGCACCTGCGACGCCGCGGCGCCCGCGCCCTGCGCCGCGGTGCCGCCGCCCGCCGGCTCGGCCCTGGCGCTGGCGCCCAACAACCTGCAGGCGCTGCCGTACACAGCCCTGGCGCTCAAGGAGGGCGGCCCGGCGCAGCAGGGTGAGGCCAGGGGCTGGGCCCTCCTTTCTCCGGGCGCTGGGCACAAACACACACACACACACACCGGTATACGCGCTCTTTCCGCCTCGCACGCCTAGGCCAGCGGCACTCAACAGCTTCAGGCACACTGCCTCACGTGTCATGTCCTCCCGATTACCCATCCGCAGGCGCGGCCACGCGGCCGGTGCTGGGCTCGTTCGACCTGCCCGCCGGCGACCGCGTCGCCTTCGACCCGGCCGTCACCAACATCACCGCCTCCGCCGCCACCATCACCTTTGGCTTCCGCATCACGCGCGTGGCGGCGGTGCAGTACCGGCTGGACCAGTTCAATGGCGCCAGCGTGTTCTCCGGCGTGCTGCCCGTTTTCGACCCCTCGGTGAGTACCAGTAGCCTAGTGAGCGGGGCTCTACTTGCTCTGCGTGTGCACTCGCGGTGTGGCAGCTGCTTTGGGGGCGGGGGCTATGGGCTCGGCCCCCATGCCCGCCGGCCGCTGCTGAGGGCCGTGCGTTGGCGCGCGCGGGCACTGGGACGCGGCCGTGCTGCCGCACGTCTCATCGCGCTGCGCATGATGAGTGTGTGCGCCTGGCTGCCGAAGCGTGCGTGTTTGGTGGCGGCATGCCTGACTGGTGAAGCTTTCCCCGTCCCCCCCGACCTCCCGCCCGCCACACGCACGCACGTGCGCCAACCGCCCTGCAGGTGCCGTACAGCGTGTCCATCAGCCGCACCTGCAGCGGGGGGCTGCTGGACCAGCCCTCCTACACGCTGTGGTACTGGGCCACGGACGTGTACGGCAAGTCCAGCCCGGCCGTGGCAGCCAGCGTGGTGCTGCAGTAATGCTGCGGCGGTTGTGCTGCTGCAGTAGTGCTGGAGGAGCTCGTGCTGGGCTGGTGCTGGGCTGGCTGTGCATCCCGCGTGCTGGCGTCGCCGAGCTTTGCGCCGCAGTCGCTGCAGGCTTGATCATGAACATGTATGTTTGGCCGAGCGTGCGCGCGTGCGGTCGCCAGCAGCGCTCATGCACAGTTAAAAGGCTGAACGGCGGTTAACGATGTGGCCGTGGCGCCATGCTTAACGATTCCTTGTGGCTCCTGTGTTACTACCCATACATAACTGTGGGCGTGTGCCCGCCTGAACCGTGTGGCCCATGGACAGTCTGCGCCATATTACATGCGCTTGCATGGAGACGATGCATTCTCAAATCAACCATAGCAACTCTTGCAATCAAGTACCAAACGCATGAGGCATTGCGGACAGTCTTCTCCGCCACCATCATTCGCTTGTGGTGCAGGCATGTGCGTGTTCGAAGTGGTGTTGGCCCGGCTGGCCTGGGGTGCATGTGGGTGGATGCGTGAATGTCGTAGCCTGTCGCTGGGATGCATGCGGCATGCGTGTGAATGCTGCTGGGCCTGAACAGCCCTCTGTGCTGTTGTGCACATGCGCGATGAATTGATAGGGCAGGGCCCCGGTAACGCATGCAATTTGCATGCCGTCTCCTCTGCCCCTCACTGTAATAACTAATGAAGCCCAGTGCGCGCAGTTAAAGCAACACAGCTGAACACAGCACAACTGAATCTATCTGGCGCGCACACTGCCATCAGCAGGGGGGCCCGCCGCCACCCATCTATCCTCCCTGCAGGCGTGTGACCAGCACCACCTCGGCCAGCTCCGCGGCGCTCAGCGAGCCCAGGGTGGTGGTGTCGGGCCGCGCGGAGTGCGCGCCGAACAGCAGCTTCTGCTGCTCCGGCTCCAGGCCTGCGCGACGGTAGGTAGGGGCCAGCAGGTTGGGTGGAGCCGTGGAGGTTGAGCCCATGAGCGCGGCAGTGACGGAGGGGGCGCGTGGGGGAGGAACGACGCGTCACACATGCACCCCACGGCTGTGCACTGTGTGGCTGACTTGTGGCCAAAGCATGGCAAGCACTGAATCTCCCCGGGGGCCAGTACACACACCCAGCAAAAGCGCATTGTGCCAGTCGTGTACCGTGCCTGGCGCCTGCGCCCTGCGCGGAGCTGCACCCCAACAACCCACGCACCCGTCCGCTGCCGCAGGTCGTTCTTCAGGTCGCGGATGGTGGCGGTGGCGGGCAGCTGCAGCTGCATCTTGTTGCCGGTCGCGCCGGTCATGAGCGTCACGGACACATTGCGCGGGCCCTGAGGCGGCGGGTGGCAGGTGGTGCACGGCAGGCAGGCATGGGTACGGCATGGGCAGGGAGCAGGCTCAAGGAACTCCACGGCACAAATACAGCAACGCCGCACGGAGGCTTGCACCGATGCCACCCAAACGTGCGTGGCCATGCATGCCCCACCATGCCCCCAGCCCACGGTGCGTGGCGCCCCTCAGTCGCCTTCGCGGCCCCCAGCGCGAGCCCTCCCCTCGCTCGCTCGACATCCCGCAGCCCACCTGCTTTTGCGCCTGCACCTCGGGGGGCTCTCCTGATGGCGACGACTCCGGCCCGCACGCCGCGACCACTGGGATCCAGCCGCGCCGCTTGACGGGCGCCGGCTGCCAGCGCGGCGCGCCGGCTGCTGTGCGGTGCGGCGGCGCCGTCGACAGCCCCATAACGCCCATGCTGCAAGCCGCCGCCGTGCGGGTACTGGTTGTGCGGGGTGGCACCGCCAGCAGCCGCGGAGCCGTCGCGGTTGCGGCGGCGCGGCCGCCGCGACGGCCCGCTGCAGCGGCGGGCGGCATACTACGCACGTGCAGGGCCGTCATCGTGTGAGAGTAGCGCGAGTGCGCGCACGACTGGGACAAGTGACGCTGTGTTGCTGCTTGATTGTTTCTCGGCAACGCGTGAAGCTGCGCCGAGACATTCACGGCTGCGAGCAGGAGAAATGACGGGTATGACGGCAACCTTGCCGAGCATTCAACCGTCACGGGCGGCGTCCGACCGCTGCTTAGCTCCCTCTCAAACCAGGACCGCTACCCCACCCAACCCTGCATTACACAGTAAAATGCTGTCATCGCGGCACTGGGCCGCAGCGGGTCGGGGGCCGCAGTTTGCTGCCTGCGCACCCTCTCCTGCGCCCCACGCGCCGGCGCAACTGCCGACCTTCAGCCGCCCAACCTGGCCCACTGCAGCCATGAGCCGACAGCAAAGCGGTAACAATGGCGGCAACGGCGGCGGCAACAACGGCGGCGCCGCCAGCGACGCCGCGGCGCAGGAGGCGCTGATGCAGCGGGTGCTGAAGGCCCTGCGCGCAGACCCCGAGTACAAGCAAGGGTCCGTCTACAGGTGCGTGCGTGCGTGCGTGCGTGCGTGCGTGCGTGCGTGCGTGCGTGCGTGCGTGCGTGCGTCCGTGCGTGCGTGCGTGTAGTGCGTGCACGCGTGCGTGCGTGCGTGCGTGCTAGCCCCTCGCCGCCCTTGGTGGATGCCCCCGTGTGCCTCCCTGGCCTCATGTGCTGCTGGTCATGTGCTGCTGGTCATGTGCTGCTGGTCACGTGCTGCTGGTCATGTGCTGCTGGTCATGTGCTGCTGGTCATGTGCTGCTGGTCACGTGCTGCTGGTCATGTGCTGCTGGTCATGTGCTGCTGGTCACGTGCTGCTGGTCATGTGCTGCTGGTCATGTGCTGCTGGTCATGTGCTGCTGGTCACGTGCTGCTGGTCATGTGCTGCTGGTCATGTGCTGCTGGTCACGTGCTGCTGGTCATGTGCTGCTGGTCATGTGCTGCTGGTCACGTGCTGCTGGTCACGTGCTGCTGGTCGTGTCCTGCCTTCGCGGACCGCGCACTTCCCGCGGACCATCTGTGCACACCGACCCTCCTTTGGGTTTGGCGAAGCTTGGAGGTTCCCACAAGTCCCCCCTCCCCACCCTCACTTGCGCCGCGCGTGCAGATGCCGCAACGGCCATGTGTACCTCGTCGGCGGCTGCACCAATCCCGCGGGCAGCGCCACGTGCCCCGCGTGCGGCGCGCACATCGGATTCGGCAGCGGCGACAGCCGTGTATCGGGCATGTGACGAGGCGATGAACTGCCGCGCGCTGTGGGGAGGCCCGTCGTCAGAGGACGCACGCGCGACGGGGCGCGTGACTTGCGTTGCAGTTGGTGCGTGTCTGTTGCGTTTCCCAATGCGGTAGCCCATCAATAAATGAGAGGTTGTGGTTGGGGGCTTCAGGTTTGCTGCAATGTGCGTGGCACTTGATGTGCGTGGCGCCTCGCCTGCCTCACACCGCATAGTGCTAACGGGCTGGGCATGATGCTGAGCTGGTCCGGGCGTGGCATGTGTGAATGGCTTGCCTCCTGAAGCGCGGGGGCTTGCTACTGCACGCCGGTTGAATGCACCGTAATGCAATTGCGTTTTGCAGACTCTCTTGCTTGCGGCATCACTTTTAGGCCTCAAGCCACCGGCAGGCCCGCCAATCAATCTAACCCGCCAGCCCCACAAAGGATTTCCTCTGGAGCTGCTGCCGGGTCCTCCCGGCTAGCCCGCCGCCCCACGAATCGCCCCCGTGCCCCTATACCACCACGTGCACCGGCGGATCCGCCCAGCACCCCGCGCAACAGCCCACCGCCGCCTCCGGCACCAACAGCTGCCCCCGCCCATCCCCCGACCGCCCACCTGCCTCCCCCTCCTCCGCCAGCAGCTCCCGCCTCTGCCACGCGCCCCGTTCCAGCGTAAACACCAGCCCCGCGCGATCGCTGTCGCGCAGGCAGCTCCCACGCAGGCACAGCTCCACACCACGAGCCCTCGCCACCCCCGCCAGTGACCCAAGCACGTCGCACACCATCTGCCGCGAGCACGCCGCATCTGCATCACCCGCGTCACCAGGCGCTGCCTCCACTGCCCAGCCGCTGCTACTGCCAGTCCGGCCATTGGCGCTGCTACTGCCGCGGTAACGGTTGGGAGCGGCCCAGTTGCCGCACACGCTGTCCATCAGGCCGGGCACGCACAGACACAGGCACCGGAGCCCGGGGCCGGCACGCTCCACGAACACTGTCAGGGCCAGACACAGCCGCGTGATGTCCGTCCACGCGTCGCCGGCACCGCCGATGGCCCCAAAGCCGAGCGCAGTCACGAGCTTCACCGTTACCGGTGCGCAGTAGCTGCCGCCAGCGCCGCCGGCGGCAAGGCTGGCGTGGCTACCGCGGCAGCTGCTACTGCCACTGGCATTGCCCCCGGCGCCTCCGGCAGTAGCAGCCGCAGTGGCAGCGCCCGCTGCTGCGGCACCCGCCGCTGACACCGCCAACGCCGGCCCCAGCCGCCCGTCCTCCAGCAGCGCCCGCAGCTGACCCGGCTCGTCCAAATGCACCTCCAGGTGCCGTACAGCGCCAGCCGCCGTACGTACGACAACGGGCAGATCCCGCCGCACCATGGCCAGCGCCACGCCGCTGCCCCCTTCGTCTCCGCCCGCCGCCGCCGGCCCCAGCGCTGCCGCCGCGCCGCCACTACCGGCACCGCCCGCGCTGCCGCCGCCGCCGGGCGCCCAGGTTCGCGGGTCGGGGACGCTGGCGGCGCCCGCGCCACCGCCGCCGCCGCCTGCGCCTGCCAGCGGCAGGCGCGCCGCCGCCACGACGAGCCGCACACAGCCCACTCGCGCAAGCGCCGCGCCCAGCGCCTCTGCGGCGGCCGTGTCGTCGCGGTCGCCGCCGGCCGCTCCGTGGTCGTACATCAGACCCAGCCCGCCGCCGCCGCCGGCACCGCGGCCGTCGACGCCCTCCCGCGCCGCCGCCCAACCCGCGTACTGCAGCGTCAGCGTCAGGCGCTGCAGGCCGGGGCACACCACCGACCACCAGGGCACCACCGCGCTGGGCGGGCCGCTCAGCCCGCGCCTGCTCCGTCCCGCGCCGCCGCCGCCGTACGAAGGGCTCTCCGCCTCCACCACCAGAGCGCTGACCGCCGGCAGCACATGGCGCTGCAGCGGCGCCGGTCCCCCTGCGCCGCCAGGCGGCGAGCCCCCCGTCATCACCGCTGGCGGCGGCGCCGCCGCCGGCGCCGTCACGGCGGAGGCCACCACGCCGCCCAGCCGCAGTTCACGCAGGCGGTGCAGCCCGCGCAGGCGGGACAGCTGCTGGCTGGAGGTGAGCAGCAGCTCAGGCAGCTCCAGGCACGTGAGGCCGGGCAGCGCCGCCGCCGCCGCCAGCATGCCGTCCGCCTCCGACGGCTGCGCCCACGTGACGCCGCACGCCAGGCCGCTGCTGTTGCCCAGCGGCAGTGGCCCGTAGCTGAGCGAGGCCGAGGGCGTGCAGTAGCTGCTGGAAGAGGCGGCGGTGCCGTCGCCGGCGCCGCCGCCGAGGCCGCCGCCGCCGAAGGCGCCGCCGAGGCCGGAGCTGCCGCCGCCGGCGCCCAGCGTGTAGGCAAAGGACGCGGAGGAGGGCGCGGCGTGCTGCAGCGCTGGCAGCAGCCGCAGGCACAGCCGCTGCAGCCCCCCGCCGCCGGCCCCATCGCCGCCGCCGCCAGCGGCAGCCTGCGATGCGCTGCTGCTGCTGGTTCTACCGCTGGCGTCGGCGTCGCTGGCGGCATTGCTGCTACTGCCGGCTGCTACTGCCTGCAACAGCCTCCGCTCGTAGCGCCCAAAGGACAGCAGCCGGAGCTCCAGCGACTTGAGGCCGGCGCGTGCCAGCAGCCACAGGCTCCCGCCCAGCCCCCTGCCCCACTC
Organism: Chlamydomonas incerta; assembly: GCA_016834605.1. Taxonomy (NCBI): domain Eukaryota; kingdom Viridiplantae; phylum Chlorophyta; class Chlorophyceae; order Chlamydomonadales; family Chlamydomonadaceae; genus Chlamydomonas; species Chlamydomonas incerta. The sequence continues at coordinate 4,193,046 of JAEHOC010000002.1, read as the reverse complement.
CGCGAGCGCCTCAGCCACCTTGCCATCCTCCCAGCCTGCCACCCCGCCGCCCCCGTCGGCGCTACTGGCGCCGCACCTGCCGCCGGGGCTGCCGCTGGCACCACCATCACCACCACCGCCACCAATGCCGCCGCCGCCCATGCTCTCCCGCTCGTCGCCGTCCGTGTCTGCCAGCCCCAGCGTCAGCGACGTCAGGCCGGTGAGCTGCCCCAAGCTGCCGACACCCGCCGCCGCCGCCCCCACCACGCCGCGCGGGCCCAGGTCCAGCGTGAGCGCGCGCAGGCGCGGGCAGCCGGCGGCCAGGCAGCCCAGCGGCGGCGCCAGAGCACGCACAGCACGGCCGCCGGGCGAGCACAGCACGTGGAGCGCGGTGAGGCTGGGCAGCGCGGCGGCGATGGCGAGCAGGTCGCGAGCCGAGGGCGCGGGCGTGGGGCGGAGGCCCATCAGGCAGAGGGTGGTGAGGGCGGGGCAGTGGGCGAAGGGGCGAAGCAAGGCGGCGGGCGGGGGCGGCGGCGGCGGCGCGGGGGCGAAGGGCTTGTAGTAGGGATAGGGCGGCGCAGCGGCTGCGGCGCCGGAGGGAGGCGGGGCGGGTGGTGGTGGTGGTGGTGGGGCTGGTGGGGTCGGCGGAGCATGGGTGATGACCAGCGCACGGACGGACTGGAAGCGACCCGCCGCCGCTGCCGTCGCCGCTGCCGCTGCCGTCGCCACCGCTGCGGAGGCCGCTGCGCTGCACGCGCTACCGCCGCCACTGCTGCAGCTGCACACACGCGACCCCCGGCCGCTGTCGGGCGCGGCTGTGTCGTGCACGGCGGCGTGAACCAGCCGCATGACCTCGGCCGGCAGCAGCGGCGGCGGCACGGCCGCGGCGCCCGTTAGCGCTGGCCCTGACCCAGCGGCTGCGCCGCCGACGGGGGCCGCTCCAGCACACACCACGCAGGCCCGCACCAGCTCCCAGTCGACGGCCCGGCGAAGGGCGGAGCAGGTCGCGCGCAGGTTGCGCCGGCTGGCGGTCGAGAGGTGGAACCACAGCGTGGCGAGCGGCAGCGCCGGCAGCTCGCGCAGACTGCTGCAGGCGCCCGGCGCCGCGGCTCCGTCGTCAGTGACAGCTGAGGCGGTGCTGAATCCATCGGCAGGCGATGCAAAGTTTTCGTGCTCCATATGCTCCACGCAGGCAGCTGCGAGCTCGCCGACAGGCCAGCAAAGATGTCAAGCTGGCACTTCGCGAGCGCTGGCCAGCCGAATAATTTTGTTGGAAAAGCTCTGGTTGCAACGTCAGTGTAATGTAGTCGGTTTGTGGGCAGGAAGGTTGCTCAAAAGCCCCCCGCGGGTGACGACAACGACTGACATTTGAGTGTTGCGCAAGGATAGCCTCCGATTTAACTAGGGCTCCTCGTCATGTGTTACTATTGACTTGTGTGCAGCCGACGCATGGACGCTGGTACTAGCGGAAATCCCACATCCGGCCGACCTTTCAAACGCACCCCGCCCGGTCCTCGGCCCGCCCTCCGCCTCACACGCGGCCAGGACCCAATCAAGCATTCAACTTGAAATACCCAGCATGGGTGCCTCACAGCACGCATTCATAACGCAGTGGCGCGGCACGAAGCGGCGTGGCCGGCGGTGTTCATGCGAACACACTGACGCCCCGCGCTACACCAAACTTTGCCGCGAGGAGTCCCAACCTGCCCACGGCCGCTCCTAGCTGCGCTGTGGCCGTCAAGAGTCATTTCAGTGTCATACCGGTAATGCAGCCCACCCTGTGTCCATGCCGCCACACACAACTCAGCCACGAGCCAGCACACTACAACCGCCGGCCCCAGCCAGCCGCCACGCGCGCTCCAGCCGTGCGCCGCTGTCCGCCCGTCCACCGGCTCTCTCCCGCCGCTGCCAGACACCACCAAGAGTCCCACCTGAGAGAAAGGGCGGGCGGGGCAGTGTGCACACCGGCGCTTAAATTTATGCAGCTGCAGGGATGCGGGTTGCCTGGCATCACGACCGGCAATCTACGTCATCTAGTATGTCTGTATGCGGGAGTGCTGTATGTAGGAGCACCACCCGAGCCACTGCGCGCCTAGGGCTTGTCGCGCGCGGGCTCAAGAGTGCGCTCCCCAGGACGGGGCGCGGCCCCGCCCCGCTGTGGTTCCATGTGCGCCGTTCAGGTGATACCTTCTCTCCGTTTACCACCCCCAGCCGGTGCTTTCGGCTTGGGGACTCGGCCACCGGCGGTTCGTGTGCAGCTGGTGCGTGTGTGTGTGCTGGGTTGCGTGTGCGGTTTATACCGTGCGTCCGGTACGAATGCGAGCTAAGCTGCGCAAGCGCGTGAGAGCATGCGGTGTCGTGTGCCCTGCCCTGGGAGGAGAACACATGAGTGAAGTGACAGCCCCACGCCCCCCCCCCAAAGTCCACTGTCCCACGGCCCACAGCCAATCCACCTGAACAGGCAACCACCGCCGGCGGCGGCGCAGCCCCGCCCTGCCGGCTGCCGGCTGCCTGCCGGCTGCCGCTACCGCTCCGGCAGCGCTGTGCCGCGCTCCAGGTTGCCCTTGATCTCGGTGGTGTACTGCCCGAACGCGCGTTGGATCTGGGGGTGGGGGTGGCGGCGAAGGCGGAGGTGGCGGGGATTGGTTCGCGTCAGTGAACAGCGTGAGCGGTGGCGGCGGGGCGAGCGCCAGCTGTGACGTGCACGTGCTAGTAGAGCTGGTAGAGCTGGTGGGTGGCTCTTCCACCATGCAGAGCCCCCCGCCCAGTGGCTGCCCGCTACCGCGCCCCGCATCCCGCCCTGCATCCCACCCCCCGCCGCGCACCTTCTTGTTGAAGTGCGCGTTGCGGTCGTTGATGAAGTCCACATCGGAGCCGTCGTTGTAGCGCCGCCGCCGGCTGAACTCGTCCTTCTTGCGGTCGCTGCGGGTGGAGCGGTGGGCGGCGGGTGGAGCGGTGGGCGGCGGGCGTGTGATGTTCGCAAGGGCACCAAGTGTTGAATGCACGATCGGCTCAAGCGGGGTGGAAGGGAGGCGTGGCGACGTGGCGTGTGATGGTGGGAATCCCCAGTGTGGCGCGTGCGGTGGAAGTGCAGCCATGTTGCGATACCCACGCCAAGAGCACACAGCCGTGGGCCCTAGGCGTCCAGGCGGTCCTCCCTCCTGCCCCTTCCCTCCTTCATCAAGCACACACCTAGACCCACACCTACACATCCATACACGCCCACACCCACACCCCAACACCACCCGCACACGCACCGCTCCTGTAGCTCCGCCACCATCTTGTCCACGTTGTACGCCGGCAGCTTGGGCTGCTGCCCGTACTTGAGGCTGTCCGCACCCCTGGAGGGATGGAGGATGGGGGAGGAGGGGGAGCAGGAGGAACAGGAGGAGGAGGAGCAGGAGGTTGCAGGGATGGTGGTGGTGGGAGGGCGCGAGCGGGTCAGCACTGCAATGAAGCGCTGCAGCGCGACATGCACGCGCGTGTGGGGGGAGGCCGCCCCCGCTCACCATCCCCGGCTGTGCCCTCTCTTGCGGCAACGCCACAGCCGCCACCTATCCGCCTCACATATAGCCCCGCCCGCCCGCCCTCACACATAGAGTCCCTCCCCCCGCCCGCCCGGCCCCCCCGCCCGGCCCCCCGCCTGGCGCCCCGCCCGGCCCCCCGCCCGCACCTGTAGAACTCGGGGTCTGCGGCCTTGGCCTTCTCGTAGTCCTCCACGCTGTAGGCCGCCGCCACACCCGCCTCGGCGCGCTTGAGGTGCGCCTGCGGCGTGCGGCGGGGCGGGGCGGGTTCCACCCTTCAAGATCAGTTTGTGGCGCGGCCACTTACCGTATGTAACCCAAGCCCGCTAGCTGTGCTTGCACACAAGCACGGCGCCTATCACCCTCCTTCAAGCGTGCCAACACGCGCACGAAACCTGACACACCCGTCCCTCCCCCCGCCAACCCGCCGCCCGCACCTCGTACAGGTTCTCCGGCGCGAACACGCCCCAGCCGGTGGGGCCGCCCTTCTTGTCGCGTTTTTCGTACTTGAGCGCCGCCGTCTCCGCCGTCTCCAGCCTGTGGGCAGGGACAGGGGGCGGATGCACGCGTTCGAGGACGATCCCATGCCGCCACCCATGCTGCCATCCCAGTGCTGCACACACACGCGCATAGACACGCACAGCACACCCGTACACACACAGCATACACGTAAACCGGCTGGCGCTGTCCCGGCTGTAGCCCGACCCCTCGTCCGCGTTGCCCTGCCCCGACCAGCCGTGCTGGCAGCCCTGTCCCCAGAGCCTGCTGAGGCCCCTGACGCCCCTGCGGCTCCACCCCATCCCACGCCCCCACCCCCCACCCCCCGCCCCTCCCCCGCCCCTCCCCCGCCCCTCCCCCGCCCCCCTGACCTGTGCGCCTGCGTGGGGTCCAGCCCCAGCCGCGACAGCTCCTCCGCCTTCTTGCGCTGCTTCTCCTCGTGCCAGCGCCGCTGGCCGCTGGCGCTGTCGTCCGCAGCCGCCTCCGCGCCGGGGCTCTGTGTGGGGGAGGGGCGTGCAGCCAGGGAGGCGGCAGGTGGAGAGCGGCCCGAGATGCAAGCAGAACAAGATGCGAGCAGCGCTAGCAGCACATCGACGAGAGCGCTCACTGGCTTGGCAACTACTGCGGCATCTCTGGCGCTCGGGCAGTTTAACCCACTGCCTTCGCCGCCCCTACTCAACCCAACCCGCGCCAACACCGCCCCACCGCCCCACCGCCCCACCGCCCCACCCACCCACCCACCCACCCACCCACCCACCCACCCACCCACCCACCACCCGCATGCCCTCCCACCCGCATGCCCTCCCACACACCCGCGCCCGCACCCCCACACACCCACCCGCAACCCTCCTCCCACACACCCACACACGCCGCACGCCCGCGCCGCACCTTCTGCCGCTTTTTCTCCGCAATGACGGCGCCCTGGTTCTGCTTGCGGCACACCTGCAGCCGCTGCCGCAGCTCCATCAGCTTGCGCTGCTTGGCGGACAGCCCCTCATACGGGTCCGCGCCCTCCACCAGCCCGCCACCGCCTCCCGCGCCCTCCTCCGCACCACCCTCCGACCCCGGGCCCGGCCCCGCGCCGGCGCCGCCCTGTTGCCGCTCCTCCCGCTCCTCCTCCTGCTCCGCCTCGCCCTGCTGCTGCCGGGCCTCCGGCTCCGCAGACGCGTCCCGCGCCTTGCCCTTCTTCTCCCGGCCGCCGCCCGCCGCCGCCGGCTCCGATCCCGCCTCCTTGCCGATGCCCAGGAGAGAGGCCGCGATGGAGCCCAGCGCGCCGGCCGGCGCCTTGCGCGCCTTCTTGGCCGCCTGCTGCTGCTCCGTCTGCTGCTGCAGCGCCTTGAGGCGAGCCAGCGAGTCCTGTGTTGGGTGCGGGTGTTGGGTGTTGGTGTGGGTGTTGGGCGGCCGGTGGGCGGGCTGTGTGCTGGCACGCAGCTATGTCGCAAGCGCGCCACGCCCCAGGCAACCCCTCCCACCCACCCCCGCACTTTATCTGCTGCTGGTCTTTCAGCGCATCCTGCACCGTTTTTTCCGACCATCCCACTCATAACCACATCGACGGCTGTAGCCGGCTACTCCACCTCCCCACAGCCGCACCTGGTCCGGGTTGAGCTCGTTGGGGTCGGACTTGAGCTTGGCCGCCTCCTCCTTCTCCGCCTTGAGCTTCAGCATCATCTGCAGCTTGCTGGGCAGCTGCGGGCCGGAGACCAGGGCAGGAAGCGAGGCAGGGGCGGCAGCGGTCGGAGGTCGTCAGGAGGTGCTCAGGCCGCGGCGCGGACTACCCGTTCACGCCACGCGCCGTCCAGCCACGCCCGTGCACACACGCGCGACACGCGCGCGAGATGCATACCAATACACACGGGTGACACACGCACACAGTCAAGCACACGCGACACGCGCGCGCGCCCTTTCCCACCCCACCTGGCCGCAGTCGGTGATGATGACGCGGCGGCTGGGCTTGCCGCTGCGCTGCCCCACCACCTCCATGCGCTTCACGGTGGTCATGCCCTCCACCACCCGCCCGAACACAACGTGCTTGCCGTTCAGCCAGGGCGTGGCCACGGTGCAGATGAAGAACTGCGACCTGCGCGCGCGGGAGGCGGAGGAGGAGAATGGTGGCGGGGTGGCGGGGTTGGAGAGGAGGAGCTGGAGTGAGTGCGGGTTGCGCTGCGGCGTGGCGGGGCGCCAGGGGTGCCGGGCGCAAAGCAGCCGGCGGCGGCGGGTGCCGGTACCGCCCAGCCGGGCAGCGACCGCGAGCCTCGGGCCGCCGGAAGCCACCTCGTTCGCGCATCCTCCGCACATACACATACACAGGCACAGGCAAGCCTGCAGCCCACCTCGCCCCCGCCAGCCCGCCCCCGCCCCTTACGCCCCCACGCCCGCACGCACCCGTTGGTGTTGGGCCCGGCGTTGGCCATGGACAGGGTGCCGGGCTTGTCGTGCTTCAGCGCCAGGCCGGGCGCCTCGTCCGCGAACTTGGCGCCGTAGATGGACTCGCCGCCCGTGCCGTCGCTGGCGGTGAAGTCGCCGCCCCTGCGACGTGGCGACCGGGGTCGCAGGTAACGAAGGGGAGAGGGGGGAGGGGTCAAGGACCTAACCACACCCGCGGAGGCAGGCCTCCCGCGCCCCAGGAGGCGGTCCCTCGCCTTCTCTGCAGCGCCCCCCGCCAACTAGGGGGATGGTGGCCCCCAATGGCCGCGAGCCCGCGGCACCGCGACGGCATGGCTTTGGCGCAGAAAGCGAGATCCTGCCCCTGACCGCAGTCAGTCACCCCGGCGCGGCGGTACTCACTGGCACATGAACTCTGGGATGATACGGTGGAAGATGCAACCTCTAAAGTGCAGCCGCTTGCCCGATTTCCCCACGCCCTTCTCGCCGGTGCACAGCGCCCGGAAGTTCTCCGCAGTTTTGGGCACAATATCAGCATACAGCTCCATCACGACACGCCCAGCAGCCTCGCTGCCGATTTGGATGTCAAACCAGACGCGTGGGTTTTCCATGGCGTCTCGGTTCGCCTCTGACGCGGAAGCGCCTTAGGAGTTTGGCTACTGCAGTACTTTGCTGTAAAATTTATTTATCGGGACAGAGAGAGGAGCGAGCGCGTGGAGTATGGCCAGTATGGCCTATTCGCCGCAGGCCTTGACCAGAGTATTATGAATTTGACGAAGGCCAATAACACTAAAAGGCTGCCCGTGGCTGCACTCGAGCAAATCCTGCGCTGTAGGTCATCGCGATGAAGGCAAGTCAACTTACCCGACCCGCGTTGCATTAATATGCATTGAATGCATGCGCAGAGCACGCATAACCATGTGGACGTAGCCCCCTCTGACTTTTGTGCGCACCCAACCGAAAAACATGTCTTGCGTTGCCGGTCGTCACTTACTGCGCGCCTTAGCCATCAGCAGCGAAAGCAGCGCGGTGCTCTGGTCTTTGGCTCGCACCGGCGCGCTCGCCACGGCAGCGGCGAGGGGGGAGACCCTCGCTTCAAGAGCGGCGGGTGCGAGCAGCAGTGACACGCACGGTGACACGGTTGCATCCAGTGCATGGCTCCCGCACCAAGCCCGCTGCTTCACGAGCAGCACGAGCAGCTGCAGCAGTAATAGCAACAGCGATAGCAGCAACAGCAATGTCACTGCTAGCAGCCCCAGTAGCCCCAGCAGCAGCAGCAGCAGCAGCAGCAGCAGCAGCAGCACCGGCGCCCCAGACGGCCGTGAGGAGCTGTTCGTGGGCGGCTACACACCCATCACCAAAAAGCTGTGGACGGAGCGGCGGCGACAGGCGCAGGGCGCATCCCCTTCCCCGCCAGGGACGGCGCCGGCCGAGGCGTCTGTAGCGGGTTCTTCGGCGCTGCTGCCGGACGGGCGGCGGGCGCCCCAGGACATCAGCGTGGTCTATAACTTCAGTTCGGACCGCGCCCTGTTGGACATGGTGAGAGCGCTCCGTGGGGGTTGTGAATACCATCCCAAGCTAAACCAAGCTAAACGAGACAGGGGACAGGCTCCGTGGGGGGTTGCAAAGATATGAGAAAGCGGCATAGGATGCACTGCAGACTGGGGCAAGTACTGTGAACCAGGGGGGCGGGCCGCGGCCTGCGCGAGCTTGGGCCCCAGTGCCTGCGGCCTGCACGGGATTGAATGCGTGCGTGCATGTCACGCGCCCAGAATTACGCGGGTGGCTAGCTGACAGCGCGCCCTCCTGCTTCACCCCGCTCCCTTCGCACCACCACCACCGCCACCACCACCGCCACCGCTACCACCACCACTGGCGCCAGTACCGCAACCCCTGGGGCCACATGCGGGTGGGACGGCTGCTGGAGGACCTGGACTCGCTGGCCGGCAACGTGGCCTTCCAGCACTGGTGCGCGCGGGCGGGGGCGGGCACGTGTGTGTGTGGGGGGGGCGTTGCTATGTGTGTGTGGGGGGGGGGGGAGGGAACAGGGGGCGCTGGCGGGGGCTGGCGGGGGCTGGCGGGGGCTGGCGGGGGCTGGCGGGGGCTGGCAGGCGCGGGCGGGTGGGCTGAGCAGGTCGGGGTTGGCGAAGCGCCTCCAGCCGGTCGCGACCTACTGCGGGACACACAGCCAACGTCGCTCAAGCACGCAAACCGGAGGCAGTGCGCCCGGAGTAATACAGACCTGTGGGTGGGATTGTGGGGCGCAACGGGCGGAGCCGGGCGGTCGGCCGCGTGCGTGGCCTCATGCCCCGCCCCAACCTGCCCCACCCTGGCCCACCCCACCCCACGCCACGGGACTGGTTGGTTTGGGTTCACTCGGTCGATTGCTTTGGGTTCTGGAATGAACTACCCTCCCTATTCGCCCTGATGGGTTCGGGCCGCAGCTACACCGGCCGCGGCGGCCTGCCGCTGCTGGTGACGGCGGCGGTGGACGAGATCGCGCTGGCGCACCCGCTTCTGCTGGCGCGGGACGTGGTGGTGCGGGGCCAGGTGGTGTGGACGGGCCGCAGCGCGCTGGACATTCGCATGCGGCTGTACCAGGTGGGTGGTCGCGGCGGGGCGTGGCGGGGCGTGGCGGGGCGTGGCGGGTTCGGATGTAGGCAGGGGAGGGGAGGGGAGGGCGCAGCGCGGCGGTGCACTAGGGGTGCTATCTCCGGTGCGGAAGTGGCGGGCGCTGCGCCAGTTGTTGTGCAGCGCCGGCTGGAGAGGCTGCTGGGCTTCGAAGTGTGAGAGCAGCCCAGCCCCATGCGCCCTCGCCCATGCACCCGCGGCCCACCAGGCCCAGCACGAGCCCGCGCCCAGCCTCGAGGCGCTGTTCTCATTTGTGCACCTGGACCCCACCACCCGCAAGGTGAGGCGGCCTGGGGCTGTGCGTGATACACGCTTGCGGGACACACACACGCACTGTGATTCACGTTCGTTTCCGTCTCATTGTTGGTTTTAACGCATCGTGATTCACTATGCATTCTGGATTCCAACTTGGTTCCCGAGCCCGGGACTTCCCATTGTGTAGCTTGGGGTTTTGCCCTGACACGCCCCCTTTGACCGCACCGTGGCAGGCCTCGCCAGTGGTGCAGCTGGCGCCGCAGACGCCGGAGCAGCAGGCGGCGTTTGCGGAGCGGCAGGCGGTGGCGGACGCGCGCAAGGCGGCGCGGCAGAAGCAGGGCGGCGCGGCGGAGGTCCAGGCGGCCGGTGCGGGTGCCGGTGAGTGAAGAGAGTGGGGATTAACTCTGGACCTCTCCCGTAAGGAAACACCAGCGCTGGAGAGTGGGGAGTGGGGAGTGGGGAGTGGCACGATTGTGCCCGAGGGATCCGGCCGGGGTGTTTGATGCTGTGGCCTGTGGGGGAGCCGGAGGCGCCCTGCCAACCGCACCCAAAGGATGTTGCCAACCCCCAACACTGCGCCCTGCTGTGCCGCGTGTGTCCAGTGCCCCAGGAGGCACGAGATTGGATCCGTGACGCCCGGAAGCTGCAGGTGCGGTGCCGTCGGCGGCGCACCTAGGGGGCCGCCTGGCAGCGGCAGCGGCAGCGACACCACCGGCAGCGAACACAACAACCGTCACACGGCTACGTCCTGCTTGTTCTTTGCTGGAAAGCACCGACCCGCCCCATTAATCATGCATGGAACCCCTCCTGCCTCCCTCCTGCCTGTCCGCTGTGTACCCCGCGCCCCCGCCGCAGGAGCTGCCGGCGCTGGCCGCGGCGGACGGCGTGCTGGTGCCCGCCACCCGCCAGCACAACACCTTCATCTGCCAGCCGCAGCAGCGCAACACACACGGCCGCGTGTTCGGAGGCTTCCTCATGCGGTGGGTGGGTGGGTGGGTGGGTGGGTGGGTGGGTGGGTGGGTGGGTGGGTGGGTGGGTGGGTGGGTGGGTGGGTGGGTGGGTGGGTGGGTGGGTGGGTGGGTGGGTGGGTGGGTGGGTGGGTGGGTGGGTGGGTGGGTGGGGTGGGTGGGTGGGTGGGTGGGTGGGTGGGTGGGTGGGTGGGTAGGTGGGTGGGTGGGTGCAGGCGGGTGGGTGCAGGGGGGGTGGCTGCAGGCGGGTGGGTGGGTGCAGGCGGGTGGGTGGTTGCAGGGGGGTGGGTGGGTGGGGGTAGTTCATTCCAGAACCCAAAGCAACCGACCGAGTGAACCCAAACCAACTAGTCCCGCCCAGAGCAAGGAGGAGGTGTGGCCTTAACCTTTGTGTCTCGGGCGCCCTTGAGCCTTGAATCTTCAGTCTTGTCGTCGGTGTCGTCGGTAGGCCATCGATGGCACCCAGGCTCGCGCGCGTGTGAACCCACCCAGAAACTAAAGCTAGTCGCAGCACTCGCGCGATACTCACCTGCTTACCAGACCAGAGGCGCGTCGAACGCTAGGGGGGTGGGTGCAGGGGGGTGGCTGCAGGCGGGCGGGTGGGTGGGTGGGTGGGTGGGTGCAGGGGGATGGGTGGGTGGTGGGTGGGCGCGCAGCGGGGGCGCTGCTGTCGGGCCCGGTGCAGGGCGGGACGGGGGATGAGGGGGCGGTGTAGCCGTCCACGCGAACGGCGTGTGAATGTGAAGTGCCGATGTCCGGAGACACAGCGGGTTCAGGGTTAGCGCATTTGGGGGTGCGAAGGGTTAGTTGATGCAAAGGATTGAACACTGCAAACCCAGTGCGGGGAAGGGGTTGCACGTAGTACTGAGGTGCCGCACGGACGGCGCCATAGCACGGCAGTTGTTCAGATCGAGGGCCCGACACGTTACCGTTGGACAGGGGCGAATGGAGTGCCTGATGAAGGTGAAGTACGCAATCAGCATCATTTAGTGGCCTGCCGCAACAGGATTGGAACGGGAGAGCAAACGACGGCCCTCCCCGCCCGCCTGACACGCAGGCGTGCCTATGAGCTGGGGTTTGCCACCACCTACATGTTCGGCGGCAGCAGACCCGTGTTCCTCAAGGTGGGGCCGGTGGGGCCGGTGGGGCCGGGTTGCGCCTTCGGGGAGCCGCCGGACCCAGGCGGCGGCAAGGTCATGGCCCCTGGTCGTGGCAAGGTTGTGGGTCGTGAGTCGTGAGTCGTGCACAGCAGAAGGAAGGGGCGGCGGCGGCGGCACCCGTGCCGGCGCGCAGGCACGCCGCGCTCGCGCCACCCACCCTCCTTACTTCAAGGACCTTTGTGAACCAGTGCCGACGCCTATCAATCCACACCTCCCCTGCTCCGCATGCACGCGTTGCGGCCCAGGTTGACGAGATCACGTTCAGCCGGCCTGTGGACGTGGGCGACCTGCTGCGGCTCACCTCCACAGTGCTCTTTGCGGAGGGCACTGCGCCGCCGCCCGAGGGGTCAGAGCCTATCAAGGCAAGCCGCGCGCGCCGTGCTGGGGCAGGACAAGGAGGAGTAACGCGGTCGCGAGCCTAGCGGGGGCAGCGACCGGCGTGGAGGGCTTGGGTGTGGCAGCCAACGCAGGGTGTGTCACTGTGTTGGTATCACTACACCGAGAAGCAGCGCGCACTTGCTTTGAACCACCACTCCAGACTGCAGAGCACGGCGTGCACAGACTGTGACACAACGCCTGCCGTTTTTTCGTCCGTCGCAGGCGCGCGTGGTGGTGGAGGTCGAGGCGCGGGTGACCAAGCCGGAGGCGGTCGAGTCGTTCGTGACCAACACGTTTGTGTTCGTGTTCCAGCTGCTTGTGAAGCCCGGCGGGCGGCCGCTGCGGCGCGTGCTGCCCACGTGCGACGAGGAGGCGCTGCGGAGCTGGCGGGCGGCGCGGGAGCTGGGCGGCATGTGACGAGGACTGTGAGCCCCCCGGCGCACGTAGTTTGGAGCGTCCAGCGAGTTACCAAGTGCTGGTCCTCTTTGCCAGTGTGAGGAGGAGGAGGGGAATGATCAAGGCGAGCGCGTCGTCAGCAGTCGTGACGCGTGTGTGTGGCGTGGGCTAGGGCGGCAGATGCACGCACGTTCACAGGTGCCACGGTTGTTGGGCGCGTGGCCCCGAGCGTTGCTGATCGAGCAAGCAACATCTGAAGCAGGGTATTGGGTGCCTGAAACTTGTACACAGTGTATCAGGATGCACATGCAACCGTGTGCATGCCCTTCCGCGCCTCTGAGAGCTTGGGCTTCAACTGGTCCCCGTCAGGCGTGTCGGGGCGTGTCTGTAAAATCCATCAATTCCATCGCCGCGTTGCTCTAGGTAAACCCAAAATTGCCTACCGGTACAACCTCAACCAAGGCGCAGTATTATGGTATGGGGTATGCACCAGCCGCCAGGGGAGAGTGGGAGACGAATCGCTCTCGAACCACACCAGGGGACCCCTGCTGACCCAAATGCTTGGCGGCGCAACCTACGTCCGCCTACGTGCAGGGCCACACCAATCGGGCCCTGCATCTCAACAACAACACAGTACATGCTCTCGCATGCAGCAAACAAGATCTCAGGGGCTGTTGTCGAGGAAGTGCGGCACGTCGCTCCACCACTCGGGCCGCGCGTGGCAGACATGCCGCAAGAAGACTGCGTCGCTGCCAGGCACCACCAGCCGCTGCGACGCAACGATGTCGCAAAAGGCCTGCAAATGGCAATTGAGGTTACAGGACGTCAAAAAGCCAATGCACAGTGAAAACCTTTTGTGTACACGTCGATCGCGGCGTGAACGCGAACCGCTAGCCAGCCCTACCAGCCAGCACTAGCCGGGAGAGGCGACAGCGTTCATTTTCATTGTTTAAAGAGTCTCTTGAGTCAACGTGCCGACCAGCTGGCCCAGCGTCAATAGCGGGCCCGAGCGGTTGGTCAAGTGTGGCGCGAACAGCCTCGCCGCATTAATCGCTCATTTCTTAGGTGGCTTTCACAAGTTAGCACGCAATCGCTCATGCAATCGTGATACATCCTGCGTTATCGCGGGAGATACGTTGACGCGGCCAGCCTGGCAATCCACGTCGTCCGCCCGGTTTCCCCCTCGTGCTCGTAACCCTGGCACGTGAAAGCGCGGCCCATGTGCGATTTGGGCGCGCTTGCCGCACTTGCAAACGGCCCGCTTTCTCCCCCCCCCCCCCCCCCCGTTCGTGGTGCGGCCCCACCGCCCTCCCTGCTCTTCCAGCGCCAAGCGCTAGCAGGTGGCGGCTCTTGACCCGTGTGCCCCAGTGTGCCCCAACCGCAACGTAAAGTCTCGCAATCTCCCAGCCGCTGACACCCTCGGTAAGTCACGCCCGTTTCCGGCAATCGGAAACCGTTCCCAGCGCCGGCCGCCGGCGCCCACGGCAGCTGGTCCACGCCTTCTAGCATGCTGTGCGCCACATCGTTGCTTGCAGCCTTACCCACTCGGGACGGGCTATCGACCAAGGCATCCCAAAACAGGAAACAACCCGCTCTCCGCCTCCTGCCGCTTCCGCCATGCGCCCACCCCACCGCCCACCGCCCACCGCCCACCGCCCACCTGCATGTCCACGCGGCCCGTGGATCCCATCTCCAGACAGATCTGCTCCACGTCGCTGGCGTCCAGGTGCTCCCCTGAGGCCAGGCCAGCAGCGGCAGCAGCAGCAGCAGCGCCCGGTGTGCGCCGGTGCCCGTTAGAAAAGGACAGAGGGGTGTCATGCGCCACAGCCGAACTTGCACAACACCAGGACAGGGGCGTGCGCTATCACACAGGACCGGCACCCATCCCTTCCGGTCGCCCCCTGCGCCCCTGACTGTACCCCTGCCCATCCGTCCTCACCCTCCGCCCCAGCCCTTCTCCACCAGCCCGCCCCCCTAATTAATCATGCATGGAACCCCCCTCCAGGCCTCCACGTGCGCCCATCCCGCGGGCCACGCACCCAGCAGCTCCAGCCCCGCCATGAGGTCATCCTGGTCCAGCCAGCCCCGCCCGCGCCGGTCCAGCCGCGCATACACCGCCTCAGCCTGGGACTGGCTCAGGCCCGGCACCACCTCGGCCGGCCCGCCGGCGCCGCGGGGCGGCGCGGCGGTGCCGGCGGCTGCAGGTGACGGAGTGGGGGTTGGGGAAGGGGTGGGCGGGCGGGGATGCCACAACACGGTGTGGACCTCAAGTGCAGCACGGGCCTCACGCAGAGCAGGACTGCCATCACAGGGTTGCTGGCTGTCATTCGGCAAGGCACCTGCTCAGCCAGCCAAGCCAACGAGCCTCCGTCACAATTGCGGCCGCTTACCCTTCTCCTTCGCCTTGCTCGTCGCGCCCGCTCCGGCTCCCTGTCCGCCGCCCGCACCTCCAGCTCCACTACTGGCGACAGCCCCTGCTCCGCCTATCGTCAGCGATCCCAGCAGCCGCTCGTTGGCTGCCAACACCCCCACCAGCTCGCTGGGGCGAGGCCCCAGCTCGCGGACCAACTTCTCCAGCACCTCCAGGTCAGCGCAAGCAGCGCCCGGCACGCCGGCGCCGCCCGCCGCCGCCGCCTCGGCCGCCGCCGCCGCTTCCAGCCGCCGCCGTGCCTGGCTGAAGCTGCGGTACACGTGCCAGCAGCGCCGACCGGGCGAGGGCGGCTCCTCGCCGCCGCTGCTGTTGCCGCCGCTGCTGCCGCCACCCTCGATGCGGCTGGGGCCTAGGCTGGGGCTGGGGCCGGGGCTGGCCACGAAGGTGCTGCAGTAGTCGCCAATGCGCTGCTCGGCGGCAGTCAAGATGTGGTGGGCGCTGCGGTTCGGCACGAGGGGAACCGCAGGTGCATGGGTGCAGGCGGGCTGGAATTACTCAGCGGGTCTGTGTGCACTCGTAGGGTGCTTGGGGGGCGCGGGATCCCATGGTGCGAGAGTTTGAGCGCGCTGCGCCGCTGCGTCGCACCTGCGCAGTACCTCCTCCATCGACGAGGTAGCCAGGATGTCGCCGACGACGTGGGGGGTCTCGGGCGCAGCGCCGGGTGCACCACCGGCGCGCGCGGCGCCGCTTCCGCCCACTGCTGCCGGCGCAAACTCCGCATGCTGGCGGCCTAGGTTTCCAGCGGCCCCGCGATAAGTGGCTGGCGACAGCCGCGCCGAAAGTGCTCGGCACTGCGGCGTCGGAGGGTGCGGTGCACCCGTCCGGGTCACGCGTCGAATGACTGCTCGCATTTGCTTGCCTGTTGCGTGTGACTGATTGGCGAAACCGGGCGCGGGGTCACGCGAATCAGGCCGCCTTCGTTTCTGCAGGGCCTGATCCGTGCTTCCCCATTGGACCCCATTGGATCCCATATCGACGGCCGCTCGTTCGCCACTCAGCACAGTGAACTCAGGAAGCCATGCCGCACGAGCACGCCGTGCCCGCCTTGGGGAGAATTGGCGGGACGCGGCGCGGCAGACCCTTGGGGCCAGCCCACCTTACCTTCCAGCATTATTCATCTGTGCAAAACAGCAAGCATTAGGGTCACAGAGTCAAGTCCCGGACGGCCGGGAGCGCGCCTGCGCGCCACTTCAGTCCGTGCGGCGCGCGGCTTCTGCCAGGCCTGCACCCCAGCAAAGTACAACGTTGCACATTCTATGCATTGAATCCTGCGCCGCTGCGTGCACGGCTGGCGCACGGTTTCGGGTCATGCCGAAAGGAATATAATCGATGCACTCGTTCGCAGCGCTTTGGTGGGCCCGCGAGCCGCTAGCTCGATTAATACTTTGTGCACTGCGATAAGACATCAAGTAAGAACTCGCCCCACGTGAACGCGCTAAAAAGCGTACTGTGCTTTTGCTGGGCCCTTGACTCGCTACTTGTGCCCGCTTTGCCCATATACCCCGTCCGTCACGCATAAGACATACACTATATCCTACGGCTTCAGTGCTTCAGTGCCCTGAGGCCCTTTCTCATTAGCTAGCAAGCAACGGAACCCAAGATGGACTTTCCACTCGCGCCGCGCGTCGTGGGCTTCTCTGCCACGGAGGCGCCTCTGCAGCAGGAGGTGGCGCACGAGGTGTGCAAGCTCCAGACTCAGAGGAGCCTTCTGAGCGAGATGCTGAGCCAGTACGCGCAAGAGGGCGAGTACTCGGAGAGCGAGGTTGACGACGAGGACAGCTACAGCGAAGACGAGGATGCTGGAGCACCCATCGTGCGCCAGGACACTGGCTCAAGCATGGAGCCTGCGCGCTCTTCGGCCATCCCTATTCCTTGTGGCGAGTAAGTTTTCGGCGAGGCGTGCCTGCGAGGGGGCGCCGGGCTCTGGGACCGCACCAGACAGCACCTAGACACCATTTAGCGCGGCTGGGGGATGCTCTAGCGTCCTGTCCGCTGCGTCAGTCTCTGGGTGTTGCCCAGAATCTTGATTCCAAGTTGTTTAGCGAAAGGGAGGGCCCTGCTGCCGGCCGACCCAGATACGCGCGAGATGTTCATGGCGTTACAAAGCTGCGCGGCTTGAAGCGCTTTGCGCGTCAAAACCTGTGCTGTGTGCCAACCGGGCAATTCCACGCTGGACACGCTTTAGCACCGGATGCGTGCGGGCCCTTACTGTTTTCGCTACATTTACGCGTGAACAAGCTACACAGCTTGCGGGAGCGATGATGGCCGAGGTCGCTTGCGCGAGGGGAAGGTCAGCAGAATTGCAGCTGCCCAGAAATGACCCCGTTGTGCGAGCCGCGCGCTAGTTAACCCAGCCCACGCGAACTAGCCATACTCCTTGTTCGCTTGCCAAATTCTGGGCGCGAACGTTTGCGCGGTTTAGCAAAACGGTTGTCCGTAACCCACGACCGTGTGGTGCTCGACGCCTCCTGACGGTTACGTGCTTGCGGTCGCCCGCGCAGGTCCTTCGCCAATCAGCGCGCCAAGGATGCCTACCGCCGCATGATGTACCAGCGTCAAGTGGAGCAGCTCTACCACCAGCAGCAGCAACAAGCGCAGCAGCAGCAAATCGCGCTGGCGCAACAACGGCAGCAGGCATACCTGATGCAACAGCAGCGTATTCAGCAGGCGCAGGCGCAGGCCCGCGCGCAGGGGCGTGCTTGAGTGGGTGGACGTCACGTGTGAGCGGGGCGCTCCATGTGGCGCACCGTTTTGACACCGCGGAGTGGTCCTTGCTTACTACGCGGTCGCCTGACTACTACTCTGTGATATTTACAGCGACGCAGTGACGTTTCTGTCGCTGGCATAACCAAGCCCGCTGCTATCCGCCTGGCGGCATCTGCCGGCGGCAGTGGCTTGACATGCCTGCGCGAGTGACCTGCAAGCATACCCAAGCAAGCGTGCGGCAGTGCTCCCGCCATGGGTCATGGCGTGACGATAAGGGGATTCTAATCGTTGACGTACATGACGTGTGGCATCGTCCTGCCTTTTCTCTGAACCAAACTGCATGTAGCGGGCCCGCCTTGCTGGGCTTGCTCCCGAACCGAATGCAACAGGAATCCGCTCCTCTGTAGTAGCCTTGTGGCGATAGACGTAGTACTGCTGAGCGTGATAAGCTTGCAGAGTGCGTGGGTTTTTGAGTGCTTTTGGAGATTACTGAACTGAGGGTGGGTGAGTAGCGCCCGGCGCCGGGCCATTAGTGAATTTGTTTGCTCGAGGAGTGATTTTCGGTTGAGCAGCGCCTGTGTGGCAAGTGATGCCAGAACGGGGGCACGCAGCGATGGCTGGACATCTATTTGGACTGGTCGTACGCAGATGATTGCGGTATTACAGTGCGTGTTCCTGGGTCTGGCGACCTCACCAACAAAGGGAATCGAGACGACGAGAGCTGTGTCGTGGAAAGCCCAAGCAGGCAAGGCAGGTGTTTGTGCGGGCGAGAGGAAAAAGCATGCTGTGACTGGAGGGCTAGCGCGACAGGTTGTAGACTGACGTAACAATAGTATGCACAGACTTTGGCCTTTTGGTAGACAGGTAGACTTTGCATGACGTTTTGGAAAGCGATTCGCTCCTCTGTAGAGTAGTAACTAGCAGCAGCTTGGGTAGCAGTTATGTATGAGTACGTACGGGGTTACTAACTATGTCGAACCTGACGGCAGTGCGCCCCGCAGGGGTGGAGCGCGCGCGTGGTCATGTTGGCTCAAGAATTGCATGAGGCGGGCGAGAGCTGGGCGTGGGAAATGGCAAGAAGTGGACTTTACTGCACCTGCCCGAGAGCAAGGTTCTAGGGCAGCGCTGAGTTTACGCAGCACATTTGGTTGATATACCTAATCCTTGCACACAACATCATCAGGCTTGCAACAACACAGTTGTTATTTCGATGGCGAAGGAAGTGGGCACGGTACGGGGAATGGCGCAAGCAACTGGAGGCTGCGCAGGCAGTTGAAGGCATGAAGTGGTGTAACACATCATGGTCAGGGTGCGGCTACCGCAGCGGCTGGAGAGAGATGTGCCCGCGGCCCCAGTAGTGCAAGGCGGAACCCCAAAGCGCCCGCTTGCTTATTCGGAGAGTGCCACTGGTTCGGACCCCAGTGTGCTGCGGGAGCGGAGCCCGCCTAAGACTCTCAGCTTTCCAAGGCTTTTCTGTTCTCCACACAGGAGCACACTCATGCATCTGCCTGCCCCGACTGACCGACACTCCCGCCCTTCCAACCCCCAACCCCAGTCTGCGCGTGTCTGCGGTCGACTTCAATATTTACATTCCAACTACAAGCCGGGAATATAGGAAAAGGCAAGGCTTGCACGTGGCGCGTCACCCCGGGTTGTCCAGGGTTGGCTGCCTCCCAGTGCGCCTCCGCATGCCGTGCATCTCCTGGACCATACCATGCGTCAGCCATTTCGCAACTGCACGGTCGTTCACATTCTCCGCGCGGCTCTGCGAACAGTGAGTCTCAGCCAAGCCTAAGCTCGCCAGACCCCCATCATTTGCAACGCTGCCGCCCACAAAAAGTACACGATGCTGTAAGACTCCCGTCAAACGCTTCTAGTGATGTACCATGTCTCCTGCTACCGGCATGACGATGCGGGCCCACCGTGTCCGAGTGGTGCAAATCAGCTTACCGTATCCGACAAGCTGCTGGCACTGGTCCGACAGATGCTTCCAAACCCACGCACTGACACACAAACTTAGCGTTGAAGAAAGCACTTCGTTAAACTATCTTGGCCTGCGTAGCTCTGCACTGCAAAGTCCAAACCGCAAGCGGTGAGACGGCGCCTCTGCCAGCTCCTCTTCAAGCCACAATTCCACAGCAGCCCTATCCGTTCCGGATCCTGCACCGGCGCAGCCTATAGCTTTGTCTGCCTTCCTCTCCTTCGTCATCAATACTGCCTGGTTACACGCCGACGGCTATGTATGACGTGGGTAGAATAGCCTCACAAGGGTGATCTGGTCACCCCAGCTGATTCTCCAGCACCGATTGCCACCACTGCACGCCGTGCCACAGGCCGCGCCTCTTACGAAGCCCGGGGGAAGATGCCAAGCGTGTTCTCCACCACGGGCGCACCCAGGTAGCCAATGACCACGACGAGTCCCACAATGGCCACGATGAGTCCCACCTTGACTCCCACCTCCGCCACGCCACCCTCCAGCATGTCGCCCTTCTCGGCCGCGCGCTTCATCTCCTCGATCAGCTTCTCGTCCGCGTCCGTGGCGCGCTTGGCCTGCACTACCTGTGATTTGTGTCAGTTGCGAGGGACAGCCTGAGCCTTGCCTGCTACGGTACTGCAATGAGTGCACGAGATGCTCCTGTGTCGGCGGCGGTGGGCGCGCTGGTGCGCCGGGCGTCATGCGGGCGCAAGCGGCGCCTGTGGAATCCGGCATGCTTGGGCGTGCCTCTTACCGATGGGCGCTGGATAGTTCCTAGAATTTACCGGCATCATCATGCGTAAGCATGCGGCATAATCCCGGCTCGACCCGGCGCTGTACCTTGGTGTGCTTGTGTCCCGCACGAGCACTGCCTTGCCAAACATACCCCCAAGTGCCCCAGGCCATGGCAATAAGGCGGCATCGGCACCGTAAGAAGTTGCTGATCTCCCTCACCTGCTTCCGGAGCGGCAGCGGTGTCCGGGAACTCGGCAGGCGGGGTGCGCAGGCCGGGAGACGGCTGCCCCCTCCTAGCGCCCGCGTGGACAGAGTGCTCCGCATGCAAGCCATGTCAAGGAACTACCCAAATGGATCCGATTGGATGTGTTGAAACCCAAGCCCGTGGGAGCACGAACGCTGGCGAGACCAAGAGCAAAGTGACAATGCAACACGCGTGCGAGCCCAAGCGATTGGCTAAGTAATATGCTGCCTATAAGGTGTCTAGGATCTGTGCAGAGGCTTTTGGGGCTCGCCGGCGCTCGGGAAACGAGCGCTGATGTTGCATGGGATTTGGTGATTGTTTCTTTTTCCAAAGCCGCAGTCCGCTTTGACTGTTGCGTCTTCTGAATATTGTATTTAGAATTGCCTGATTACAGCGTTTGGTTCGTCACAGCATCGCTTAACGGTGGTTCGAGAAGCGTTTCCTCCGCCGACGCGAACCTTGCTGTTTTGCGCGGAATCTGTTGTGTTCTGCAACAAGCAGTACTGCACAACATAAGGATTGGTGTATGCAAGGCTCGGAAGCGCGTGGTTCAGCGCCTTGAACGCAGGGTGAGTTGACGCGCTGCATGGCATGGTTGCAGTTGCGGGACCATTATGCTGTTGTTGGGCGCTGGAATGGGCGCACGCGAGCGCGCGCCAGCAGTGACGGAAAGGAAAGCCCTCGCTAAAGGACACTCGCGTGCGCCTCTTACACACGCTGGAGCCACCCTAGGCCTAGGTTATTCCCTGTTACGTGAATTCGTCTTGACGGCTGCAGCGGCTCGCTGTTGTCCCCGCGCAGGCCGGAAAGGATACCCGCCAGTCGCGCCCATGGGAGCAGTTCCTCTAACACCGGGAAGCATGCCCGCACAGCCAACTCTGTACCGTTCGCTTAGCAACACGATGACTGCGGCATGTAGCACCAGCGGACGATGCGGCCTGAGCGGAATCGGGAGCCTCGCACCCCGGCACCCCACACGTTCGGGGCGTCGTGTGGCCGCGTCCCCGTCACACGCGTTGCCGCTGCGCAAAGACAGTCAACATCTCGCGCTGGCTCTGCAGGGCTCCATCAGTACGGCTAGCGCTTTCCGGAGTGGAGCACTGTCCTCCAGCGCAGCGGGCCCCGCCCCTGCCCCGGGTGCACCAGGTGCGGGCCACGTCGCCAGCGGCACTGGCAGGGCCGCCGGCCTCATCGCGCGCTCCGCCTCCGTCCGCACAACCAGCGTCTCCCCCGGCCGAGGAAGCGACAGCAGCGGTGGCAGCGTGGAGGAGGAGGGCAGCCACTCCGCAAACGGCTCCGCCAATGGCTCCGCTGCGCACTCCGAGGGCAGCAGCAACGGCAGCGCTGAGGCGAGCCCGTTGTCCCGGGCAGCGCTGTTTGCGGACCTGGAAGACGCGGTGCCCTACGGCGGCCGCAAGGGCAGCAGCAAGGGCGCCGCCAGCGGCGGGCCCGCCGCCGTGTCCGCGCCCAGCGGCGCCGCAGCCAGCGTGTCCGACGCGGCCGAGGCCCTTTCCAACGCCAGTTCAGACAATGATGACAATGCGGCGGCGCCATTAGCATCTGCCGCCGCCGCCCCGCACCACAACGGCTCCGCGGCCGCGGCCCCTGCCTCCAGCGGCTCGGTTCGCTCCGCCACGGCGGCCGGCAACGTGCCCACGCTGCACGATGAGGTGTGTGTGGTGGAGTTTGGCGCCGACGGCGACCCAACCCTCCGCTGCATGCCCGTCGCCGACGTGCCCACCGTCGCCGCGGTCATGCACAAGTCTGCCGACCCCGCGGCGGCGGCCGCCGCCGCCAACGCCCGTACCTCCGTCACCGCGCCCGCCGTCGTGGACGCGGCGATCGCGGTCAGTTTGCGGCCGGCGGGCTTTGGCCTGCCGCCCGACGCCATCCGGGAGCACCTGGCGGGCGGGGCGGACCTGGCGTCGGACGTGCGTGGCACGATGGACCAGCTGGCGGCGGACTCCGACCCCGACGGCGCCACGGCGGCCCGGCGGCGGCTGCAGCCCAACCAGGGCAGCATCGATATGGCGGACACGCCCGAGGGGCTTGCTGACGTGGAGGTGTCGTCCGTGGCGCCCGTGGCGGACTGGATCAAGGACCAGGTGGGTGAGGGGAGGGCGGAGCGGGCAGGTGCACGGCACGCAGGTCGGGCGGGGTTGGGGAGGCGGGGTTGAGGAGGCGGGCGGGGGTTGTAACGGAGCGGGGCTGGGGAGGAGGTGGTTTGGTAACAGCTAGACTTGCCGGGTTGAGACAGCTAGGCTTGCCATACTAGACTTGCCAGACAGGTCGGGGACGCAGCAGACGCGGGGAAGAGGGAGCGCACGATGGCAACCCAGCCCGACGCGACCCACATCGCCAGCGGTCTGCCCGCGCGCGGCCGCCGGCCTGTCAACCCCACCCCACCCTCGCGCTCACCCTCACCCTCGCGCTCACCCTCACCCCCACCCCCACCCCCACCCTCACCCTCACCCTCACCCTCACCCTCACCCTCACCCTCACCCTCACCCTCACCCTCACCCTCACCCTCGCTTCCCGCCCCGCCAGGACGACATCACCACGCTCACCTACGCGGTGCTGACCGGCGGCCTGGTGGCGGCGGCGGTGTTCATCTTTGACGTGTCCATCCAGACCATCCACGACCTGCCCGACATCTTCTCCAGCGGCCTGGGCATCGGTGGCGGCCGCAAAACCGGCCTGGAGATCTTTGGCATGTCCGTGCCCTTCAGGTGCGGCGCGCCGCTGGGTGTGTTGCATGGGCGGCAGGGGCAGGGGGAACATAAGCGGGCATGGGCAGCAGCGGCGAGGAAGGTGTTGGCGCGGGCGGCCGCGGCCGGCGACGCGCAAGCCCGGCGCTCCGTGTTGTTGGCCTACCACCGGCCTGGCCCAAAGTCCCATTGCGCCGCTTACTCCTACTCCCCCTCTTACTGTTTCCCATCCCCTGTATGCATTGGGTTTGGTTTGCCTGGTATTCACCCCCATCCCCTCTCCTGGTCGGTTGGGCCGCAGGTGCGTGATGCCTGTGGCCGCCGGCTTCGCGGTGGCGTGGCTGCAAGGGCTGGGCTTCAGCCCCGCACTCAAGGTGCTCACGCGCGCGATGGAGGGCGTCACGGACGACTCCGCAAAGGCCATGCTGCCCAAGTCGTACTGGCAGGTGGGGGCACGTGTGTGTGTGCGCGCAGGAGGGGGGGAGCTAAAGCGATGGGGAAGGCCAGGCGCTGGGGCGCATGGAGGTGCCGAAGGGCGCGCTCGGATAGAGCAGGCGCTGTGGGGCCGAAGGGGTTTCAGTGCATTCCAACCTCAAGTTAAGCCTTGCATCACTGTGTTGGAGGCTGGGCGGAGGAGCGGCGGCATCCGAAGCACCGGGCGCGAACTGGGTCAGGGCCCAGACCCATCGCTTTCGGCTGCGGACGTGTCGTGGCCGCTCCTCAACCCGACTCTCGCCCGCCTCCACTCCCGTTCCACGGCCCCCTAGTTCAGCTTAGTTTGGATTGGGCTGGTGTTCACGCCTCCTCCCGCTCCCGCTCCCGCAGGTTGCTCGCAAGGCCGCCGCCTCCGCCATCACGCTGGGCAGCGGCGCCTCGCTGGGCCCCGAGGCGCCCAGTGTGGAGCTGGGCGCCAACACCGCCGCCGTGATTGCGCCCAAGAACCTCAGCAAGCGCCGCCAGCGCATGCTCATCGCCGCCGGCGCCGCCGCCGGTGCGTGTCTGCGCGTCTGCGCCGCCAGCTGCAGCGCAACAGGAGGGGGCCGGGGGCGGGGTCTCCAGGGCGGACGAGTCACCACGCGCGGCGGCCTTGCTCTCCTAAATACCCTCACACTCCACTGAATCACCACCGGCGCCTTGGTCTCAATCGAACCCCTGCCGCCCTCCCGAAACCCATGAGCAGGTGTGTCTGCGGCCTTCGACGCGCCCGTGTCCGGCGCGCTGTTCGCGGTGGAGTTCGTGCTCAAGTCCAGCCGCCTGGGCCTGGACCGCCTGTCCACCTCCACCGTGTTCGTGTCCACCTCGGTGGCCGCCGGCGTCATCGGCTTCCTGCGCACGCAGGGCCAGGCGCTGGGCATCGCCGGCGCGGGCACCCACTTGGTGCGTGTGTGCCCGGGGCTGGGCGGGCGGGAGGGAAGGGAAGGGGATGGTGCCGTTCCAATCATGACTTGTCGGGATGAGACGGTGTTGACGAGGTGCGGGAAGAAGGGAATGGAGGCGAGTGCGCATGCGTGGCTTGGACCGGGAACCGGAACGTGCGTGGGTGTATGTGGAGAGGCTGCCGCCGCCAGCCATGGCCCGCGCTTCGCCGCTTGCGCTGTACGGCCCGTCACGTGCCTCTCCATACGCCGCTCACCCGCGCCTCCCCACCCGCGCCCGCCGCCGCACAGGTGGGCCGCATCCCCTACTTCTCCATCCAGCCCAACCTGCTGGTGGACGTGGCGCAGTTCTCAGCGCTGGGACTGGGTGAGCAGCATCGGGGGCGGAAGGCGGGAGGGGTAGAGGCCGGGAGCGGGGCAGGCGAACGGCCGGTGGGGGCGGGTAGAAAGGGGCGGTGGGAGCAAGCCGGCTACTTGAACAGGGTGGCGTGGAACAGCGGTGACTAAAGGCGGGCTCGCCATACTGCGGTACCAACACCCCGCCCCTCGTCCCAACTAGTCATGAATGGAAGTCCTCGCTGCCCATCCCCGCGCTGTTGCTCGTTGCTCGTTGCTTCCCCGTCACATGGACTACTACCCCCCCTGCGGCAGGCTGCTCCGTGGCGGCGGTGGCGCTGTACGAGGGCGTGCGCGTGTGCGAGATCGCGCTGCGCCCGCTGCCGCGCTACCTGTCCGCCCCCGTGGCCGGCATCATGACCGGCGTCATCGCCTACCGCTTCCCGCAGGTGCGCCGCCGCGCGCGCGGGCTGGGGCTGGTGTATGTGTGCGGAGGTGCGGGTGCAGGTTGGCGGCGGATGGTGGGATGGCGGGCGCAGGGTTGGAGCCGGCGCCGTGCCGCGACGGGGACGACTGTAGGGTCGGGGGGCGGCTTGATTGGTGGCTAGCACAGCAGCGGACCGGAGCGAGGCCAGACCAGACCGGACCGGACCGGACCGGAGCGGGCAACCGCTTCTTCCCTCCTCACGTCCCCGCCCTCCACCCACCCCTGCACACCTCCCTCCACAGCCCTCCTCCATCCCTCCACCCTCTCTCTTTCCCCCCGCAGGTCCAGTACGGCTACGTGAACCTGGAGGAGATCTTCCGCGACTCCACCGGCATGTCCGCCGCCGACCTCACCGCGCTGTTGACCGCCAAGATCGTGGCCACCAGCGTGTGCGTGGGCGGCGGCCTGGTGGGCGGCCTGTTCGCGCCCTCGCTCTTCCTGGGCGCGCTGGTGGGCGACGTCATGGGCCACTTCGTGGCGGAGCCCTGGGGCCTACCCGACCCCACCTCGCTGGTGGTGGTGGGCGCGGCGGCGGTGCTGGGCGCGGCGTGCCGCGCGCCGCTGACGGCGATCGCGCTGATGGTGGAGATCACTCGCGACACGGGGCTGCTGGTGCCGCTGCTGGCGGCCATCGGCGTGTCCAGCCTGTTCACGGACTACCTGGAGGGCATCTTCTCCAAGCGCCTGGAGAAGGTGGGTGGTGCGGGTGGGTGGGTGGGGTTGTCGGTACCGGCCCAGTCTGAGTGAAGGCCAGGATGGGGTTGAGAAGATGGGGTTGAGGGGCGGGGAGGCCGGCGTGGGAGAGGCAGGAGAACGCGACTTATGGCACGGTGTCGGCGTTGGAGGCATTAAAAGGCAGTACGAGGAGTAGACGTCGCCACGCACCGATGCAGCTGGTCCCAATTGGCCACGGGACATCGCCGAAGGGTCGAACTTTGGCTGCACACAATCATACACACTACCCCATGGCCTCCAACCCATACGCACACACGCATTCACATGCCGTACACTCAGGCGCTGGTGGAGCTGTACCTGCGGGAGAAGGCGTTCTTCTGGGCGGCGCACCTGGTGCCGCTGCCCGACAGCGCCGGCGGCGCGGGCGGCGTCAAGACGGGTGAGCTGGCTACCGCGGGTGTCAGACGCGGCGGGAGGGGCCGATTTAGGCTGGGGCGCAAAACGGCTGGCAGCAACCAAGCTGCGCCAGCGTCCTTGCAGCTGGCACAACATGTCCTGACCTCCACCTCCTGACCTGCACACATGCGCCGTTTTCCCCCACGCAGTTGAGGACGTGCTGGGCACACGCGCGCGGCTGTACGT
Source organism: Chlamydomonas incerta (assembly GCA_016834605.1). Classification (NCBI taxonomy): domain Eukaryota; kingdom Viridiplantae; phylum Chlorophyta; class Chlorophyceae; order Chlamydomonadales; family Chlamydomonadaceae; genus Chlamydomonas; species Chlamydomonas incerta. Next base: position 4,166,557 of record JAEHOC010000002.1, on the reverse strand, counting down.
GCGCCACACGCTGCCGCTGTCGCAGGTGCGGGCCGTGGGCAGGGGGCGGGGACGGGAGGCAGGCAGCAGCAGGCATATGCATGCAGCCCCGGCGCTGTGCCTTGGCTCCGCGACCACGGTGCTGAGATGATGCCCGCAACGCCCCTCTTCTTCTGCCTGTGCACGCTGTGCCCCGCGTGACTGAGCTCGCCTGGCTCCGCCCCTCTCCGCACACGCCCCCACCATACCATTGTGCCTATATCATCTCGTCACCTTTAATCGTACGCCGGGAACCCCGCACAGGCCAAGGCCGCCATGGCCGCCAAGGGCAGCAGCGCGGCGGTGGTGGTGGACGACAACTTCAGCCCGCTGGGTGTGGTGTACCTGGAGGACGTGGAGGCGGAGCTCATCCGCCAGCGCCTGCTCAACGAGCCCGACGCCAACTTCAACCGCGGCTGAGCAGCAGCGCCGCTGTCAACCCCAGGCAGGCGCCGGGCGGGGAGGCGCTGGGCGGCGAGGGGTCGGGCGGGCGTGCAGCCTGGCGAGCGCGCAGGGCTCAGCTGCGAGGCTGCGAGGGTGCGAGGGTGCTGGAGGCGCGGCCGGTCGGTGCGGCTGGCGTGCGCGGCTGGCGTCAGCGGCAGTCTTGATGCGACTGCTCTTCAGCAGAGCTGCTTCGAGGCGCGGGTCGCCAAGGGTTGGCTGGGCGGGTGTCGCGGCGCGTCGGCGGGCTCTCTGCGCAAAGGCTGAGGCGGCTCGGAGGGCATGCAGCTCGGGACCGCGGCACTTGTGCTGTGGCATCTTGGACAAGGCCGGGGGTTGCGCGTGCAGTGGAGGCGCCCCTGCGGCTCTCGCATGTGTTCAAAGGATAGAGGCAGCCCAAGGTCGCACGGCACTGCGCTGACCACGGCCGTTCATCATTAGCGATGCTGTACCGTATCCAAGTTTGGGTGAGAGAATGAGTGGCTCGTGGGGCTTCCTGCGTGAGCTGTATGTGTCTTGGGGCCAGGCGTAGTGGCGGCCATCCTGTGTGCTCTAGGCATCCGTGTAGGCGCTGCCGCGCGTTCCTGGGTGAAGGCACATGGTAACACGGCCGCTTTCGGCTTGGGACCGAGCTAAGGGGGTATGAGAGTTGGGTGAGAGGGCTGGGCCACAGAATTGAGTGCGAGTCTGGGAGACGCGAGCTTTGTGAGACGAGGAGAGATGAACGCGCGCAAGTCAAGGGTCTGCAGCAGCGTGCCCTTACACACGTGCGACGCGGCAACATATCTCTGTGTGCGAGATGCAGTTTTGGGGGAGGGAATAGTGGCACTAGCAGGGGCAAGATTGCCTTCCAGGTTTTTTGCCGCGAGATACTTGCCGTGCTATGGCGGTCATGTTACTGTGTGTCCGCTGCTCTATGCCATGATGGGATCAGCGCTGCAGATCACGTTAAACCGGTGTTTGCATCGCGCACGCACCTGCACGCACGCGCACCTTCAAGCATGTTGTGGGCGTGGTTGCACCACTGGATGCACCACTGGATGCACCACTGGATGCTGATGATAGGGGGCCAGACGCCACGCTTCCTCGAGTGTTGTCGCATATTTCACGCCCGGTGCATGACGATAGAGCAAAGGATTACCTCGCATCGCATTACCTTTGATGGGGAAGGCTCAGGAGCCGGTGTGGGATTTGCGGCTCACCTCGTTCACGTGCCGCGCATGGTCCTGGGCCAGGCAGATCGGAGGATCAATGACACGACAGGCCGGCATGTGCGCGGCAGCCGCGGGCGTTAGACAGTTAGACATGGACGTATGCTACGTACAGGGCATGAATACGGTAGTGGGAGCTAGCGGTGGAGGATTGGAAGCATACCAATAAATGTGTGCGTTGCAGCATGTGCAGGATGTACGGCAGGCGAGAACCGAGACGAGAACATTGCACGGTGTGGCGGTGCTCCGTGCAGAGACGTACCCCTGGCCGCGAAGGCCCGTACGCACAAGGATTTAACACCCAACGTATGGCAATTGGCAGGCTAGCACAGATAAGACAGGCACTGTAACATCAGATACTTCGCCCCACAGTGAGCAGGACACCTGTCCTTTGCACCAAAGGTCGACGGACACGTTTGGAGCGGACGACCGTACCGCCAAGTGCCGCATAGCCTGTGCCTGTCTCCACCGAGCACCATGTTTATTGCTTGCCTCCAACGATTGCACCGCCGTTGAGTTGCTCAATGTCACCTCCTGCACGCCTTGCAACCACCTCGCCCATACGCGTTCGCGCGCCTGCACCAGCATGTACTAACCGTTTCTGCATAAAATCGCAGCAGCGCGCACTTTGCCTCGCAACGCTTGTGCCACAGTAACTTGCAAATGGAGATAAAGCATGCAGCTCACCCTCACATTGACTCGCAAATGGACGCAACGCATGCAGCGCACCCAAGTGCTGCCGTGACGGCCCAACTCTTCCGACGCCGGTTCCGGCGCGGCACCGCAGCATACCGCTGCGTCCTCCCCCCCGCACACACCTCCACCCCGGCCTGTCGCTTTCTGTTCTGGTACTTGAGGAGTATACTATCCACGATACAAATCGGCTCGGCGCACACAGGGGAAGCCCCGTGTGTGCCCGTCACCAGTCACATGAATGCATAGATGAAGCTTGATGCAATCGATTTGCAGCACACCACCAGCTACCGCCGGTTCTATTCACTCCGACCCATCCACCTCCAGCACAACCCTGACCTATTTGCACACGCTGCCTCCCAGCCTCAATTGGATGCCGCCGCCTCCATCGTCTCCTCCTCCACCGCCGGCGGCAGCAGCGGTGCCCGGCGGCCGGTGGGGCTGCCTCCCGGCACCCCACCGCCACCGCTACCTCGCGGCCCTGCTCCGGCGCCCGCTCCCACACCTGCTCCCGTTGTGCCCCCAGCCGGCAGGGCGCCCAGTGCCGGCACCGGCACGTTGTAAGGTCCGTGCGTGGCGTTCCCGGGCCCCAGTCCCTCCAACAGCACATCTTTGTGCTCGAGAGCTTCATAGCCGATGGGGTAGGCCGACCAGCCCTGCGGTGGTGGAGGCAGAGCGCGCCGCGGGGCGGGAGGAGCCGTTTCCGACACACGTACATGCACGCACGCGCTCCGGCACGCTGTGGCGACCTAGCCTGTCCCCAACTCCCCCTCTCGGTGGACGCCCGGCCCCCAGCCCCACGCCCGGCTACTGCCGACAAGCACGCCTGACAGGATACGGCGAACCCCCGGCCCTGGCGTGCGGCCCTCACCAACCGCCGCCCCCCTTCCGCGCACCTGCGGCAGCGCCGCGTCCTCAATGGCCGCGTACATGGACGGCTCGCAGGAGGGCACCGGCGACAGGCCTTTGGGCTGCTCCTTGAAGCGGCGCGCGGGCATGGTGGTGGCGCGCACCATGTCAGGCAGCGCCGCCATCAGCGCCAGCTTGTCCGTGGCCGCGGCTGTGCGCCGGGTGGGCAGGCAGGCAGGCAGGGAGGGGGGATTCCATTCATGATTAATTAAGATAAGATGATGTTGACAGGGGGGAGAGGGCTTCCATTTAGGGGGAGGCATGATGAGATCACGTTTACCGGTCGTTGCAACAGAAAGGGGAGGGGATTGCATTCAGGATGAAGCATGGTATGAGGAGGGCAGCAGCCTGCCCTCCTCACAGAGGGGGAGGGGAGGCAGCGGATGGGGCTAGGATGCGATCGGCTGTGGTAGGAGGGCGCCGTTTACGGCGCCGTGTGACGATGTACGCTTGTGCGGGCTGTGGACGCTGGCCCCATTCGCAGGCGCGGCAACATGACACACCCACAGCCGTTTCGCTCACCTCCCGACTTCTTGGAGCCCCCCGCTCCACCGACGCCGTCCACACTGGGGCGCCCATACACGCCGCCGCCGCCGCCGGCGCCTCCCAGTGTCGGCCCGCTGCCCTCGTCGTCGCCGTAGCTGTTCCACAGGGAGGACCGCCGCAGCGTGGGCGGCACGGAGCTCGCCGCGCCGCTAGTCGGCGCGGAGCCTTCGCCGGACGCCGGCGATGGGGTGCTGGTATCCATCGACGTGCCGGCGCTGTCGCGTATCCTGTGCGTGTGGCGGCGCATCGCGAGCGGAAGCGGTGCGGTAAGCAGGCACGGCCGCCGGGGCACGCAACCCGTATTTGCCATGTGGCCCCCGCCATGTGCCGCCGTGCGGCCACGTCCTCTCGTTCGGCCACTCCCGCATCCCCCAAACACAGCCTGCCCTGCTCTCACGCCCATCGATTCCTCCCGGCCCAAGTCCCACCACCACCGTCACCACCCCGCTGACGCCAGGCCCGCCCACCTACCCACCCACCCACCCACCCACCCACCCACGCACGCGCCCCCACCCACCGCGCCAGCTGCATCTTCCGCTTCTTGTCCAGCTCGTGCAGGAAGTCGGCGGTGCTGGTGCCCTCCCGGCGCTGCGCGTGCATGGCGTAGCGGAGCCCGTGCAGCCGCCTGCGCCCAGCCAGGATCATCCAGGAGCGGTGTGTGTTTATGTATGCGTGTGTGCGCGCGCGACAGGAAGCGCTACAGAGCCGTTTGGAGGACGCGTTTAATTGTCGCGGTTGCTGTCGCGGTGGCGGCTGAGGCAGCACTACTACGCACGCACAGGGGCTGTTAATGCAGCTGTTCATGAAGTTACTGTGGGCCCCCCCGGATCATGCCGCTGATGGCTACACCAGGCAATACGTCTGTCACAGCTGCACACATGCGGCGCACCTGATCCGCGCGAGGTCGCGCATGCGGTTGCGGACCAGGTCGCCCATCTCGCGGTGCGCCGCCGCGTTGGACTCGTCGGCCGTCATGAAGGGGTGTTTGAGCACCTCCATGCACGTGGGCCGCGCCTTGGGGTCGTCCGCCAGCATCTTGAGCAGCAGGTCCTTGGCATCGGCCGACAGCGCGATGTAGCTGTGAAGGTTTGCAGCGGCAGGGGCGCAGAGCAGCAGTATTGCAGGCAGCGCCAACAGCACAAGTGGATTTCAGACCAAGCGGGCTAGCAAGAGCAGCAGGGGCCGCCGCGCCCGTCTTGCGTTCGTCCATACGCTTGCTGTCGGATGTGTGAACACATATGTGTAGGTGTGTTTGTCATTGCCCCCGGGTGCCCAATCGCACCCCGTCGAGACAGAGGTCAGCCAGCGCTCACCGCTCGTCCTGCAGCCCGGGCGCCTCGGCAAACGGCTTGTTGCAGTATGTCATCTTTCGAATGTCCTGGCCCGCAAACGGCTTGCGGCCTGCGGTTCGGTCACGTGCGAACACAGGAGGGCAAAGAGGTGCACAGGCGTGAAGCAGGTAACGCGCGGCAGTGCTGGCGTGCCGGCTGCCTGCTCACGACTGTGCAGCGAACAAACCAAACCGAACCCCAGCCCCGCCCCACCCGTCAGCATGACGAAGAGCACGATGCCGAGCGCGTATATGTCCATCGCGAACGAGTGCGGCTTGTCGTTCCACACCTCTGCGATCGTGAACACATCCATGCAAGAGGCGAGGCGCCGTGCAACGACAGTGGATGATGACAGGTGCGCGAATTGGAAAGCTACAGCGCGAAAGTTACGTGCTGTGTCACGACGAGGGATTTCGGCGTGCCCTGTGCAGCAAAGAGTGCCCGATGCCACACATGCTCCATGTTCCATGTGCGTCACACTCACCCGGCGGTACGAAGCCGGGAGTGCCGACGCAGCCGATGATTGGCTGCACGGGCGAGGTGATGCCGCCGCGACAGGGGGTGGGGCATGGGCGTGTGGTGCGGTAAGTGCGTGCGAGGAGCGAGAAAGGACGCAGGCGCACATACTCAACTACCAGTGCCCCTGGATCCCACGGGTACATCGGTGTACCGTACATGCTTTCACCACCTGCCTTGGTTGCGTTGTACTGCGCGCACATGCCGAAGTCGATGACCTTCACCCGCAGCGGCTTGCCCTCCGCCTGGAAGCTCTCCACTGGGTGCGTGAACATGACGTTCTCGGGCTTGATGTCGCGGTGCATGAGGTTGAGGTTGTGCAGGTAGGAGATGGCCGACACCACCTGAGTGGGCAAGCCGCGCACCACGCGCACTTTACCAGTGCCACTGACACACAGTACTCAAGGTCTCCCCAGGCCCCCCGCACACATGTTTGCCCCCAAACGCTGTGCGCACGCTGCAGCACCAACCCCTCTGTGTGTGACCCACCTGCGCGAATAGCTTGGCCGCATCCACCTCAGTGTACTTCTTCACTTTGTGGATGTGCTCGAACACCTCACCCTGCGTTGGGTGGCGGCATGCGGGCGTGCATGTGTTAAAGCACAAGGACGGCGGCGGGCGTGTGTGTGTGTTTGTGTGGCCTTGGCGACAGCATGGCCCTGCCGAGCCCTGAGCACCCCTCGCTGCCCGCCGCCTGACGCCCGCCTGACGACCGCCGCCCGCCGCTCGGCTCACCCCCGTCAGGTACTCCAGCGTCAGGATCAGCCAGTCATTCGTGTGCGTGGTCTCGTAGCACTGCGAGCGCATGGCCAGCGCAGGGAGGGCGCAGGGAGTCGAGGCAAGAGCAGGCAAGATGATGAAACGGCGCCTCTGCCACGTAACCGTAAGTTGACACGCCTGCTCCAGTTCCTTGGCCCTGGCCGCCCAGCTGCGGATTCCATGCGCTTTCATGCTGACTGGCGGTCCTCCGCGCATGCGCCATGCTCATCCCAGCGTGGCCGGAACGTTGTGTGCTCACGGAGGTCTGGTGACGCCCGCATGCCCCCGTCAGCCCCTCCCGTGGCCCCGCCCCCACCGCAGCCGCACAGCCGGCACAGCCGGCAAAGCCGGCACAGCCGCACAGCCGGCACAGCCGCGCAGCCGCACAGCCGCACAGCCGCACAGCCGCACAGCCGCACAGCCCGGCGCACCTTGAGGATGTAGGGGCACTCCAGGCTGCGCAGGAACTTGGCCTCCGCGATGAGCGTCGCAATCTGGGAGAGGCGCGCGTGGCGGTGTGGCGGTGTGTGCGTTGCGAGGGTGGTGTTGGTGTGCGACCACCGTGATGACACGACGACAGGGAGCTGCTGCTGCACGGAGCTACTGGGACCTGCCAGTTGGGGCAGAGCCCCCCCCCCCCCTTCCGCCCCCCCCTTCCGCCCCCCCCCCCTTCCGCCTCCGGCCTGTGCCCCTGGCCTCCTCCCCCGCCCCCGCCCCCGCCCCCGCCCCCGCCCCCGCCCCCGCCCCCGCGCCCGCCCCCGCCCCCACCCCCGCCCCTGCCCCCGTCCCCGCCCACCTCCTCTGGCTCCAGGTCTGCGTGCGCCAGCTGCACCACCTTGAGCGCCACCGTCTCGCCCGTCTCCTTGTGCTCGCTCAGCCATACCTCGCTGAAGCCGCCCTGCGAGTGTGTGTGTGTGTGGGCGTGCGGGTGCGGGTTGCAGCAGCAGGCGTGTTGCCGTCACTGGGTAGACGAGACGGCCAGGGACCAGTTGGGGGTGCGGCGCAGCGGGAACGGGGGCGGTGCAAAAAGCGCCAGGTGGAACGCCCCCACGTGTGGAGGAGCCAGCGGGTGAGGCAGGCTCAGCCGCAACGGCCTCTGCTTCTTCAGGCGGCGTGCACGGCACGTGGGACGACGACGGAACCATAACGGAGCGCTGTAACAGCCATCGAGGCCAGCACAGCAGCTGTTGCCAAATTGCGTGGGAAAGGGGTTAAGTTGCAATTGAGTGCTTGCGTGTCATACGCACGTGCGCTGCTCCAGCCTGCGCGTCCTGCATGCCTGTCGTTCAAGGCTTCCCATCATCAGGCTCCAGCGTGCGTTGCTTGTGCTGCGCGGCCAACGAGCCGCCCCCCGCCTGCGGGCTGTTCCCACTGCCTTGCCTTCGACCCCACCGGTTGCGTGGCACCTTGGAGCAAACTGACCCCTTGAACAGACCAAGCCGCACGGCACTATCCCCTGCCTCGTGTGCACACGCAGCCTTGCTTTCCCACCCGCGACGTGCTGCAGCCTGCCCTTGCACGCCACAACGGTTTGGGGCCGCTCGGTTGTGTTGATTCGCGGGGCCGCTCCTGGCCCGCACATGCACCCGCCACGCCCCCACGCCTGTTACGCGCAACAAACACGCAACATGCCCCGCCCCGCCCAACCCGCATTCCCGGGGGCCACGTCGGCGCGGCAGAGTTCGTAGACCTGGGCCAGACCAGGGGACAACGGTTGGGGACCCGCAGTGCCGACTCACCTTCCCCAGCTGCCTTTTGAGGTTGAACTGCTGCACGAGCGGGATGTCGTGCCAGTTTGTGTCGGGCCTGTCGCGAAGAAACAAGTGACCGGGCGTCGAGGCAAGAATGAAATCGACGCGCTACCGTTTTGAACACACAGCTGGGCGCACATATCGTGCCATTGTTACTGCAAAGTAAGCTTCATCACCGCGCTACATTTTAACTTACTTCTTTGGGGGCGGTGGGGCGGGCTTCGCGGGCGGGGCCTTCGGCGCCTTCACCTCATCTACTAGGCCCAGAAAGCCGAAGCAGCGAGCTAAGAACGGTGGTAGCGGGGAAGCCGGCTGGGGCTTCGGCGCAGTCATAAATATTGTCGCAGACAGTACACTCGCTCAGGAGTCAGTGGCAAGCCGACCAGGCGCCGGCTTCGATGTGCCAGTGCGCAGTAATATCAAAAACGTCTTTAGGTTGCAAGGAAGCGGATGGCGCAGAGATTACTGCTCCGTTATGAAGATTAATGTTTTTACGAGCATGCCCTGCCGCATAGCTTTGTAAAATATTGCTCGTGGACAAAAACGACGCAAGCCGACGGAAAAGCCTAGAAAGAAATCCATGTGTCATTGTTAGGATGGATCTGATGGATCGGACGTTTGATCAATTCAAATTGCCATCCTCCTCCTGATTCAGTGAAGGGTCCCTTCCCGTGCTCGCAAACAACACATCATTGCGGGCCCCGCAGCTCGCGTGACCCACTCCCACTCGCGCCGACACTCGCCGACTCACGCCGACCAGCCTGCGCCAGACTGCTGCAACCTCAAGCTTGCAGCACCAGCCCCCAACCCAGCTCAACGGCAGTCAACTACCGGAAATTTAGCCTCCTGCCGCTCCGTGTCCCCCTCTGGGGTCCACAGCAACCGACTCAGAAGTCGTCGTCTTCCTCGTCATCGTCGTCCGCAGCCTTCTTGGTCTTCTTGCCCGCCTGTGAAGGTCCACATAATGCGCGCGTTTGCCAGATCCAGGCTAGTGTCACGGCGCCTGACGCACATGACAGCGCTGGGATTTCCAGGGTGCAGGGCACATGGGGGCCGGTATGCCGAAGAAGGGCCCTAGCATGGGGCTGCGTCGGCTGTCCGACTTGCCGCTGAAACTGAGGCTGGCAGGCTTGAAGGCTGACGTGCTTTGAGGCTGGCAGGGAGCCTAGGCCCGTGTCATGACCGCACATTCACGCACAAGCAGCCGGTCCCACGGTCCGCCAGGCTCGCTATCCTGCTGCGGAACAAGCGTCTTGACCCCATCGCGCCCATGCCAGCACACACGCAGCCGCTGCCGCGCGCGAAGCCGCCCGCCTCCTTTGCAGGCGCCTTCTTCTTCTTCTTCTTGGTGTCGGCACCCTCCACGTCCGCGTCGTCGTCGTACTCGTCCGACTTGCGCTTGCCCTGCGGGCGCGTGCAACGAGACAGCGTGGACAGCGTGCAGCGGGGCTGGAGTAAGCGGACATAGGGATGATGCAAAAAAGCACGCAGCGGACGCAGCCCAACTGGGGCCTGGGGACAGTGGTGCCGGGCTGCCAGCATGCAAACCGTTGCACCATGGCCCCCAAGTAGGCTGTCCCTCACGTAAGCCAGTGACCAGGCAGGCAGGCGCAGCTGCGGCCCAGTACCGTGCCGTACACGCGCGGTGCAGCAGCGGCAGGGGCAAGGGCGCTCGCCAACGCCGTCGCAACCCGCGCGTCGGCTGCCAGCACACGCACACGCCGCTGCCGCCTCACCTTGACGGGGCTTGGACCCTTCCCCGGCGCTATCCAGGTGCCATCCAGGCGCTATCCAGGTGCCATCCAGGCGCTATCCAGGCGCTATCCAGGCGCTATCCAGGCGCTATCCAGGCGCTATCCAGGCGCTATCCAGGTGCCATCCAGGTGCCATCCAGGTGCCATCCAGGCGCTATCCAGGTGCCATCCAGGTGCCATCCAGGTGCCATCCAGGTGCCATCCAGGCGCTATCCAGGTGCCATCCAGGTGCCATCCAGGTGCCATCCAGGTGCCATCCAGGTGCCATCCAGGTGCCATCCAGGTGCCATCCAGGTGCCATCCAGGTGCCATCCAGGTGCCATCCAGGTGCCATCCAGCACGCGGTCGACGATGTTGCGGACCTGCGCACGTGCGCGCGCAACGGCGCAAGGGAAGGGCGTCTGAGCCCAGGCACGTACGTGGTCCCCCAGTTTCGAGGGCTCGCGTTTGCATCCTGTCCGCCCCGCCATGGCTGCCGCGACTCGTGTCCCGCGTGCGTGCGACGTAGTGCCAATGCTCCGTTGTCGTTGTATCAATCGCACCGCAACCCCCGCCTCCCCAACGACCACAAAGAGGTCCCTGCACAGCACAACAAGCGAGGTTGCTCTCGCTCTCCACCCAGCTCACCCTCTCCTGGTCCGCTGGCTGCAGCTCCTCCATGCCCGGGAACTCATCCAACGAGCCGTGCGCCTGCAAGCACACACCGCAAATTCATACATACAGTACTCGCATACCCGCATCGGACACACCACAGCACAGTGCAACACAGCGTGAGCGAGCCAGGGGGTGACTGAGCTCAGCATGCACTTGCTGGGCGGGGCGCGCAACATACGCGCAAAATGCGGTATGGCGGCACGGCACGGCAGTAGCGCAATTCACCAGCGCCGCGTGAAAGCGCTGTCGCGTGGCTCGCGTCGCACCTTGAGCCCATTCGCCACCACCACCTTGGTGAGGCACTCGACGTGGCTGCGAGGAATGAAAGCGCAAGCATCGATCCACGGCGGCGGGAAGCGGTGCGTGAGGTGCCGTTTCTTCCGCTTTCACACATCCCGGCATCTGCCAGTGAGCGCGGAGCCGGCACGCCCGCCCCTGGAAACCCTCCGCTCTGCGCCACAAGCTACTGCTACTCACCGGTTGTTGGTGAAGCGCCGATGGTCCTTTTCGCCCGGCTCCGGCTCCTTGGTGCTCTGGACGCTCAGTCGCAGACTCTTGTCATCGATCAGCTTGTTGCAGCCTGCGGCCCGGCCGCACACCGACGAAGGGGGATCATGCAAGTGCGGGTGTGTGCCTTGAGGCTTGCTGAGAGCGACATTGTCACGGTCAGGCAGGCCCCCAGCGTGGGTTGGTGGGTTCGTGGGGTGGTGAGTTGGTGGGGTGGCGGGTAGCGTGTTCACGAGGGACGGCGCGGTCGTGTCGTGTGCACCGGCGCGCTGCGCGAGGGAGCTGGCGCTCGAGGCAAGCGTCGCTGCCCGCGCGTTCCATTTGCAGCGGCCTTACCTTTACACGTCGAGCGGCCGGTCTTGGCGTACTCCAGCACATAGTTGGAGCTGGACATGGCGTGTGCGGCGGTCTCAGCAGGGTGGCAATCTCCTGCGAGCCGCGGACAGGACGGGCCCGAACGCGAGCGCAAAACGCAGGGCGGTCAGAGCTCAGGCGGGCTCTACGTCGGCGGGGACGCCTCCCTGGTCAAACGATCAACGCCGCATGGTCAAACGAGCAAAGCGCATGGGCGATAATGCAGCAGGGCGCTTGCGGCGACTCACCAGCAACCGTTAGGCAGGCGTAGTCTTGGAATGCGCCGAGGCACGCAAGCGCGATGTCGAGTGCGAGGGAACTATCTCAGCTAATTTTGCCGGCGAGGAATCGGGCAAGCGCGCTTGACCCGCGCGGCTTGACCGCGATCAACCGCGATGGCCGCGATGACCGCGGCCCCCCGACTTCCACCGCGACTTTTCCGCAATTGTGCGACAATCACATAAAAAAAACAGCCAGAAACCGCAGCTTGCCTCGAATGTGACCCGCGGCGGCTGACTCGCCCCACACCCCTTGCACCCCACCAATTTCCCCCACCCCCCGAGTCCGTATCAGCACTTGCCACCTGTCCTGATGCCCATTCCCGCACTACAGCCATCCATAGTGCCAGCGCACCCGCCATACCAGTACCCACGCGCCGCTTTGGGGCACAACAGATCCGCCGTATCACCGGTACCCCCTTGCGCAATCCGCCTGCTGACATCGTGGGCTCCCCCTCCTCCTGCTAGCTCTCTTCCTCCTCCCTGCTGTTCACCTTTCAGCGGGGTCAGCCAAAGCCCGGCCTGCTGCGAAGCGGCGCATGAGTGCCATGGCGGCGCCCGGCTGGTCCATGACTGCGATGTGACCCTGTGTGTGTGCGTGCGTGTGTGTTTTGCGGCCGGCCGGCACAGGGTGTCCGGTACTGCTGCGGTGGGCGCGGGACATATGCGCGTCGTACACACGCGTTCGTGTGCAAGTGCGTCGTATGGGGTCGCGCCTGGGCGGCTGGGCGGCAGCGGCAGCCCAGCCACGGCCTTGCACCCCCCCCCACCCCAGCGCGTCCCCTTGCCGTCTTCCTCCCGCACCGCGTCGTACAGGCGGAAGGCGAGTGGCCCCAGCTGCCGCACCGTGCCCGCCGCCGCGCCGGATACTGTCAGGTTCACAGGCGTCACGCCCCGCCACTCCGCCGCCCGCACCCAGCGCAAGGCGTCAAGCATCCTGCGCATGTGAGAGCACCAGGGATGCAAAGCGCGGGTACCATACCGGCACACATACCGGCGCACATACACCCGACTATGCTATTGCGAATGACGGCACTGCCGGTGCGCGAAGCCTCCCGTACAAGGCGCACCCAGCACCTGGCGCGAAGCAGCCCCATACAAACCCCAACGTACCTATGCATGCGCGCGCAAACCCGCACGCACGCACCGCTCGGCGCCCAGCCAGTTGCAGATGATGTCCCTGTCCCCATGCAACAGCAGCACACGCACGCCGGCGTCCATGAGCGGCGGAGGAGAAGGAGCTGCCGATGTCGGCTGCGGCAGCGGGTGCAGCAGGTGCATGTTGGTGCGGATATGGTCTTTGGGGGATGGGGGCTGATATGCCTCGCGTGCGCGTGCACGAGAGCACACACGAAACTACTTGTTCGCACCGCGGTGTTTCCCTCCCTGTCGGTAGGTATGTCCTTTGACACACAACACGCCCGCAGTACACGGCTCACCCAGGAAGTCCACTGGCATGTCCGCATCCTTGCAGCCAACCCACGTGATGTTTGCGGCGGCAGGCACACCAATCTCCGCCTGCAGGTGGGCAAGTGCAAATGCGTGTTTAGACGTGCAAGGAACAGGATGCAGGTAGGAACGACGTACAGAAGCACACACATTTACACACACATACACACACGCGCGCGCGCACGGCCGCCGGGTTGCAAAACACAACATGCACGTGCCTGCCCTCCGAAGACCTCGCAGCTCACCTGCACGTCAGGCCGGTTCAGTAGCGGCTGATAGCGCTGAAGTTGTCGAAACACGGTACGCCGGGCGGGCGCGCCGCGGGGTCGCAGGTGATGCGTGTGTCAGCCCAGTTCGTGTGCGGCAGCGCGCGTGTGAGGCGCTGAAAGGACAGCGCATCGCAGGCCTGGAGGGTGATTGGAGAAATGCGCACACACTTGCGGGTACGGATCGTGTGGTGCAGGGTGGGTAGGTGCCTAGGTGGACAATTTGTTGGCCTCGCTGATTGCGGCGCACTTTGCAGGCACGTTTCCAAGCCATATCCCTCGCGGTCCTGCTCACCCACGCTGCGGCCTTGCACGGCCAGTCCCAGCGGCTGAGCTCACACAGCCGCGCCGCGCCGCGGCACAGAGGCATCCACCGGTTGATGCTGCTCCGCAGCTGCACCAAGAGCGGCGGCGCCGCCGGTCCGCAGGCGAGTAATGCCTCAGTCACATGCCTCAGCTTGCACACAACAGGTGAACAGGCAGGCAGGAGGCAGGGGAGGTGGTGGAGATCAGCAGTGACAGCGACAGCGATGTGGAGATCGTGGGTTGAGCGCTGCCTAGCAGGCTGGCAGCGCGCTGGCGCAGCGGCAGGCATGCACGACGGGGGTCGCGACGAAGGCGGGCCGGGCACTAGCGCAGCGGCAGGCTCGCACGAGTCGCACCCACCTGGGCGGTGATGAGGCCGCTGCCGTACGCGTAGTCCGCCATCGACGAGTACTGAGATGCAGGTTGCGCACCACGTGGCGTGTTAAGGAACGGAAAGGACACCTTTCACTGAAATGCTGGCTAAATGCGAATGCCAATGCATGACGGCAGAAGAGGTTGAGGCCGCTTGCCGTCGTGGTGCCCCGGGCCTCATGGCCAACGCCCACGAACCGTGTACGCCCTTGGCCATGCGCATCCCGCCCCGCACACAAGAATCCGGTGCAGCACAAACTAAAGCGCCCACCTGGACGCCAGGGGCGGGATGTAGTGCCCCTGAGCGGAGCCAGGTGAACGACGCAGTGTGTTTGAGGAGGTTTGGGACATGCGCAATCGTCCTTGTGCGATGTGCAACTCCGAGCGAACCAGAGCCACTCCAGAACAGCACAGCCAGCATGCCGGCACGCACACAACGGCCCCCCTCAGCACACGGCGCCACTTACCGCGTACGACTCGCCGGCAATGAACAAGGACGTGTTGGCGAGTGCCGGCCGGGCTGTGGGCATGGGTCACGCCGTCAATGCCGTGGCGGAAAGGCGCGGCGCCCGCCACTGCCACTGCGCAACACCCCCGAGCCCGTCTCCACCTCCACGTCCACGCCTGTGCCCGTACTCGCCCATCGCCATCTCCACCCCACTCGATCCACGCATGCACGCACCCGCATAGAACTGGATCACGAAGCCCAGGATGTCACGTGCCGCGTCCCGCTCGTTGCGCCATGTAGAACATGCGGGCATCGGTGTCGGGGCGGGGCCTGTGCAGCCGGATGTAGCCGGAGGCCACCTTTGGCGGCACCATGTAGTGGCCGCCATTGCCCGCGGCTTCGTCGGGGGTGTCAGCCTCGGCCGGGCGCTGCCGCCAGGTGCTTGCAGGGAGGCGAGACTGGGGCTGCCGCACGCTCGACAGGGGCCAGGAGCCCGGTCCTGAGGAAATTCGCGTCCCTGACACTATTAGGTGCATAGTTGCAAAGATTGCGCAGGCGAAGGACAGCGTTTCGGGTCGCGGGCGCGCCATTTGCGCGAGGGGTGGCGTCCACTTCCGGACGGGGTTTCAATGTCAGTTGGATGTCATTACCTCACGAAATATATTTGACTATTCAACTGTATTTATTTGCAGCTCAATAGACCCCGCAATTTTTATGCCACAAATCATATGCAAGCGATCGACACGCCACGCAATCTGATTCAACAAGCTTGACATGCACAGCCTCCGTTGGAGGAGGTGTTACGCAGCTTCCTGCATGAGTCAGCTGCTGACTTCCAGGTTGATAGCATCGCCCCGCGAGACATGCCCACAGCCATCCCCCAACACCCACGCCCAACCTCCGGCGACTCCGACCGTCTCCCAAAGCTCGGCCGAAAGGGCATGGATTTCGGACCGGCACTTGTGATGTGCAAATTCCGAATTATGGATGCGCATCGATGGTGCGCAAAAACAGCGGCTGCAACCCCGCGGATCGGTTGCCGGAGGCCAGCTGTCCACGCTGGTTTTGTGTGTGTGCCGATAGTCAAGCCCATATGCCCCATAAATATACACATAGTAGTAGCTTGTATTTGCTGGCAAAACCCGCGCCAGTCGAGCGTGGTGTCGTGCAAGCTTATGACGGGCATTGTTGTCGGCGATGCATAACCTTTGAACACTGACACGACATTTTTCTATCTAAGTAATACTCATAGAAATGGCCCCGAACAAGAGAGGCGGGCCGCCCAGCGAGGAGACGCTGGCAAAATTGAAGGGCAAGAAGGGGCAATCGGCGACGGCCTCCAAGCCAAAGCAAAGTGAGGGCTGAGTGCACAGTTATTACATAACCACGAGCCCATGAGGCTCTGGAACTTGTCCGGGGGATGTGCGGCGCACGCGGGCGGACACGGGCTGCGTGTCACCTTCTGCTGCTAATAGCCCGCAGCAACTTGCACGTCCTTGATCACCAGCCTTGCCACCTCCTACACCTGTACTATCCCACCTGGCGCGCTTGCAACCAGCAGCACCCGGCACTGGCGCGGCGGCGGTAGCGGTGGTGGCGGCGGCGGCGGAGCCGTGTGACTATGCGAGCGGGGGCGCGATCTCCAAGGAGGAGGTGGAGGCTCGCGGCGCGGGCACGGACGATCACGGCGACACGTACACCCGGAATCGCTTCGCCTGGTCCGAGTGGCGTGTGTTCTTCACAGGTGGGGCTTTGACCGGCGTGCAAGGTCGCGACGGGGGCATGATTGCATGAAGGACCTCAAGGGGGAGGTTGCGGTGGCTGACGGGGAGGTCAAGGGCCACCGCCTGCGGTGTTGCCGCAGTGACGGCCCAAGGCACGGAGACGGCTGGGTGAGGTTGCGCCTGCTGCACGACGCACGCACGCGCCGGCCCCTTCCACGTCCCGCTGCGCAAGCCCTGTTGTAGCCGGCCGCCCTTCCCTCCAGCGCAAGTCCTACCGTATTGCCGGCCGCCCTTGCCTTCCCTCCACCCCACCCCACAGGCCTCATGTTCCTGACGCGGCTGCCGGTGCCGCCCGGCATCGACCACCATCCCGCCTTCCTGGTCCGGTCCATGATGTGGTGGGGCCCGCGTGGGCGCGTGTTGACCGGGGGGAAGGCGTGACGAAATTCGAGGGGCTGCTGGGGGTAGGAAGGGGGCAGCGGTGCATCACATGCACTGGCCATCCCTAATCAGACCGTAACCGCCGCCTACCTGCGCTGCCTGCACCCAGCCTTGCTGCCTGCTGGTGCCCCCACTCCCACTCCACGCTCCCACTGCCTCACCGCAAACCACCCCCACTCCCACCCCCATCTTTGCAACCCCCACACCGCACCGCACCGCACGGCCGCCCGCTCTCTCGCCGCCCAGGTTCCCGCTGCTCGGCGCCATCATCGGCGGCTGGGGCGCCGTGTTCTACAACGCCGCCGCCGCGCTGTGGCCGCCCGCCGCCGGCTCGCTGTTGCCCGCCGCCATCTCCACCTTTAGCACTGTGTGGCTGACCGGCTGCTTCCACGAGGACGGGCTGGCAGACACGTTCGATGGTGCGTGGCGGGCGCTTGTAAGAAAATGGAATCGTACGCGAGGGAAAGGATCAAAGGACGCGCCCGCGGCCGCTGTAGCGCCGTGTTGCAGCGGGGGGCCGCGGGTGATAGCTGCTGGCGAGCGACCCGGACGTCACGTGTCTGGGTGGTGTCCCGCGGCCGCCGCTGTCGTTGCAGCACCGGGCGGGGCAGGTGCGCAACTGCGCGCGGTCCGAGTGGATGGTCCAGGGGACGGAGCGTTGCAAGCTGGCCGGCTGCCTAGGCTGCCACGCGCACACCCCCTGCCACCATCTGCCAATAGTATCTTCTGACTGCATCCTGGGCGTGCAAACTCACGTATGCACACAATTACAGTTGCACATGGCCTGCGCACACACAGGCTTTGGCGGCGGCTGGGGCCGCAGCCAGATCCTGCGCATCATGAAGGACAGCCGCGTGGGCACCTACGCGCTGGTGGGCACCGCGCTGGCCCTGCAGCTCAAGACCTCGGGCCTGGCGGCCATTGCGGCGCTGCCGGCGGCGGCGGGAGGCGGCGCCGCCGGCGTGGCGGCGGCGCTGGTGGCGGCGCACGCGGCGTCGCGGTGGACGTCCATGGTGCTGATCTACGGGTGTGACTACATCCAGGACGACGAGGACGCCAAGCGCGGCATGTACAACTGGTGCGTGTGTGTGGAGGAGGAGGGCAGGTGTTTTGCTGTTTCTTGCTTACCAAATATTGTGTCGTGCTATTTGTCAAAACACAAAAATAGCAGGATAGCAGAATAGCGGATCTGGGCGCGGATCCCATGCTCCGCGCCCTCGCTTCACTCGCTTCAATTTGTCAAGCCATCGGAGTCAAAACATCCCTCCCCCCTCCCTGACGATCGCCTGCCTCCGCCGCCCCGCCCCGCCCCGCCCCGCCCGGACCCGCCCGGACCCGCCCGGACCCGCCCGGACCCGCCCGGACCCGCCCGGACCCGGCGCACGCTCCGCACGCGCGCGCAGGTTTGCGCAGAGCACGCGGCTGCTGACGGCGCCGCGGCTGGCGCTGGGCACGCTGCAGGCGGTGGCCATCCCGCTGCTGGCGCTGGGGCCGGCGCGCGCGTGCGTCGTGTACGCCACGGTGGCGGCCGTCACCGCAGCCAGCGGGCTGTACGGCAATTCCGTACTGGGCGGCGTGATTGGCGACTACCTGGGCGCCACCATCCAGGTGCGTGCGCGCGCGCGTGTGTGTACGCGTGTGTGTGGCTGGGGCGGGGAAGGGGGTGTGTGAGTACCATCCCAAGCTAAACCAAGCTGAACTAGACAAGGGACAGGGGGGAATAGCTCATTCCAGTTCCCAAATCAGCCGGGAGGGAGGGCAGGGTAGGGTGAAAGGGGCGGGGGCGCGGAGGCGTTGGGGCGCGGGTGACGGCATCGAAAGTGCGTGTCGCGGCAGGCGCTGCGGCGGCGGGGCCCTGCCTGCCGTCATGCGGCCGGCCGCATCAGCTCCGCCGCCGCACCTACCTATTGCTGCGCGCCCGAAAACATGCGTGCGCGATTGGCTGCGCTCCTGCTGCTCCGCCGTGTACGTACGCGTGTCACACCTACCTTGTGCTCTTGCTCGAACGCATGCAAATGGTAATGTGTGACCTTGCTTGTTACTCACCGTCGGCGACAGGTGGCGGAGATCCTGATCTACTGCGCGCTGTCCGCCGACTGGGCGCGAGTGACCGGCAGCTGGGATGCCGCCGCGCCGCTGCTGCTGCTGGCCGGAGTGGCCGCGCTGCCCGTCATCTACTGCCGCCGCATCGTGGACTGGGGCAACTGCTGAGGGGTATGAGGCGTGTGGTGGTGGGTGGGGAGAAAACCAAAGAGCCCGCCCAAAATGCGTTGAAGATACTGATGTGTGTGCGTGTGTGATATGCGTTGGTGTATGTGTGCGTGTGAGCACTGCGAGGATGTGATGTTTGCGTGGGGCGGGGCCGCGTGGGTGCGACCCTGTACGTCTATCTGAACAACTGGGCAACTGGGGCCAACAATTGTCACACTGCGCCTGCGCTGCCTGAATGTCCATCAGCAGCAGGATTGAAGAAATATGGTTATTGGCGTGCCACGTGTGAGTGTAGCTGATGCGATCGTGCGCATGGCGCTGCGCGTCTGATGACTGGCGTTCCTGTAGAGGTGACTGCTGTGCGCATGAATGGTTTATCCCTGCCCTGCGCCGGGGGTTTGCCCCAGTTACCCGCAGACTGTTTGAGTGAGATAACTGCTGAGTTAGAGCAACGCAGCCCAAATGCTGCATGCAGGTCGCTCTCGCCTATGGGGCAGCACAGTCAGGAGTGACGAGCGAGCGGGTGGAGCGGGTGTGCGCTTCAGGTATCAGGGCAGGATAGGCGTTGAGTCACAAGGAGTCGGCGGGAGTCACTGGGAGTCACCAAACGTTTTGTCAACGGGCTGCTTTCGTCTCTTTTGCCGAGCATTGTGCGACCTATTGTTTTGCGTGCGCGTGAGCCTGGCGATGAACCAAGTGCGACAGTGGTTTTTGCACACATTTTGCCGAAAGGCCAGAATCTTCCGCTTCTACGCATTAGGTAGCCTTGTTTTCAATCAAAAGCTGGAATACTCGCGCCCGAGCTTGTTATCCTAAGCAAGGTTTTTGCTGGCCGAGACGCGGGATTGGGAGTACGTCGGCCGCTTAAATCCCCGCTTCCTGGCGCACTAAATTCACAAGCAATTACAAAACTGTAAACCTTTATTCAAATGAAAGGAGGGTCCGCAGCACGGCGCAGGCGCGCCTGCTGGCGACGCGCCGCGGCGTCACTGCTGTTCGTCGCGGCCACGCTCTGCTGGGCTGGGGCGGCCGATGCTGCCGCTGGTAGGGCTAGAATACAACGTCGCTGGGAACAGAGAAGCCATGCAGGATTGAGTGATCTATAATAGACCAGAGGCGAAACTTGGCGTCATCGAACGCATGGTTACGATGCTGCAGGGCATCGGCCGCCGCCGGTGCGAGGCAGACGCGGCGGAGCATCGCCTCCTGCACATCAGCGCTTGCGGAGGTCTCCTCCTGCTGACACCAAGGTGGGCGTTACGGTGACACCCAGCCATGCCCGCGCGCACCGCCCGCCACACGGCGTTACACGTTCGTGTGCGAACTGGTGTATGACTACTGCCGAGACCCATCACGCACGCACCATGCCGCAGACATGCCCACTTGGCCTGCTGACTGCAGCTGTCGTCTCCTCCCTGTCCTTGCTGCATATGCTCTGCAGTACCCCCTCATACCTGCCGTGCGGAGCAGCCCTCCCCCGCCAATGGCCCCGCCCTTCAACGTCACGCCTGATGCGGACACGCTGGTCATACAGCCGGGGCAGGTGCGTGCATGCGCCGTGCGTGCCTGTGCGCGTGCCGCCGTGTGCCGCCGTGCGTGCCTGACGATCTCACTCGTATGTGTGTGTGTGTGTGTGTGTGTGTGTGTGTGTGTGTGTGTGTGTGTGTGTGTGTGTGTGTGTGTGTGTGTGTGTGTGTGTGTGTGTGTGTGTGTGTGTGTGTGTGTGTGTGTGTGTGTGTGTGCTCGATCAATCAGCCCGGACACCCACCCTGCCGGGGCGCCGCGCTAGCTGGGGCACGCACCCCATTGGGGCATGCCGCCGGGGCAGCCCTCTCTGGTAAACGTCCACCTTGTTTGATTGGTCACGCACCCTATGCCCATTCAACAAATAAGTCAACGCCGTTTAGTGTTGCCCTGCATGCTGCGGTCCCGGCGCATGCATGTGTCAATCAACATGCTGCTTGCTTGCTTGTCCAGCCCCACACACGCACGCATCGCTAGATAGACAGGTACCGACGGTAGCTCAGTGCGCCGCCGCCCAAAACAACCGTGGCACCCCGCCCACCACCACGGCACGCATCGCACACCCCATCCATGCATGCCACTTCGCCAACTTGCCCCGCTCACCCTGTACCATGCATCGAACGCATGCATGCATGCGTGTCAAACGTGATGCCCCCGACCGCCAAGCACGCAGGTGTGCAACTTCACGGCGTGCCCGCGCCCCGACCAGCCGGCGTGCGCTCTGGTCGCCGCGGGCGCCAACAACGACAATCTGTGGCGGGTGCGTGTGTTATTGCATGCGTGGCTGCGTTCGATTGTTTCTGGATGGGGTGCGCGTTTGTTGGCACAGGGCAAGGAATGTCAAATGGCATTCCCGTTCCGCGAGAGCATAGACAGGATCAGGGCGGCTGGGCAGACGCGGTGGGTGGGTACGTGGTGGTTGTATGGGTGCGTGCGCGGGACCAAGGACTGTCGGGCGCGCGGGCCGGAGGCGCGGCTCGTCACTGCGTGCTACCTGGCTAACCGCACATTATGTGCTGCCACTGTCGCCACTTGGCGCGAGAAACATGTTGCTTGGTTCCTGCCGCGGCCGCGTGCGCGCCATGCCAACGCTAACGCGATCTTGCTGCGGCGCAGAGCGACAAGTACCGAGAGCCCACGGAGCCCGTTCCCTTTTGCAACGTGCTGTTCAGCCCCCTCCGCACCACCGCCTGGGTCATGAGGTGGGGGTGTGCCCGGCGAGCGTGTGGGTTACGTTCCTCACAGAGCGGGTTCGACGGGGTTACGCTGGATTGCTTGCTTGCCCCAAGCACCGCCGCCCACGCACTGCGCTGCTGGACCCCCCGGCACACGCACTGC
The DNA here is from genome assembly GCA_016834605.1 of Chlamydomonas incerta. Classification (NCBI taxonomy): domain Eukaryota; kingdom Viridiplantae; phylum Chlorophyta; class Chlorophyceae; order Chlamydomonadales; family Chlamydomonadaceae; genus Chlamydomonas; species Chlamydomonas incerta. The sequence continues at coordinate 4,144,756 of JAEHOC010000002.1, read as the reverse complement.
GCTGCTGGACCCCCCGGCACACAAACAATGAAGTACCCCCCACACACACACACACACAGTCCTTGTTGTCGTTTTCCTTGTGCTCTCTAACACACACACACACACACACACACACACACACACACACACACACACACACTGCTGCTCGCTGTCGTATGCGTTCGCGTCTGTGCTGCTGTGTGCCTCCGCAGCTCCTTCGGTTACGTCCAGTCTCACGTCAACTTCTTCGATGTGAGTAGTAGATCACGTACGGGTTCCGGGTAGATAGGTAAGCTAGGTGTTGTAGTGGGCAAGGCCGCCGGTTGGTATCGGAACGTTAAGGCACCATGCGCCCACAGAAGCACTTACTCCCAACCTGCTGCCCATTGCCCCGCCGCATCTGACAGAGCTCCTACAACTCCGAAGAGTGGGAGGCCTTCACCTTGTTCAACACCGAATACATCCCCCAGGTACGTATACGTGGATGCGGTGCGGAGGATGCGTAGGATGCGGTGCTAGCTGTTGCGTGCGCGTACGTGACAAGGCTTGGTATGCGCTGTTGCCCTTGTGAGTGCCGGCCAATAGCCCCACGCAGCAGCAGGGGTGCTGTGTCAACACGTGGTCTCGCCCCCCTGGCCTGCCTACCTGCCTGCCTGCCTGCCTGCCTGCACCCGCTCGCTCCGCACGTCCGCCACGTCTCTCCATCCCGCTCACGCACAGGGCAGCTTTCTGGGCCAGCGGCGGCGGCGCGAGGCGCAAGAGCAGGCCCCGGAGCCCGATGCCGGGCTTATATACGGCGCGCTGGCGCTGGTGCTGACCAGCGCCGGAAACGTCGACCTTGTGTGAGTCACGTGCGTGTACACTACTACGGCGCGCGTATGCATGTCATCGTCATGTAACGGCACAGCTGATGATAACCGGCCGCCTGCTCATCAATCCAGGTGGCCCAACGGCACAACGGCAACCTCTGTCAACACCATGTGGGGCTGCCATTTCCCCGAGTACGGCGGAGAGCAGAACGGTGAGCAAGTGCGCAGGGCGGCTGCAGCGTGCGTGCAGGCGACACCAGCAGGCTCGGCTGCATCGGTGGCCACGGGAGTGTGTGTACGTACCATGCGTGTGTGTCAGGCCAGCCAAACAGGCCTCTCGTAGTGCGTGACCGGCGGCCATCCTTGCTTGTCACTGCTGCTTTTATTCACGCCACACCCTCCCGCATCGCTCTCTCCTCCACGAATTGGTGTCTAAGCCAGCATGCTCTACCTCGTGCCACCTGCCCCCGCCCGCCTCGCTCGCTTGCGCACGCACGCACGCAGCGCCCTTCTACCTGCGCACCCCCGAGACGCACGGGTTCGACTACTACGCCCCCGCCACCCTGGAGCTATTCAACAAGGCGGGCGAGATCGTGTGGCGCACGCCCTGCAGCCGCCCCCCAACCGCGCCGCCGAGACCGCCCGTGCACCCGACCCGGCCGCCGCAGCCACCCCGCCTGCCCAGCGAACCGCCCTCGCCGCCCAAGCCCCCCCCACCCGCTCCGGCCGCCTCGGTCCCCTCCTCGGCCCCCGTCACCGCCCGAGCAGCCCAGCTTTCCTCCGCGCCCGCCCCAGGGCCCCCAGGAACCCATGTGGCCGCCCAATCCCCAGGTGCCGCTCAGCACGCGCCCAATCCGGCCGCCCTCGCCTCCTGACATGCCGCCCTGGAATCCCCTGCCCCCTGCGGCGCCCCCCTCACCGCCAATGCCGCCGACGTTTGACTATATGGTGAGCATCCGAGACAACAGAGAGCGGGCGCCACGGATTACACGGATCGAAGGGCCACGCACAGCAGCTAGATAGCCTTCTGCTGCGTGCATCTAGCTACGCACGAACCCACGCCGGCGGCCGGCGGCCCGCTTCCCTGCCCATCCCGCAGATGCGGTCCTCATCATCACGCCGGGTCAAGTGTGCGACCAGCAGTGCTGGCGTGACTACGGCGACCCTTCCTGCGCGCTGGTGATTGACCCCAGCCTCTGGACCGGATCGGAATTGTGAGTGACCGCGCGCCGCGTGTACGTGCAGCAGCCCAGAACCCTTCATTGAGATGGGCATGGGCGTGGGCGTGCGTTCACACTTGCTGCTCCTTGTTGCTGCCTTAATTCTGCACGTGTGCGTGTGCGTGTGCGTGTGCGTGTGCGTGTGCGTGTGCGTGTGCGTGTGCGTGTGCGTGTGCGTGTGCGTGTGCGTGTGCGTGTGCGTGTGCGTGTGCGTGTGCGTGTGCGTGCGTGTGTGTGTGTCTTTAATAATCCGTGCACAAGGATGGACGCGCTGCTGCTGAGACCCTGAGTTCTCGTGTTTTGTTACTTTGGTAGAGTGATGATGATCCTGCTGGTTTCATTGCACGTACCGCAGTTGCCACTTCATCAACGACCCCACGCTGGCAGTGCGGTACCGGCTGGAGCCCTGGGTGCGTGCGTGCGTGCCTCAATGACGCACGGCGGCGTGTCACGCGTTGTGGTAGTGTTGATTGTGGCCTGCGTCTGAATGGGCAGGCAGCTGCCGGGCGGGCGCGTGTGCCGTGTGGCCTGTTGCGAGCATGGATAGCATGCAACGGCATGCGATTCCGTCTCCTCCAACACACATACACCTCTCCCCCTCTCTCTCACGCACTCGCACACACACACACGCACAGAAACTCACACAGGGCACCGCGCGTTTCCTCATGTTGTCTCACTCACTCACCCAATCACTCGCTCTCTCACAGTCGCTCACGCACTCACTGACACACACAGGGCACGTTCAGCCGGTGGGTGCTCGGCACCTGGAACGACACGCGCGGTTTTCCCTCGGGCTTTGTACACACCGACTTCTTCCCCACTGACCGGTGAGTGAGTAGCTGTTCGGCGGGGGAGGTACAGGGCGTGGCGCGCTCGCACCACAAGCCCACAGCAGTAGGCAGGGCCATTGGGCGACCTTGGCTGGACTGGGCAGATGATCACCATCGTCGTCGTGTGCGCGCATGCCGCGCGCACGACCGCATGCCACCTGGTGCGGCCGGGCGGTGAGTCGCGCGCCCGTGTTGGCTCATCGCGGTGGTTCGTGGGGGATAGCGAAGGGCGTGCACGGAAGGTGTTGTGCGTGCAGCGCGTGCGTTCGCGGCAATCAGATAGTCTCATCCTGCGCTGCTGTGCAATTGATGCTTACACACGCATGCAGCAGTGGCCTTCGCCCACACTGCTGCGCGCTGCCGGAGACCTCGACGTGCCAAACCCCCGCCAATCGCACATGACGCACAGGTGGTCAACCAACAAGACCTCGGGCATTGTCAAGCTCCAGTCGTTTGACAACAGCTCCCTGACAGAGCAGACGAGCGAAAGCAACACCCCGGGGGCAATCCTTGGCGCCAATGCTCTGGTGCTGGAGAGTTCGGGTGCGTGGCGCGTGCGTGGCGCCTGCACCCAACGTGCAATGCGTTGCGTCCCCCATTGGAGGAAACGGAAAGTTGCGTGTCTGCCCACTCTTGGCGTCATGCGTGTTCACATTCGCACTGGTAACCCTTCCCTGCCTATCTGCTACCGACCATTCATTCACGTCCACCCACAGGCGGCTTCCACTTCACCTACCCCGACGGCTCCACGCTGCCCGGCTCGGCCGCCATCGGCTGTGTGTACCCCGAGCGAGGCCACGGGCGAGGACAAGGCGCCGTTCTTCATGCGCGTGAGCTACGCCAACGGCAAGGCGGGAAACCTCATCATCCGTACTGCCGCGGGCACCTTGGCCTGGGCGCTGTTCTGCTAGCTGGCTTAGTGAGGCGTGTGCGTGTATGCGTGGGCGTGTGCGTGCAGCACGACGCACACGCGTACCGTATTGTAGGCTTGCTTGCGGCAGCGCCAGCATCAGGTTTCCGCGGAGGGCAGGGTTCCCTGGCAGGGCCTGTCCCAACCGAACCCGGGCACCAAGGCTAGCTATGTCACGGAGATGAGGTACTATATTTGGCCTCGGACGGAAGATGTGGTAGGTGCGTGTGGGTTCAGCCCATTTTATTCATCAAGGGAAGAACGTAGCCCCCATCAAGGAACGTGAATGATACTCATGACTCATGAGGCAGTGATCGCTGATAAAATTAGATAGCACAATGTGTGTGCGTGGTGTGTGGAAGTTCCAGCGTCGTCGGATATCCCGTGCGCAATGGTCATGGCATCAACTAACAGCACTACTGTGTTGTTCCCGCACCGGTCTGTAAGCAAGACCGCAAGTGGGCCCCGGCGGCTCTACCAGCATCCACCAGCGCATCCAGCAGCTCGCCCCATAAGACTACACTAGATGCTATCCCTTACCACCCCCTGCTGCTTCCATGACCTTCAAACTCACAACAACAAAGCCAACGCCCCCACCAACACCCGTGTGCACCGCCCTCAGACGACTAGTATGACACACACGTGAGAAATGCGCTTATGCATGGCAGCCCGTAAACCAACGTTGGTTCGTAATTTGGGTTCATAAATGGATCACGCTCTCTCTTGCACACAAGCGCTTTCGCTTCATGCATCCGTTCACTGTCACGAAAGCCAATGCTTCCAGCATGCGTAGCGTGTGCCCGCAGGCCACTCTGGTTCGCTCAAGCGCTTCACCCACTCCAGTACTGCGTAAGGGCACACGCGTGCCTACTCACGCCAAGCCTCAGGAACACATACCGAATTTAGGGCGCGAAGCGGCAGCAACGCAGCTGATTCAGCCGCAGCCAGAATCAACTGCCGGCGCTTGCTGACGCCCGCGGACGCCCAGCTTCCTGGCTGCGCACCAACACAACGCCCCGGCTGGGTTGGTAACTCAGCGCACACGCACGTCTCGCGCTCGCTCATGCTGCTGCTGCTGCTGCTGGTGATGGGGCTGGTGATGGGGGTTGCTAGGAGCAGGTAATGGCAGGGCGTCGCGCTCAGGTGGAGGAGGCGGTGCTGAAGATGCGCGCGAGCGGCGAGTGCTGCGGGTCGCGCAGGCGCCGCATCAGCTCCTCCAGCAGCAGCGCGGCGTCCTCCTTGCCGCCCTGCGGAGTGCGGGCGGGCGAGCGAGAGGGAGGGGAGTGCAAGGCGGCAGTGAGAGGAGCGAGCAGGGCGGCGGTTACTGGGAGCCGCTGTGCGTTGGTGCGGGACAGACGGCCACGTGCAACAAGGTCCCGCTGTGCATTGCCACGCCGCCGCACTCGGCACCGAGGGGCCCAAACCCCACACATACGCATGCATACGGTACACGCACGAACACGCATACACGCAGTCACGCACCTTGCGCGTGTACTGCGCCTCATTCACGCGGCGCATTAGGTAGGGGATCACCTGATGGGGTGTGCGGGTGTGGGTGGGTGGGCGGGAGGGAAGGCAGGCAGGCGTCAAGCCGGCAGGTGGGCGCGGGCGAGTGACGCAAACTTCCCCGCGCCCCACAAGCAGCACCATGCAACCCGCACGCGCAGCAGGTAGTCCCTCATTGCGTGCTTCAGGTAGAGCAGTGACGCTCCAGAGGTGCATACATGGGCGCTTGGGCTGTGGTGGTGTGCAGCACTGGGCCGCAGGTATCACGCAGACACGTGCACACCCCGTGCACACGCACCTTGTCCACCTGGCCGTAGGGGCAGTACTTGAACACCCTGCACCAGCACACACGTGGGCAATGCACGGGTGCGGGTGCGTGAGGCTCAGCACACCGTTACCCAACCAGCGCCTAGGGAGGCGGGACCCACGCCGAAACTTAAAGCAGGGGCCCAGACGGGGTACACTCAACAGCCTCGCCCTGCAGCCCTGCATAACACGAGCCTCACTTGTAGCCGTGCTGCCCCAGCGTGAAGCTGATGTTGTCGGCCATGCCCAGCAGCTGCGCGGGGGAGGGGGCGGGGCGGTGTGTGGTGGCAGCGCGTTAGTTGGCGGGTGGGAGGGGCGAGAGCAAGAGAAGTGTCCCAAGGTGCGCTGCGCGCGCATGCAAGAGAGGACAGACCCCGCCAGTACTGGGCCGACAGCTGCCCACTGGCGGCAGACCGGGCGCCGGGTCCCATGCCGCACGACACACGCCTCACGCCGCACGCCGGGCCGCGCACCTGTCCGAAGTACACGTGCGACTCCTCCGGCTCCAGCCCCAGCCTGTCCATGCGCTCCAGGACGCCCTCCACGCTGCTCCGGTTGTGCGTGCCCACCATCAGCTCCGCGCGCCCGGCCTGCACCGCCCGCAGCAGCACGTCCAGGCAGCCGTCGAAGGCGGCGGTGGTCTCGCCCATGTGCTCCCACACCGGCGAGGCGGTGCCGCTCTGCGCGGCGCGGCGGCGCTCCAGGTGCAGGTATGCGCCGCGGACCTGGGCGGGTACGGCACACAGGGGGAACAGGTACCCGCAACGCCGGGGTTGGTGCGTGGTTGGCGGGGTTCAGATGCGGGCAGCGGGCATGCTGTTATTTGACGTACGCATGCATTGTGAGCGTACGGTACGGCGCGTGCGCGAGGGGTCGCCAGGGTACTTGGCAGCTCGTGGGATGCTCGCGATGGCGGCAGTGGACACGTGCCATAGCCGGTGCGATGGTGAGGCCACCAGCCCACCAACCCCACCAGCCCACCAATCCAAACCCCCCGACCCCCGAGGCCCCGACCCACCAGCTTGGCTCCCAGCACGTAGCCCTGTCGCTCCGCCCGCTCCAGGTCGCGCTGCAGCCGCAGCTGCACGTCGCGCAGGTAGGCCTGGTAGCTGATGAAGATGACGGCGCCGTCGCCGCCCGCCGCCGCGGGCTTGTTGTGCGCGCGCATCAGCTCGCGGCCGATGTGGTCGATGGCGGGGCGCAGGTGGCTCTGCTCTGCGTCGATCATCAGCTTCACGCCCTGTCCGCGTAGGGGCACGTCCCGCGCCGCTGGCTTTAATTGTTGGTCAACCTGCGTCATTGCGCCTCCAGCGGATGCATACGCCACACCTGCCCACACCTCCTAACCTAACTTGCTGGGCAGTGGCCACCCGCCACGGCACCCACGTGAGTCCTGGCGTGTCCTGCCCAGTCCCGGCGCCCAGGAAGGCCCCACGTCCCTTGGCTTTGCAGCCTTCCCAGGAGCGGCCTTGCGCGCCAACCCGAGCGCAGTTCGCCCCGCTTCTGCGTCTGCTGTGCCGCGTTTTCAACCATCCTTGCAACTCCCTGTTTCCTGGCTCCCACACACCCCTCGAACCACACCTACACCCACCTTCTTGACGGCCTGCGCCACCAGCCGCTCCAGTCGCCCGAACAGCGCCTCCAGCGCCTGCAGCTCCGCGGCCGACAGCTCCCACTGCCGCCCGCCCGCGCCTGCCGGTGCGCGAGTTCACAATCAACGAGGCCGCGCACAGTCGAGGTGAGCTCCAAAACCGCGCCCGCATCTGCACACATCCCCGGCGCCCTGTCTGGGCGCCTGCAGGCCTAATCGTCTCCCCACATCCAGCGCCCACTGAGCAGATCGCTCTGCCCTCTTTAAGTCCCCGCCACTTTGTGCTCGCCGCTGACATCGGCCCCTCAGCCCCTTGGTTCAGTTTGGGCGTGTAATTACAGTCAACCGCCACCGCCCTCCCGCCTGCCGGCTCACCCCACTGCGCCTGCGACTCCAGCTCTTGCTTGAGCTTGCCGGCCATGTCGGGCAGGGCGCGCAGGTTGAGGCGGCTGGCCCAGGTCACGTAGTCGATGCGGCCGTCGCCCGCCGGGTCCAGCCACGTCCACATCTCGTCGCGCTCCGCCTCCGTGCTGCTGCGGCCTGCAGACACGTCGTACGTGCAGCAGTGCAACAGCACGGGTGCAGACGTGGTGCAGATGCAGATGCAGGTGCAGGGGTAGAGGGAGATACACGCCGGGGACTGCTGGCGGCGCGTGCCTCAAGTCGCTATGCGGCCGCACGCACGCATCAGCGCCCCTCCTCACCCTGCGCCTTCTCAATGCGCTCGAAGGCCTCCAGGAAGCCCTGCCGCGTGACGAAGCCGTCGCCGTTGCTGTCGTAGCGCCGGAACAAAGTCTTCACCGCATCCAGCGCCGCGGCCAGGTGCTCCTGTAAGTTTGGGTGTGTGCATTGCGTTGGGTGTCGTGTGTGCGTGTATGTGAGGTGTACGCGTGTGTTGTTTATTTGTAGTAGCAATCAGTCTATGCCGGCATGATACCGGCATGGTGCCGTGCAGGATCCTAACAAGACCCGAGGCCGCGCACGCACCAGCAGCGCGGGGTCCCCCAGGGCAGTGAGCTTGATGGCCGCAAAGCCCTGGCCGGGCAGCGTGGCGGCGGTGTCGATGGCGGCGAGGAAGGCCAGCGTGTTCCGCTCGCAGGTGGCGTCATCCTGCGTGTGGGCCGGTGGGCCGGTGGGCGGGAGGGAACGGGGTTCACTCTGAACCAATCCCGTCAGGAAACATCAGGGGCCAGGGGCCGTGTGGTGCTGGTGCCCGCAGGGGTCGATCTGTGGCGTGGCCCCCCTCATGATGCGTAGCCGCGTGGCTTCTCTTTCTATCTCCCCGCTTGGCCTGGCTAGCAACACGGGATCCCGCCAACAGGGGGATGCCGCGTGACCGGGCCGGGGCGTGCACGCTCCTGCACACAACAACACCAACGACCACGGCCGTACACACAACACTGCACGCACGCACGTCCACACCTGGAACGTGTACGTCCGCGCGGCCACGCGCGACTCGATCAGCGACTCGCCGCCCAGCGGGTCGCGGGCAGACACCCGTGCCGCGCCGCCTGGCGCCGCGCCCGCGCCAGCCGCCTTCGGCGCGGGCTGCTTGCACGCGGTGAGCAGGTCCTCCTCCTCCGCATAGTCCTGCGGTGGTGGGCCGCGGGCGGGAGCCGATGCGGTTGAGCGCTCTCCGGCATGCGCCAGAGCGCAGAGAGCAGCCTCGCATGCAGCGCGCTGCCCCGCTGGGGCCGTGACCCAATGCCGCGCCCCAACCCGTCCCTCCCACTCTGGCCACCCCACCCCACGCGCGGCTGCGCCGCCGCCCCACCCACCAGAATGGCGCCCACGCCGTTCGCCCGCAGCGCGTTCATGCGGCCCCACACGTCGCCCGAGTCCTTGCCCGCCACGAAGTGCTGGTAGAAGGTGGTCTGCACGAAGCTGAGGGCGGTGCTGTCGCCCAGCACCCGCCGCGCGTTGGCGAGCAGGCCCTCCGCCGAGGCCACAAAGGAGGGCGTGGAGCACAGCCGCAGCACGAGCAGCGACTTGAGCAGGTCCGAGGTGGTGCGGCCCTCGAAGATGGCTTGGTGGTCCTGGAAAAGTTACAGGCCGGTTTGCGGATGGAATGCCAGGCGGCCAGCAGGGGCCTTGGGGGGGGCGGACCTATTGTTCGTGCCCTCTCCTTCTTCGATTGGTCTAGCCAGCGCATGCATACTCACGTCAAATGAAAGGTGGGCTTCCTTCGTCTTTTCGGCTCCCCAGCCGTAGGAACGCCACAGGGAGTTCAGCGGTACCGGTCCCCTTACAGTCGCACCGGACCGAGCCACACGCGGAACGCCAGAGCCAAGAGCTCGCATGGGTGCTGCCATTTGTGAGCTCGCTGGGAGTATAGACGACTTCGCTGCCAATCGAGAATGGTGCATGTGCCTTCCGGATGCCTTGGCAGGCCCTTAAGTGGCCCCGACGACTACTATCACTGCTAGTACTACAATGACCACAATTCAAGCTCAGTCAGCGGCGTGCTTCGTGTCGAAAGTTGCGCAACTTGATGGTGTCCGCCCGTGTACGCTGACTGACTATAATAAAAAGCTGCAGAGAACTAACTAGCAGTGACAACAAGTCCGCCCCTACAGGCCACAAAACCGGCTTACGTGACTTGTGCTGCACGACGGAAAATTCCCGATTGGGGCCCCGGCCACAGTACTGTCAGAGCAACCAGGCTTCTGGCAACGAGCACTGAGGCTATGGCCGAGCAGAGAGAGATGCATACAGGGGCTGGTGTGGGGCTGGTGTGGGCGGCTTCGTGGCTCCGTTGTCCACTCAGGTCCAGTCCCGTGTCCACTCCACCCCCGTTCCAAGTGGATGCTCCACGGCTCCTTGACTCCACCCCCGTTCCAAGTGGATGCAATCGCCCGCAGGCTTCAGAACAGACGAGTGAGGCACTGGCTAATCTTCCAGTAAACTTCATGCCCAAACGCCAAAGCACCTGACTCCCTTCCAGCGGTGAGTCCGTGACAACCCCGCGCGCTACTACCCCGCGCTCAGCTTCTGCATCAGCTTGGCTTTGGCCTCATAGAACTTGACTATGTCCGCGTCTGCATCCGGGTTGCCGGTGAGAAACGGCCGCGCCATCTCCAGTACAGCAGGATCCACGCCCTGCGAAGTAAAGCCAAAGAGGGTGCGTCAGGCGAAAGCCCGGGACATGGCGCTGCGGGGTTGTAGTGTGCACAGCAGCAAGGCATGCTGAGATTGCTGGCATTGCTGGCATGTGAAGCGCTTTATCTCAGCGCCCATCCGGTGCATTGGTGGCAAGGTGGAAATCAAAAGGAGCATCAGCACGACAAGTGCAGGCGAACAGCACATCCGCAACACACACTCCTGTTTGGCGGGGCTTATGTCCGTCTGTTTGATTGTTCTTAACACACGCTCCCGTATCATTGACGGAGTGCTCCACGCCGCCTCTCACCTGCATGCCCGGCCCGCCACTTGAGTGCGCCGCCGCGTGCTGCTGGACAGGCACACCGCTGCCGGTCCGTGTCACGGCTGGGCTGGCCGCGCCGCTGCCCGGCCCCGGCCCTGGCCCTAACCCGTGCATGCCTGGCGGCTGCCCGTTGCCGTATCCATGCGAGCCCAGGGCTGGGCTGCTGCCCCCACTTGCCCTGAGTCCCACCGGCGTTGCCCACTGCCCGCCAGCGCCAGGGAGCGGCGGCGGTGTGGCCGAGCCGCCTGGACTGGCGCCACGTGTGAACGAGCCACTGCTGCTTGGCCCCGGCCCCGGCGCAGGGCTGGCGGACGGGGACGGCGCCGCCCCTGCGTCGCCCCACGCCTGCCGCGGCATGCCGGGTTGTTGCGTCGCTGCAGATGGCCTGCAGGGACGGCCACGATGTGCATTGCGCACAATGTCAGGCACGAGCGTCGCGATCCCTTTTGACGGCTTGCCACTTTGGCGATGTAAGCTTGCGCTGCCGCCCCCGGTAACCGCCTGTGAATCTACCGAGCCGAACGTCGTCTATGCCGCCATGAGGATTGCGGAGTCACAACTCACCGCATCGGCGACATGGCCGGGCTGGGCCCCGACGGCGGCAGCCCCGCCGCAGCCGCCTGCTGCTGTTGCTGCTGCTGCCGCAGCATGAGGCCCATCCACTGCTCGAAGTCGCGCTGCAGGCGGGTGCGGCTCTGCTCCAGCAGCAGGTGCAGGTGCTCGATCTCCTTCTTCAGCTCCCGCAGCTGGTTGAAGGCGTCGCGGTAGCGGGCCTTCTCCTGTGGCGGGGAATCGTTGGCATGAGTGGTTGTATGTTGTCACATTGTGGTGAGGCGAGCGGAGTTGGTCGGCACGCCCGCTCCAATAGGTTTCTGGGGCTTAAACTTCTGGGGTAGACATCGAAGCCCTACCTGCTCCATCTGGTCCTTGCACCGGGACTCCTCCGGGTCATCGTCCGTGAGCTGCTCCGGCGATATGCCCGCCGCCACCGCCGCCGCGCCGCGCTGCATGCGCCGCTGCTCGATGGCCGAGCGCAGCTCGTTGATGCGGCCCTGGGGGATGCGGTCGAGGCACGCGGAAGCCGGAAGCGGGCGGCAAACGTTGTCGTGTTGGAATAGGGTCACGCAACGCCACGGCTTTGCGCCCGGAGTGATGCCACCTCTGAGGGGCCGACGAGCCTGCTTTCACAGGGGCTGCGTGCCGCCGCACGTACGAGTCGTGCCGCACCCGCCGCCCACCTTGGAGTCGTTCACCGCGGCGCCCAGCGACTTGGCGCTGTCGTACTTGGCTTTGAGCAGCTGCTTGTTCTCCTCAATGACCTGTGTGCGGCAGCAACAGGGGGCGCATTGGCCAGGTTTGGCTGGAACTCGTGGTTGTCTGCTGGCGCCGATTGCGCACGGCGTTTGCGGGCATTGCGCGGCATTGCTGTAAGCCGCTCAACCAGCGCAGGATGGGACCGGCCGGCGCCGCACCTCGTTCTGGCGGTAGCTCTTTCGGAACAGCTCAAAGGCCTTGTTGCGGTCTGCCAGCAGGTTGGTGTTCATCAACACCGCCAGCTCGTCCGCCGGGCCGCCACCGCCGCCTCCCGCGCCCGCGGCCGCCGCAGCTGCTGCCGCCGCCGACCCGGGCCCCGGCCCCGCGGCCGCCCCCTCCGCGCCCCCGGCCCCTCCACCCAGACCCGCCCCGGCGCCGCCCGCCGCCGCGCCCATGCCCGGCACGGGCGGCCCGTTTATTGAGGAAGCGGGGCTGCTGAGCACGGGGCCGGCCTTGGCGCCCGCGGCCTCGCGGCGTTTGAGCATGGACACCAAGATGCCGATCTCGTTGTCGCGCTGCGCCACCTGCAGCTTGAGCTTGCGGACCTGGTCCTGCAGCCCCGCCGAGTCGCCGCCGCCGCCGCCGCCGCCGCCGCCGCCGCCGCCCTCGCCTGCGGCGTCCACAGGTGGCGCGCGCGGTGCACACGTTGGGAGCTGTGGTGCGTGTGGCGGGGCCCGCATTTGGTTGCATCCCGGCTGAGTGCAGTATTGAGACCCTTTCGCCCTCAGCCATGGCATAAGTAAGGCTCGCAGTCATGGCCCGGCCTTAACACGCACCTGCGCCGCCGGCTCGCCCCGGCGTGCCCGGTTCCCCGCCACCTGCGCCACCGCCGCCGCCGCCTGCGCCGCCCGACCCCGCCATCTTGAAGCCGCCGGTCCGCAGCAGCCGCTTGAAGGTCTCGAACACGGCCCGGATCATCATCATGCTGCCGCCCAGGTTGAGGCTGGCCTCCGCCGAGTTGTCCGCCACGTAGCTCTCCACCTGCGCGGGGGGGGGGGGGGGTAGCCGTGCATGTGACGGTTTTTTGTAAATAGGTGAAGGGGGGCGGAGGCGGGGGTGGGAGGCGGTGGGGGAGGCGGTGCGGTGGAGGCAGGCGGGGGCGATTCGCGTGATGTTGAATGCGCGATGGGTGCGTTGCGTGGCATGGCAGCAAGCGCATGCAAGCGCGCCTTATAGTATGTCGAGCTCGAGAAAGAGAAACAAGTGGGTGTGCAGGGCCCGCCGCTGCACCGCGCAGGACCCAACCACACCCCCATACGCATCCCCATCCCGATTTCAAGCAAGGCACCACCCGTCCCCCACGCCGCACACCCCAGCCGCCCCACCCCGCGCCGCGGCGCCGTGCGCTCACCTGGCCCTGCAGCCGCACCAGCTCGTCGGGCGTGAGCGGCCCGCGCTCCTCCTCCTCGCCGCGCAGCATGCGCACCTCCTCCTTGAGGTCGCGCACCTCCTGCTTGAGCCGCCGGATGATGAGGCTGGGGTCCAGCTCCTCGTTCAGCAGCACCTGGCGCGCGCGCATAGAAGAGAGAGGGTGTTTGAATGTGTGTGTATGTTGGAGAAAACGGAACAAAATCGCCCGAATGTGTCAAGGAACAATAAGTAGAAGTGTGCGTATGTGTGTGGCAGATAGGTGGCGCACAGGAACAGGGTGCCTTGGGCAACGATGGCAAGACGAGAAGCGAGAGGCAGGCGGAGTGCATTCAGGCATTCCAAGCAGGGGTGTTGGAGGCCGCACGCCACCCTGCAACCGGCGCCGGCCCTGTGGGCCACACGTGTGCCGCCCGACCACAACGCCGGCTGCTCACCGTGTTGCGGACCATGGCCACACGCTGCGCGAAGCGGCACGTGGAGATGGATTCATCCAGCTGGTCCTGCGCGCTGTTGATGGTGGCAACCATGGTGGTGCGGCAGTTGCCGCCCAGCGAGTCCTTGAGCGCCATGGTCATCATGCTGTTGCGGTAGGGGATGTGCGGCCTGCGGCAGCGGCGGGGCGGCGGTGGGCAGGTCGGGAGGTGCGGCGCTGAGAAAGGTGCTGACTGGGGGGTCGGAGTGGGAAATGGGCAGGGCCAAAGTTTTCAGCACCAGGGATGCGGGACGATGACGTGACGCGGACCCACCACCTACCTGTTCATGCCCATCGCCTTCTCCTGCAGCGCGATGATGACCTGCGGGGGCGAATGATTTGAGGGGCGGGGCGGTTCATTCCAGAATCCAAACGTCGCAGCCCGCGCCACAGCTCGGCATTGCAGTGCGCGAGCCTGGTGCTTGAGGACGTGCTGTAGACCTGTCAAAGCCGCCTCATGCGCCAACCAACAACCTCTTCTGCATTGCCGCCATCGCCTTCTTCCCGCCCCCTCACCTGGCTTCCACAACCCATCCCATCCTCCTACCCCCCACCACCCACCCACGCCTGCCCCCCCCCGCCCGCGTTCGCATGGACGGCTATCACCTTTGCCCCTGCAGGCCCCACCTGCTCAACCCAGCCCGCCCGCCTGCCCCTGCCCGTGCTGCCGGCCCGCACCTGCTCCAGGTAGTGCAGCGACAAGTTGATGTACTTGGCCTCACGCAGCGTGGTGCCGTCCACGCCCGTCTTGCTCACGCGCTCACTGCCCGCCAGATCCACCAGGTTCAGCTTGGAGCGCCGCACCACGTCCTCGCCCGCCTGCGCGTGCGTGTGCGTGTTTCAGTGCGCGGGCGGCGGGTGCTACAGCTGCGCACCACTCCTGATTGCAGGGCGCAGGTGCGCTGGCCACCTCCTGGAGGCCAGCGCAGCTGGCGTGAGTACGGGTGCCATCATGGCACGCAGAGACAGTATCGGGTGCAAGTGTAACGTTGCCGCACGGTCCAGACTTCGCAGGGCACGGTAGAAGTTCATTTCAAAAGCGAAATCAACAGCCGGCGTGGCTCTGCATACCAGCCCAGTCTTAACAAACGGGGGGGGGGGCACAGCCGGGCGGCTCCGCACCTTGCGCGCCTCCACGTGGATGGTGAAGATACAGTGCGAGCGCGACGAAGCCTGGTTCATGGGCGTCTCGCTGATGGTGCGGTTGGTGTCACCCAGGAACAGCTGCGGGCGCAATGGGGACACGAGGGAGGAGTCACGCGGAGGCGGTTGGCAGCATGAAATGCAGGCAGGCCGCCCACCTGCCCACCCATGCCCGCGCCAGCGACCCGCCCCGCCTTACACGCCCACAGGCGCCCCATCCCCATCCCCATCCCCATCCCCATCCCCATCCCCATCCCCATCCCCATCCCCATCCCCATCCCCATCCCCATCCCCATCCCCATCCCCATCCCCATTCTCGGCCCTCCCGCCGCACGCACCAGGTTGAGCGCCTCCTCCTCGTTGTTGGCGCGGTACATGGACAGGTTGCGGTAGCTCACCGTGCCGTCCTCACCCTCGCCCACATGCACCTGCACAGCCCGTGGCGAGCGCGCGGTCAGCCCGCAGTCAGGACCGCAGCCCGTGCCGGCATCCACTTCGGCACCCGTGCGGTACGCGCACGAGCCAGGCTAGGCATCTTTCTCTGCCAGGCAGACCGCCAAGCAGCTCTGGGTGGAGTCAGCTGTCTTCAAGTGCTCGGCAGGCAGGCAGGCAGGCAGGCAGGCAGGCAGGCAGGCAGGCAGGCAGGCAGGCAGGCAGGCAGGCAGGCAGGCAGGCAGGCAGGCAGGCAGGCAGGCAGGCAGGCAGGCAGGCAGGCGGGCAGGCAGGCGGGCAGGCAGGCGGGCAGGTGGGCGGGCGCGGGGCCGGGCGGGCGCGGGTGTGGGCGGGCGGGCTCACCTGCTGCAGGTCCTCCAGCGCCTTGATCTCGCGCTCGGCGTCCAGCAGGTCGTAGCCCTCGTTGTTGTAGATCTCCAGGTAGGAGATGTGCACCTGGCGGGTGGCGGGTTGCAAGGCCAAGAAGTTGTAAAGCATGGGAGGCCGGGAACCGGGGGGGGGGGGAGGCTACGGGGGTGCGGGTTGCAAGGCAGTGCATCAACGTGGCGCATGTGCGGGCGTGATATGCGGATTTGGAAGTGGGTTGTTGCAGGCCATGTGCTGGGCCGCCTGGGCGTCAGGGCTGGCTGGAGTGCGCAAGGCGCTCCACTGGCGCCCCGCCGACACCCGCCCGCAGCCCGACCTGGCAGTGGGTGCCACAGCACTCCCTTCCCACCATCCAGTCGCTGCGGCGCAGCGACGCGGCGCCCCGACGGACCCTCCGCCTCCGCCTCCGCCCCTGCCCGCGTCGCCATTCCCAGCTCAGTCTAAGTCGCGCGCATCCAGAGCCAGTTGGACGGCTGGGGCCATGCGCACGCCGCAACCATCACCGCCCCTCGCCTTGACTACACCAGCGGCTCTGTCCCCGGTGCAGCTGCAGCCGCTCAGCCGCCCAACCGCTCATCAACCTCAGACGAGCTGCAGCCGCTCGGCTGCTCACCGAATATTGGTAGTCGTGGCGCTTGGATATTTCGCTGAAGATGGCAGAGATGGACCTGCGCGCGTGTGTGTGTGTTCGTGCGGGCGGCCGCCAGGGCATGAGGTGTTCAGTGCGGCACATCCTCACTACGCGCCCGCTGCGTGCTTGAGATGTGCGGCTGGCACCGCAACGCACCACGCTGCACTGCGCTCCTCAGCGCCTCAGTATGAAGCGAACCCCCATCCCTGTGTCGCCCGAGCCACCGCACGCACGCGCGGTGCTCCATCACCCAATCCGTGTTCAAACGCGCCTGCACCCATCACCCCGGGCCCATCTCGGTGAGAGGCCACCCTCCAGAGAGAGCGCAGACACACGTGCCGCTGCCTGGCTGTTGGATTCCAGTCACCCGGCACCATAGCGGGGTCCACACACTGGGCCCCGTACGACAGCCCCAGCACGCACCGTGGGATGATACCACGGTCCACATAGCGCTCCGGGCCTCCTGTGATGGTGAAGGTCTTTCCCGAGCCCGTCTGGCCGTAGGCGAAGATGGTGCCGTTGTAACCTTCCATTGCCCCCATGACCACCGGCCGCGCCACGCGCTCGAAGACCTGGGTACCGAGGCACAGGCGGCACATGGCACCGTGCAACACACCTTGCGGAACAAGCGACCCGGCCTTACCTCATCCTGCTTTGCGTCCGCTTGAAGGATTCCATTGAAGCGGAATTCAAAGTGCTCGCGCTGGTTGTTCACCAGTCCCGCGGCTTCATTCCTAGGGATGTTGAACTCGACTTTGTTCTCCGAGTTGTCTATTACTAATCGTGGAGACGCCTTTGGTACAGGCTTCACACGGACAAAGATATCGATGCCAGCCACCTCTGGCCCGGGCGCCATGGTGCTGGCAAGCTGTCAGTGCTCGACAATGTCAAGGGAATGGTCGCAGCATTTCTGTGGGCGTGACTGAGTAAAATGAATTACGGGAAATGACAATTGCGGCAGTCTCCAGGCAAAGTCAGCATGGGGTTTCTTTGGGGTTTCTCGTTCTCACACAAGGATCGCCAGTTTGAGGTGAATACATAATACACAGCCGGTTGAATTACTGTTTCGTTCATTCAAGGGCATGACTGAGCTCGCGGTCGCTGAAATCAAGCATACGCACTGGAACGGCAACGTGTATGAGCCCTCAGATGTGAGGTTGCATAATTGAAAGGCTTGGGTCCAGGGGGAGACACAAAACGCCTGGGGGTGTTGGCGGCGACACCGGCAGCAGCCTGTGACACGCTCGCCGGCGCGCACACGTTGCCCGCAGGACACGTTCCTGCTAGTTGACGTGCTCCAAGAGTATGCTCGCAAGTGGGAGAGCAGCAAGCCACGATGGTGAGCAGCAGCGCAAACGCTTGGGGCGTGCCAGGTGCAGGCGCAGTTCACAGCACGCGGCAGCTTACCCGTGCCCCGGCTGTCCCACTGCAGTTGCCTGGAGCTGGGATGCGGCAGTGGCTTTGTCATCACATCGCTAGCGCTGCTCCTGCGGCAGCTGGCATCGCCGGTGCGGGCGCAGCTGCTCGCCATTGACCACAGCCCCGCGGCTGCGGAGGCCACCGCCCAGACGCTGCGGTCGCACCAGGTGCGCCGCAGCGCGAGCGGCTGCACGAGCGGCTGCACGAGCGGCTGCACGAGCGGCTGCACGAGCGGCGCACTACTGCCCCCAGCACGCGCTGTTGCACTGTTGGCTGTGGTGCAAGCTCACACGCTCACACCCCAAATGCAGGTGGCGGATGTAGAGGTAGTAATCGCAAGCCTGTTCGGGCCGCTGCTGGAGCGGCTGCAGGGGAGCGTGGATGTACTGGTGAGTGGGTCCAACGTCGGTCTTCTTGGAAAGCCGCAGCGGCATGGCCCGCCTCTTTCCTTAGGCCCGCAGAGAACGTTGCCCCAGGCGCTGCGCATGTGCGGTGACGCGCGCTCTGGTGCTGCGTGGGTGGCTGTCACGGCCGTTGCCAGCGCTACATGCCCCCATGCGCCCGCGCCCACCGCCTCGTTACCTGCCTGCCGGCCGCCCGCGCAGCTGTTCAACCCGCCGTACGTGCCCACGCCCGACGAGGAGGTGGAGCGCGGTGGCATCGCCTCGGCGTGGGCGGGCGGCTGGAAGGGCCGCCGGGTCATCGACAGGGTGCTGCCGCTGGTGGGTGGTGTGGCGGCATGCGCTGTGCGTGGGGTAGGGCAGAATAGAACCCGCTGTTGTGGACGCTTGTGGCGCACTGACCGAGTGTGTGCCGACGGCTCTGTGCGCACAGCTTCCCAAGCTTCTATCGCCCACCGGGGAGCTCTTCATGGTCACAGTGACGGAGAACGAGCCCAAGGGTAAGTCAGCCACGGTCCATGCGGTACTTCAATGCAGCCGCAATGGTCGCCGCAAGGTTGACCGCTTCGGCCGTGGGCGGCTGGCGCCGTGCTTCTCAACTAGCGTATCGTGTAACCCCATGCGGATCGCAATGTGCTGCCCAGGTATCATTGATGAGATGAAGGCGCATGGCTTCCAGGGTAGGTGATGATTGCGCTAAACCCTGGCGGGCGATCGGCTGCCCCACAATGCTAATGAGCAGGTAGTGCACGCGTGTATTGAATTCGGAACGTGTGTCAGACAAAGTACGCTACCCACATGGAGGCTGCCGTGTGCCCCACGCGCACCTTATTCACGCCTCCGCAGGCCGGATAGCGGGCACCCGGCAGGCGGATGAGGAGACCCTTTCCATCGTACACCTGTGGCGGGAGCCGCTGGCTGCGGCATGAGCTGCCTTCCGCAGAGTTTGAGAGACTGTGACACAGCAGGGGTTTGGTTGAGATGTGGACAGTTGTACGGCAGGTTGTTGGCCGCAACGTTTGCGAGGGGGCACCTCCGCGGCGCGACTGCCATGCAGGGTGGCGCAGGCTTGGTGGCGCCGCCCGCGCCGTGGTGGCCGCCACCGGCCATCCCCGTGAAGCTGGCTGGCAAGCTTGGTGGCCTGGCAGGTGCTCATACCGTCATACGGCTCAGTATCATGTGTGCGTCATCCCCTGGTGCGCGCTGGCTGTGATCACCATGGGCCACCCCGTCAGCCTAGTGTGCTCCAACCAACTTGCAGCGCGCGCTGGACATATCACATACTGTGGTATGATGAGTGGTGTTGGGCGTACGTCTGGATGGGGGCACGGCGACGGCGACCTTTTGCATTCCACGAGGACGCGCGAAGGCGCATGCAAAGTCCCCATGCCGTACAGGACGTTGTCCTGCCGCGTTGCAAGGATGCGTTGGTGGTGGCGAGGAAAGGCAAAGTAGACAACGAGTGAACGGGCAGTAGCCAGTGCTGTCGGCCTGCCGGCTGTCCCTGACAGTTTTGCGCCCCTAGTTGCCGAAGTAGCCGGGAGCGCCAGGAGGAACGTGCATGGATAGAGTCTTGCAACGGCGGTTGCGCTGTTGCATGAATTTGCTTACATGTGGTAAGCTTCAAGTGAAGGGCGGGTCCCTGGCGTTCAGTGAATGCGGCACACCTGCACATATTCCCTGAACCTGCCTGGGTCCATTCAAGCAGGTGCCGAAGGCAACCCCGAGGTTTTTAAGCGTTGGTCCTCCACAGCCTCTTGCTACTGTGGCCGTCTAGCGGTATGGAAGTGGAACGTGCATTCAATGCCCACTCCGTAAACTGTAAGCACTCAGACCGCTCTAGCTCGGAGCCACGGTTATCCCGGCACCCATTCCCAATGCCACACATACACGAAGATTGACCCAGCGCGTGACCCCACACGTGACAAGTCGGTACATTTCATGGCGTGTAGTTGAACGCGCTGTTGCCCACCGCAGGACTGCTCACTTAGGCCACGCGGCATCACGACTGCCTCCGTATAGTTTCCATGGTCGCAGTTCATCGCAAAATGTAATCCATCCCAAGACATCTTCTTTTCCCCATACCCTTGCTTGGCGGGCAACCTCTCCGAAGAGGATTACCAGTTCACATGCACCTCGCCCCATGCGCAAGGGTGATGTGTTGCTGCATCTTGCCGAAAGCACAGCTGCTAGACCGCCCACACCACCTAGCACCACCACGCTCGACGTGCCAAGGGTGCGTGCCAGGCTGCCAGCAGACACACGAAGCTCACACACTTGATGATGTAACACACGGCCTTGGCCGCGCCAACAGTCCCATTCCAGTCCTGCCCAAGCATTGCACCTGCGGCGAACTACGAGCCTGCGCCAACTGCAGCATAACACCTCTCATCGAGCGGTCTTACGAATACCACCTATGGGACAGGCACACTTTGACGCCAGGCGTGCCCCTGAAATGCGAAACATGCAGTAAGGAAAGGTGCGACCAGCACACGCACACGCGCACACATACACACACACACACACACACACACACACACACACACACACACACACACACACACACACACACACACACACACACACACACACACAAGCTCTATAGGCGCTTCGTTTCCCTTAACACACACACTCAAGGATGCAGCCTGGGTCCTTGTTCAGCACCCAGCGCAAGCGGCATGTTTGCTGCCACAGCTTCCGCCAGCACGCGGTCCATGGTCTCCGCATGCTGCATCATCTCCAACATGAGATCCCCGCCGGGGTTCACGCTCATGCACCTGGTTCAATTACAAATGGGGCGACATGGTGTTAGAACGTCTGGCGCGGAATCAGGCAACGGGAAATTGATGCGGGCAATGCATGTGCCGATGTGCGAGCGCGCACAAGCGAAAAGGAGAGGAAGACATGGGATGCGTGTAGCTGTATGGGCCGTGACTGTAATGCCCTGCCACATGCCTATCACCTCGCGCCTCAGCACCTACACGGTAGTTGCCCTAGCCGAATTAGCACCTGCGATCGCCCTGGACCCGGCCCCACTCGCTTTCCAACCTGTCTCAGACGCCCTCTCACCGTATCATGTGCGCCTGCTCCAGCACCTCCATTGTCGCCACCGGCGAGCCGCCGCCCACGCGGCCGCCGTCGTCGTTGAGGCCCAGCCCCATGCCCACGCCGAGCACCGCGTCGGCCACGGGCATGGAGTTGCAGTGCTGCAGCGTGGAGGGCAGCGCCGCATTCACGATGGTGTAGGGGTCCACGGACGCGTGGTGCGAGTGGCCGGGGCCGCCGTGCGACGAGTCGCCGGTTGCGTTGCTCAGCCCACGGCGGTGGTGGCCGCCGGCTTGGTGCGGGCTGCTCTCCTTGCTGTCCTCGCGCATGTGCTCGGGCACCGCCGAGATTGCGCCAGCAGCGCCCGGCGGCGTGGACGCGTGGCCGAACGCGGGGAAGTGGGCGTGCTCCGGGGGCCGCGGTGGAAGGCCCGGTCGCGCCTGCATGCAACGTCGACGTACGGCAACAGCGAGTTGGGCCGAGCAAGCGATGAGGCGCGCAAAGCGCGCAACCGCCCTCCGATTCCATGCGACCGGGCCGGCTCGCCCCAGTCGCCGCAACCCGCACCTTCAGGTCGGCGGGCACAGCAGCTAGGCTTATGTCGTAGCTGGAGCGGTCCGGTGTGCTCGTCTTGCCCATATCCGGACCGTTTGCGAACGCCGTTGCGGGGCCCCCGGCGGCGCCCGCACCCGCTCCGGAGCGCGTCGCCAGCGTCCCCGGCAGCGGCGGCAGCGAGGCATGACCGAACGCGCTGTCACGCGGGCTCAGCACGCCCGCCGGCCCGATGTCCGACAGCTGCGCCTGGTGTGCGCCGGTGACCGGCACCTGTCCCACGGTCCGCAGGATGGGCGGCACGGGCGGCCGCGACATCGGCAGCGCCAGCTCCTGTGCTGCGCTGGACGCGCTGCTCAGCGGGTTGTCCACAGTTATGGCCATCACGTCGTCAGCGCGGGAGCCGGCGCCGCTGGCGCCGCCCCTGGCGTGGTGCGAGCCCGTCGCCGGCTGCGCGGCGGCGTAGCTCTGCGCGAGCGAGTAGCGCGCCAAGTGGGAGGCACCGCCTCCCGCACCCGCGGACATGCGACGGAAGGGTGTGCCGCCCGCCCCCGCCGAGTTGGGGTGCGAGCGGCCGGCGTTCGGGCCGCCGTTCTCGGGGTCCCCGGAATTCGGCGTGCTGGCCTCGCTGCAGCGCATGTGGAGGTGTGTACAAAACATGTAAGCAACACGCCGTGCCCAACGAATGCCTGTTTCCCTGCGCTCGTAGTTCTTGCGTTGCGGACCCATCCAATGCCGCTGCCTTGAAGCGCGCCGCGCGGCACTCACCTAAGCTTGAGCCGCCGCTGCTCCAGGGCGCCGAGGAAGGCATCCTTGTCGGCGCCCTGCTTTCTCGCAAGGCGCAGCGCGAACTGCAGACCGTGCACGCGCCTGCGTGCCGGCAACGCGCGAGGGAGACTTGCGTCACACAGCGTCACACGCCATGCCCAGAAAGTGCATGCAGTCGCCAAGAGAATGCACGCAACTCCGTGCGCGGCGCTCAAACACACCCACCTGAGTTGCGCCAGGTCGCGCATGCGGTTGCGGACCAGGTCGCCCATCTCGCGGTGCGCGGCCGCATTGGACTCGTCGGCCGTCATGAAGGGGTGCTTCAGTACCTCCAGACACGTGGGCCGCGCCTTGGGGTCGTCCGCCAACATCTTCATGACCAAATCCTTCGCCTCGGTCGACAGGTTCAGGTACCTGCGTTGAGGGAGAGGACACACATCAGCACAAACAGTGCGCCCTCGCGACGCAACCTGCAGTACACACATGATAGGCCAGGCCAGGCCAGGACCGCGAGTCCCAGGGCTTGCGGCTGCGGCCAAGCTCCAAGCACAGCCACCTGCCTGAGCGCTCCACGCTCCTAGAAGTCAAGCACACGCCCTGCCTCACCGCTCGTCCTGCAGCCCCGGGGCCTCCTTAATCGGCTTGTTGCAGTAGGTCATCATTCGAATGTCCATGCCGGCAAACGGCTTGCGGCCTGCAAGTGAGGACAGCGGACAGTGAGCAGCATACGATGGACCCCGACCCAAGCAGGCAGGCTAGTCGTGACGCCCAACAATGATGAGTTGTTGCCGCTTCGCAGCCTTGTGGCTGCGGGCAAACGCAGGTTGGCGAAATTCTTAGGTCACCCACCCGTCAGCATGATGAACAGCATCACGCCCAGCGCGTACACGTCGCCGGCGGGCGTGTGCGGCGCGTCGTTCCAGATCTCTGCACGTGGCGGCAGGTGTGGGGGGCCCAGATAGAGAGGTGTCAGCCTACCCGCCAGCGCGACCCGTCAGCACGCACCGTACAATGCAGGACCACAGCACATGCCGTTCAGCGCACCTGGTGACACGAACCCCGGCGTGCCGATGCAGCCCCGCACCTCCTGTGGGGCAGATGATCAAGAGTCAGCTCGAAGTTATAACCTGCAACCTGTGACCCCACTGCCCCACCTTGTTTGGGTCATAGAGCGCCGACATTCCCATGTCGATGACCTTCACCCGCAGCGGCTTGCCCTCCGCCTCAAACACCTCCACCGGGTGCGTGAACATGACGTTCTCGGGCTTGATGTCGCGGTGCATGAGGTTGAGGTTGTGCAGGTAGGAGATGGCCGACACCACCTGCGCGAACAGCTTGGCTGCCTCCATCTCCGTGTACTTCTTCACCTTGTGCAGGTGCTCCAGCATCTGGTGTGTTCATTAGCGAGTAATGAAGAAAGTCATGAAAGGTCGACATAACTGGCATCTGTGCGCAACATAGCGTCTTGCACCCCGGTCTCGTACGCCCATTCGCCCCAGCCTCCACAGCCAGCACTTGGCAGCTCCGCACCTCGCCACCCGACAGGTACTCCAGGATGAGCACCAGCCACTCGTCATCGTGCGAGGTCTCAAGGCATTTGAGCAGGAAAGGGCAGTCCATGGTCCGCAGGAATTTGGCCTCCGCAATCAAGTTGGTGACCTGGGGTTCGCAAATTTGTCACGCCCGGTTTCCAGGGCTCAGTGTGATGCGAGAAGACACACGTGCGATGGACGGACGCCCTGGCATGGTGACGGCAACGCACGGTGATGGCTAGGTAACAGCGACCGGTGCCCAAAGTCCTCGCAGTCGGCCGCCCTTGGAGCACCGCGCCTTGCTTGAAGGCTCACCTCGCTCTGCTCCAAGTCCTCATTCTTCAGGTCTACAACTTTGACCGCCACCTGCTGGCCCGTCTCCTTGTGCTCGCCCAGCCAGATCTCGCTGAAGCCGCCCTGTCGCACGATGCGCACGTGCCGCGGGCAAGGGTGTTGCAGGCAGGTCAGGCCATCCTATGGTGCGAATGCGCTGGTGCCAGCACCGCTCTGCCTGTGCTGCAGCGATACAGGCATTTGATGGACTGGACCTCACCTTGCCGATCTGTTTGACGAGGTTGTAGTGCTCCACCAGAGGGTTGCTGCGCCAGGTGGCTTTTCGCCTGCAGGGCGCAGTCAAACAATTTAGCTATTTAGCTATGCGTTGCTCAGTTGCAAACCCCCTATACACACTTTATACACACCGTATGCTGCGCACATCTCAGGTGAGGGCGGAGGGAATAGCACAGCACATAGTGGGCAAACCCCACGGCAGCTCGACAGCTGCCCTAACCACCGGCACCGAAACTGCGCCTCCCGTGGTGCTTCCCCAACGTTTCGCCGGTTGTGACATACGCGCAACTCACTCGACTTTCTTCGCCTCCACCTTCTTCTCCGCCGGCTTTTTCGCGCTTGGCGGCACCGCGTCCAAGGGCCCCCAGCACAAACCCAAGCAGGCCTTCAGGAACTCGGGAGGTCCCGCTGTCATTTTATCAAAAAAGCCTCTGACAACTCCTTTCTTGGTGTGTTTGGCGACGCCCGAGCCGAGCCCGAGCCGATGGTTGTCGCCCCTCTCCGAAAGCGGCGTCCACAATAGCGCCTTTCGTGAGTGCTCAGCGGAGCCAGGGCCCTCCTCCAGTTTTCACTCACGCGCGACTAGTTAACGAAGGGTTCAGTTGTCAGGATGCCGCCGTGAAGCCGGTCAACGCGTTTGTGTCGTTGCATAGTTATTGTTGCTGCCGGTAATGAAACGAGACGGGGTGACTTGGTGTATTAACAAGAAGTCGACGTGGAAATGACACATAACCCGGCGGTGGCCGCGAGGTATCCAGCCCGATTGCGAAGCGCATCGCCCGCTTAAAGCTTCAGCAGTTTGAAATAAATTCTATGGTAAAACCTTTTCAGGCCTAGCAGCATTAAAGCCAGCGGCGCAAATCCCGTGACATACCCGCGCCCACGCCAGCGCCACGGCCAGCGCTGCCACGGCCCGCACACCTCGTCACCTTCGTCTCGTATGCCCGCACGCTGTCTCTCATGAATCTGCGTACTCATTCGTTTGTCAAGCGTGAAATGAGGCGCCAGCGCCGGTCAACTGGGCCAGCGAACAAAACCTGGCACCCGTAAAACCGTCAATGCTCACAGCGCAGCAGCATCAGCCCTGGCAAGGGTCGGCCACGTAGAGCGGCCCGACGCCGAAGGGTGCGTAGGGCGCCAGCGTATCCGCCAGCACCTGCTCCATCGCCTCCGCATGCTGCATCAGGTCCATCATCGTATGGTTGACGCTCATGCACCTGTTGCAGGGGGAGGGGGAACGGACAGCAGACAGGTCAAGTGTGCAAGCTGGGATAACACCACACCCTTGACGCTGGTCGCCTGCTCGCAGGTGCTGCGACGATGCGTCTCCCGCGGTGTGGCGTCGCATGTGTCTGTCTGGTGCTCTAGCCTGGCCGGGCGCCCGGAGTGTGAGGACTGCGCTTCAGCAAACTGCGACAGCCAGCCAGCGCGCATCGGTACAGTAACCGCGTCGCACAGCCGCAACTCCTGCCTTGCTACCGCGCCAGGGCTCGTTGGTTTCGGGGATTCATCTGTCACCACTGGGGCATGCCGCTCTCATCCCATGCCCTGGTCCTACTACCACCCACCAAACCCTTTGCATACCAAGCCCGCGTTGAACAGCAAGGGCGAGGCCCATGCTGTGCCGGGGGCAGCGCGCGTTCGTGCTATGGGCGGTAATGCTGGCGGTGGCGGAAGCAGCATTGGCGACAGCACGACACTTAACACGCGCAAGGCCTCAGGCGCAAGGCCTCAGCAGCACGAGGCGGGTCCTCACGATCCACCAAACACAGCCAATGACTGTTTCCTGACAAGCTCACCGGCGCAGCGCGGCGGGCTCCAGCTCCGCGGTGGGCATGACCGGCACCCAGGAGTCATCCGCCGCCGGCATGGTGGTGCTGCGCTGCAGAGCTGACGGCAGCACGTTCATCAGAGCCATGGGGTCTACCGACAAGTGGTGCCGGTGGAGGTGGTGGTGATGATGGCGGTAATCGGCATCCCTGGGCGAGTCGTCGTGCTCACTCAGCGATGGCAAGCCGGCCCCCATAACGCAGCCGTCGTCCTGCTGAGCCGTGCAAGCCGCCGAGGCTGCTGGGCCCGCCACCACCTCAACGCTGGCGTCCGGCGGGGCCCCTGCAACGCACTGCGGAGGCTCTGCATCCTGCAAGGAATATGCAAGCACACGGTTGCACACATGCATGAACGACGCGGACACATCATGACACGGACATGGGAAGGCAAGAGGCGCCAGTGCCCCGAGCCATGGTTGGACCAGGTTGGACACGTGCAGAGCACCTACCGTCTGGTCACTACCTGTAAGGACTTCCAGACACAGAAGCCCCTAAAGCGCGTGGGGTCACACTCACCTCTCCTAGCACGTCTGCCGTCGGCGCTGCCCGACCCATTTCGCAACTCGGCCCGCCCTCTACAGCGCCCACGTTGCTTTTGTTGAAGGCGGCCGCTGTTCCCGAGGGCGAACGCGACATGGACATCTGGCCCGGTCCCGGGAGG
Source organism: Chlamydomonas incerta (assembly GCA_016834605.1). Classification (NCBI taxonomy): domain Eukaryota; kingdom Viridiplantae; phylum Chlorophyta; class Chlorophyceae; order Chlamydomonadales; family Chlamydomonadaceae; genus Chlamydomonas; species Chlamydomonas incerta. Next base: position 4,117,654 of record JAEHOC010000002.1, on the reverse strand, counting down.
TTGGGCTCGGCGATGGTCGGCATGGACGGTCGCCCAAACCCCCGCTCGAAGGCACTGTCGAGCGGGCCGGCCAACGGAGCTGGCCCTACGTCCGACGCGGCCAGGGCAAGCTGTGAGGAGCCGAGTGACAGCTGCCCTGCGTTGTTTTCCGCCGGCGGCATGCCAAAACGCTGTCCTGAGCTGCTTGCGGTCGCCAGCGGCGGCGGCGGCGGCGGCGGTGGCGGCGGCCGAGACGTGGGCAGCACCAGCACCGGCCCCTGCTGCGCGTGCCTGGGGGAGTGCGCCAGTCGGATGTCCCAGTCATAGGCGCCACCGCCTCCGCTGCCACCGCCGCCACTCGGACCGCCTCCGCTGCAACTGCCGCCACTCGGACCGCCTCTGCCGGCGCCACCTCCGCTTGGGCTACCGCCATTGGTGCCGCCCCCGCTCGGGCCCCCCGCGCTAGAGCCGCCCGCGCTGCGGCTGTCACCTGGTAGCGCGACTCCTCCGCTGGCGCGCCCGCTGGACCTCCAACCGCCGCCTGCTGCGCTGCCAACCATCGCCAGCGCCTGAGGCAATTCGATGGCATAGCTCTGCGCCAGCGAGCTGCGAGCAAACGGCGACGCCCCCGTTGCGGACGGCCGCGACTGCAGCGGCCCTGGGCCCCCGGGCGTGGTCCTGAAGGGCGAGCCCCCTGTCCCCGAAATGCGCCCGCCGTACGGCGGCGGCGGCACGCCCGGGCCAGCTGACGTCCGGGCGAACGACGGCACCGGCGCGCCGCCTGAGCCGCGAGCGTACGACGGGCCCCCAGGCCCCGCTGAGGCGCGTGCGAAGGATGGCATGCCTCCGCCGCCGTGTGAGGGCAGCCCAGGCCCTGCTGAAGCCCGGGCGAACGACGGCACCCCCGGCCCGGGTGAAGCCCGAGCAAGGGGTGGAGATCCGCCGGCGCCTGAGAGAGACTGCTGTGATGCGCGGCCAAAGTAGCCAGCACCGTTTCTGCGGAAATAACAGGTGCGCTCATCACTCATTCGCATCAAACGTATAACCCTCTACAAGTCCGCAATGACTGTCATGCAGATTCCCCCAACCTTCTGTCGGTCAGTCGCGACTTACGCAGCGAGCTTGAGCCGCCGCTGCTCCAGAGCATTGAGCAGCGCCTGCTTGTCGGCGCCCTGCTTCTTTGCCAGCCGCAGCGCGAACTGCAGGCCGTGCATGCGCCTGCACACAGGCACGCAGCAGAGTCTGGGTGAGGCCGGCGCGGGGTTACCCACGTTTGTGGCCCGCAGTGCACGCCGCCCTGCTGGCTGCGGTCGTTGTGGTGGTGCCCTGAAGTCCCATCTGCCTACGTATGAAACTCTGCAACCGGCGCTAAACCGCACCCACCGAATCCGCGCCAGGTCGCGCATGCGGTTGCGGACCAGGTCGCCCATCTCGCGGTGCGCCGCCGCGTTGGATTCGTCGGCCGTCATGAAGGGGTGTTTCAGAACCTCCATGCAGGTTGGCCGCGCCTTCGGGTCATCCGCCAGCATCTTCAGCAGCAGGTCCTTGGCATCGGCCGACAGGTTCAGGTACCTGCCACAGGCGAGCGAGCGCACGCACGCTGAGCTCGGGAAAACCGAGCACCGCTGCGCAAGTTCCCTCGAGGCGCGATGCGTGCAACCTGCACCACGTCATGATACACAGTAATACCCCCGCACCACCGCTGTCCAAGCAACCAGCCACCTCACGCGCATCCGTCACAACACCCCCACGTGCCTCCAGCCACGCGCATGCCCTGCTGTCGCGCGTCTCACCGCTCGTCCAGCAGCCCCGCCGCGTCGCGGATGCTCTTGCTGCAGTACGCCATGGTCCGTATGTCCAGGCCCGAGTGCGGGGTGCGCCCCGTCAGCATGATGAACAGCATCACGCCCAGCGCGTACACGTCGCCGGCGGGCGTGTGCGGCGCGTCGTTCCATATCTCTGCACGTGGCGGCGGCACAGGGCACAGGCCATGGGACTGCTGGGCGCGCTGTGGGCACAGCTCGGGGCCCGGTGAACACGGAGTGGCATGCGGTGTGCGTGGCAACTGCCGCACCTGGTGCCACGAAGCCGCACGTGCCGATGCAGCCCCGCACCTCCTGCGTAGGTCACGCCAGCAGAGGGCCAAGATTCAGGCTTCTACCAGGACGCGTTGTAGTAGGTATAGAATCTAGACATCTGTGAGAAAGCCTGCAGAGTAAGCTTCCCTTACACTGACCCCAAATAACTGCACCTTGTTTGGGGAGTAGAGCGCCGACATTCCCATGTCGATGACCTTCACCCGCAGCGGCTTGCCCTCCGCCTCAAACACCTCCACCGGGTGCGTGAACATGACGTTCTCGGGCTTGATGTCCCGGTGCATGAGGTTGAGGTTGTGCAGGTAGGAGATGGCCGACACCACCTGCGCGAACAGCTTGGCCGCCTCCACCTCCGTGTACGTCTTTACCGTGTGCAGGTGCGCCAGCATCTGCAATTGCAAGCAGCGGCAACAACAGGTGGAAGGCACACGCCATGGACCCCCCAGCACCTTTCGCCATGTGTTACCGCAGCCTTGCTGCGGCTGACCTATCGCAGGGCTGCGACAGGCGCACAGCACACAGCACGCACCTCTCCGCCCGCCAGGTACTCCAGGATGAGCACCAGCCACTGGTCGTCGTGCGTCATGTCCAGGCACTTGACCAGGAAGGGGCAGTCCATGGTCCGCAGGAACTTGGCCTCCGCAATCAGGTTCGCAATCTGGGGTTCGTAGGAATCAGTGCCCGGGCAGATATCAATCTTCGGGGGAAGCAAGTGCAATGGAGGGCAGGAGCGCGCGTGGTAAAAAGCGAGGGTGCAACAGACCACACGCTTTGCAACGGCCCGGTTGTTTCCCCCCTGCTCCGCCCGAAGCCTGGCCCACATCGGTTATGCGCTCACTCGGCTCGCAGAGACAAGGAGATTCTCCGCATCCAGACTACAGCATGCACCTCTGCTCTCCCTCTCTCCGCAAGCACTGCGCACGCCCATGCAGCTAGCACTACTACTTTCTGTGTCCCGCGCCCCCTCTGCCCCTTACACCGCGGCCGCTCATCACCTCGCTATCCTCCAGGTCCTCCATGCCCAGGTCCACGACTTTGATCGCCACCTGCTGGCCCGTCTCCTTATGCTCGCCCAACCAGATTTCGCTGAAGCCGCCCTGTGGTGACGCACGCAAAACGATAGGCGCAGGGCGTTACATCTGGGGCCGTATTGGGCTCCACGAGGCACATGCACTTACGAGGCACACTCCAAGGTTTGATTTTGAGGCTAACCCTGTTGTGCCTCACCCACCTTGCCGATCTGCTTCACCAGCGTGTACTGCATGACCAGCGAAATGTCGCGCCACTTGCTTGCGGGCCGCCTGTGTACGTATGTCATTATGTGCGTTGCGCATGTGACTGCGTGCTGCGTGTGCTAGCAACTAGTAGCCTGCAGGCAGGAGGATCTGCAGGCGCGACGTGGTGACACCTGACTAGGGTTTGACACTTGGACACTTGGACACTTGGACACGCGCACACGCACACGCAGACGCAGACGCAGACGCAGACGCAGACGCAGACGCAGACGCACACGCACACGCACACGCACACGCACACGCACACGCACACGCACACGCACACGCACACGCACACGCGCGCATCCCCTATCATCACAGCTACTCCCGCACCCAGCAAATACCTCAACCAAGCCCGCGCATGCTGACGTCGCAGCACGCGACGACAGCGCTCCGCCTCCAGGTCCTCTAGGTCCTACTACTACGACCGCGCCGGTTCGCCAACAGACCGTACCCCGACAACCCCTCAGCCCTCACTGTTGTGCGTAAGACTGACCTCTTTCCCTTCGACCCGTCCACCAGCTCCTGCTCGTGGCTTGCGACGCTGGAGTAGAGGGCTGTCGGCATGCACAGCCCGAAACACTTGCTGAACAGGCCCGGGCCGACCGCTAGCCCGTGCCATAGCCTGGTCCTGAATGTATTCCCAGTAGTGGGCTTGCTATACTTGCTGTACTTATTCGAGTCTTCGCGACTCGCTGCGCTTTCATCTGTGACACCCCGCGCTGACAGTGGGTTCCACAGCAGAGCGCGTGCCTGCTCGGCGGCGACGTGCCATCTCTCCAGTTTTGATGTCGAGAGTATACGCGTGCGAGGTAATCACAAGAAGCAGTCGGCGTCAACTCGCTCCTGAGTCGCGTGCGGCCGCACGATCGATGTGATCGAAAACAGACTCCATTCGTTGCAGGTAACAATACAATGACTTTAGGATGAATAGATGTTTTGGATTACGCGGTGGCTAGTCGCGGAGTTCACCCATTATTCGGCCTAACGGGCGCCGTACAGGGAGGGATCTTTTTTGCGCGTGTGTGCTCAGCGGCCGTGCCTCAGCGGCCGTGCCTCAGCGGTTGCGCCTGCGCCTGCGCAAGCAGCGCTTTCAGATGCTGCCGCTGCAGCAGCAAATGTAAACCCGCAGCTCATGCCGCCCCTCTAACAGATTGTACGGCTGGGGGGAGGCGGCTGGAGGCGGGGCCGAGGCGAGCCGCGCGCGAGGAGGCAAAGCAGGGGAGGGTCAGGAAGGGTTGGTACGCCTGGACCTTTTGAGAGACACCGACGCAGATGGCACTGGCTGGGATTAACTGCCTGGGCGTTGGGGACGGGACGAAGGGTGTCGCAGCACCAACCGTGTCAACGGGTATGGGGCCCCGCCACCCGCGCTCCGCGGCCCCGCAACACCCTCATCCCCCGCCCACCGCCGAGCTCACGCTGTCTCCGCCGGTAATTACACCATTAAGGTTCTCATTTCTTTCATTCCCATGTCTGCACGCGCTGTCTCTCGCGCGATGAATCCTGTCACCTGTGTCACGATGCACGCAGATGAGGAAAGTTTCGATGCTATTCTTCTGCTTGTTTATTACTGAAATGCATTTGTGTGTAGGCAATAGGCAGTAAAATGGCAAAGGACAAGGACAAAGACCTGGTCGCGGAAGCCACTTTGGAGCAACTCGTCGCGCTGGTGAAAGCGGCTCAAAATAAAAAGCACGTTGGAGAATCAGGGTCATGGCTTGAATTTCTGAAATCAAGAAAGCAGGTAGAGTTCAATTTGCAAGCATTTCGCCAGTTTGGCGGCGGGCGGCCCCTCACCGACGGTGGCCCTCTTGCTTGCGCCTGCAGACTGGCGGAACGGACCCGAAACGACACACGCGGGATGTGAGTATGTAGTGGTTTGTCGCCCAAAGTTCGCCGCTAGGGCCGGAAGTCGAGGGGTCGGGCGAGGGTTTGGCACTTCGAGGCCCCGTCGCTTGGCCGGAATCCACCTGGCACAGGCTCCTCCTCTCCGGCCGTTACAGCGCTCCTGCCTAATATCATCACCATCGCCTCTTCACTTACCGCGTACAGGTGCTGGAGGCCTTCGTGGCGGACCTGGCGGCTGCGGGGGACGGCAGCGGCGCCAAGGAGGCTCGGGCTGCAGCGCGCGAGTTCGTGGACCGCTACCTGAAGTGGGCGAAGGACGTGCGCAAGGTACACAGCTGTACGGCGGCAGCGTCGGTGTCTGCAGGGCGTTTACCTCAGAGCTGGGGGGCCAGCGCGCGCAGGGGCGCTGCTGGCGGCAAGACGGGGGACAACACGGGGGAGGGAAGGCTCCAGCCGGATGGCGGCGCAGTAGCTGGGGCCTGGGCCTGGAGCCGGGACAACGTGGGGGCACCAGCAGGGAATCCCATGCTGCGTGCTGCTCTGTGTGTGGGGGGGGGGAGGGGGGCATCGTCTGCGGGGGGCCACATCCTACCAGGCAAGCGGGATGCGGTGCGGCGGCCTGTGCGGTGTGGTTGCCGGTACCCACGGGATGCACTGGACACCTCTGCGCGACGCAGGACGCGGCGAAGGGGCGCGGCGCGCTGCCGGAGCCACCGGCCGCGGAGGCTGCCGCGGCCGGCCACGCCTCCACCTCCGCCTCCCCCTCGACCGGCGGCGTGTCGGTGTGGTCGCTTGTGAAGCGCACCCGGGCGCACCCCAAGTACTCCGCCAACTACGAATTCCTGCCCTCCTACACGCCCGGATGGACGCGCGTGAAACGGTGGGGGCTGGGGAGCCGGCGGGGGGCTGGGGCACACGCAGCGAAGGCGCATGGCGGCGCCCGCGCCGTGTTGGGGGGAGGGTAGGGAGCGCGCCGGGTCTGGTGCAGACAACCGCGCGGTGCCCTGCTGCCCCTGGCGTGGGGTGTCCCCGTGATGCCGGTCCGGTCCGGCCGCCTTTGTCGGCCGTGCACACGACCACACGCTCCCGCCTACTCCCTCCAACTCCCTCCCTCCGTCCCCACCTCGCCTTGGCTTCCGCCGCTCCCGCCGCCGCGCCACTCCAGGCCGGAGCTGTCCTGGTCGGTGCGGCCGCGCATGTTCGCGCTGGACTGCGAGATGTGCGCCACCGCACACGACAAGTCGGCGCTGCTGGGCGTGTGCGTGGTGGACGAGTTCGGCGAGGTGGTGTACAGGCAGCTGGTGCGGCCGGAGGGGAAGATCGTGGACCTGCGCACGCCGCTCACCGGTGCGTGGCGCGGCGTAGGCAGGAGGCAGGCGGGGGAATGGGGGAGTGGGGAGCGGGGGAGTGGGGAGCGGGTGGGGCGGGGAGGGGAGGAAAGGGAAGGGGCGAGGAGGGCGAGGAGGCGGCGTGGCGGTCGCGGAGTGCTCCGCATGGGGAGGCGAGTTTGGTGAACGGGACGCGGCAGAGGGGGCGGGACGGCAAGGCTCGCTGCACCGGCGGGGCGCCGAGACAGCGGCTGCTCGCAACCCGGGCCCTCAGCCCTTCAGCGAGGCTCTGGGCTTGCGCGCGCGCGCACGCCCCTCGTATCGACACGGCCACACAACCGCTGCTGCGCTGTGCCGACGGCAGGTGTGAGCGAGGCGGACCTGGAGGGCGTGACCACCACCGCCAAGGACGCGCAGCGGGCGGTACGCAAGCTGCTGGAGGCGGGCGCCAAGGGCGCCGGCGGGCGGCCGGCTGTGCTGGTGGGGCACGCCCTGTATCACGACCTGCAGGCGCTCCGGCTGGACTACGCGCCCGTCATCGACACCTCGCTGTTGTTCGGGTTCAGGTGGGGCGCCGCCGTGCCCCTGGGCTGGGCGGGGCGGGGCGGGGCGGGAGTGCGGTTCAGAGGCCAGGCGTCAGGTGGAAACAAGTCTGACCTGGCGAGTGGCGAGCGGTCGAAGGGCGCTGACGGGCTCCTGAATCGAGGGATGCGGACGTGTTTGCGCGGCAAAGGGAGCCCAGGCGCATTGACCTGTAAAGAAGCATTGCCCAAACACCCTGCCTCTCCACACCACTCTGCCGCCATCGTGACCCCGCGTGCCTGCCTGCCTGCCGCCAGGGGCCTGCCCGAGGCCACTCCCTCGCTCAAGGACCTGGCCAAGGTGCTGCTGCAGCTGCAGATGCGCGAGGGCGGCGCGGGGGCGCACGACTCGCGAGAGGACGCGGCGGTGTCCATGCGGGTGAGGCCGAGGAGGGGCTGGGCGGCTGCGGGCGGAGGGACCGAGAGGCTGAGGGCGCCGAGAGGCTGAGGGGGCTGGAAGGGGGCTTGGGAGGGAGCTTGGAAGGGGACGACGGGAGTTATTCATTCCAGGACCCAAGGTACTATGGAGTTGCGAGCCCAAACCACGCCCCACCTCCGCCGCCTCCTCCGCCGCCGCCGCTGCCACGCAGCTGGTGATGCGCGAGCTGCAGCTGGCGGCGCCCACGGGGCCGCTGGACGCGCCCGACGTGCGCGTGCCCGCCGCCGACCTGGCCAAGCTGTGCGTGCACTCGCTGCCGGAGGGCGTGGCCGAGGAGGACCTGCGGCGCGCCTTCACGGCCGCGGGCGCACCGGTGTTCAGCGGGCTGGAGGGCAGCCTGGCGGACAAGAAGGTGGGAGGGGCTTGCGGCGGGAGGGCGGGGGGCGGGGTGGGGCGTGGGGCGGGCGTGGGGCGGGGTGAGGTCTGGGTGAGGAGAGGCGGTTGGGGGTTGCAAAGGTGGTACATAGAAGGGGGGAGGGTTTGGGGAGAAGGTGACACACGCCGCGTGCAGGCACGTGTGTGTGGCGCGTGAGGGTATGGTTGGCTGGGGCCGTGATGAGGGGTGCGGGTGGTGAGCAGTGTGCGTGTGGGGCGGGTGAGTGGGTGGGTGGGTGCACACTGCGGTCGGCTGGATGGGGACAGCCGGCGCATTGCCAAGTCCGCTCCACCTCGCCAACAACCACGCACACGCACATACACACATACAAACACGCGCACGTGCTTGTGCTGCCTAGCAACCACACATACTCACTTACACACGCACACGCACACGCGCAGGTGCTGGTGGTGTTCAAGCACTCGGGCGAGGCCAACAACGCCTTCGCCAAGCTGCCGGGCAAGGCGCGCAAGGACGTGCTGGGCCGCTTCTACAAGCAGGTGTGTGCGGGCGGCGGCGGCCGGCGGCCGGGGCGGGGGGGGTAGTTTTTTCCAATTCCCAAATCAACCATTGCCAACCCAAAACCCATGTGCGGAGGAGAGCGGTATACTCGTGTTCGTATACTCGTGTTGGCGGTCTTCAGTCTTGTTCATCTAGTCGTCGCCGGCATCTTGGGTCGTCGACTCCAGTAGCAAGTAACGCCGTTCGGCGTTTTCGCATCACCCAGGCTCGCCGCGCGCTCACACCCAGCCCGACCCAGCCTATTGAGCTAATCACACACTATACCCACCTGTAGCCACACGCGGAAGGGCCGGGCAGCGTCCACGATAAGCCCGGCAGGAGCATCCAAAGCATCATCGACATGCGGGGAGGGTAGAGGCGAGCAGGGCTTGTGAGCAGACGAAAGGAACCTATGGAAGACCTATCCTATGACCTATCCTATGACTGAGAACGCGCGAGCCCGGGGGGTTGGGCCTGGCGCCAGGCCATGGAGCGCCTGAGACAGCATGGCCGCCTTACGGCCGAACCTTGATACCGCCGGGATGCGTGCGCGCAGTAGTGGAATGAACTGGGCAGGGCTGTCCACGGCACGGCGGCCGGGCCATGGGTTTCTTGTGTGAGGCCTCCAACACTGCCCGCTTGCCCCTGGCTCCGCACGCACCACACCACAGGTGAGCATACCCGCTGCCTCGCCGCCGTCCGCCACGGAGGACGCGGCGCCGGCTGCTGCCGCCGCCGCCGCTGCCCCCCTGACCTGCAAGGTGCGGAAGATGGCGTGTCACAACGGCGCCGCGTTCGGGACGCAAGGCGGCAAGCGCGCGCGCGGTGAGGGTGGCGACGCGCCGGTTGCGAAAAAGGCCAAGACCGGCGCGGGCGCCGCCAAGGGCGCGGGCAAGGATGGCAAGGGCCCCAAGGGCGGGAGACCCAAGGGCGGGCAGAAGGGTCCCAGGCCCAAGGCCGGCGCGAAGAAGGACGGTGCGCCTGCGGCTATCGGCGGCGCGGCGGCGGCTGGCGCCAACGGCAGCACGGGCAAGGACACCAAGAAGAAGAAGTGGCTCCGGCGCAAGGCAGCCAAGGCGGCTGCGGGCGAGAGCGACCCGGTGAAGGAGGCGGGCAAGGCGCCCGCCGCCGCTACAGGGACAGCGGCGGCCGCGCCCGCGCCAGCGCCGGCTGCCAACGGCGCTGTGAAAGTGGAGGGCAAGAAGGACAAGAAGAAGCGGGAGCGGGAGCCGGAGGAGAAGAAGGGCGGCGACAGCGAGCCGGTCGCGGTCAAGAAGGAAAAGAAGGAGAAGAAGGCGGACGAGAAGCAGGACGACAAGAAGGACAAGAAGGACAAGAAGAAGGACGAGAAGAAGGAGAAGAAGGAGGCGGACCAGAAGGACAAGAAGGTGAAGGTGAAAGCAGAGAAAGAACAGTAGAAGCTGGAGGAGGCAGTAGCGGCAGCGGAGGGCCCGGGGTTAGGCAAGGATTACAATGGTGGCGGCGCTGCTCGACAGCTCGAGGCTGGTGAGCCCCCACTGTAGGCTGTAGCGCGCAGGGCAGGGCAGGGCGCCACGGCGTGCAGGCTGCCCCCCCGGCAGCACGGGAATGAGCGTGCTGTCAGCGTGTGTATCGTATGTGGGTGTGACTGCTACATTGCTTACACACACGTAGCGCCGCGAGCTAGGTTTCGTGGGCGGGTGTGGAATTCCGCCCACAGTATCAGAAAACTTTCGGATTAAGATGCTGGAACTGTGTTTTGGTCCTTGACTCCTTGGATTCAGGCAGGGTGGCACAGGGCAAGCATGGCCACGAACCGCGCAGGGCTTCGCCGTGGGGAATGGCTGGCCGTGGCCCGTGGGGAATGGCGGGTTGTAGCGCTGGATGAAAGAACGGCTGTGGGCTGTCGATTGTGTCGCCCCTCACCGCGAATGCACAAGTGTATGCGGCCGAGGGCTGCAGCCGCCGGTGTGGTGCAGCGGGATCTTCGGTGTCGCAGAGCATTGATAGAGGCACACGTGCGCGCAGTGGCGATTGTTGCAAGTGTGGGTCCATTTCATGCCCGTCAATGACCAAGTTCATGCCTAGCCCCGTCATCATGTTTACAGTGCCGTGCCGGCGCCGCGCCGCGCCGCGCCGCGCCCAACCTGCCACCGCACACGCCAGCCAGCCGTTTGCGCTGCGTGGGCGCCACAACCCTTCATCCCAGTTCCGTAGACCGGACAGTTTGATTGTGCAAACCACACGACCAACTCAGGCCTGCAGGCGCAGCCCTCCACGCAACCAAGTCCTCGCAACAATGTGCCGTGTGCGCGCAACTCGGCTCGCCCGCCCTCGCCCCGCTACCCACACATCTCATCCCGACCTTTCACCCTGCCCCTGGTTTGGGTTTGCTTTAGATTGGGCTGATATTCACAAGCCCCCCATCCGTACCCTAAGCAGCCCACCAGCACATCCCGCGATCAGCGTACCACAGCCGCTCTGGACCTATGGTAACGTGGAATTGGTAACATGAACGGGAGTTTGTGGGCGCACAGGCGTATGCCTGCTTTCTGATTGCGCACTGGGTTGGGCGTAACCTGTTTCTCGGGACTTGAGGTTCAGCTATTGCCCCTGATTTGCCGTGTAACACCGAACCAGCACATCCCGCGCCGCCTAGCTCCAAGCAATACTCAGAGTACAGCCTCCCCCGGCACCATGCCGTGGGCTTCCAAAGCCAAGGCGCACGCTATAGCAGCAGGTCCTCCCTCCTCTTCCTCTCCCCGCGCCGCAAAGCGTTGTCGGCAGCCGCGTTCGTCCACAGCTGCGTCGGCTCAGTAGCCGTGCACAGATGCGGCCGCATCTTGGAACAGCTTCTGCGCATTCGCGCAGGCCATACAGGAGGCGAGGTGGGCAGGGCGTCAACCCCGTTCTCGTGAGCCAGGGCTTGCGCGCGGTACAGGTCCCGAGTCAATGGCGATGCACATCCTGCCGCCACATCCTGCCGCCACATCATGCATGCACCATTCCCAATGCGGCACGCGGCTGTCGTGCAGGCTTCCGCAGGTCCCTTACGTGCCGGCGCGCCGCACCCCTGCCCACCTTGGCATGCGCTCGCCCCTCTTCAGTGAGGAGGCCGTGGATGATGCTCTCAATGAAGCGGTAAGTGATGATTACGAAGAACAAAAGGAACGAGCCGAACATGATCAACCGCCGCTGCGGACGACAAAGGGCACAGGGAGGGGGCACAATGATGCACGCACTCGATCGCGCACGAGACGGGCGCCCCTCGACGGCGTCCGTGACTCCCATGCCGGTAAGCCGGTACGGTGCCGGTGAGCGTGTTTTGCACCTTCCACCTTGGCGTGCCTCCCCTGCTCACAATTGCATCTTCCACCTCGGCGTGCCTCCCCTGCTCACGCTTCCCTGCTACAGCACCCGAGTGACTCCACGCCGCGTGCCCGCCCGCACCCACCCATGCCGCTGCCGTATGCCCCTACTCCATCCAAACAAGCCAGCTTTGGTGAACACAGCTCAAGCAAGCTTGAGCTTTGGGGTCACGTCACTTCCCTCGCGCCTGATGCTGACCCTCTACAGCGCAACAAGCCCCGCCATGCCCGGCATCAACTACCCCTCCCTCCCACCCCTCCCGCCCACCCCAGCCGCCCGCTTCCCGAATCCCAAGCCTCGATGAATTTGCCGAGCTTCTCCCCGCCCACTCGCCCATACCGAATTCCGCCCGCCGCAACCTGCTCCCCTTGCCCAGCCCCCTCTGCCCAGCCTCGTGCGGCCCCCGCCTCTGCACCCCCCCCCACCTTCTTCTGCACCGGCAGCTGCCTGAACACGTCCGTGGCGTCCACCGTGTGCTGCTTGACATGCCAGCTGTGCAGCAGGTACACCAGCATGGCCGCCTGCAGCCCCGCCAGGAACCACTTGCCGCCCAGCAGCAGCACCGCCACCAGCACCACCTGGGTCGCGTACTCCAGCGCCTGTGCACGGACCATCGCAACCACGGGTTTCACACGCCTGTCCACCCAAGCGCACTGCCGCAACCCCCAGGCAGCCGCGGTCTCGCCGGCTGCGCCTACGCCCGCGCCGCCCGCCGCTGCTCATGTGTGTGCTCGTGATGCTCTTTTGTGCCCGTGGCTGTCCGTGGTGGGCTGCCTCACCACCGAGCCCCGCCGCTTCACCGCACGCGTCCCCGCGAAAGGCAATTACAGCGAGCACCGGCAGCAAGCCCATCGCACTGCTTCAGCTCCTTGCCCAATGCCCGCTGCTATGCCAGCCCTGGCGGCATGGTCTTCTGGCGCGATCGAATTGCAATTCAGCCTTCCGCCAAGGCTAAGAAAGAGGACAGTCCTCCCAGCACTTTGGGTCATTTGTTCTCACCACGAATCGATTCAGGCGTTGCGTGAGGTCATACGGGTTGATGAAGTCGTTTTCAAGGTCTGAAAGCGATATGAGCTGCGATCGGGTGCATTCAGCCTCGGTAAATTCATACATCCAGTTGACGCATCAGCTCTCCCAAGCAGGCAGCTCCAAACCCGCGCCACCCTCCTCACCGCGAACATGGTCCTGCCCAAAAGTGCCGCTTCTAATAGAAACACGAATAGCCATAATAGGAATTGCAACGACATTCTGCTGCTTGGTTCGCGGCTGACGGTATTCGACTCTAAAGCTTTCTGCAGCAAAGGGGTGTTAACTGAAATACCTGTCGAGTATGGAACGTTACAGAGCACAGGAGAGCGCGGCGAAACTCTCTTGGACCGCGGCCAGATTGGGGCTCATCCCGTGGGCGAGTCGGTGTGCAACACCTTGCGCGGCGCATTTGTAGTTAGCGCAAGCAGGCTGCCCCCACAAATGCAATTCGGGTGCAGCTAGGTCCTTGGATAGGGTCTTCGCGACGACCAGCCTCCGCGGCTCACGCGTTTCTTGCGTGCAGCTGTCAGCCCAAGTGTCAAAGCCGCAGAATGCGGTTTGTCGCCTTCTCCGCAACCTCGGGAACTTTCTTAATTTACCATGTAAGGACCTGCGCACAATAGCCGCGGCAGCCCGTTGTGGCCCGCTGACAGCTGCGTGGAACTAGCCCACGTTACACATCGCTCCCCCGCAGGACTTCGGCGCCCCACACGGCGGCCCTGCCAGCGAGGGCGCAGTACTGGCATCACGGCTGTTTCATGTGAATCAGCTGGTGAGCACCTGCGGCCTTCCCACAGCGTGTGCTGCACGCTGCGTATTCACTGGACGCCACTACCCCGCGCACCGCAGCTCCTGCAAGCCACCGGCGCTGCGGATGACGTCGGGGCGGCTGCCGACCAGGCCGCAGCAGCGGGCGGCCCACAGCGGCTTGGCGGCCCTGGAGGCGCGGGCGGTGGAGGCGGCGGCGGAGCAACCATTCTCGGCATGGGCGCGCGCCGCATATCCGCCGCAAGTGAGCTCCGTTCTGCAGTTGGTTCCGCTCCGACCCGCCCGCGCGCCCATGCCTTAGCAGCGTGCCTTACGTGACGCAGCGCTTGGCACGCACGATGCACACCGTGCGCTAGGACCCTTAAAATGCTCGGTCCGCCCGGTCACCGCCCACCTGGCCCCATCTTGAGGCTGTCTCCACCTGCCGTACAACCGTACAACGATTCAGCACGAAGTACATTTACCACGACCACCTCGCCGCCGTCCTGAACCCCCCGGCCCCGTGCCCACGCCCAAACCGCCCCCAGGCCGGCCCAAGGGCAGCCGCACGCGCCTGGCGGTGCGGCAGTGGCAGCTGGACGGGTCGGGCGAGGCGTGGCAGCTGGTCGAGGAGCCGGAGCTGGACGTGGTGGTGGGGCTGTGCGTGCCAGCCAGCTGGAGCGCGGACGCGGCCGGCTACTTGGCGCGGGTGAGCGGCGGCCCAGAAGTGCGCTCGTCAGTGTGGCACCGCATGCGGGCTGCTGTAATGCCGTCTGTGATCCTCCTGACGGTGGTTGGTTCCCAATTGCCATAATCGAGCACCCTCGGCCTGTGCCGGCCTGTGCCCATCGCGGCCCACAGGCGCTGCGAGACGCCTTCGTGCAGGCCCACCGCCCGCAGCTGCTGGCGCTTGCCTCCACCGGTACCTCCTCCGCCGCCGCCTCCCTGACGCTGCCCGCCGGCTCCCTGGCTGCCGCCTCCGCCGCCGGCCCGTCGCCGGCGCCGGCGCTCAAGCCCTCGCCCGGCGGCGTGCCGGGGCTGCTGACGCTGCAGGCGCTCAAACTGCTGTGCAAGCTCACGCAGGAGGGGCTTGACGGGCTGCTGGGCGCGGGGCTGCGACCCGCCTGGCTGTACGTGGCGCACGTAGAGTCCTTCATGGGCTCCCACCTGGCGACGCGCGTGTCGGCCGCCGCAGCGGCTGGTGGCGGCGGCGACGCCGCCGAGGGGGGCCGAGGTGCCGGGGAGGTTGCCGTGGGGGGGAAGAAGAGCGGGCTCTTCAAGAGCATGCTCAACAAGCTGGGAGGAGGGAAGGAGGGTGGCAAGGACGGCAAGGGCGGCGGCAAGGGCGGCAAGGGCCCGGGCTCGGCATCGTCGCGGCAGGGCTCCGTGGTGGAGCCGCTGTCGGCCGGGGGCCTGTCGGGGGAGCACTGGGAGGCGGGGCCGGTGGGGCACCTGCAGCACCTGGTGCTGCGGCCGGCGGCGCCCGGCGCGCCCGACGCCTTTGAGTGGGACGCCACCTCCATCGCGGCGGCGGTGCTGCAGGTGAGGCGGCGGCGGCACCAGGCCGGCGGCGGCAGGGCACCGGCGTCACCGGCGCGCGTGCGCTGCATCTGTACTGTGCAAGATGCATTCGTTGTTGGCTGGTGGGCCACACTGCTGGACACGGGCACCTGCGCACTTAAACCTGCGCACGTGTGGCTGTTGCTGACTGATTTATTGACTGCAGGTCAAGCCGCCGGACGAGCATGGGCTGGGCTGGCACCCGCCGGCGCCCCCTCCGCCCGGCCTCAGCGAGCTGTGCGAGGGCCTGCCACTCGCCTACCCGGAGCTGGAGGACGTGGAGCTGGAGCTGGAGCTGCAGGTGTGTGATGTGCGTGTTAGAGAGCAAGACGGTGTGTGGTTATGCAGCGCGACGGCATCGGGTGTGTGTACCGCATGTGTGTGTGGGTGGGGTGGGGGGGGGGCGGATTCGAGACTAGGGGCTTGCTCACTGCTGTGAGCGTGTGTAATGGGAGCTTCGCCCTGTAACCAATCCTTGGTGTGGGACTTCGCTCATCTAAGCACTCCGCTGCCTTTATGTCAATGCTTTGCAGCCACCGCGGGGCGGGGCGCCGCGGCGCTTCTCGGTGGCTGGTGTGCGGCTGCAGCACGTGATAGCCGTGGTGGCGCAGCCGGCCCAGTCGGAGCCGCCGGCAGGTGCGGTTGAGCGCTGGCCGCCGTCGCGCCCTGCTGTGTAGCAAGCGGTGCTCCAACCGTGCCCTTGCGATGAATGGCAGTCTTGCATCCGGCCGCAGGGTGGTCCGCGTGACAATGATTGGCTTGCCCCTTGTGCCGCGCAGCCGGGCTGAGTCGGGTGCGGCTGCTGCTGCGCGAGACGCTGGCGCCAATGTCGTCCATGTTCCACAACCTGGCCATGTGGTCCAGCCAGGACGACATCGCCGGCTACCGCCTGCTGCTGCGGCTGCTGGAGTGACGCGTGAGTCTTCGGTCAGCAGGGGGGCAGTGCGTCTGCCCCTGTTCAACATTGTAAGGATGATTCCTAAAAAAAAAGGCGAGAGGGTGGGGAGACGAAGTGACTTGCCGCATGGGGTTTTGGCGGGCATGCGCCGGGTAGCTTGTTCTTGATTATTGGTTTCGCTGGCTCTTCCACTTCATCATTCATTAAAGGGGCTTTGTTGGGACTTGAATACTTGATTTTGCGGGCTTGGCGCGCTTGGCGGGATTTGCGATGTCGGAGTCCGCTCACGTCGGCGGCGGGAATAGCGCGGAGAATATTATGGACAACGCACAAACTAAATTTGCGCCTGGAAACGTTGTGGATGTCAAGGGGCATGGCCGCGCGACGGTGCTGGAGGCTGTCATCGACTCGCCGGGCCACCAGCACCACGGCCGATGGTGAGTTTGGGCTCGAACAGAGGGCCTTCCTCGCTAATATTGCGGAAGGGGGGTGACTCAGGCGGTCTGGCGACAGGGCGGGGCGCCCGCTTTCCCAGCTACTGCGAATCCCTGCCCCACCCCGCGGCCCCTCACCACTCCCCTCTCCTGCCTCCCTCGCAGCCACATCCGCTACCACGAGGACGGCACCACCTACTGGGCCCGCCCCAAGCTGCTGCGCCGCATGCGCCCCGCGGCACGCCGGGTGCTGGTGGCGCGCCACACGCACGCGTACCGGGATGCCATGGTGCACAACGTGGACCGGCCGGACGTGTGCCTGGAGATAGGCTGCCACGAGGGTGCGTGTCGGTGCTGGGGCTGCTGCAGGTGCCCTCGCTTGTGGTGGGGGCTGCGCGTTGTGGGGGCCACGCCGAGACGCCGCTGTGCGTTTTGGTGGGTGGGGGCACAACGGGTGCCGGCGGGAGGTGGGGACACGCCAGGAAGCCGCGGCGGCTGGCGCTTCGCGGCGCAGTCATGATGCAGGCCGCCACCCTGCGGAAAGCAATCATGCGGTGTCGCTGGTGGTCCCAACCGCAGGCCTGACCACCAACATGATCTCCAACCGCGCCGCCTACGTCGCGGGCATCGACACGGCGCCGGAGGTGGTGGCGATCGCGGCGGCGCGCCACCCGCACCTCAGCTTCCGGCAGATGGACGGCCTGGACACCGCCGCCACCGCGGGCCTGGCGCCGGCCGGCCGCGCCTTCAGTCTAGTGTGCATCGACATTTCGGGTGAGCCTGGCCGCACCGAGAGAGAAGACGCCTTCTCAGGCAGGGCATAAGAGCGGCCGAGCTGGAGGGGCTGGCCGTTCGCACCCGCACTCACGCGCCCGCTCACTCAATGCACGGCCGCGCGCGCATGCCTTGGCGTCGCATAATGGCTGTTGACCCTTGGGGTCTGGGAGTACACTGCACACTACGGGACTTCAACAATCCACGGCCCGGCATTCAACCCACGGCCTGTTCACTCAACCCATGAATGCAGGCAAGGCGCCACTGGACCTCATCTGCGAGATGGTGCGGGCGCAGGCCGCGGCCTTCCCCGCCGCCCGGCTGATCGTGAAGAACGAGGTGCGCGCCGGCAAGTGCGACATTGATGGCCGTCAAGCGGCGTGGCTGTGTAGGCGGCGGGGCCTTTGCAGTGGGCTGTGGTCCGGCGTTGTGGTGTTGCGCAGGCTCATTGCGGTATGCTGCAACTTATTGGTGTGTGCAGGAGCTCTATGATGCCTTGGTAGCGCTGGAGCAGCAACAGCAACCAGGCGCGGGCCAGGAAGCGCAGCAGCAGCAGCCACAGCCCGCGCCTGCGGCGGTGCAGACGCCCGAGCAGGCGGCGGCGGCCGCCGCGGCGGAGGCGGCGGCCGCCGCACGCGGCCGCGCGGGCGCGGTGCGGCTGGCGCAGCTGCTGGGGCCCGAGCTGCTGGCCGAGTGCGAACTGTTCCGGCACCAGTTCCGGCCGCCACGGTTACAACCTTCGGAGCGGTGGACCCAGAAGCAGCTGCAGCACCAACAGCAGCCGGCCGCTGTGGAGGCAGCATCCTGAGTGCCCCAGGCGGACGGCTCACGCAGCGTACACGAACGCGCACACCCGCCGGTGCCCAACAGCAGCACGCGGTGGGCCGCGTCACACCTTCCTCCTCAGCCTTCACACCAGTCCAGTCGCCCACCAGACCCTAGCTCATCGATTCGGCCGCCGGCGTGCATGCGGGCAGGCCGCCTGTCACCCCCACGTGCACAGCTCTTGTAGCGTGGACGCTTCCCGCTAGCGGCGCACAGCCGGTCAGCGCTCGGAGGGCCTCCCGCGCCGGCAGCCCAACCACCGACTCCGCGCCACGGGCCCGCATCCCCAGCGCCCTGGGACGGCCGGGCACCACTGTGTCTCCCACGTCAACTGCTGCGCCACACAGCGCCGGCGCGCAGCTGGGCCGTGCATCCCACAACTACACACTCAGCTTGATCCAGGCACACGCCGCACGTCACAACCGGCGGCAGGCGCGCGGCGCACAAGCGCTCCCTCTAGTGCGCTGAAAATCGCGCTGGCCGGTGCTGGCGCACACGCACAGCCGTGGGGACGCGGGCACCACTAGTCCACCACCGTATCTGTGGCGCCAATCGCACACGTCCACCCGCTACTGCTCCTTGACGCGCGCGATGCCCTTTGCTGACGCCTGGTTGGTGGCCAGCACCAGGATGTCCGCGATCTGCACGTGCTCCGGCCTGCAGCGGTTGGCGGTGGGGTGGTGCGTGGTGGACAGAGGGGGAGAGGAAGCATGGGTGGAGGGAGCACTTGTGGCAGAAGCAGCGCATGATTGTGGTGTGTGGCATAGCCATTCGCCAGACACATGGGCACGCCTCGTTTTGAGAGTGGTGGAATGCAGGCGTGCCGGAGTGTTGCGCACACAAGCTGACCGGGCCCTTGTGCAGGCTGCCTATCCATGTGTAAGAATTGGATGTCTGTGTGCCGCTGTCGCCCAGTCATCGGGAGGGTGGTCAGGCCCGCTACCTGTGCTTCTACGCCAGCCGCCCTGCAGCCCGGGCGTTACACACCAGCCCACCCCAGCCCACAGACCTGGCGCCCAACTACCCCCACCCCCACCCCACCGGTTCGGCCGAGTTGCGGCTTCTCGCGAGTCCGTGGAACCAACCACCCCGCCTCACCGCGAGCCCCGCCATCCCCACCACCAATCTCCCACCGCCCCCCAACCGCGCACCGTGTGCAGGCGTACAGCACGTTGTCGGCGATGTCCTCGGCCGTGAGCGGGTCGAAGCCGCGGTACACGGCGTCCGCCGCCTCCTGGTCGCCCTTGAAGCGCACCAGGCTGAACTCCGTCTGGGCGGCGCCTGCGGGGCACGGGGCACGGGGCACAGAGCGGCGGCGGCGGTTATGGGTGGTGCTGGTGGGGCGGCGGATGCGGCGTGCATGCGCCGCCGTCCTCGTGCCCACCGCTCATCCCAGCGGGCCCCCCACGCAAGGGCACCGCCTCCCTCCACCCGCGCGGTTTGCCGCTGCGCCCTCCTCCCAGCGCCCTCCCAGCGCCCCTGCCCCAGCGCCTTTGCGCAGCGCACCCGGGCTGATGCTGGTGACGCGGATGGCGGTGCCCACGAGGTCGTGGCGGGCGGCGGTGGTGAAGGCCGCCAGCGCGTGCTTGGTGGCGCAGTACACGCTGCCGCCTGCGCACGCAGCGAGGGAGGGGCGGAGGCAGGCAAGCGTGGGGCGTAGAGTGGGCGGTAGGACGTTGTCAGGGATCCGGCCTGACGCCAGCGCCCTGGCCACTGCCGGCTTAACCTTGGTCCTGGAATTAACTCCTCCAGAACTCCTCCCCCCACCCCCCACCCCACGCATACACGCACCTCCGTAGGACTCGGACGCAGCGATCGAGCTGATGTTTACGATGTGCCCCCGGTTGCGCTCCATCATGCCGCGAACAAACGCCTTAGTCATTGCGATGACCGACGTCACGTTTGTCTCAATCATCGTCACCGCGTCCTGCGGCCATATCAAAGATGCAATGTTGGCGACACGTGCGCGAGGTGTTGCCACGACGCCATGCCAGCGGACCGAGTGCGGAGGTAGCGCAGCCCCGGGCCTCATGAGGCGGCGCCCGGCAAGCTGAACCAAACTTCAACCAAAGAGGGCGGGGGGGGGGGCACTCACGTCGATGCTGTTCTCGCTCACGGACGCCGTCCCCAACGCCAGCCCCGCATTGTTGACCAGGATGTCCACCTGCGTGCACATGTGCATGTGCATGTGCATGCATGTGCATGTGCATGTGCATGTGCATGTGCATGTGCATGTGCATGTGCATGTGCATGTGCATGTGCATGTGCAGGCAGTGTCACAGAGGAGCCGCGGGCATGTCGGTGGCTGGTTGGGAGGGGAGGTGTGGCGTGTCCGGGGCAAAGGGAAGCGAGCTCTAGTGCTGCCCGCCTGCCGGGCAGCTGCGGCCAGCTGGCCTCCAGCACGGGTGATGCAGCCAGGCAGTCAGCTGCATGGGGCCAGAGCTCACATGAGACAGAGGAGCTCGCTTATATGTCCGGCCCCAGACTTGCACCTTACTCCAAAGCCCAGTGACCACTAACGAGCACCCACGCGTTAGCCCCATGGCACGCACTACTGTCTGGGTGCGTGCCAGTCACCCCTCCCCCTTGTTCCACCCACCCACCCACCTCCGCAAACTCCGCCGGCAGCTGTCCCGGCAGCAGGTCCACCTCAGCGAGATTCCGCACGTCCAGGATAATGGTGTGCACAGGGACGTGGTATGTGAATATGAGCTGGTCGCGCAGGCTCTCCAATCGGTCCTGGCGCCGAGCTAGAATAACAAGTTTGCAGCCCGCCTCAGCGAAACGCCATGCCATGGCCTCTCCGAAGCCCGAGCTCGCGCCTGCGCACACATTTACGTACGTTGTCTCGCCTCGATTCCCGAGCAAGGGTTCTGGGTTTGCGCCAGGCGTCATGCACTGGATGCCAATTTCGCACCTGTGATCATTACCGTCCATCCCGAAATGCTAAGCGGTTGATACAGCGGCGGCCGGGGCGGGCGCTGCTGTGAGGTCGACATGTTTGGAACCTTAAACCGCGACCTCTGTCTGAGCAAACAGGTAAGCTGCTTTTAATGACTGTTATTGTCCACGTTCATGCAATTGCTTCAAGCCAGCACTTGGTGGTGACCGGGCAGGTTTGTGGCGTGGGAGGTGCAGTCAGTGCACTTGCTGTGACAAGTTTGTATGTTGCCCCACATATGCAGCGCTTTGCTCTGGCGAGACCGGCTCCTTTCGGGCAACCTGTGCGCGGAATGGCCAAGAGAGACCCGCGGGTTCGTGGCTCGCCCGCATGCCGGGCCGGGCCCGCCAACCCCGTTTCGCAGCACACCACACACGCACGCGCGTTCCCGCACAGCGACATTACAAAGCCTCAAGTCGAGCGAGCAAGCAAGCAGCCGCGACGCCGCAAGTATGGCGCCTTCACGGGGCGCGCGAGCAGCACCCGCAGTAGCAGCAGCAGCAGCAGCACCAGCACCAGCGCCCGCCAAACACTCGGTCGCCCACCAGGCGCAGCAGCAGCAGCCCGGGCCGGTTCCGCTCCCTCCCGAGACGGCGGTTCCGCTCCCTCCCGAGCCGCCGGTCCCGCCCTTCGGTGTCTCGCGCTCGCAGCTGTTCGCTCTGAATGACGGGAAGGAACTGGACGCGCTGAGGGCGATGGGCGGCGCGGCGGGGCTGGCGCAGCTACTGCTATGTCACCTCAAGGAGGGCATATCGCAGGAGCCCGACCCCGAGCCGGGCAGCCGCTCCCACTCGTTCAAACACGGCGGCAGCTGGGGCCACGGGGCCTCGGGCGCTAAGCACGTTGCTGCAGAAGGCGGCGGGCCGATCGCGCCGTCTGTTGCGGAGCGCGTCGAGGTGCGTGTGAGGCGGCGGCCACACCTCCGTTCACACTTGCGTCATACCCCCCACACCGCCACACCCACACCCACACCCCAAAACCGTACCCGCTCACGCAACTACGCGCCCACCCCTGACACGCCTTGATTGGCGTTTGCTGGCACCACCCTCCGCCCCTTGTACGCACCCAGGTGTTTGGGCGCAACGAGATGGCGACGGTGCCGCCCAAGTCGCTGCTGGTGCTGATCTGGGACAACCTGCGAGACCCCATCCTCATGCTGCTCATTGCGGCGGCGCTGGTGCGTGCGGGGTCAGGGCCAATTGACACTGCGGGCGGGCGGGCGGGCGAACTGTACATACGTGTATGTGATGGGATGGGAAGGTGTATGATGCGTTGGAAAGACGGACGGACGGGGGCGCACTATGCAGCGCCCTGGAGCAGCCTGGGTGCCTTATGACCGACCGACCGAACGAACGACCGGCTTCCTGCACCTCGTATCAAGCGCCTGCATGTGGGCGGCCGCGTGTGTGTGCGCGTATGCGTGCACGCGCAGGTGTCCACAGTGCTCGGGGCGGCCATCCCGGAGGAGCGGCAGGAGAGCGGCTGGGTGGAGGGCGTGGCCATCTGGGTGGCCATCGCGGTGGTGGTGCTGGTGAGCCGCCGGGGCTGGCGGGCAGGCGGGCCGACGGTGACATCCAGGAGGGGAGGGGGACAGGGCGGTTGGGGATGCAGGATTGAGCGGTGGATGTGGTGGCAGGGGACACGGGGAGCACGAAAGCGGCGGAGGCTGACCAGGGCAAGGGCGCGCACGGACTCACGGCAACCCTTCTCCCTTTGCGACGTCCCCGCCCCTGCCGTACCAACCCCCGCCGCCGTGCCGCCGTGCCGCCAACCCCACCATCCCTTCCAGGTGAGCTCCTTCAACGACTACAGCAAGGACCGCCAGTTCGCGGCACTGAACCGGCAGCGCGACATCACCGACGTCACGGTGGTGCGCGGCGGCGCGGAGGTGCGCGTGCGCAACACGCAGGTGCGGCGGCGGCGGCGGTGGCGGTGGCGGTGGCGGTGGCGGTGGCGGTGGCGGTGGCGGTGGCGGTGGCGGTGGCGGTGGCGGTGGCGGTGGCGGTGGCGGTGGCGGTGGCGGTGGCGGTGGCGGTGGCGGTGGCGGTGGCGGTGGCGGTGGCGGTGGCGGTGGCGGTGGCGGTGGCGGTGGCGGTGGCGGTGGCGGTGGCGGTGGCGGTGGCGGTGGCGGTGGCGGTGGCGGTGGCGGTGGCGGTGGCGGTGGCGGTGGTGATTTGATGGTGGTGGTGATTTGATGGTGGTGGTGATGTGGGTTGGCGGCGGCGGCGGCGGCGCAGTGTGTCTCTCGAACATGTCGCGCCATGGGCCGTGGGTGTTGGGTAGGAGGCCCGTCGGGGGCCCGCCGGCGCGGGGGGCATGTTCTCCTAACACACACACGTACGCACTCCCGCGCATGCGCACACGCACGAACACAGGTGGTGGTGGGTGACCTGCTAGTGGTGGCGGCGGGTGACAAGGTGGCGGCGGACGGCGTGCTGGCGGTACCGGGGCTGGACCGCGGCGGGCTGCTGGCGGTGGACGAGAGCAGCCTCACGGGCGAGAGCGAGGCGGTCAAAAAGAGCTTGGAGGAGGACCCCTGGCTCAGGTGTGTGTGTGTGTGGGGGTAGTTTTTTCCAATTCCCAAATCAACCATTGCCAACCCAAAACCCATGTGCGGAGGGGGGCAGGAGGGAGGGGGCGATGAGCGTGGTGGTGAGGATGGTGGCGGGTGGTGGTGGTGAGGGGGGCTTTGAGGGGGCGGCTGCGCATGTGTGCTGGGTGCATTGGATGGACGTGCTGAATGATCGGAAGCGAGCTTTTGCGATAGATGGCGAGCCACCGCTACTTCAACTGCAACCGCCACCACAACGCCACCGCCCGCCCCGCTCGCAGGTGCGGCACGCAGGTGCAGGAGGGCGGCGGCCGGGTGCTGGTGCTGGCGGTGGGCGGAGACACCGAGTACGGCAGGTACGTGGCGTGCACGGCGGGCGGGACTCCAGCGCACTCGTGCGTCCGTGTAGCAACAGGCTTGCTCCATCAACATACTGCTCTATATACTTAAAACAATTGCGGTACGGCTGCAGGACGCTGGCCATTGTGGGAACGGCGGGCGGCGAGGACACGCCGCTGACAGAGAAGCTGGGCCACCTGGCGAGTGAGTGCAGTGCGTGCAGCGGCAGTGGGTGCTGACAGTGGGTGCGTGTGCTGGCGCGACAGGTGCGGGCGGGCTCCCTGCGCTTGTGCGCTTGAACCGATCGATACATTGCAGCCCCAAACTATGGAACTACCGTACTCCTGACGCGCCATCATCCATCACCATCATCCATTCATCGTCAGGCGCCATCGGCAAGATCGGCGGCGCGGCGGCGGCGGTGCTGTTTGTGGTGCTGATGGTGATATGGATGGTGCGCAACCGCGGCTTCCCGGTTAAGGAGATCAACAACAACGGCCCCGTGCAGGTGGGTCCGTTGCTTGGTGTAGGGGTCGGTCCGTTGGTGGAAGGAGCGGAAGAAGCAGGAACGACGCCAGCCGGCCAGCCGCCCCCCCCCGCGCATAGGTAGTAGGCTGCCGCAGCAGCCCCGTAAAAAACCCCGGCTGCGCCCACCCCCTCCCCCTCCCCCGTGCATGCTGGCTAGTTGGACACAACGTACACACACGTGCGCGTATTGCTGCACCGCACGCACAGTCTTTTGTTGTCGTTTTCCCTCGTGCTCTCGAACACACACACCTAAACCTGCCGCCTGCCCGCCACAGTTCTTCCTGTACTGCGTGACCATCGTGGTGGTGGCGGTGCCCGAGGGCCTGCCGCTGGCCGTCACCATCTCTCTGGCCTACAGCATGCGGCAGATGATGGACGACCAGTGCTTCGTCAGGTGGGGGAGCGGGGGGCGGGGGCGAGGGGATGGGGGCGGGGGATGGGGGCGGGGGTGGGCAGGGGAGGGGGTGAAGGGCAGGGGGTGGGGGCAGGTGTGAGGCAGCGGGCAGGGGCGGGCGGTGGGGGGAAGGTTGTGGGAGATCGGCACGCCGCGGCGGGAGGAGCGATGCGGCGGGGGTGGGGCCGATCCGGCGTGCCTACCGGCCTACCCGCTGCGGTGCTGCGTCACGTGCTGCATCACCTGCTGCTGCATCAGTCACGTGCCGCGTGCTGCACAGGGTGCTGGAGGCGTGCGAGACCATGGGCGGCTGCAC
Source organism: Chlamydomonas incerta (assembly GCA_016834605.1). Classification (NCBI taxonomy): domain Eukaryota; kingdom Viridiplantae; phylum Chlorophyta; class Chlorophyceae; order Chlamydomonadales; family Chlamydomonadaceae; genus Chlamydomonas; species Chlamydomonas incerta. The sequence goes on along the minus strand of JAEHOC010000002.1, from coordinate 4,092,545 downwards.
CGCCATCTGCTCCGACAAGACCGGCACGCTGACGCAGAACCGCATGACGGTGGTGGAGGCCTGGATAGCGCCCGGCACCAAATTCAGCAGGTGCGTGCTGACACGCAGTTCAGCATATGTGTGTATATGTGTGCATTCGTGCGCTCAGGGGTGCGTGCATGAATGCGGAAACTCTGGCTAGCCCGCGAGAACGGGTACGTGCATTGTCCATCTTCTTACTCCTCCCCGTTACATAGAGTGTCCATAATCTATTGTCCATAAAGTCATAGACCAAGTGTCCAACCAAAGCGAAAACCCTGAGCCACCATCCATCCGTACCCCAAACCACCCATTTTCACTTTGACCTAGTGGCCTGAAAGATAGTTGTCTCCAGCAAACCAAGGCAACCTAGTGGCCTGAAAGATATTTGTCTCCAGCAAACCAAGGCCTAGTGGCCTGAAACATAGTGGTCTCCAGCAAACGTAGGCAAACCTAGTGCATGGAAAGGCAGGAGCCACGAGCAAACCACGGCAGCACAAACGAAGGCCACCGGCCATAGGCAACCAAGCACAAACAAGCACGCGAGCGCTGGGCACACCGCTGCCAGATCCAGCCACACACCGCAGGCAGCGGACCAGCCCGCAGGCCGGGCGACACAGCAGGGGTGACCAGCGCACGCGCCGCTGCAAGCTGCCACCATGGACCTGTGCAAACGGCGAGAACTGGGCAGGGCACAGGCCGGCAGCGACGAAACGCGCGTGCACAGAGGGCAGCGGGCGCACAGGCCCAAGCCGGCCCCAACAATAGCGCATGCGCCCCCGGGCCCACTGAAGCGCACACAACGGCCAGGAAGAGGCATGGCGCCCGCGGCAAGCCAGGATGAGCCAACAGGTGCACCGGGCGGGTGGGCGGGTATTACCAGAGAAGGCAACCAAGAGAAGAAAATGCAAGTGTGGGCGGCAAGAGGCCATCTTGCCGCTGGCGCACGAATGTGCAGCCAAAGAATGAAAGGATGTTTATAGGACAGTAGAGACAGTAGGAGAACATAACTACTTTAGGCAGATGCCGCTACTAGCGGCGTCTGCACCATAAGAGGCTGGAAGCCTCGTACGGCACTTCGTGCCGAAAACACAGGTTCGTCGTAAGAACCTGCCTTCTTTGACGCTCATACTTCGCTCCAAAGAAGTCAACATATACCATATGCACCATGCGCCTGCTGACATCGTGACGACCCCGGCCCCCTCCCCGGGGCGCCCCCACTCAGGGCGCCGCGTGCCGCCGACATCCCGGCCCCGTTGCTGCAGGACCTGCGCCGCGGCATTGCGCTAAACTCCAGGTGGGTGGCTGGGGCGGTGGGTGAGAGCGAGACCGGGAGCGAGGCGAGCGAGGAGCGGCCGCGCTAGTTAGCTAGCGTAACGAGTGCCGCTCCACGCCGCCGCTACCGGCCACGCGGCTGGGACGCGGTGGTTGGTGATCTGCTGGATGCGTACGGCGGCCGCCCACGTACTCACCACAAGTACACGTGCTATCCTGCAGCCGTGCCCGCCTGCCTGCACACACACACGCACACGTGTTATCTAACACACGCACACGCACAGGGCGTTCCTGGTCGACCCAGCCGCAGCGCGTGGCGGCGGAAGCCGCAACCAGCAGCTCGGCAGCAAGCCGCCGATTCAACCATCATCGCCACCATCTCCGCCAGCAGCAGTAGCACCTGCAGCGGCAGTAGCAACCCTGTCACCACCACCGCCGCCACAGCCGCCGCCGCAGCCGCCGTCCTCGTGCACAGCCGCCCCCTCGCGCACCAGCAGCACCAGCGCCAGCGTCGCGGCGGCCAGCCGCATGACGGTGGCCGGCAGTAGCGTCGCCGGCGGCGAGGGCGCTGCTGCTACAGCCGCCGCCGCTGCTGCGCCGTACGGCGTGGATGGCATCACGGGACTGGAGGCGGCGGACGGCGCCGACGATCCCGAACTTGGGCTAGCCAACGTGTCGGGCAACAGCAGGAGCCGGAGCCACCAGAGTCAGCGTCAGAGCAGGGCGTTGTTCAGCAACATGACCAGCAGCAATAATGCGGCTGCTGCTGATCGCGGCGGCAACAGCTTCAGGGGGAAAGGCCGCGCTCCTGGAAGCGGCCGCGGCGGCGCGAGGGCGGCTGGCTGGCGTGGCCATGCCGCAGCGGCGGCGGGCTGGCTGCTGCGCCCCTGGCACCTGCTTACGCACCTGTGCGTCGGAGTGGTGCACTGCCTGCCGCCGCACCACACGGCAGCAGGCGCCGCACATGGTAGCGGCGGCCGCACCGCCTCCGCCGTCAGTGACGACGGCGAGCCGTCGGAACACTACCACGATGGTGGTGTCGCCGACGGCGGCGGCGCCGCCGGGGCGAGTGGTCTGCTGCTGGGCGGCGGCGCAGCAGCAGCCGTCGCCATCCCGCCGCGCCTGCAGATGGTGGGCAACCGGACCGAGTGCGCGCTGCTGCTGCTCATGGACTATGTCTGGCGCCAGCCGCCGCAGCAGCGACAGCGACAGCAACAACAACGTCAGGACCAACAGCAACGTCAGGACCAGCCGCAGCCCGATGGTTCAACAGGCGCAGGCGATAGCGATTGCGGCAGCGGCGGCGACGGCCGCAGCGATGGCGGCGGCGATGGCGGCGAGCCGCAGTCGTACGACGCGCTGCGGCGGGTGTACGGCGACGCGGGGCGGCTGGAGCACGTGTACGGCTTCACCAGCGAGCGCAAGATGTCCAGTGTGGCGGCGCGGCTGCCGGACGGGCGGCTCAGGTGGGCGGCCGCGTGTGGGTATGGCGCACAGAAACGGGGGGGGGGGAGATGGCGTGCAGACACATGTTGGGGATGGAAGAGCCATCGTATCTGTACGCTATCTTCCCACGAATGTCGCTGCGAGAACAGTGTCGATGCATGACCAAGTAGTCCATACATGTCCTGCACTGCACACGCACGGATTAGACACTTGCGTGCCTGCGCTCACACGCGCGCGCCCGGGCCGCCGCCCGCCCCCCGCCGCATGCAGGCTGTACACCAAGGGCGCGGCGGAGTGGGTCCTGCGGGAGTGCACCTCGATACAGGTGCGTGGCCGGGCTGCAGGTGCAGTGGTGCCGATGGGTCGCCTCCCTCCCCTCGCCTCCCCTCCCTACACAAACACCAGCTTTACAACAGCAGAACCTGCAAATACTCGCCCGTTATGAGTCGCTTTAGTGAGTGACTTATGGTGTGGTGCACCCCATTCTCGCGCGCGCCCGCCCCCGTCCCCGGCCCCGCCGCCATGCAGACCGCGGACGGCTGCGGCACGCAGACTCTGGACGAGGCGGCGCGGGTGGCGCTGGCGGCGCAGGTGGTAGACCACATGACGGCGCGTGGCCTGCGCTGCATCTGCCTGGCGGCGCGCGACATGCCGGAGCCGCCGGGTGCTGGCGGCGGCGGCGGCGGCGGCGGCGGGTGGCCGGAGGGCTTCTGGGAGGAGGCACCGGTGGCGAACATGACCCTGCAGGTGCGGGTGGAGGTGCAGGTGGGCGGAGGGGGAGGATCGAGGAGGGGGTCGGACGGGGAGAAACAGGGGAAGGAGGGAAAGAGGTGCGGTGGTGGAGGCAGGAGATGACACCTGTGGCGGCGGCGGCGCTGACGGGGGGCGTCGCGCAACACGCATGACTGGGCAGCGGTGGAGGGATGGCGGATGGCCCTGCCTACCCACTCACGACCACCCCCACTCCCACCCACCCATTCCCCACGTCCGCACGCTCGCACTCACGCACACACGCACACACGCACACACGCACGCAGGCGCTGCTGGGCATCAAGGACCCGGTGCGGCCCGAGGTGCCGGCGGCGGTGGCCAGCTGCCAGCGCGCCGGTATCACCGTGCGCATGGTGACCGGTGAGATGGAGTAGATGGAGCTCGCGGCGGCGGCGCCCAGCTGCCTGCCTGCCTTACCTGCCGGCCTGCCGGTCCGTTCGTCTGTCCACCGTCCACCGTTGGTTGCGCTCGCTCCGCGCCGTCCAGCCTACCCACGTATCCGTTCTTACTTCGGCGTGTTGCAGAACTGCTGACCGTGCGTGCTTGCGCGCATGCCTGCAGGCGACAACATCAACACCGCCCGCTTCATCGCCCGTGAGTGCGGCATCCTCACCGACGACGTGGCGGCTGCTGGCGGCGGTGGTGGCGGTGTTGCGGGTGGTGCAGATGGTGGCGGTGGCGGCGGCGGTGCCGGCGGCGGTCTGGCGCTGGAGGGGCCGGAGTTCCGGGCGCTGAGTGACGCGCAGCTGGCAGAGGTGCTGCCGCGACTGCAGGTGCGTGCGGGCGGGGTGCGGGCGGGAGGGGGCGGACGGGCCCTGTGGGGAGCTGTGCGGCGCCGCACAAGGAAAACCCTCGAAGACTGTGCGTGTGCATGTCTGTGTGTGCGCATCAGGTGCTGGCGCGCTCCTCGCCCGCCGACAAGCACCGCCTGGTGCGGGCGCTGCGGGCGCGCCGCGAGGTGGTGGCGGTCACAGGTGGGCGGGCGGGCACGCAGGTGCGGGGGTAGGCGGGGGGCGTGCGCGGTGCGTGCATGCGGGTGCATGCAGTACCTTATTATGGCAGGGACACCAGGGGTTATACTGGGCACTCCGCCGCCACCTATGCCTCACTTGCGCCGATGCTGCTGATCTGCACTGCTTGCGCCGATGCTGCGTGCAGGCGACGGCACCAACGACGCGCCGGCGCTGAAGGAGAGCGACGTGGGGCTTGCCATGGGCATCACCGGTGCGTGGCGGCTTGCCACCACTTGTAGCTACCTGCTGCCTGCCTGCCTGTCCGCCCATACGACCACGCACACGCACATCGCCATCTACCGCCAGCACCACGTGTGCGCGTGTGTGTGCTTAACATGTGCTGTGTGTGCCACCCCCTCCCCCTCCGCCAGGCACGGAGGTGGCCAAGGAGGCGGCTGACATTGTGGTGCTGGACGACAACTTCAGCTCCATCGTCAAGGCCGTGCTGTGGGGCCGCACCGTGTTCGGTGGGCTGGGGTGGGCTGGGCTGGGGTGGGGACTTGGGGCGGGGACTTGGGACTTGGTGTGGGGACTTGGGGTGTGGGTGGGGTGGGGACACGGGATGGGTGCCTGAGAAACATGCGTGCTTGCAATGGCCGCATACCGTGCGTGTGCCGCAATTAAACCGCAGCCCGGCCCTCTATTCATTCCTATTGCCGCCTTGATCCGGCTGCCTCCGTCGCTGCCCGCAGAGAACATCCGCAAGTTTGTGGCGTTCCAGCTCACGGTCAACATCGTAGCGCTGGTGCGCACGTGCTGGCGTGGTTGGCTAGTTGACGGTGCTGCGTGTGCCAGCGATTCAGCAGCGTGTAGCTCGCCTTGCTTGCCATTCGCCTCCCCGCCCCCCGCCCCTCGCTCCCATCCTGCCTATGCCCCAACGCACCCACCCCAACTTCAATGCACCCACCCACCCCCTATGTCAAATGAACACACACACGCGCCCTCACCCAGGTGGTGGCCTTTGTGGGCGCTATCGCGGGCGGCCACCAGCCGCTGACGGTGCTGCAGCTGCTATGGGTCAACCTCATCATGGACACCCTGGCGGCCCTGGCGCTGGCCACGGAGCGGCCCGACCCGCAGGTGGGTGGGCAGGTGGACGCACGTGTGTGAATAATTGTGGCTGCGTGCGTGGCGGTCGGGGTTTGTGGCGCAGCCACGCGCGGCAGCGGAAACGTGCACTGTGTTTGTGTGTGCGCATCCGTGCGCCTGCGCACCTACCTTCCCAGCTTCCAAATCTGATGGTTGGAGTGCCGCAGCCAGCTCATGGCGGGGCTGCCGGCCGCACTGGCCTGCCGCCTGGGGCTGCGTCATGGCACAGGTCACAGGCACATGACTCTGGATGGGTCGTCGTGGCGCACGGGATGGTGGGGGAAGCGCTGAACTGGGCCGCGATCTGGGCGTGCCTACGGGGCGAGGTTGTTGAGCTGCCCCCTGACTCAGACAACGCCCAGTAGGTACTGATTGTGGGTGCGATTCAGCGCATCCCCCACCATCCCGTGCACCACGATCCAGTCGTGCTGCAGTGACTGCAGTGACATGACATGACGCTGTCCCACTGATCGATGCTGCCCACGCGGCCTGGCGCTGGCAATGATAATGCATGTCAGTTCACAGCAGTCGCACAGCCGACGTCAGTTAAGTCCGCGCTGTGCCATGCGCGCCATTCCTGCACGGTACAAACCACACCAGTTCTTCCCAGTTCTCACGCCCGTCCTCGGCTGCTCGCGCCCGGCCCTCTCCTCCCACCGCACCGCACCGCACCGCACCGCACACCGCACACCGCACCGCACGCTGCTGCGCCTCCAGATCCTGGACCGGCCCCCCTACGGCCGCCGCGAGTCGCTCATCACGCCCGTCATGTGCCGCTACATGCTCAGCCAGGCCGCGTACCAGGTGGGTGGTGGGGGGGGGGCTGGCTCATGATATGGATGCTGGGGGGCGGGGCGGGGCGGGGCGGGGCGGGGGGCTGGTGCGTTTGGGGGCCGGGCGGGGCGGTCATTGGTCGATGGTGGGGTGCAGCAGGGGGTGCGGGGAGTGTGGAGCGGGTGCCCTGTGTCTGCAGGAGTGCGGCGCTCTTCTTCTGGATATTCCGGTTGGATGGGTGGATTCCTCTCGGAACGTACACACGCCCCCGACCTGACCCGTCCACACAACCGCGCGCCCAACGCACTCGCTCCCGCCCTCCCGCCCTCCCGCCCTCCCCGCCTTCCCCCCGCTACAGATCGCGGTGCTGTTCTTCATGCTGTATGCGCTGCCGCGGGCGCTGCCGGCGCGCTACGGCGAGGCCGTCGACCGCGACCACACCCGCAGCCTGTCGCTGCTGTTCAACACCTTCATCTTCTGCCAGGCGCGTGGTTGGGTGTGCATGGGGGGAGGGGCTGTGGTTACCAGTCCATAAACAGGGGGCCCTGCCGAGCGCGCAGCCCTACCTACCTTGCCTGCGCTGCAAACCGCTATTGCCCGTGTCGGATAAAACGGTAACCCCTACCTGCTGCGCATGCTGTGGTCACCCTCGCCAGGTGTTCAACGAGATCAACAGCCGCCGCATCTCGGACGAGCTCAACGTCTTCGCGCGCCTGCACCGCAGCCCCATCTTCCTGGCGGTCATGGCCGTCACCGTGGGCGCGCAGGTGCGCGCGTGCGTGCGTGGGGCGCGTGCGTGTCCCCGGTGGGAGGGCGCACGGCCGGCGTACTGCTGCTGCAGTGCTGGGCCGGCTGCGGCGACCAGCTAGCTGTACGTCGCGCGGTGGCGGCCGTAATAAGCTGTGGGGTGCGCCCCGGGTGATGCGGCGTCTCGTGGCCGCGCGGTCATTCTCCGCGTCTGCCCTTGCCCACCCGCCCCCATCCACGCACTGTCATGTGCGTTGGTCATGCAACCCATGCAGCTCATCATCATGGAGCTCCTGGGAAGCTTCTTCGATGTGAGTCAACAATAATAATAATTGTACTTCTTTCCACACAGCAACGGCGACACTTGCCGATGTGTGCTCCTGCGGGCTGGGGCCGCCGCAGCAGCGGACACATGCTGGGGGACCGCGTCCCCAACACCCCCGCTCAGTCCCCAACCCGCCCCGCCCACCGCCCTCACCTCCGCCCTCACCTCCGCCCCACCTCCGCCCCGCCATCCCTTACCTCCGCAGGTGAAGCCCCTGGACTGGCGCGAGTGGCTGGTGAGCGTGGCGCTGGGCGCTGTGTCGCTGCCGCTGAGCACACTCGTGAGGCTGGCGGGGCGGAGCTGGGCCCGCCGCGGCTGTTGCCGCCGTAGATAGGCGCGGCGCCGCTAGCTCCTGTTGGTGGTGGTCAGTGGTATGCGGTGGTGATGCAGCTGCGGGGGGGATGGGAAGCGGCAGCGGTAACGGCAGAGCGGGAGGTGTGGCGTGGTGGTGGTGGTGGTGATGGTGGCCGCAGGTAGTGGTGATTAGGAGGAAATGCAGCATCGTAGTAAATAGCTAGGGGGCTGTTGTCGGTGCGACCCCCCGTTGTGGCAGTGCCCGTGGGTGGGTGGGGACTGTGCACGTGCGAATCAATGTTGCGGTTCTGGCGCTGACAGCAGTGAGTGCTCGGACGCAAGTAAGGAGCTGGCTGTTTGAGTGTTTGTCACTTCGTCTGCATGGACGAATGCAGGGTTGGGACGGTGCATACTGTAAATGGCCACAATCACATCGTAACATGCCCGATGCAGAAGCGTTGGTGTTCTCGTGCAGTGAGTGTGCCGGGTCACATCTAGATGGCAGCTGGGGACACGAAGTTGTCCGCACTGCCCGCCAGTGCCGCATGAAAGCTTCTGTCTATTCCACACCCCACCGCCACCAGTATGTCGCGCTCAGCAAATCCACGCAGATGCGCCGGCTGGACTGGCGTGCCGCGTGCTGGGGACACCCCTAGCTGACCCTCGACCGCCACGTCACCTTCATCCCGATCCAATTCGGTTCAGAACCGCAGCTCAGAGCTTGGATGATTCATATCATCCGTGAATACTTACCTAATTTATCGGCCCACTGCGCGTCATCAGTTTGTGCTCTCGACAAGAAATTCGCTCGTAGCTTTGACCGCGCTCGCCACTTGTGGCACCGCACATGAACCTGCAATAATATGCAGCTTTTGTCCAGGAGCTTAGCCGGTCGGTCGCCGCGGTCAGGCGAAGGGACTGCGGTTGTGCAATTGCGTGAACACAATGCCGCACAGTATCTTGGGCGAGGTGCTGGGCGCATTATGCTGCTGCTGGCCCACTCCTGGGGCTGGACGCGAGGGGACGTCGCGGGACTTGAAGCGGTGAGGCCTGGCACTGCGCATGCTGGCGCGGGGAAGCTGACGACCGAGCTCTTCGTTGGCACCACCTGCGCACGCGGCCCTGCAACAGACCACCCACATCCTTCCCAGCCCCTCCACCTTTGCCAGCCCCCAATGTTTTGTGTGCCTGCAGCCTGAGTGACTGGCGGGGCCACCCAACCCTGCGCCAGTACGACCTGGAGAAGCACGTCGCTGATGTGGGTCGTGAGGGGGGGGGAGATTCGCTGCGCTAGCTGCAAAGCATACCGTATGCCAGCCCATAAACAGCACTCGGCGGGGTCATCAATTTATGCGAGGGACCTGCCAAGTTGCTAACGTGCAAACCGGCGCTTGCCCGGACCTGCTGAACCCGCTGTACGGCAGGGCGGCTTCTCGGAGATCTGGCTGGCCCGGCACCGGGGCACCGGCGCGCCCGTGTGCCTCAAGGTGGTCAACCTGCGGAAGCCCGGACTGCGGCCCGAGGATGTGGGTCGGGGATGTGGGTTGGGGAGCGTGGGTGGTTCGTGCAGAGGGCGGAAGCCCCTCGCCGCACTGCGGTGCCGAGGCGCTGGCGCTGTGGTAGTTGTTGTTGTTGTTCGGTCCCCAGCGTCATGGACCCATGGAGTCATGTTCGTTCGCAGTCGTGCCTGCTTGCAACCAGCCACGCTGCGTGCTCCTGGATCTGACCGACGACCACCAGCAGTCCTGATGGCCGCCCTCATACCTCACCCTAGCATCCGGGCATGCCAGCGGTGCGCTGCACGCCCGCACGCACCTCACGCCCAGCCCGCAACCCCACTTTAGCTTGGGATGGTATTCACAACCCACCCCCACCCGCCCCACCCGCTCCCAGGCCGAGGTGCTGCGGGGCGAGGCGCGTTACCTCCGCAACCTGGACCACCCCTCTCTGCTGCGCTGCAGCGACGTGTTCGAAACCAAGTACCACATGGTGTGTGGGTTCTGTGGTGGGAGGGATATGGGGCAGGTGTGTGTGGTGGGAAGGATGTGAGGTAGGTCTGCGAGGTCTCTCGAAGCCTTGATTGCAGCTGCAGGCCGTATGTAGGCATGCGTGATGTCATAGGTAGGTTGCAAAGCACGCCGCCCTGACATCGGCTGCGCTCCCGCTCGCTCGATGTGTGCACGCAGGTCATGATCCTGGAGTACCTCACTGGCGGCGAGGTGAGCGAGGCGGCCCGTGCGCGCTTTTGCGGATGGGGATCTGTATGCGCCATACGCCCCCGGCCCCAGCGCCGTGCTCTCACACTTGCGACCTGGTCCCCCCTGGCCTCCCCTTTGTGACCTTTGATGCACTACCCCTGAACCGCTCCCACCCCAATCCATCACCGGCAAACACACCCGCCCCCCGCCCCCTGGCTGCCGCCATCCTCCCCCCATTCCGTTCTGCTACGGGCCCAGATGCTGGACCACCTGCACCGGGTGGAGCACTACTCGGAAATGGAAGCGGGACGGCTGTTTGCGCAGGTGGGGCGGGGGGGGATCGCAAGCGGATGGTTGGAAAGCCGGTACACGGTTGGAAAGCCGGTAAGGATGGTTGGAAAGCCGGTACAGTATGGATGGGTGGGGGTTAGCTGCACGGTGGGGCAAGAAGTGAGCAGGGCGGGAAGGGGGTGGGGTAGACAATGAAGGGCAAGTGAGGCAGGGCAGGGCGAGGTCAGGTGCGGACGGACTATGAAGGGCAGGCGAGGCAAGGCAGACCAGGGTGAGCGCAAGCGCGGACGGAGGGGCCGATGTCCGGTTACAAGGACGACGGGGGCCGAGTGGGTGGGCAGGGCGGCTGCATGCGACACCGGCCGAGCGCTTCTCCATCCGCCCGCCGCTGCCACAGGTCATGTCGGCCGTGGCGTACATGCACAACCTAAACATCGTGCACCGCGACATAAAGCCCGAGAACGTCATGTTCGCGCGCCCGGTGGACGACTGCGCGGCCGCCGGCAAGCCGCTGCGCGTTAAGCTCATCGACCTGGGCATGGTGCGTCGTCAGCTCATCACCATATGGGGTTGGCCGGCTCCTCAGCAGGCTGGCTTGGGCGCCATTCGCCGTCAGCGGCATCTGCGCCCGGGGCAAGCGGGGCTGCTGCCGCGTGTGCTTGGCTGGGGGGCCTGGGGCTCCAGGCGCTGTACTGCCCAACAGCTTGATGGGATTAAGGAAGGATGTGCCTGCTGCTGCCGCCGGCTGGCGCTAATGCTATTGTGATTGCAGGCAGCGGTGCTTCCGTCGGACGCGCCAGGCGCACCCGAGCTCGACGGCGGTCGGTCGCTGCAGCGGCGGCAGGCCGCCAGCAAAGCCAAGGCCGGCGGCAAGGTGGGTGCTCATCGCGGAAACGCATTCCGCCGCCGCCGCCAGTGCCACCCACCCCGGCGATCACGCTTTACTAGCTCCTGCCGCAGTAGCCACGCTGTGCAGCACGGAAGCTCTGCCTGCTGTGTCTGTAGCCGCCCGGCTCTCACTGAGGCATTCCCCGCTTGCAAGTTGATATGTGTTGCTGTGCGCATGCGCCCGCAGGGCAAGGCGGGGCAGTCCCGCATCGTGCCGCTGACGGGCGTGCTGGGCTCGCCCGGTTTCATCGCGCCGGAGGTCGTGGCGGGCGCGCAGCACTCGGTGAGCTGGGCGGGGTCGGGGAAGGGCCGGCGTCGGCCACGTTGTTGGATGGGGTTGGCCAGTTGGCATGGACGGCAACGGAACGGCTGGATGCATGCCGTGTCGGGGGCGCGCAACAGGGGCGGCCGCCGGCGCCGCGCGTCTTGCCGTGTAGATGCCCTGCCCACACCCAACCTGCTGAGCACTGACCCCTGCGTGCATGTCGCCTCGCCGACATCCATTGATGGAACCTGGCGCACACCCGCCGCAGTTCGCAATGGACGGTGAGTTGTGTGCGCGTTCACGCGCTGCAACACGGCATACCCAGGTCCTCCCAGCTCATTTCCGCTTCTGTGCTCATGCGGATAGCACGCCACCCATTGCCATCGCCCCGCGTATGCGTCACTTTCTGCTCTCTCGCTTTCTCCTCCCGCCGCCGGCCCCGGCCCCGCCGCGCAGTGTACAGCCTGGGCGTGATGCTGTTCGTGATGCTGACGGGGCGCAAGCCCTGGGGCATGCGCGAGGTGCGCAGCCTGGAGTACGCGCGGCACCGCATCGCCAACGCACCGGGGCTGCAGGACCCCAGGTAGGCGCGACCCCGCAGGTGCAGGCCCTGGCGGTGCAGGCCCTGGCGATGCAGGCCCTGGCGCGCTTCTGTCCGCACTCCGCACTCCGCAGCAGCCGTTGTTCGCACTCCGCAGCACGCCGCCGTGACGCGGTGCGGTCATGAATCTCACTACCGGTATGCTTGATGGAGGACGGTTCTACTTTGGGGCGTGCTCCCCCCTCGCAGCTTCCGGAGCCTATCGGCCGAGGCCAAGGACCTGCTGCTGCGGATGCTGGCGGATGACCCCAGGGCGCGGCCCACGGCCGCGGCCGTGATGCGGCACCCCTTCATTGCCCGGGCGCTGGCGGCGGCGGCCAAGCCGGGCGGCCGGGGCGGCGAGGATCTGCAGCCGCGGCTGGACGAGGTGGTGAAGCGGCGCATGCTGCAGCTGGCGTCACTGCGGTGAGTCGTGGTTGAGGAGTGCTGCACGCATCAACACCAGCCAGAGGTTGACGATTGGGAAAGCCAGCACAGGTCCCGAGGACCACAGCAAAACCTTCTTTGCAAGGCTTTTATACTGTGACGCTGGGTGTGCTGCCCCGCCCCGCTGTCTGCTGCATGCTGCTGCGGCGCAGTCGCTTCCGCGGCCTGGCGTTCGCCATGATGTCCAGCCCGCAGGAGGGGCAGCAGCTGAGCGAGTTCATGAAGGGCGTGGCGGAGCGGCGCAAGGCGCTGCACCGGTGGGTAGAGAGTGCGCGTGTGTTTGGGCACAAGGAAAGAACACACAGAGACGGTGTGCGCGTGGATGGGAGCGTATGACCGGCTTCGCATGCGGTGTAACGGTGTGCCGTGACACGCAGCCGTGGCACACGTGTGTCCTCGCGCGGCTTCACGGCTTCGTCGTTCCCCGTGGCCGCCTTGCCGCCGGCTGCAGGGACCTGGTGAGCCGCGCGAAGACGCGGCGCGCAGTGGACAAGCAGCGCATGAGCATGGAAACTCTGCAGCTGCAGGCGCAGGCACAGGCGCAGGAACAGCTGGAGCTGCAGAAGCAGCGCAGCCAGCGTCTGCAGGAGGCCGCGGCGGCGGCTGGCCGCACGCCCGCGCCCACAGGCACTAGGCCGGCGGCGGCGCCCGCCTCGCGGCAGCACAGCATCGACAGCGCCGGCTCACAGCAGCCGCTCCTGATCAGGCAACAGGCGGCCAGCAGCAGTTGCGCCGGCCCCGCCCCGCGATCCATGTCCTCTTCTGGCGCGCCGCCGCCCGTGCAATACGGCTCCCCGGGCAACAGCGCCGGGATGCTGCGCGGCCGCCGCATGTCGCTGGAATCCAGCCGCCTGTCGGTCGACTCGCGTAACGGCTCGGGCTCCCTGCGGCCGCTCTTGCGGTCCTTCGAGATTGCGGGGCCGCCCGCGGCCCTTGGCCCGCACCAGCATCGGCTGCCCAGCCACCATCCCGCGCACCCGCCGCTGCCTTACGGCGCCGCGCCTGCGCCGGGCCCGCACGCAGCCGCCGCCGCACGCTTGCATCCGGCGGCGCCTGGGGCGGTGGCGGGTACGTTCGGCGCGCCGGCGGCGCCGTGGGGCTCGCCGTCGGGCCACCCGCCGCCAGCGCTCCACGGCGCCCAGCACGCGCACGCCGCCTTTCCGCACCACGTGCTGGAGCCCGTGGCGGAGCCAGGGGAGCCCGCGTCGGGCACCGAGAGCACCATGACGGGGGCAGCCGGGATGGCAGCGGCGGCGGGGAGTGGCGGGGGCAACGGCGCGTCAGCGGCTGCAGCAGACCAGCGGCATACGCCCGCGGGCGGCCTGTCCGTGGCCCTGGCAGCCGGCGGCTCCACGGTGGCCCGCCCGCCTCTGCCGCCGCAAGCTCATCCACACCCGCAGTCGCAACCGCAGGCGAGGCAGCAGGCGCCGCCCGCCCAGCCCGGCCACACCACGGCGGCCGCGCACAGCGGTGGCGGCGGCGCAGCCGCCAAAGCCAAGGCCGTCGTCGACGGAGCTGGCGCGAACGGCAAGGCCAAGCGGAGCGGTGGGGGTGGCGGCAAGGGCGGCTCGGAGCTGGAGTTGGCGGCGCTGGATCCGCTCGCCCTGATCCGGGAGCTGCCGCCGGCGCCTGGCAACGGCGGAGCCGCTGTCAATGGCGCTGGGCACGCGGGCCGTGTCAAGGGCGTCATCCTCGGCCGCAGCCACAGCGCGCCCGAGAGCAGCGCCGCGGCAGCGGCGTCGGCGGCGGTGCTGGAAGGCCTGGGCGGCGCGCGGGGCGTGGGTGCGGCGGGCGGGATGGCCATCCCGGGCGGGGGCGCCGGCGCGGCGGATGGCGTGACGGCGTGGCTGGAGCAGTTGGCGCTGGGCGCAGACATGCGGTGAGCAGGGCTTTTGATCTCTTTGACGCTGACGCCCTTGACACCGAGCGCCTTGATGCGCACTGCTGTACAACCTGCAGCTCGCAACCGAAGCAACCCCACCCCACCTACAACTTTCTGCACCCTGCAACCCCACTCCCTTCCTCCCTCCCTCTCTCCCGCCCTCGCATACGCCGCGTGTGCCTCATCACAGGGCCTTCTCCGCAAACAGCTGGACGCTGGACCTGCTGGCCAATGAGGCCCTTCTGGCGGCACTCACGGGCGTGGAGCTCAACGGCCGCCTGGCCTCCTCCTCCCTCGGCGACGGCGCCGCCGGCACCTCCCTGCACGACAGTACGGTGTACAGCAGCATGCTGTACGGCGGCTATGGGCACGGCTCGGGTGCGGCCGGCGGCGGGGGCGGCGACGGGCCAGCGGCCGCGGCTTCGACGAATGTGGCGGAGCTCGCTGGCATGCTGGGATCGGGGGACATGATCGGAAGCGGTGCCGCGGATGGCAGTGCCGGGGATACGCCGGGGCCAGGGACGGCGGCGGCGACGAGGGCGGCATCCGCGGCGGGGGCGGGCCGGGCTGGCAGCGGCTGGAGCGCTGGGGCTGCGGGTGCAGGGCAGGCCGCCGCAATCACGGCAGCGGGCGCGGAGGCCGGAGCGGCTGCAGCTGCGGCTGCGGCTGCCGCGGTGGGTGCTGGCAGCGCCGGTGCTGCTGCCTCGGCACGGGCCGTGGCGGCCGCAGCGGCTCTGCGCCGCCTGTACTCGGGCATAGCAGCCGCCAGCCGCACCGGCTCGGCGGGCCTGGACACGACAGTCCACGCCGCGAGCCAGGCGGCCGCGGCCTTGCTCGCCGCAGCCAACGCCGCCGCGGCGAACCATGCGGCAGCGCCCTCGTCCACGCCACCTGCAGCCGCAGCCCACGCGGCCGCTAGGCCCTTCACTCGCCGCATTTCAGAGGCCTCGTCCTCCGGGCCAGTCAGCGCGGCGTCCGGCAGCCTAGCCCTGCAGGGCATGGCGTCTGAGGGCGCCCCAGGCAGCCGCCGCGCCAGCATCGGCTCGCAGCAGCCGACAGCGGGGGGTAGCATCCCCCGTGCCGCGGCGGCTCTGGCAGCTGCACTGGGGACCGGTCGGGCGGTGGGCAGCGGGGCTGGCGATGGTGGAGGTGGCGTCGGGGCTGGCCCGGCCCGGCTGCGGCCCTCGCGCATGTCCTTCGACTCCGTCGTCAGCGCTGCCCACCTTGCGCCCGGCGGCGGGCGTGGCGCTGCCGGGATTGCACCCGGTGCTGCCGGCGCCAACTGGCTGGCGGCGGGAGGTGGCGCGCCAAGGCGCCCCATCATGGCATCCATTCAGGATCCTTCAGGCGACACGGCAGCGCAGGGCGGCGCCCCAGTAGCAGGTGCCACATGGGTGCCGCCCACCCGCGCCGGCCGGCCCAGTTGGACTGGCGCCGCGCCGGCGTCCTACGGCAGCGGCGGCATCACTTCGCCCTTCACCACCGGCCACAGCCACCGTCACAGCTTTGGCGCCCTGTCGCAGCTGCAGCACGGCAGCGGGGCTGGGGGGCTGGCGCCGCAGCCAGGGGCAGATGCGGAGGCGCTGGGGGCAGGCTGGTCGCCATCCGTGGCGCCGACGCTGCAGCAGCAGCGCCCCCGCCTGCTCTCGGGCGCCGGCTCGGGGCGCCTGCTGCCGGAGAGCTCCGCGGCCATGTCCACGGTGCGCGATGGCGAGGGTTATCTGAACATCACACTGCAGCGCGCGCCGTCCTTCGGCGCTGCCTGGCCCCAGAGCGGCGCGATGGGGCTGCCGGACGCGCGGGCGAGGCTCGGCAGCCTCGCGGACACGCTTGGATACGGCTCCGGTGGGACGCCCGTGACAGCCGCCAGTGGCCTGCCGGTGAGCCGGGATGCTGACTCGCCGGCGCGGTTTGAGCCGCTGCCGCTCCTCAACACCAGGCGGCTGCTGCTCCAGCAAGAGGAGCACACGGAGCCCAGCTCGCCGGCTGCAGGAGCGCCGTGGGGCGTGCCGCGGGGCGCGCCGGGCTGGCGGCGGCGCGACGTATCGGCCTCCCCGGCAGCGGCGATGGCTGCCGTCACCACTGCCGCCGCCACCATTGCTGGCGCTGGCGGGCCGGCAGCTGAAGGGCTTCTCACCGCCGACGTTGAATCCGGCGCTGAGATGCCGGCCGTGGCTTCGCTGCCAGGCACCCTCCCGCCATTCGCTCGCGCCGCTGGCATGGGCCTCGGCAATGCCAGCGCCGCGGCCGGCACCCTCGCCCCAACCCTCGACCGCAGCGGCGCTGGCGCCGCGCGCGTGCGCGCCGCGGCAGGCGGAGCCACGGCGGCAATCAATGTGCCCTTCGCGTCCTCGCAGTGGCGGCGGGCCTCGCTGGAGGCCGCCGTGCACGCCACGCGCCGCATCTCCACCGAGTACTCCGTGTCCCCGGCTTCCATGGCGCCCACGCCCAGCACGGGCGTGGCAGCGCTGCCGCCGTACCGCTCACCCCGTCCCTCACGGTACGCCGAGGCGGACGGCGGCGACACCAGCGTGCGCCTGGGCCGCGCGGCGCCAAGCATGGGCGACCGCTGGCTGCTTGAGCGCACTGAGGAGGACCAAGAAGCTGAACCTTATCTCGTTGCCGACAGCAACGCAGCGGCATACCAGGACCGGGACCTTGAACAGGACCCAATGATTACATTCTCTCCATCGCCTTTCTTCAACGCGGGGTCGCTGGCGGCAGTGTCAGAGCTGGACGAGCAGAGCCCGCTGCCGCTGCGGGCGTTCCTGGCACCCCGGCCGTCGCTGTCGCTGGCGTTGCCGCACGCGGATGAGGTGATGGCGGCGGAGCGTGCGGCGCTGGAGGAGACGCTGCACGGCGGCAGCCTGTGGATGCTGCACATGGTGGGGGGCCGGCGGGCGGCGCCTGCGGGCTCGGCGGCAGCGGTTGCAACTGCGGTGGCGGCCGCGGCGGCTGCGGCTCGCAGCGGCGCCCTGAGTGGCATCAGTGGCGGGCTGAGCGGAGCGATGTCCGGCGGCGTGGAGTGCGGGGCAAGACCGCCCGCTGGGCCGCCGGCAGCTGGCCTGGAGGGGCGCGCCGCGCACAGCGAGGCCGCGACCGCGACCGCCGCAGCATCGGACGCGAAACGGCGCCAGACGCAGTCCAGGCAGCGCACGTACGCCGGCGCGCCGCTGCCGCCGGCTGCTGCGGAGGCGGGACACCTTGTCCTCCTCGCCGGGCCTGAGGATCTCGACCTGCCGCCCACCTGGCCATCGGCCTCCATCTCGCCGGCTGCCGTGCGCCCTGCTGCGCCGGCATCGCGGCCCCGCGCCATTCCGATCACCGCGGAGCACGGCGTCGACCACGGACACGCTCACGGCAGTACTGGCGCAGCGCCCCTGCACACCAGGCCGGCCGCGGCTGCGCATGCCCTGGCTGCGCCCAGTGCGCACCACGCGGTCGACTCACCGCGCGCCGTGGGCACCCACCACCTGCTCTTGAACGGTGGGAGCGGTGGCGGTGGCGGATTCGGTAGCTACGGCTCCGCAGCAGGGACGGCTCCCGACAGCCCGAGGGCTGCAGTGCCGCACTCAAGCCGCACGCATCAGCACAGCCCGATGCGTGCCGTGCGGCGGCGCCCCACCGTCGCGACCGCCAGCAGCAGCGAGCAGCACGGCGGCGGCGACAGCAGCACGCACGGCGGCGGCGGCGGCGACAGCAGCGCGCATGGCGGCTCGGTGCAGGATGCTACCACTCTGGCAGGAGAGACGCTGACCGCACCCAGGAGGGGACCACACGTGTCTGATTCTTTCTACACCATGGTCCGGCCCACGCCGGGCCACCACAGGGCTGGGGCCGCACCGCACCCGCAGTCGCACCTGTCCCCGCCGCAGATGCACCGCTGGCACTCGCCCTTCGAGGCCGCTGCCAAGGAGGCGCTCCCGGAGTGGGATGGCACGATCGCATCCGCCGCGGTGGGGTGGCGGGGCGGCGGGGCGCCCCCCGTCCAAGCCCACGCGGCGGCGGCGGCCACTTCTCGGCTAGCGGTGGCGCCGGCGGGCACCGGTGCAGGGCATCTACCGGCGTCGGCGTCGGCTGCCAGCCAGGTCCGTGCCCAGGCCCAGACCCAGGCGGGTCGAGTGTGCGGCTCGCCAACGCGCTGGCACTCGCCGTTTGAGGCGTACGCGGCGGCGCCCATGCCCGCCGCGCCCGCCGCCGATGACCTGCAACGCCGGCCGCAGCGGCGCGGCTGAGCGCCGCGCCTCCTCGTCCGCCCCGCCTGTGCGAACACACGCCTCAAAGCTGCTGAAGATATCAATGAGGAAGAATGTCTAGTGGAGGACTGGAATTGCAGAGCGTTGCGATGATCTCACAGTGCGTGCAAGGGTTCTAGGGTGGCACACGCCGCCGACGTGCGCGTGACGCATCGATGCATCTGCATTTACTAGCAAGCAATTGGCTGCGATGGCTAAGCACGGGGGATGGCAGGACCTAGGCTTTTGGCGAACAGGATTCACGCGCGCGGTGAACCTTGATGAGAGCGACTCTCAACGTGTGACGTTTTGCGGGGTATTCGGGATGTCCAGGATTCGTGTCGCCCGCCGGAGGTCTGGAGGCTGCCCGCACATTTGCACCGACACGGTGTCATGTGGTACGATGGGGTCTCCGGGGCATGTATGGATACGAGGTGCGCCTGCGGGCGGGGTACCGCACTGGCGCTATCAAGACGTGTCTTCGACCTGAACACCATCTGATGATACCGTTATGGATACCTACAAGGTCGACTCTACAATAGTAGTCGCAACATGACGACGAGAGCGCGTCTACGTGTAACGTACTAGAAATTATGCAACACTCTGGGTGGATGCATGAGTGCATGAATGCATCATGAGTACGGCGCATCGGCGTAGCTGCAGCTGCGGCCAAACACAAAAACGACACCCTGGCCACCGCCGCAGCCAGCACAACGGGCCCCAGATGCTCTGCCACACCAGCACTAGCTAGGAACGGGATGCCGCGTCACCGCGTGCGTACCGTGCACGACCAACGCGTGTCATGCCACAGTTCCAAATTCAGAAACGCGGGCCGCCTCCGGCACGCCCACTGCCCCCTGATCTTTCTTACCTGGTTGCGCCCGCCTACCGCACTCAGCCCCCTTACCACCACCTGAACGACATCAGCCCGACGTGCACACCGGGTGCCCTTTTACGGTACTCCTGGTGGTTTGTCACCTCGCCCTGCGCTTCAGCACCTGATCATCAGCCGCCGCCCGTCTCAATAGAGCCCTGCAGAGCCCCTACCACAATCCGACCCTGCCACAGCCATGGGATCTCCCGCAGCAAAATATGCACAGATGTGCATGCACATCACACAGCAGCCTGTTCAGCCCCCCACCATGCCCCCACCTCGCGCCCGTCTACGGACCCCTCGGCCCCAACCCCATGAGCACCGCATTGTATTATGTTGCCGCTATTGCATTTGCCTGGACTCCGTCTAGCTAGGTTTGGTTTAGATGGGTGTTCATAGACCCCTCCGCACAGAGTGCCTTGCTCCGTACCTGCAGCACCCTCCGACCATTTTCCAACCTCCGATCCAAACGACACATACAGCCTGCCCATGCGTGTCCAACACGTGACTCAGCGCAGCTATGCAGGCCGCTGCGCTCATAAAATCAAGCCTGTGTGGCACCCTCCCCCATGAGACCGCTACCTCGCTTCAGTAGACACGCCACCTCATGGACACGTCCCAAAGGCTTGGACTTGAAATTCCTCCCACGCACTGCTTTGGACACTACTTGGATAACGCCCGCACACCATGCAACCCCGACGACTTGGTGGGCGTGTTTAAGCACAGCGCGTTCGCTCACGACATGTCCACCCTATGGCTGGACAAAGAACCATCCACTTATGCCTGTCACACCCCCAAATTAATTCCCGAAAAGCATGAAGGACCACAACAAAGGACACCCGCCAGACACGCAACGTGTATCCGGGCAAACAGCCCAATCATGTACTTTCATCCGTATTCCCAGTACATGCACCATGTTGCGCCGCCCACCTACAAAAAGGAGCATTTAAACGTAGTACCCTACCCACAGCTCTGCAGCGCGACCAGTGCACTTGAAGTGATCAGAAGTCGTGGGAAAATATTCTGGAACCAAGGGAACACAAGCCGTGCGCTGCTGTCCAGACGACCACGATTGAATGAACCCCATGGAACACGTAAAAGGTTGATCAAGATGAGCAGTTCGGTGCCAGTGCTACAACAGTGCCAGATGCACACATGCCTGCTGCGCATTGGCGACCGGAGCCTAATTCGCTGTGCCGTGCTTCCTGCATAGCACACACTGTGGCCAAAACTGCCCGGCAGCAACGAGTTACTGTGCATAGACTGTAACAACGTGCAGTAAGAAGATCAGCAAGAAAGCTGGCTCTCCTGCCAAAATGCAAGGCAGCAACATGATGAAAAGTGCAATGGTAACATCACACGAATAACGCACACGACACTGACTTGGTGCAGAATCTCCCGATGCACATGCACAATTGCATTAGTGCTGTTCACACCACTACCGATTCAAGCTGCGGCTTATGCTGAAATGCGCAGAAATGCCTGTCGTACAACCCGCTGGGCTAAAACGTTCCATAGCTTTGTCCTGCCACTTGGCGTAACCTCGAATTCACTCGAATGTGCATGTAAATTTAATTGGTGCGGACTCGTGCGCCCATGTCACGGACATGCGGAATGCCACCTTGACGGCCACTGGAAGCCCGTGCTGCCGTGTTCGTGCGCACCAGTTGAGCTGGGTGCGCATGCGCTTCGCTAGCGGAATGGAGCGCACAGGACAGGCAACCGCGCCGGCAAAATGGCACACTCTTGGCGCCTCGAGAGCCTCAAGGCAGAGACCGCCGCTTGCGCCTTCCGCGCCGCACTGGCTCCCATGCTACATCCAGCCAGCGCCGGCGTTGCTGGCGTTTCCCTCGTCACCGGCTGTCCTGTTGCTGCCGTGGGACCCCAGGGAGCCCAGCGCCGCGTCCGGCGCCGCAAACCCCATCAGCGCCCTGCCCGCGTCGTGGGAAGCAGCGGCAGAGGCGCCCTGCGAAGCCGACTCCGCATAGGTGCCGGCGGAGGGGCCGGCCGTGGCGATGCCGGGCTCCGCCTGTCCCTCTTGCTGCGCTGCTCCACCGCCTGGGGCCCGCTCGAGCAGCGGCTGCACGTCGGCCTGCTGGTCGCGCGTGTGCTCCCCGGTAGTGTGCGAGGGCGTGCTGCTGCTGGCCTCCGTCACAGGCGTCAGCAGCCGACCCAAGGCCGCCGGCTCACCATCGCCGGCGCTGCCGCTGACGCGCCGCGCAGCCATCACGGCCGCGACACGGCGGGGCTCCAGGCTGCCGCTATCGTCGGCAAGAGCGCCGCCAGCAGCAGGCCCTGCTGCCGCCGCGGAGGCACCCGGGGCCAAGCCGTACGCGGCTCCGGCGGCGGGGCCCGCGGTGGCGGCGGCTGCTGCCGGCGCGGCGCCAGCTACCGCCACCGCTCCCGCCTCCACGAGGCGAGCGCTCATGGACGAGCTCGTGGGCGTGGGCACAAGACCCACACACAGGCCGCCGGCGGTGATGCCGAGCTGCAGCACGGACTGGCTGGCGTGGAGATCCGCGCCACCGCCGGCGGAGGTCGTGGCCAGCGGCGCCGCGTCGCGCCGCTGCGCGTGCGCCAGCCGCGACGGCGCGGTCACGAAGTGCTCACGGTGTCCCGACGTTGGTTCAGGCACCCCTGCCAGGACGCAGTTCGGAGAGAAGCAAGGTGGCAATCATTTGAGAGCACCAGCATCAGACAGCCACAACAGGCATGTGCCCTTTGATTGGCACGGCGCCGAAATGACAAGGTAATTGATGCCTCCCTGCCTGCCTGCCTGCCTGCCTAGCCCCCTAGCCAGTCTGGCTGCCTGCCCATCAGTGCACAACCCTGGACCAACAGCCTCCCTGCCCGCCTGCAGCTGGCGGTACCGTAACACGCACCTCTGCGAGCCCTGTGGGCGGGCGGGTCGCTCCGCAGCAGCGTACCATCCACTTCGCCCTCGATCCGATTCAGTGCATCGTATGGCATACCGCCACGACCGCCCATGTACGCAAACAAGCGCCGGCCGTGATAAGCTGGGCCAGCGCGCGGCACGGGCGCCGGCGGCTCCAAAAAAGAGCCCCAAGCGCTCGTGCTGTTTGCGCCGGCCGCTGTCGCGGCCCCGCCACCCAACAGCGCCGCGTCGCTGGGCAGCGCTGCTGCGCGCAGCCCACCGCTGCGCTGCATTGCGGCCGCTGCTGTCGAGAAGGCGGCTGTCACGCGAGCCCGGTTCCGGGTTGGTTGGTACGCCTGATACACCTGCATGAAGGCAGCCACGAGTACACCCACGATCGTTATCCAAGCTAGCATGGCAGGTTGGTAAGCAGCCGGGCGGGGAAGGCGCATGGGCACGGCCCCCAGATTCCAGAAGGCCCCGGGCAGGGCAGCAGTATTCAGTACGGCACTCGCGTACGCACCTCGCCCAGCAGGTCATCCGGAAGCGCCGCAGCCTGCGCCACCGCCGCCAGCAGCACGCGGCCTGTGATTGGGCTGCCCGTGCTGCCGCCGCCGGCGGGCGAGGCGGCGCCGCTGCGGCGGGTGGCGCTGGCGGCCGCGCCTGCAGCAGCGGCCGCCTGCGTCTCCACCCCGCCCGCGGCCATGCGTCGCCGCTGCTGTGCGCTGGGCGTATCTGCGGCCGCCGTGAAGCCGCCGTCGTGCAGCTCTGGCGGCGGCATGACGTGCACAAGCGAGCGCAGCACCGCGGACGCAGCCGCTGCTTCATCGCGCGCAGGCACGTGCAGGCTGCCGCTAAGCGCTGCTGCGGTGGCGGCGACGCCCTGGTCGCCGTCGCCGGCCGCCACGGCGACTGGTGCCGCAGCTCCAGGCAGGCGCAAAAGCACCCGGCCCCCGGGGCAAGCCTCGTGCGGCGGGGACTCGAGTAAGTCGGCCGGCTCGGCCGCAGCCAGGCTGGCTCTCCCGGCTTTGTCGACCGTCAAGTGCGCCAGCACTTGTGGCGTGATGTCGTACTGCAGGGTGCACGGGGAGTAACGGATGCAGCGGTGAAGAACGGAACGACAGACAACAGAGGGACAGGTGCATGTGGCACGCTGTGCAGGAGCTTGCGTGCGTGGGGAAGAGCAGCACGGGAGGTGGACGTGACGAAACCTCACCACGACCTCCGTGCGTGTGTGTGTGTGTGTGTGTGTGTGTGTGTGTGTGTGTGTGTGTGTGTGTGTGTGTGTGTGTGTGTGTGTGTCCGCACGCACCTGTACGATGACCAGCACATCCTGGCCCGTCACCCCGTCGCGGCCCAGCAGCGCCAGCACGTCGTGGAAGGCGAGGGGCTCCTCATCCTGAGGGAACCCGCTGGAGTAGGCCGATGACGTCAGCACATGCTGGCTGCCGCGGCTGTCGCTGTCGCTGGCGGCGCTGCCGCCGCCACCGGAGCGGCTGTTGACGGCGGCGCTGCCACGGCACCGCTCCTGCAGCTCCGCAAGGGACAGTGCCGAGCACCCGCCAACGCCGATGCCTCCCGCCGCGGCCCCAGCCCCCGCTGGGCTGGCAGCGGCCTCCGACTCGCACACGAGCTCGGATACGGAAGCCAACGGTGATGCGGGAACGCGCAAAGCCAGAGCTGGCAGAACGCCAGCTGCGGCGGAGGTTACTCCTCCCCCCGACGCAGCCACAATAGGGGCAGCTACCATCTGTGAGTGCTCCGACGGCGCGACGCCGCTGCCGTCGGCTGCCCCGGAAGTATGCGCGGCTGCCGGCCCAGCAGCGCCGCCGGCCTCAGCTGTGAGGGCATTGCGCGACGGCCGCTTGATTGTGCGGCCGCGGCCGCGGCGCTGCTGCCTGCTGCCCTGCCGAGCTGCCCCCGATGCTGCTGCTGCTACGGTTCTGACTCCTGAAGATGCGGCAACGTCCAGGGTGACAGCCCGGGAGGCCGACGCCGCCTGCAGAGACTCCCTGCGCACACCCGGCGCAAGAGTGAATCTGTCGCCCGGAAGGACGCCCCGCAGCAGCAGCGCAGCCGTGTGGGGGCCGGCTCCACCCAGCACGTCCCGCTCAGGCAGCTCGAGCCGCAGCGCCCCGCCGCCCCAGCTCTCTTCGCAGCTGCTGCCGACTGCTGGAGGCTGCGTGTTCGTGCCGGTGCTCGCTGCTGCTGCAGCTGCTGCAGCTGTCGTGGTTGTTGTAGGTTCAGGGGCCACACCTGCTGCCGTGTCGTCTGTGTCCGTGTCCCGCGGGCTCCGGCCATTGCCAGCACTGCCCGCTGCTGCAGAAACTGCGTTATCACCACTGCCGGTGTCGTTTGGGTGCCCGAAATCGGAGCGCGCAGTGTTTGAAACGCTCGAGTGGTAATGAGCGTCGCTGAAACGAGTCATCTGTTCTGCTGGCGTGCTGCTGCGGCTGGCGCCGCTGCCAACTGCGCTCTCAGCCGTGGGCTGCTTGCTGCCGCCGCTGCGACTGCTACCGGTTCCTTGGGCATGGCGGCGGCCCTGGTTGCGGGGCCTTGCGCCGACGGCATTGAACGGATGAGACGGGTTTGCTGGCGCGAGCCTGGCCGGCACCCGCACCGCGTCTGCGGCAGTCGCAACAGCAGGACACCTCAAAAAAGTTCGGGTTCCGACCTCCGACAACAATGGACGCAGCTCAAAACGCGCGCAAATCATAGGTGTATCATGCAACTCACTCGTGTTGGGCGGGGGGACACCGTGGCGGGACACAGACAGGATCCAAGGTCCGGGCTTGCGCCCAAGCACCATATGCCTTCACACCCTTATCGCCTTTTCACACACCCTATCTCGCGGCGGCATCATTATTTATCTGATAGGCGCCTCGCATCACTCACCCCGCCATGCGCCGACGCCCTGCCGGTTGGTGACCTCACGTAGCACCAGTTCCAGCTTGCCGTGTTGGTGTGCGAACAGCATGGGCAACAGCGCGCCGACGCCATCGACGCTGGGTGCGTCACAGCTGGAAGCATCCGGCGCCTCCTCACAGCAGCAATCCCCAAAGTATGCCACCGAGCCGGCGCTCTGGTGCAGCGCCAAGCCCTGAAGGGAGAACACCGTTACGGCAGTCGGCGCCTGCTGCTGCTGCTGTTGCTGGGCGCCACCGGTGCGGCTGGCCAAAGGATCCTGCGGCGCGCATCGCAGCAATGGCGGACAGATATGTACCAACAAGGGACAGGAGCTCGCACGATGCGCATTGCAGGCCGCCATGGTGCTAGCGGGTACACGCGGCCGCGGTCTGTCGCAGGCTTGCAGGATTCGGGTGCTCAGCCGGGGCCGGGGCCGGGGCCGGGGCCGGGGGCATGGGTTACCTCTTGGCGATTCCGCTTCGGCAGAGTTGTTGCCAGTTGTTTTCCCGTGTTTTGACTTGCGGCAGCGATGCAAATGGTGGGGATCTGGCGGGTCTAGGCTTGGCTGGGACTGACGTTCTCTTCCTTAACCTGGGCCTTAACCCGGGCCTTAACCCGGGCCTTAACCCGGGCCTTAACCCGGGCCTCAATCCATGAACCATGCATGTCAGCTAGGCCGAACGCACACCTGGTCTGCGTGACTCTCCCTGCCCACGAGGGGAGGGTCGCCGGCACCGCTCGGCCCCAGTCCGTCCCGTGACGGCACGGGCGACAGCTGCTGTTGCTCGACTCCAAGTGTGTCACCTGCGCGATTAAGACGTGACGACTAGTGGTCAAGTACGCTGGAGGCTGATTAACTTGTTAACCCGGGGAAGCGCCCAGGTTAATTTGGCAACCCGGGAACGCTTGGCCACGTTACCATCGACTTCTGTCGTCACAGGCCGCCCGGCAGCTCTTGCCGCAGTCTCGCTTTCTATCGCTGTGTCGAGGGCTTGCGCGGGAAAGCGCGGCGCTGCTCTCCGCGCAAAAAATACCCCAAAGCAACTCCACATTCGCGTCCCCGGCCACTGGTACTGCTTCAAAGCCGTCGCTTCTTTCCAATGATATAGAACTCAAGCATTTCGGCTCACGTACACCGATTACGAACGCTGTGTTTGAGGGACGTTGAGCGGGCTGCTGTCACACATGAGTCAAGTTAGCACTCTAAGTCAGCGACAAACACAAAGCATTCAGGCAGGCATCACAAATCAAGAAAACCCGTAGAGAAGCTCGAACGGCAATCAATGTCGTGAATGTGGACGCCACCTTCTCGTGCAATAGAAACAACGATATGTATGTGTTACTCGTCATTCGGGTAGGTTTGGGGCAGAGGCAGGTTGAAGGCGCAGAGGCCGCTTGGGTCGCGCAGGTGCCGCATTTCCTTACTGGGCAGGTTACGGGGCAGACGAGGGGCAGGCAGATATATGTTGCATTACGTCAGTGTTCCACCAATCGTCAACCCTCGCTCGCCCGACAACCGCCGAACCGCCGCTACGACGAGTCCAGACAGTTTCTTCGCCAATTACGCGAGTTTCACCAGCACGCTTTACCGTGTCTGATGTTTTTATGCATGTGTGTGCAGTGATCATCAAAACGCGGGCGGGCGTGGACTTGGCACGTGGCATACGGTGTCCGTGCCGTTCGCCCCGCGGACGAGCCCGCCTTCGCCCCCGCCCCTCGTACCCGCTCGTACTGTTGTGTCAGAATGGCGCGCCGCCCACCAGCGCGGAAGCCGGCGAGAGTTTGCGCAGCCAGGCGCAGCAGAGCGCGAGCAGCCGGTTAAGCGCACCAGCGCTGCAGGCGCGCTGCTGCACCAAACGCACGTGGATATGTGCCCTTCGCGCCTTCGTGCGATCCCGCCCCGGCCCCTCGTCGCCGCGGGGACACCTTGGCGGGTGTGCGACACTTTGTCGGCAGGGCGCAGACTGCTGGCGTTACCAGCGTGGCGGGCGGCGGACGCCAGGCTGCAGGCAGGGGTGGCTGCAGGCGTGGGGCGCGTGGCATGCCGACGTACGCGGCTGCGTGTGAGAGGGCACGGGCCACGCCACGCACGGTGCGTGGGGCGCCACGAATTCGCCCGGAAGGCTCAGCCAGTCAGAGCCCTACCGCAGCAGCTTTCGCCTTTGGGCTGGGCCCGCCTTGCTGATGGTGCACAGGATCCAGGCCGCCGCCACGTCGTGACGCTTCCGGCCCCGCCCGCCGCCGATGAGCGCGTGTGCTGACGCTGCGGGCGGCGAATCTACTATCACGCCCGCGGCGGGGGGTGACGGCGGCATGCATGCGTGGTGGGCAGATCCATGTTGGTGGTGTTAATCAATGTGTTAGTTACAGGGCTGGAGGCAGCGAAGCCGGCAGCGCCTTCGACCGCAACCGCGACTGTGTAGGCCGCAGCGTGGTCACAAGTGCGTGCGAGAAACCTGCCTGCACTGGTCCAAGGCTCCAAGCTAGGTACGTGCGCGCGCGCGGGGAGGCAGGGGTCGTCACGGCCGGCGGCGGTGTGCCTGCCGCGCCGGCGGGCCAGCCCTGCCGTAAATGTGGCTCCAAGCGGGGGTTCATCCACGGGGCTTCCCTGCCTGGGACCAAGTCTCACTGGAGCCGTGCTAGCATGCAGTGCCAGCTGTGCCACTCGCGTCAACAAGGACTTAAGTTCGGGTCCTGTACCCGTACGTGTGCGGATGGCTTGCTGGCCGCCAGTGGAGCGAGAGCATGGGCCACGGCGCCAGCCGCCAGGCCGCCAGCGACAAGCAATGGAGCGGCCCAGAGCAGATTGCATTGGTTACAGGAGGGACCTGCTGACGCAGCTCACGAGCCAGCGAGCACGTACTAGTACGGACGCCCTGCTCTAGACCTCAGGGGCGCGCCACCTGCAGCGCCGACAGCCTACTCTGCGCCTTGGGCTAGTAGGCCTTGCTCCCATGGGAGCGCCACCATCTTCTAAACTCAATCTCCTTCCTCTTCAACTGTAATGAAAGTCGGCTTATTGATCCACATACTCCCGTCTTCCCTTCTTTCAATCCACGGGTGGCCTGGTGGGATTTCGTCCCACCCCCTTGGCTTGATGCCCAGGCTCACATACGTCTGCAAACGCTCCCAAAAGTCTGCTATAACTTGCGTTTTAATCCTGCTAATCGTTGTTTCTTCTACCTTGCCTTGTTCTCCTCTGGAGGCAAACAATAGCCTCCTACCGTACTCCATGGCAGAGATCGCAGCCAGGCAAACAACGTCCCAGAGCAGTACTTGACATGGTGTCAAGGCTTGTGTCCGACTCCCAGCGAGAGCGACACGACCGTGTCAAGCTGCGGGATGAGCTCATATTCTGCTGGCTGCACTGGCTGCACTGGCTGCAGCAGCGGCGGCTGCGGCGGGGATCATAGGGTGGTGATGCTGGCGACAACTAACAGGCAAGCTGACAGCAATGCCGGGATTCTGGCAACATCGAAGTATGGTACCTGTGCCAGATCCACCGGCTTATCTAGGACAAGATGGGCTAGTAGGGCAGAGGCTGAGAGGCTGAGAGGTGTTGCTTGATGAGATCAGGGCTGATACTTGGGTGGGATTGTGGGGCTGAGGTGGAGGAGGCGGGGGTTTGTGGTTAACAGAATACCAGCCCAAGTTAAATCAAACTAAGCTAAGGCATGTGCATCAGTGCAATACGTGACGGCTGGGACCTTCAGGTGGAACGGGGTGGAAAGGGTTAAGGCGCTGGTTTGGCCTGCCACGATGACGGTTGATCCATGAAGCCCGAGGAATGTGGTTTGTGGCGCGGTTGCAGTCACTGCTCTGATCACGATTGCGGGGAGCGCGGCGTGAAGTGCCGCCATGCGATTGCTTAGCGGCGGGGTGCAGGCGGCTGCCGTGGGTCTGCGGGTGCAGCTTTGGGGCCGCGTGTTACGTCACCGCGGCTCGCGGCATTCGCGCGCACGCACCCGGCTGGCTCCAAACCCGCCCCAAGACAAGGGCAAACGCAAACAAACGAACGTCGCAGATATCAAACATATTTCTTGCGGACTCTCCAGCTGCCCCCGGAAAGGAAATCACCAGCTGCTTTGAGCAGGCGGCACCGGCCATGATGGGTGAGCGCTGTGGGAAGGGGCTTCAAGCTGAGGTGAGGCTGCCGCGCCGCGTATGCAGCGGACCGGGGTCGCGGACCAGCTGGGTCGCGCTCGTGCGCGCGCACGAGCGGCAGCTACTGAGCTGGTCCGTGATGGCATACGCCCCGGTCGCTGCAGACCCTGGCGAAGGACCGCCAGGCGCTGGCAACTCGCACAAATGAGCGGGCTCGGTGGTTTGGAGGGAAGGGAGTCCTGGGGCACGGATCCAGGGTCAGCCGCGCCTCCATTTCCGCCGATTCCCGTCCGTTCCGACAGCGGAGTCCGCAATCTTGTCCGCAATACGCCCAAGGAGCTGCGTGCGCTGGTCGGGGCCGAGTTTGCAGAGCTGGAGCAGCGCTTCGACGACAAGCTCAGCCGTGCACTTTATATTGTGGCTTACAACAGTGCGGATTACGTCACCAACGCGGCCGCCAGGAGTGCCGCGCCGCTGGTCAAGCCCAAGACGGAGAGCGGCGGCGACGCTGGCGCAGTGCCGCCCAGCCAGGCGCTCCCGGCGTACACGGTGGCGATGAATGGGGCCTCTGAATGCAGTAGAACATTTCCAGCGCGTTCAGCTGCTCAGCACTGGCTGTGTGGAGCCTGTGCCGAGCAGCTGAACGAGCCGGAAACGTTTCATGGCATTCAGTTCGATGCCGCAGCGGCTGAGGCGGCGTGTGCCACGGGATAGATAGAATCAGCAGCGCCAACGCGGCGTGGCATGCGTGGCTGGCCGTCCGGCAGGTAAGCGGCATTGGAGGGGCTGCTGGTGGCTTGTGATGCCTGCCGTGTGCTGTGCATGTGCCGGGAAACGCTATGGATTGTGGGGAAACTCCGCTTGCCGGCGCCCATCCATGCGTTGCTGCGTAGCTGAGTTGCTGTGTGCATGTATGGACATAGCGCATGCGGACGTTTCTGGCTGTCGATGTGCGTGTTTTGGCCCCCATACTCGCCTCCCCATCCCGTCCCCACTCTAGCGCCACCCTGCGGCCGCCCGCGCTGGGCGGCCGCTGCGGCGACTGCATCTTTTGTACCCCCACGCCACCCTAACACGCCCCCGCCCCTACCGCCCTGCCTCTGCATCCACGCCGCCGCAGAGGTGACCGATGATGGACTGGCGTTCAGGCTGTCTGCGCGGCTGGCCGAGGTGGAGTGATGCAAGCCAGCAGCAACCCAAGCAGCGCAGTGAGCGGCGGCTGGCGGGGCTGGCGGGGTAGGTCAACGGTGATGGATGCGGGGCATATGGCGCCACGAAAGGCGGGCCGCTGCCGCTGGCCTATTGTCGCGATGCTTTGCAGCGTGCTGGATAGGGATGCTGAGGTGCGTGCGGGTAGGGGTGCGGTGCGGTGTGGTGCTGATGGATTTTTTGTGGAGTGTCCATGTCATTGATTGCTGCAGCGGACCGATTGGTATGCCGTACACATTTGGCGACGGCACGATAGCACGGACATGTTGGTGCAGGCGTGCAGCGACGGCGGACATGCATTAGGTGCGTGACTGTGTGGGCGTGCGCGAAACTACCGCACTAGTCACAGTTTCTCAAGCCCGAAGGCGATGCGAAGAAGATGATGATGATCAGACCTACAAATTGTAGCAGTCGCTGCACGTGCTCCACTGTGTCTGGCCGTGCGCCGGCAGGGCTGGGGACATCCGCGCGCCGTGCGGGGCAGCAGGCTCACCCGCCTGGGGCAAGACATTTAGCCTCCAGCAGCTAGCTACAATACTCGCGCGCCCTTACGTCAGGCGTGGCAGCCCGCGGGGGAGTAGGAACTACGGAAACACACGCCGACGCTGAAAAGCGCAGGGCTTCACGCGGTCAGCAGGCACGTACTCACAACGGTTCAGAGAGGTGCCTGGTGAGGGATTGTGGAGCGCCAAAGTTGAAGCCACAGTTGGATCCCCAAGGGCCGTCCACGTTTCACGGTCCACCTGGGGCGGATTTCGGGAGGAGCCTCATACGCAATCTGTAGCAGGGATGCGAGTTGTGAAGGGTTTACCCGCCACACAATCCCGGCGGCCCAAACGGCGCGCCACGTACTTCAAACACCATGCTCTCATCAACGCGGCCATACCTAAATGACAAACTCCTGGCGCGGACACGCATGCACCGCACGGATCATAGGTTTGCGCACTAGGCCGGAGGTAGTTTGACGGCGGGGCGTGTTGATGTGCGACATGCGTTGCTCGGTTGCTGGTGTACGCTACGTGCAGGGTGTCCTCCTGGGGCTTAGGTTGGATCACGGGGGCTGGCCGGCTGGGGGACACCATGCACTCGTGTGGGACACTGTGGGCCGCACTTGGCGAGCAGCCGAGCAAGGACTTGCGGCCTTACACCATGCTTTATTCGCAATTCATTAAGCCATCAGACGCCATCCGCTCACCCAAAACGGTACGGGCCCTGCCCTGTTATCCGGTACCGGTATCCCAGTGCCGGCTCAGCATCCGCCCAGCCCAAAGATCACGCAGCCTCCTCGCACAACCAGCAACAGCAATCTGAGCATCAGCACGGCGCATGATGAAGTCCCAAATAATTGGGCTAGGCGCCATCATGGCTTACAACCGCCTTCATCGTCGAGTTAACCCCCAGAGCCGCATCGGCCTCGTACGGCCATGCGAAGCAACGGTCCGGCGCTCGCACGTGCCGGCTCGCAAACACGCGAGCACACCAAAATACATTCCAGACGATAGCCTATGGCATCACATGCGCAGCATACCTGCTATCTGGAACAAGACAAGGCGATGAAGGGACCCGAACCGCCACCCGGCACACTGCAAGAACAACGGGGACACGACGACCCCGTCGTGCCGGCCCCATCACTACCACTATGCTAGCGCACGCCCAGCGGCCGCGCCGCACCTCCTGCTGCTACACGTCGATGCCCTGGGACCAGCACTCTAGCGCCACCACCGACTCCAATGCCGGTGGCGGCACCACCGCACTGCTGGCACCGCCCATCACCGGCACTGCCCCGCTGCCCGTTGGCGCGAGCGCCTTCCAGCTCTGCCCAGCGCCTGGCGGAGCAGCCGCACTGCTCCCTCATTCCGCGCAGCCACGCAGCCGCGCAGCCGCCGCCCCACTGCAGCCACTGCGCCGCCACCCGCCGCCGCCACCAGCCTCTTCCACCGGCTGCCGCCGTGTCCCGCCGAGCTGCCTTCTCACTCACTCACTCACTCGCACACGGCGCACAGCACGGTGATGTCGTCAGGCTTGCCGCCCGAGTACACCATGTCAAAGTGCTCCGACGCCGCCACCGCGTACGGCGTGACGCGGCCCTTGTCATAAGACGCCTCGAAGGCCAGCCGCGCCAGGCGCTGCGCGATGATGCTCGGGCCCTGGCCGCGCCCCCGGCACGCCGCCACCTCCTCCGCAATCTCCACGTCCGACAAGTTGTCCAGCAGCCCGTCCGTGCCCAGCACCAGCACGTCACCGCGACGCACCTGCGGAAGCGACAGAAAGTGACAAAGGGCTGGGTTGGGCAGCGGGGCAGGCGCAGGCTCGCTGAACGCTCCTCGCCCTGGGCGCCAATCATTCTTGCACAAGCACGCCGTGCCGCCATGACACGACAGCCCGAGGCTGGGCCCCGCTCCCCCCATGAGTTTTGGGGCCGAGCCCCGCGACCCGCACGGGCCGCGTGCTGCGGTGGCTGCCACTTACCGCCCGTGTGGCTACGTCGCACTTGTCCACCGTG
Source organism: Chlamydomonas incerta (assembly GCA_016834605.1). Classification (NCBI taxonomy): domain Eukaryota; kingdom Viridiplantae; phylum Chlorophyta; class Chlorophyceae; order Chlamydomonadales; family Chlamydomonadaceae; genus Chlamydomonas; species Chlamydomonas incerta. The sequence continues at coordinate 4,059,535 of JAEHOC010000002.1, read as the reverse complement.
TCCGCCCCGGCGTGGTGCCCCAATTGGTACGGCCGCCCAAAGTCGTGCTCAAGCTGATTCGTCCGGAACTTCACCTGAGGGAGGGGTGTGTGTGAGTGTGGAAAGAGGCAGCGGGCGTGTCATAGTGAGCAGGGGTATAGGGGTTGGCGACTGGATCGGCGACGCCTCTTTGACTTCAACCACAGCGCCGACTCAACAACACCGCTACCACCGCGTCACAACAGCAGACCCGTGCCTCCCGCCAACGGGCCATGCGCACAACCGAGGTCAACCTCGCTGGCAGCCGCGCCGGTCGCTAATGCCGCCGCAAGCCGTCAACTTCACTCGTTCACTCGTTTCTCACACCAGAGTACAAACCGCATCCCACCCGAAAAGCGCAGGGCCCGTGCGGCTGGCGCCGTGGCTCCGGCTCAGGAGTTGAGCTTGCTTTGTGTAATGCCTGTGCGTGATCGGCGCGCGCGGTCGTGCGAGCTTGCCCGCATGCGCGCAATCGCAGCCCCCGTGGCGTGGCGTGGCGTGGCGTGGCGCGACGACAGGCCCATGCAGTCAGAACACGCAGCACCGCCCGCAACCATGCGCGGTCCGCCAACCATGCGCCCGTCCGCCGTCCTCTCAGGACCTGTCCTTCTGCCTGCCGCCCATCCCAACCCGTCCACCCACCCATCCCACCCCACCCCTCTCCCACGCCCCCCCCCCCCCATTCCCCGCCCCGACGGCCGCGCACCTCGTACACGGTGGGCGCCCAGCGCTCCGCGGGCGCCTCGGGCGGGTCCGCGCCCGTGCCGAACTCGGCCATGTCCTCCAGGTCCATCTCCGGCGCCGCCTCGTGGTCCGCCGCCTCGCCGTCCTCCACGGGCCGCAGCAGCAGGCAGCCGCTGTCGCCCAGGTTGGCCGCCAGCAGCTGCCCGCGCTCCTGGTTCACCAGCACCACGCAGGCGGTGCTGCTGCCCTGGATGCCGGCGGCAGCCGCGCCCGCGGCCGCGTCCTGCGCCGGAGGTAGTTGGGTGTCCGCAGCGCCTTAGCAGGAGCCGGTGAGGTACAGTGCGCAAGGGAGGCCGGGCCATGCCGCAGCTGCTTCCCCCTCGTGTTTCCCCCCTGCTGTCCCCACGCTCCCGGACCGCCGCGCCCTGACCTGCGAGGCTAGGCGCTCCTCCCCACGCCGCAACGGTGGCCCCGCCCACGGTCCCCGCTTCACGCCACTCGTTCACGACCGCCCTCCTGTAAGCCCACGTCCCCCACGCCCCTTCCCCACACGCGCCCTCCCACACGCGCCACCCACCGCCCCACCCCACCCCACCCCCAGCCCTCCACCCCTGCCGCACCTGCAGCACCTTGACCACGTCCGCGCTGCCGCCCAGCACGGACGCCTCGCTGAGCCGCATGAGCGCGCGGCTGAAGTCGCCGCTGTCGATGCCTTGCTCGCGCCACATGAACACGCCGTCCGCCACGCCCATCGCAAACACGTGGTTCTGTGGCGGGCGCGACGCGGGGTGTGCGGCAGCGGCAAGGCGGCGCTAGGCGCGAGCGGGCGAGGTACAGGCATGGCCGTATGAGGAGCGCAGCGACTTGCGTGTGCCTTGCAGTTCATCCCCACCCCTTCGCCAGAGCTTTGCCTGTCCAATGTGACTATGTCGCCGCGCATCCCGCCAGCCCGCCAGCCCGCTGGCCCCGCTGGCCCTGCTCGCCGACGTGCTCACCTTGCCCTCGCAGTAGAAGTAGGAGTCCTCGCCTCCGTGCCCGAAACCCTTGCGGTTGACGCCCTTTATCCCGTCGTTCTTCACCTTGTCGGGGTGCGGCACTGCTAACCCCGACGCGATCATCCGCACCTGACGTTGTCGCAAAGCAAGCAGGCAAGCACACATGCAAGAGTCCGTCAGGATGGGCCGAACCGGAGAGGCGCATGACGGCACTACGATACCGCGTGACTTGCCGTCAGCGGCGGCCAGGGCTGCCCCTGCAACGCCACTGGGAAGCCGCTCCCACCGCAACCGCAGGCCCGATCCCCGCGCCCTGCTCGCATCGCAGCCCCGCACACCGACCCGTACCGGAAACCGCACCATGCCACACACCAACCTCCACCACTCCACCAACCCGCAACAGCGGCTGCCCCGCGCAGCCCCGCCGTCCGCCCTCACAACCGATGCGATGCGCTCACTCCACTGCCCTGCCCGCCCGACGCCTCCCTCGGCCCCGCCTCCTGCTGCTCACCGGTTCCCCTCGCTCCTTGCTGTCCTCGGGCGACACGGGCAGCAGGTTGCGCTCCAGCGGCCCGCGCATGCCGCCGCAGTCCGCCTCGCCGAACCAGGCGTGGCAGGGGAACACCAGGCGGTGCCGCTCGGGCGTGCTCACCACCACGTGCTCCAGGTACCTGCGCGGTTGGCGGCGACCACGCGGTGACAACGCGTTTTCTGGGGTGCGTGTGTTCGAGTGCGAGTGTGTACGGCTGGCAGTGCAAGGAGTCAGGGCAGGGAAGGGGGGCCGCTGCGGTTGGGCCTGTGGCAGCGAGCTGCGGGTGGAGCTGTTTCATGGGGTGCATGGGGTTGCGCGGGCTGTGCAGCGACTGGCCCCGGGCTGGGTGGCGCGGGTGGTAGGGCTTTGCCACCCGCCACCAACAGCCCGAGCGGTCGAAAGCGGGCCGTTGCTCGAAAAAGAAGCTCGCGACGTGGAGTCGCGCGCATCTGACTGCCAAGACTGCTATCTAGCGATGACGCGCGGCGCTCCTTGATTCCCCTAGCCGGCCAGACAACCCCACTTACCAGCCTGTCCCGGCATCGCTTATACTCGAGCCCAGTCGCTGCACGTTGACAAAGCGGAGCTGTCCCAAGTCCTCTGATACCGTTACCGTGACTGTCCGCACGGTTCCGCGGCCCAGGCTGTCGTCCTCGGTGTCTCCGACAATGATTCGCTCAGACTTCCCTTGTGTGCCGACCAGCTGCACCCAAGCTGGCGTCAGGGAGCCCGCGCCACGAAGGTTGCCCGTCGTGATAGTGAGCGTGTATGTGTGCGGAGCTGGTGCATGCTGCAACGCCGCGTGGCTGAGCCACACCCGCGATTGGAGGGCTGCGTGTCGAGAGGCGCACGAGGCTGAAGTGCTAGGAGCCGACGACACAGCCGCTAATGCCAACGGAATGCTAGCTGTTGGTTGTGTGTTGAGCTCAAGGACAGCGCCAACGAGTGCACGAGCGCCGCGCAGCCCTCTCCGCAACATATTTAGTTGCGCGGCCGAACTAGCGATTCCTAGCCAAGAACCAAGCAAAGAACACGAAACATGGGTTCAGTACGTATGCACACGACGTTTGGGCCAAAGTTAGGTTCAACGTGTAGCTGCAGAGGGGCGACGCAGACCGTGTTCAGCTTTGACAGTTGAAGGACGCTAATTTAGCATGTAAGAATACATCAGCGGGCTTTCGACCTTCAGCTGACCGTCGACCTCATGCAGGGTTTCCCACCGACCAGAGTCGCCAAGCCAAATAGCTTTACCCTAGACCACCGAAACCTATTGCACAACACACAACTCAAGTATTACAACAGTATTACAACAGGCCTGATTCTGGACTCGGTCTGCTGGTTCGAAGGGGACGCCTCCAGCTCTGCAGCTCTTCGCTAGCCTGCCACTATATTCGGACACCAAGCTTACATTTGTTTAACTGCAAAACTAGGGGTAGCCTGCAGACGCACCTGAAGTGCCCCTCCGACCAGCCCCTGCGCGGACGCGTTCTCTTTTCCCCGGACCCAGAAATGCAATGACCAGTAAAGCGCTGCTCTTAAAGCTACAAGCGCCCGCACACCCGGCTGGAGGGCGAGCGGGCGAGCGGGCCCTGGTTGAATCGGCCAGGCAGCAGAGGTTGTGAGGATGACAACGCGCAGTCCTTATAACGCCTATTTACCACGGCCAGGCTCGCCGGGCAAAGCCGCCCAGTCAGCGCTAAGGGCGTCGGCACCCGATGGAGCGAGTGCCCGAAGTGCCGCTCTGCCGCCGGACGGCGCGCTGAGCAGCTCGGTGACCGTGGACTCGGGCTGGGGGCTCAATGCGATGCTTCGAAGCAGCGGAGCCAGCGGGACACCCTCGCCGCGGCCACCCTCCGGAGGGCCGAGCCCACCTCGCGGCGACGTCGGCACCAGCAAGTCGCCGATGGCCTTCCGCGCGCGCCGCTTCAACAACGGCTCCAGCACCGGCGTGGCGCCAGAGCCCGCCAACAGCAGTGCTGACGGCCCGTCGGCGTCCGGCACGGGCGGTGGCGGTGGTGACAGGGTGCGGCGGAGAAGCGGCGCGGAGGGCGCCGTGGCCGCCAGCAGCCCAGCGTCGCCGTCGGGCGCGCTGGCGCGCCAGCTGAGCGCCAGCTCCGCCGCCTCCGCCGCCTCCGTGCGGCCCGCCACCAGCCCCGCCGGCACCATCCTGGCGGCCTACGCCAACGGCCCGGGCTCGCTGTCGGGCAACAGCAGCTCGGGCGCCGCCGCCGGGCCGCAGAACGGCGTGCTCAGCGGCGGCGGCGGCGACGGCAGGCCGGGGCAGGGGGGCCCGGGGCGGCCGCGCAGCTCGGGCGGCAACTCGGCTTCCACCACGACGTCCGGCTCGGCGCCGGGCGCCAAGGTGCTGCGGAACCGGCTGGCCGAGGACAGTGAGTTGGTTGTGCGCCGGGCTGGGGACACATGCGTGGGCACGCTGGGTGCGGGCCAGGTCAAAAAGAGCAAAAATTCCAATGCTGGGAAGTTGGACGACCCTGGGAATGGGTGCTTTGCACGCAGTGCTTGCGACAGCTTGCGCAGAATTTTGCCATTGTCGTCATGGCAGCGCCGCCGGCGTTAGGTTGGATTGTATTGGTTGGGGTTGGCCTAGTCTTCACAATTGCCCTCGTTTGTCCCTGCAGCTGGAGGGCACGCAGCTGGCACGCCGACGTTGTCGTTGCGGGAAAAGGTCGTCAACCTGCAAAAAGCAAACAAGTGAGTAGCAACGTTGCTTTAGTGATGGCAGCTCCCACCACGCAGCCGGTCGTGGACGAACGCCGCTGCTCTCCACACGCCTGCGCCCTTACCACCCTGCCCTGCCGTGTGCGCGCCGCACCTCACACCACCAGGGCGCTGGAGCAGCAGCTCGCGGAGGCGGCGGCGGAGGCGCAGCAGCGTGCGGCGCAGCAGCATGCGGCGCACGAGGCGGCGCTGGCGGCGCTGCAGCAGCGGTTGGCGGCGCTGGAGACGTCCCTGCGAGATCAGCAGCAGTCGGCGTCGGAGCTGGCCCAACGCAATGGCCAGCTGACGTCAAGCCAGGCCGACCTGGCGGCGCAGTTGGCGGAGGCGAAGCGCGCGGCGGCGCAAGCCGCCGCCGCCGCCGCCACTGCCGCCAGCCACAATAGCAGCAGCACGCATTCATCCTCATCCCCATCCTCGGACACCACCACGCCCACCAAGTCGCTGCCATCGGTGAGCACGCCGCCCGCGCTGGGCCGCGAGAAGTCGCTGGTGGACATGCACGCATCGCCCTCGGGCGCGCCCGGCAGCGCCACTGCCGCCGCTGGGGACGGGCCGCACTCGCCGCGCACGCCACTGGGCTGGGACGCCGGCGCCGCCAGCAGCCCCATCAGCAGCTCCACAAGCAGCAGCAGCACCGGCAGCAACGGCAGCGGCAGCGGTAGTGGCGGCGGCAGCAGCCAGCGGCGCGTGTCGGAGGACACGCCGCCGACGCACCCACACATCCGGCCCACGTCGCCCACCGAGGCCCAGCAGCAGCCCGGCAACACGACGTCGCTGCGGCCGCACACCGCGCCCCACTCCGACTACCTCAATCGCAGCCTCTCCCTCGGCAACGTCGTGCCCGGCACGCCTCCGCTCGGGGGCGGCAGCTCCGGCTCGATAGGCTCCGGCGGCGGAGCCGCCGCCGAGTCCGTGCTCGTCTTCTCGCCCTCCGAACCCGACCTCTCGCCCAACCTAGAAAACCGCGACCTGCGACGCCAGAACTCCCTCCCCGGGCCGGGTGGGCTCGGCGTGGCCTCCACCTCGCCAAACACCAGCACCGGCGGCGGCGCCGGCGCGCCGCGCGCGCTCGAGGGCAGCGCCCTGTACCTGGCGGGCGTGGGCCCGCCGCCCATGTCGCCGGTGGCGGCGGCGGCGGGGCTGTCGGGCGCGGGCGTGGCGCTGCTGGCGAAGCAGAAGAAGCAGATCGCGACGCTGCGCGCGCAGCTGCAGCAGAAGGACAGCGCGTACGCCTTCCTGGCCAACGAGCACTCGGAGCTGGAGGGGCAGCTGAAGGAGGTGGAGGCAGCCAAGCGGGAGTACGCCGCCAGGTGCGTGCGGGGGGCCGCGGGAGGGCGGTGGGCGGTGGGGATGTTGCGTGCAGCAAGGATGGGTGCCAACGGGGTAACAGGAAACGATGCGGTATGAGCGGTGGCGTGCCATTGGGGATGTGGCGTTGCGGCGGATTGTGTGGCATGTGCGTGGCCTGGCGTGCGCGAGACGGCAGCTATGCGCCGCTGCCTCTGCCCGCGTCTGCTTGCTGCCTGCGCGTCTGACATGCATCGCCTGTGTGCTCTCGGTGTGCTCTCGGTGTGTGCTCGGTGTGCAGGTACGCCTTCATGGTGCTGGACCAGGACCTGGACGGCCACATCCGGGTGGACCAGGTCAGCAGCTTCGACATGTTCGGCTGCTACGCGCCGGCGGTGCTCGAGTACGCCTTCAAGCACTGGCGCTTCGCCTCGGGCTTTAAGGGCTACCTCAACATGGACGACTTCGTGCGGTGCGTGCCGTGGTCGCGTGCGTTTGTGCAATTTCGTGTTTGGCCACCTTCTCTGCTGCGCCTGCCTGGTGTCGTTTCGCCCTGCCATGCTAATGCTCCTCATCCCGTCTGCTCCGTCTTGAACTTTGTCCTGATCCCGCTCTGCCGACTTCGCAGCTTCGTGACGCTCGCGGACGACCGCACCAGCAAGGACTCGCAGCGCTTCTGGTTCGGCGTGCTGGACCTGGACGGTGACGGCGCGGTGAGCGCGGAGGACGCCAAGTGGTTCTACGACTCGGTCGAGAAGGACGAGAACACCTTCGTCGTGAGCTTTGAGGACCTCTGGCACCAGCTGGTGGACATGACGCAGCCGGCCAAGCCGCGGCGCGGCTTCACCAGCGCAGACCTGTGGAAGTGCAAGCTGGGCGCGGGCGCGATCGGGTTGCTGCTGAACCACAACAACATGCTGCTGCACCGCACCACCGCGGAGTGGGGCCGCGGTGACTTCCCGCTGTAATAGCGCGGGGGCCGCGGCGGCGTGGGGCGTTGGTTGCGCGGTTTGGGTGCTGGGCGATGTGCGTTTTGCGAGCTGCAGTGCGTTGGCGTTGCTGTGCATGGGTTGCGGTGTTGGGTTGCTGTTCCCACGGTAAGCGCAGTGATGCGGCGACCTGGCGGCGATGCAAGCAGCAGCTGGGGAGCAGGATCGTGTGGTAAGTGCAGGAGTGTGGTGGCCGGACTGTGAGCCATGCACAGTTTCATGCGGAATGATGACACAGTTGCAGTGACACAAGAGTTAGCTGGATGGTGGCGATGGTGGGTGGAGACTGGGATACGGTATATAAGACCGGAGAAAGATTAGCACGACCGCAGGCAGTTCAGCAGGCCGGGAGCACGCGTGCCCTTCATCCTGTGTGCAGGAGTTTAGCAGTGGTGCTCTAAGCGGCAGGGCCGTCTGATTTGACGGACTTTCACTAAGCGGTGCTTATCTATGCAGAGCCAATGGCTTCCAAGCCTTGGAACGTTTGCATCTCCAACAGGACATTCACGTACTCGCTTGGACCGACTGAATGTCCACAAGTGGCTGGTGTGTGTTCAGTGATGCCAAAACTCTGGAGGCCATTTGTTGTTCTGGGGGCTGCCGGTGGCGCAGCTGTTCCTTCATGGGTGCGTGGCCATGACGTCAGTGGCACGGGGCGCTGTCCGCGCTGTTGCTGCTGCAAGTGTTTCCTGAGACCAGACTGGATGAAAGTGTTTCCTGACTGGATTAGTGATTGCGGATGAGCGGGGCTCAGCCGTGTGGCGTGTGCTGTGGCGATGACTAGGGTAGTCATGTTGTGGTCGGGTGTGGCAGCATGTACGACAGGTAGGTCTGGTGAGGCACGCGAGCAACTCTTTAGATAGCGACCGAAACAATGACCGAAAGAAAGCGGAGCAGAAAAAATCAAACATGTACTGTGGAGGCGCTCCACACGGCCGGCGAACAGCTGGTAACGACGCATGCGTGCAAGACCCGGCGCCAGCCAGGAGCTGTGTTCCGTGGGACGTGGTGCGCCGTCATTGCTGTAATGTCTTCAGCCTAAGCATCCCTTGCATGCCAAATGCCCTGACAGCTCTGCCACCCAGACCATTAGCTGGACAGTGCCCTGGCAAGCACATCTGGTGGATGGCACTGTGTAGGCCAGAGACACGGGAAGCGTGGGCATGCGCAGTAGCGCGTAGGTAGTATCGCAGTATCCGATTCAACAGTGGCATGTCGCGGTTCGGAATCAGTCAACTGGTATCGTCGTTGTCGCTCGCATTGTCGCAGCGATGCGCCGAACGTCAACTCCCCCTCTCTGCATTGTTTGCGCCGTCAGTCACACCTGCGGATCGGGGCAGCGTGCATACCGCCGATCGTATCGGCCCTCCTCAAGTGCCGCAGTCTCCATTGCTCACTACCTACGCCCGAATGTATTGCTGGCCCCAACAACGAGTCAATGCGCCTTCCCACACCACCCGGGACGTCGTAAACGCTCACCGTACTGCCGTAACCTGCAACTCAGCTAATGACCCTGGCCTCCATCGTGCTGAGGAGCCGAAAATGGGCGCCAGCATTCCGTTCCGGCCTGTGTTGCCGTACCCTAGCCTACCTCAACCTACCGCCCGCACACCATGCGTTCTCTCACTCCTCCGGCACCAAATCACCATCAAAACCTCGTCCAACGACACTCGCCCTCATGTAAACGCTCTCTCACACACACCACGCGCCCGAGAGCCTTGCTGCACCTCCATTACCGGAAGTATCGCGGCGACGTCAACGCTGTTGTCCCGTGAAGAGCGCGGGCCGCCACCTGCGCCGTGGGGTCCACAGGGACGCCCAACGCGCGGCCCAGGGCATCCTCCTGCTCGTGCATGTGGTGGTCAGTGCCGACCACCTCGGGCTCTTCCGCGCCGGCAGGCCCCTGCGGCGCGGCCCAGCACTGCCGCAGCGTCTGCTGCTTGGGCTTCCGCTGCTGTGCCGCGCCTGCTACCGCTGCCGCCGCTGGGCCTGCACGCGGCGCAGCAGCCCGCGCCCTGCCGCGCGCTGCAGCCGGCGCGGGCGCCGGGATGTGCGGGAATGCACTCGGCACCGCCAGCTGCTGCCCGGGGTGCGCGGCGCCGGCAACCGGCGCCGCGACGTGCAGCTGCGGCGACGGGTTTGCTGCGACTGATGCCGCCGCCGTCTCGCAATGTGGAGCTTGAGGCATGGCCACGGGGAAACACCGGCTGCTCTCGTCCAGGGGCATAACGGGCCGCGCTGTCGCCGGCCCTCCCGCCGCAAGTTGCTGCTGCGGCTGTGAGGTCGTGCCCATGCGGCTAAAGAATGGACCGAAGTTGACACTGCCGCAGCGCTCCATGTTGGCGGTGGCGGACTGACTGCACAGCTCGAAGTCATCGTCATCATCACCGTCCTGCGCGCCCGGCGCACCAAGCGTGGACCTTGTGCCGTGGCCGCCGCCATCAAAGCGCTGCGGCGAAGCCACTGTCCGCTCCTCATCATCAAACAGGTCCCCCAGGCTCCTGGCGGCGCAGCGGAAGAGCCCGCCGCTGCTCCGCGGCAGGCCCGGCTCGGCGTCGGCCTCCCCGTCCTCGCTGGTGGGGTAGGTGGCGGGCACCACCCCCGTGTCCGTTTGTGTCTGCGTCTCGAAAATGACGCTGAGCGACTTGACACTGCACTCCATGGCTAGGGCCACCTGCTCCTCCTCCTCCTCTTGCTCCTCAATCCCGTCGTCATCGTGCAGCTCCTGGTCGTCGACAGCATCCGGCTCAGCGTCGCTCAGTTGGGTAGCCTCCACGCGCGCGGGTGAGCCGAGCAGCTGGCTGATTTGGTGCATCACGGAGGCCGCGCCGCCGTTGCGCGGCGCTGCGGCCGCCGCGGCAAAGCGAGAGGTGAGGCGGTTCTCCGCCGCCTCCGCTACCAGGCCGCCGGTGCCGGAGGTGCGTCGCCCCAGCGCCGGAGACGGCGAGAGCAGGCCGAAGCCAAACGGCGACATGATTGCACCGGCCCGCTGCTCCCGCTCCTCCTCCGCACAGCGCCGCCTGTACTCGGCGTTTGACCGCGTGCCTGTTCGCGACGCCGTTCCGACCTTGGGCGCGGGACTCTCGGACCCGGCACCTAGGTTGTCAGCGGCGGCGAGTATGGCAGCTGCGGCGGCAGTGGCCGCACCAGACGATGGCGGGGGAGCGGCAGCGCCCTCAGCCTGGAAGCGGCCAAAGCCGAACGGCGACATGCCCCGCTGCTCCCGCTCCTCCTCGGCAGCGCGGCGGAAGAAGTCCGCGTTGGCCCGGTTGCCGGTGCGCGACGCGGTGCCGACCTTGGGCAAGGGGCTCTCGGACCCGGCCTCCGCGTTGCCCGCCGCAGAGAAGATGGCCGCCGCTGCTGCAGCCGCGGCGGGCGCACGGCGGGGGGCTGCATCCTCAGAACCGCTGAAGCGGCCAAAGCCAAACGGCGACATGCCACTCTGCTCCCGCTCCTGCTCAGCCGCACGGCGAAGGAACTCTTCGTTGGCCCGGTTGCCGGTGCGCGAAGCGGTGCCGACCTTGGGAGCAGGACTCTCCGAGCCGGCCTCCGCGTTTCCGGGCACGGTGAAGATGGCCGCGGCCGCCGCTGCCGCCGCGGACTGCCCTCGCCGCTCGCTTGCAAGCGGCAGCGGCACAGCATCGGCCCTGTACCGCCCGAAGCCGAACGGCGAGCTCTCGTGCTGCTCCCGCTCCTCGTCGGCAGCGCGGCGGAAGAAGTCAGCGTTGGTGCGGTTGCCGGTGCGCGACGCGGTGCCGACCTTGGGCGCGGGGCTCTCGGAGCCCGCCTCGGCGCAAGCGGCGGCGGCAAAGCGCGCGGCAATGGCCACGGCGCCCGGCAGCATGCGGCTGAGGCCCTGGCCGCGATCTCGGCTTACAGAGGGGCGCACTGCAGGCGAGGGCGGAGGCAGGTCCAGCGGCCGCGCTGCCGGCAAAGCAGCGCAGCCAAAGCCGCCGAGCAGGCCGCCCGGCGGGCGCAGCAGCTTGCCGCGCGGCGTCGGCATAGCGCCCAACGACTCGTCAAGGTGCGGAGCTCCACCTGCACCCGTGGACTCGGCCCGTGTGGGGCTGCTTGCGCCCACGCCCACATCCCCGCCGTCTGCGCTGCCGCCGTGCCCGTACGAGCGGCGAGCACGCTTGGTGGGCGTGGGGTTGTCGCTCAGACGCAGCTGCAGCTGACTGGGACCTGCGGCCCCGTCCATGCTGGTGCGGGCGAAGTGACCGGGCCCCTCCGCAGCTGGCGAATCGCGGCCTGCGTAGCTGCGCCGGCGGACTGAGCCGGGCGGTGCCGCTGCAGCGGCTGCCGAGGCAACCGCCGGACGCGGGGGCGAGCTAACACTGTCGGGGCTGGCCTCCTGAGCCTCCATTTCCATGCCGTCTGGCGCAGCATCGCCGTCGCCGTCATCATCGCTACTGGCGCAGTAGTGGTAATGGCCAGCCGGCAGGAAATCCTGACTGAACGTGGGGACGCTGTGGAGCGACGGCGCCGAGACAGGCGCCGCCTCAGCCGCGCGCACCGCCGGTGCCTCGCCGCGCACGGCGAACGGCGGCGCCGCGGCGAAGGGCGTGGCCATGGGGGGAGCGCCGCCCTGCGACGCGCTGGGCTGCGCATCTGACTGTGTCTGGGAGTCCGACACCCGGTGGCCGCGCCGCGCGGATGGCGGCGGCGAGCCTGAGTTCCCCGAGTGGCCGCTGGAGCGAGACGAACGAGGCAGCGCCGCCGTCGCACCGCTGGCTGTGATGCGGGGTGACGCGGGCACTGCGGTGCTGGCAGGCAGAGCCGCGGTCGGCCCCTCAAGCTCCGCCGGTGGCGGCGTGTTCTCCTTGTTGCCGAAGGGGTCCACCTCCCAGTCCGAGTCCGAGTCGTCGCTGCTGGGCAGGCCGAGCGCGCTGCCGCGGCCGCCCGGGCCCAGTTCGCACCCCTCGCCGCTGCCAAGGCTGTGCAGCGCCCAGCCGCCCAGCAGCTGCTGCTCGTCGGCCACCGCTGCGCCCGACGGGGCCCCGCTGGGGCCCAGCGCCAGTGCACGGAGCTGCACCAGGCCTGCGTCGAGGCCGCCCGCACCGAACAGGTCATTGCCGCGCAGCGGGCTGGCAGCACGGCGGTGCGCGGCAAAGCCCGGCACCGCCCGACGCAGGGCGCCGACGCCTTCCCGCGCCTCCTCGACATAACCGCCGGCATGCTCCTCGTCGTCGTCACTGACTGCCGGAACCTCGACGTCAGCCAGCACGCCGTCGTCGAAGGGGCCGCTGTCGTCCGGGTGTAGGGCGCGATGTCGCAGGGCCGGGCCAACGTCGGTGCCGTCGCAGATGTCGAACACGACTGGCGACGAGCCCCCGCGCGGGCTCCGCATGCGCGAGCCCGGCGGCATGAAGCCACCACCAACGCGCGGAGACGCGCGCGGCGAGGCACGTGGCGATGCGAGGACACCGAAGAAGTTGCGTGCGCTGGTGTCGCCCTGCGCGCGTGCGCTGGGCGGCTGCTGCTGGCGCGGCGAGGGCGGTGGCGGGCCGGCGTCAGCCGAGAAGAGCTTCCGGCCGACGGGCAGCCCGCTGGCACTGGCAACGTGCTCGGCCAACTCGGCCTCAGGCGGGCTGTGGCCGCGGGAGGGCGTCAAGCAGAAGAGCGACTCTGGCGCAACCGCGGCGCGGGGGCTGGGTGCCGTGCCGGGGCGGGGTGAGTTGCGCATGAGCTGCGTGACAATGCCCTGCGGCGCCTGGTGGCCGCTGCTGGTGGACGGCCGAGGGGTGCCGCTGCCGCCACTGCTCTGCGCCATGGACGCACTACTGGTGCTGCCACCTGAGAGCCCCGAGCCGCTGCTCTGCGAGTGGCAGGGGCTGAAGGGGCCCAGGCGCGAGCGCGAGCGATGGAAGGAGCTGCCGGCGTTGCGCGGCGACACAGCCGGCGCCCGCGCCGCTGACGTGGGCGGGAAGGCGAAGCCGGGCACAGGCGCGCTGGGGCGGGAGGGGGTGCCGCAGGCGGGGATGGCTGGCGCTGACTGGCGGCGCGTCTCGGTGCCAGCGCGTGCCGGCGACTGCGTGCGCACCTGCGGCAGCCCCAGCATCGCCTCCTCCAGTGTGTTGGGCGCGGGGAATGCTTCAGCTGGTGCTGTGCAAGCCGTAGCCACTTGCGGCTGCTCAGCCAGGCCTAGCGCGCCCTGTAGCGGGATACCGCAGACCAGCGCCGGCACCTGCTGCTGCTGCACGAGGTCGCCGCGCGGCTGCTCGGGCTGCAGCCAGCTGTTGACGGCCGGGCTGAAGATGGGCACGGGCGGTACCGCGCCGGTGCGCCTACCGGAGCTGCTGCCGCTGCGCGCGGCCGGCTGGGTGGGCATTCCGGTCCCAGCGCACCCGGCAGAGCTACACGCCACCTCGGCAGGCAGCAGAAAGTCGACGGCCTTGGGCGTGACCACCGCCTGCTCCGGCAGGGCCGGCACATGGGGTGCCGCCGCAACCGGCGCCTCAACAGCCGCAGCCCGAGGGGCAACAGCCGCAGCCGGCACAGCCATCTCCTTGGGGGCACGCGAGAGGTTTAGGCGCGACTGCACCAGCCGGCGCGCAATCGGCTTCACGCTCGCGGCCACAGGCGCAGCCTTGGGCATCGCCGCGGGTGCTGTGGGCGCGACCAGCACCGATCCGCTGGTCCCGACCGCAGCCGCATCCGTTGCGGAGGCGGGCAGCAGGGGCCCCTCGCGGGCCGGCAGGCGCTTCAACGTCCATACGTGCAGCTCGGCCGAGTCGCTGCAGGTCGCGACTTGCCCCCAGTTGCTGGCGCACCAGGCCACGCCCGTGACCTCGCTGGCGTGCGGCAGCGACACAGGCGGCCGCTGCGTGTCGTGGACCGACCTGCACACAAGCAAGAGACGCAGCCAGATTCAGCTTTCAAGGACGAGGTGCTTCACGGAAAGCTATGCGAGTGTGTTGGAAGAAAGCAGGCGGGCTCACCAGATGTGGGCGCCGCAGTCGCGTGAGCCCGACAAGACGTAGTCACCGCAGGGGCTGAACGCGCTGCGCATGTAGAAGCTGGCCTTGGAGGCGGACGGTGCGCACCACGTCGCAAGCGGGCCGTCGTGCAGGCGGCTGAGCGACAGCAGGTGGTGGTGCGAGTCCAGGCAGCTCACCAGCAGCCGGTCGCCTGCGCGCAGCGCAAGGAGACAATTCATGTCAAGTGGGCTTCGGGATGATAAGCAGACACATGTTGATTGCGCGCGGTTTGCGCTGGGCCTACCTGACGGACTGACGGCAATGTGCGTTATGCCCACCGCCATGCCGCTGGAGGGGCAGCAGCTGGCCGCAACCTCGTGCGGCGTGGCCGCGCACGTCGCGGACTTGGCCTTGCCGCCGCGCCCTGCAAGCAACAGCCACAGCACGGACATGTATCTGTACTAGCTGCACGATGCCGGATTACCGGTAATCCCATGCCCTTTACAGGTTCCGGAAGCCGTGCACAGATATCGGTATTAGTACGGTAGTGATGCGCACTAAAGCACGGCTGCGAGCGCTCACCGGTGCTGGTGGGCTGCTTTGGCAGCTCCAGCTCGCAACAGGGCAGGCCGTGCATGCGCAGGTCCCACAGCTTCACCACCGTGTCTTGTGCGCCGCCCGAGGCGAGCAGGTAAGAGTGCGGAATGAATGCCACCGACGTCACCGTCACTGGTGACTGCTTGCCAGCCTTGGAGGCGCCGCGGCCCCCGCCGGGCGCGGGAGGGCGCGTGTGTGCACCGTCCTGCGACCATACGGGTGACAGGGCGGCCGCACCGTCCAGGGCGGTGCCGGGCGCGGAGTGCGCACGCCCGCCGCCGGTGCCGGGGGACCGTGCATCCCACAGCATGATGCGGCCGTCTCGTGCCCCTGCGTGGCGCGTCCGATAAGATCAAGTCTTGCCCACCGGCAGTTGGATCAACACGGGTCGGGGGCAGTCTGCACGTGCTTACCGGACGCGAAGATGTCCTCGCACAGGGGCAGCGCCGATACGGACTTGACGCTGCCCTCGTGGCCCTCTGCCACCGCCACGCCGCGCGCTGTGCTGGTGTCCCAGACGCCGACTTGCTGGTGCCCCGAGGCCGTGTAAATGACCGAGTCATTCTGCGGGGTGCAGGCACGGCATGCAGCGTAGTGCGTTGAAGCAACGGCGCGGCTGACTGTGGGGGCTTCCATTACTGTGCAGGTACTCCAACGGCAACTTGGCAAAAAAATCACTCCCCTTAGAACCAGGCCCCTTCAGGCTGAGTCACTGTAGAAGATGGCATTACGATACGTCTGCGCACCTTGGCCCACGACAAATCGAAGATGCTGTTGCGATGGCACGGCCAGTGCGCGCGTGGAGCCTGCGTGGAGGAGGAGTGGAGGGCTAAGATACAATTGCAGCCCAGCCCACGCGGGTTGGGGACACGGGTCGTCCCTAGGGACTTACCCAACTGCCGTCCGTGGTCCCGCGCTTCAGCGCAGCGACATCGTCCGTCGCTGCAATTGTAACATAGCCCTCCTCTCCACCCACGGCCAGCAGGTGGCCATGCCCAAGCGTGCGATTCTGTGTCAGGTTACGCGATAAAGGATGCAGGCGTCATGGAGCCACTACATGGGTTTATATGGTTTAACACGGCACCTGTCAATAATGTTAATAGAATGTTAAACATAATTATCGCCTGCGCAATTTCCTACTTCATCTGGGCTTGGGTTTGGTCGCTGCCGCGTTGTGCAGCGTTTCAGGCTAGCTCGCATGTGCGCAGGAGCTTTGCAATCCTGTCACAAAGCAGTGTATGCAGCGAGCAATAGGCGAGGCAGCATGTTACGGCTGCCCACCTTGTTGAACGAGCAGACGAGAGGCACACCGGCCGTGGCCACGGACGGGGGCAACGGAACTTGCGTGGCCTCCGCCTCAAACGAAATTTTGCTTAGCAGGTCTCTTTGCTGCGCGAGCGCGCTCGTGGCGCAGCCGCCTGCGGCGGAAAGCGCGGGCGGATGCAAGTCAAATGCAGTTCGAAGCCCATACACTTCCGCCAAGCTCCTGCGCCGACTCACGATAGCCAAGGCCGCCAGTCTCCCTCTTGAATATGCTGGTCGTCAGGCTCATTTCCAGCGGCCGAGCCAACGGCGGACGGGGCCAATGGAGCTTCCCCTGAACCGAAAGCCGAGCTGAGCGTGTCTATAGATATCAACAACAACCTGTCATCCGTCGTATGTCTGCTTATGCCGCTCCCGGGTGGCAGCGCGGACGAAGCACGCTGCTTCAGAAGTCAGGGGTGTCCAGCAAGTCCTCGGCGCTATGTGCTGCCCCTACTTCATGTTGAAATAGTTTATGCCTGGGTGTTCAATTCCACGTTGTTGAGACATGTCTGGGGAGGCGAGCTGTGGCCCTCTGCGAAATTCATTCAACATCGCGTTGGATCGCGCAGTTGAAGTGGATGTCCACGATGTGCGCACCTGATGCCCCAGACGCGTTACCTATACTCACACCTTGACTAGGTTAGCTTACGCTCCAATTGACTTGTCCCCCGCTGCGTCGCGGTGAACCATCCCGCCCGAAGTGTCTTGTGCGCTCTCGCTGCGTAATCATAGCCTGCATCCAGTCATCATCTTTCGCCTGATTATGATTGACGTATAGACGCTGGCCGAGGCGCTCGCCGAGGCTCCGCACGGGGCGCGTGGCGCACCCTGGGGCGGCCCCTCGCCTTCATGCACAATAGGGAAGCGCTACCTTCAGGAAGTGGGTTGAACAACCCCCCTTAGGAAGTCTGCAGGAGAGCATGTCACAGCGCCAGGGGGCGGTTGCTGCGACGCTTGGCCTTGCCGGCACGTCGGAGCCGGCAGTGCCGGGCGGTGCTGGGCTTGCTAAGCCCAAGCCCGCCACGCCGGCGGTCATTCGCAAGCTCGATGAGAATGTGGTCAACAAGATCGCTGCTGGAGAAGTGATCCAGCGGCCTGCGTCTGCGCTGAAGGAGATGCTGGAGAACTCGCTTGATGCGGGCAGCACCCAGATCAGCGTCACGGTCAAGGAGGGCGGCAACAAGCTCCTGCAGATCACCGACAATGGCAGCGGCATCAGGGTGCGGCACGGCAACCTAGGAAACGGGCACGGCCGCGTCTGTGTGTTGGTCGGAGGGGCTGTTTTGTCCGCAATTGTGGTGCCGGGTGGGTGGTTGCGCAAGCTGAGGCCGGCGCCCAACCTCAGGCATGCAGCGTGGCTTGCGCTGGTGTGTTGGTCGCTGCATCAGCCCGTTCGCTTTGCTCCGCTGCAATGCACTGCAATGCAGAAAGAGGACCTGGCTATCCTCTGCCACCGCCACACCACCTCCAAGCTGTCCCAGGTGAGGCGCCTCTGCGCTAGCTGCACGCGTACGGCCAAGCCGGCGTTCCTTGGCCGCAGCCGCTCCTGCACCTCCCGACCCACATCAGCTCCACGCACTGGCGGCGTGTCAACAAACCTGGCTTACCGGCGCAACCACACACGCACGCGCTGCCACTCACCTGACACTCGCCGGGCCCCACACGCCACGTGCATCCCACCCAGTTTGAGGACCTGGAGACCATCTCTACTTTGGGCTTCCGCGGGGAGGCGCTGTGCTCCATCTCCTTTGTCAGCCACATGGCGGTGACCACCATGGCGCGCGGCGCGCAGTACGGCTACCGGGTGACGTACAAGGTGGGGCGCAGGGAGAGCGCGGGAGCAAGGTGCCGGCACGGCGACGCAGGCCGGGGAGGCGCGAAGGGGGAGGGGCGGCTGCGGCAGCATGGTACGCTAGGAGCCCAGGACCGATTGCGAGCCGTGCATTCGGAGCAACTCTAGACAAGGCGATGTTGGATGCCGTGGCACACCCGCCGAAACACCTGCTTCTTGCCCGCTGGTGCTCTACCTGGTGTGCCTCCGCCGCTGCGGCCCGCAGGACAGCGAGGTGGAGGCGCCCGGCCCCAAGCCGGTGGCGGCGGTGCCCGGCACCACCATCACCGTGGAGGACCTGTTCTACAACGTGCCCACCCGCCGCAAGGTGCGCGGCACGGCGCAATGCCTACCGGAGCAGCGCGGCCGTGCCGGCCGAGCCGCGCTAGCCCCAGCCACCCATGCCCGTCTTTGGCCGATAGAGCCTCTAGCCGGCTGCACGCACACCGCGCGGTACCTTCCACGGTATCACCAGTCACGATCGAGCAACGACCTCGATTCTGCTTCAAAACTGAGCCTCTCAAACCACCTGCAGGCGCTCAAGTCATCCAGTGAGGAGTATGGGCTCATCCTTGACACGCTGGGCCGCTACGCCGTCTACTCGGCCCCCGGCGTGGGCTTCAGCTGCCGCCGCCACGGCGACGGCCGGCCCGACATCTCCACGACCGCCGCCGGGTCGCGGCTGGACGCAGTGCGGGCGGTGTACGGCGCGGACGTGGCGCGGGAGGTGCTGCCGCTGGCGCTGGCGGCGGGAGGCGGTACGGGGCCCGAGGTGCCGGTGGAGGGGCCGCTGGGCATCAAGCTCGAGGTGAGTGGGGCGTGGGAGGCTGCGGGAGGCTGCGGGAGGCAGTGGGTAAGCGGGGGAGGGGAGTCGGGTATGCGATTTGCTTTGGAAGAGATGGCTGCGGTCTGGGGGTAGAGCGGACTGGAGGTAGCGCGCTGGAGCAGGGGCTGCTCAGGCTATGCGCGAGGCGGCCGGCGCCACTGACCCGGCCAGCACTGTCTCTGCCTCTGCCCCTTCCTCGGCCGCGGCCGCAGGGGCTCATCTCCGGCGCCAACTACGGCAGCGGCAAGAAGACGGTGCTGGTGCTGTTCATCAACGGCCGCTGCGTGGAGTGCGCGCCGCTGCGGAGGGCGCTGGAGGGCGTGTACGCCGCGCTGCTGCCCAAGTGGGTCTGGGAAGGGCAGGGTGCGCGCCTTTGGCAGGGCGCTTACAGTCTGGCGCCCGCGCATTGGCTAGCCAAGTGCTTTCGAAGCGCGAATGTCAATGCATGCGACACCAGAAGATGTTGTCGTCGCTAGTGGGCAGAGGAAGTGGGCTACAGTATGGTGTACTGCGGCTTCCTTGGGTGATCATGCCAATGCTCCCGCCCATACCTCCACCGTGACGCCATCCGCATGCCCCGACCCCCCGGCCCAGGGCCTCCAAGCCGTGGCTGTTCCTGGACCTGCGGCTGCCGCCGCGCCAGGTGGAGGTCAACATGCACCCCACCAAGCGGGAGGTGGGCTTCATGCACCAGGTGCGAGGCTGGGAGGTGGGGCGGCAGTGGGCGGGTGCTAATGAGCAAGGCTGGACTGGGTTGGGGGGGGGGGAGGGTGCAGTCACGCATGGAATGAGGTTGTGGACTGTGGCATTCGGCAGTACGGCCGAGCGCATCGAAGCTGCTCCGGCGCTACCGGCATGTTCGTTCGAGGTCACAAACACCCACCTGCCCCGCCAACCGCAGGCTGAGGTGATTGAGGTCATCCGCGGCGCGGTGGAGGCAAAGCTGCTCGCCTCCAACGACTCGCGCACCTTCGCCACCGGCGCCACCGCCACGCTGCAGACCGTGCTCCCCTTTGCCGCGCTGCCCACGCCGGCGCACCACCAGCAGCTCCCGCGGCGCGCGTCGCTGCCGTCGCCGTCGCAGGCGTATGGCGGCAGCCAGGGTGAAGGGCCCGGCGGCTCGCAGGATGCGGATGGCGGTGATGCCGAGGAGGACGATGGAGGGGAGGATGATGATGAGGGGGATGATGGGGAGGAGGCCGGGCAGGCGCGGCCGAAAGCGCGGCGGGCCGCAGTGCCGGCGGCAGCGCCGGTGGTTGTCGGTGTCAAGCGGCCGGGCGGTGCGGGCGGGGGCGCGAGTGGCGGTGGCGGCCAGGCGCCAGTGCCGTACCGCCCAGAGAAGCTGGTGCGCGTGGATCACAGGTGCGGCGGCAGCCTCCATTTTATCTTGAGGGCTGGGGGTATGCTGTAGCCATTGGTCGAAATGGCGGAAGGCTGCGGTCGCTCGTGCTTTGCACAATTGCTCGGCTGTCGCCCTGTTAATGCCTGCACGTAATCTGTCGCCACCGTGCGCCCAAGCAGGGCCGGCACGCTGGACACGTTCGTGGTCCGGAATGCGCCAGCGCGCGATGCAGCAGCCGCGGCTGCCCCGGCTGGCGACGCGCCGTCCACCTCGGGTGCAGATGACGACGAGGAGCGCAGCGAGGGCGGCGCAGCAGCAGCAACCGCAGCGGCGCGCTCGGCGGCTGCGGGCGGCAACGTGTCTCGCAAGCGCGGGGCACGCTCGGCGCAGGGCGGCATGGACTTGCTGCAGGGGCCGCTGCTACAGGATGGCGGCGGCCGCAGCAGCGGGAAGGGCCCGCCTCCGGGGCTGGTCACAGCGGACGTGCTAGGCTTTGGCCCATACGCCGCCGGCACACAGGTGCGACTAGCAGGGCGGTCAACTGCGCGGCGGGTCTAGGTCATGGGGCTGGTTCACAAGTTGACGCGGTTTGGGTGCGGTCATGGGGACCTTTGCATCGCTGTGGCAATGCCAGCCCTGACGTTGTGGCTGCCCTTTCTTTGACAGGCAGTGGTTGAGGACGAAGTGCCCAGCACGCGGGACGCGGCGGGCGCGGCGACGGGGGACCTGGCCGCGGCAGCCGCCGCCGCCCGCGCGCTGCGGCGCGCCCCGCCGGCGGTGGTGACGCAGGACCCGGCGGTGCTGTCGCTGCTGGCGGAGGCGGAGGCAGACTGCCACGGCGGCCTGTCCGACCTGCTGCGGGAGCACACCTTCGTCGGCATGGTGGGATCGCGCGACCGCTCCAGTCGCGGCTGGTTATCAATTGTCGCTGTCGCCCTCGCCCTGCCGGCATGCCTTGCTGCCTTCGCATGCTGACCCACGTTCCACGCTTGCCGGCACGGTTGCGGGGCCCCGCTGCTACCGCTACCGCTGACCACCACCACCACCACCCCGGCGCGCCCGCCCATCACGACCCATACCCCCCGCGCCCGCAGGCCGATGGCAGCCTGGCGCTGCTGCAGCACGGCACGCGGCTGTACCTGGTGGACGTGGGCGCGCTCAGCTGCGACCTGTATTACCAGCTGGCGCTGAGGAGGTAAGGAGGAGGGGCGACCTGCGACATGCGCATTCCGCTGGGGCCGGAGCGAGCGCGCGAGGGAGCTGCGCTGCTGTACCTGTCTGTGCAGTGTACGCCGCGAATGCCTTGCTGTGCGCGTTGGATGCAGGGTTGGCGTGTTGTTAGGTTTTGACGCGTGCCGGGGCCGTGCGCTGCAGGTGGGGGCAGCCTCTGCGGCTGGCGCTGGAGCCGCCGCCGCTGGTGTCCGAGCTGGTGGAGCTGGGGCTGCAGCTGCTGGAGGTGCAGGGCGAGTGGCAGGTGGGGAAGTAGGGCGGGGGGTGCGAGGAGGGTTGGGACAGCGGAGGGCGGAGGGTGTGGTGCGCGACTGCTGCCACGTACAGTCCCCCGTGTGGCTCACTGCAACCATGGGGTCGTGCCGCCTGCCCATCCCCTGACGCCGAATCCACACCTCCTGCCTGGCGGCGCCGCCACTTGCTGCCGCCTGCTTCTTCCCTGCCAGCCCGATGACGGCTCCCCCGAGGAGCTGGGGGCGCTGGTGACGGAGCTGCTGCAGCAGAACCGTCCCGAGCTGGAGCGGGACATTGGGCTGGTTGTGGACGAGCAGGGTGAGCGGCCGCAAGTGCTTACCGGGTACAGACTAAAGTTGACGCCGCAGAGGCCGTACCGCTGGATCCGCTTCCTCGGCCTCCTCCGTCCCACCCGCCGCCCCCCGCCGCCCACTGCCCTCAGGCCGGCTGGTGTCGGTGCCGCTGCTGCTGGAGGGGCTGCTGCCGGAGCCCTCGCGGCTGGCGGACCTGGTGGTGGGGCTGGCCAAGGATGTGGACTGGGACAGCCCGCGGGAGCGGGCGCTGGCGCTGGCCCGGGTGAGGAGGAGCCGAGCACGCTGTTTTTGGGGGTGGGGGCCGCGTACGGTGACGTGCGGTGCTGGTCTTGGCCGTGATGGCATGACCTGTTGTGATGTGCGGGGTGCCGGAGAATGAGAGTGGGACGGCCGCCTGCCCGATGCAGGCGCTTGCAAACATGTATGCGGCGCGGCCGCCGCTGCCCGAGGGAGATGGAGCCCCGGCGCCCAGCGGCAGCTGCAGGAGCAGCCAGCAGCAGGCGGCAGGGCCAGCAAGCGAAGCCGGCGGTGCAGCCGCGGCGGGCCTGCAACGGGACGCTGGGCCGGGTGACAGCGGTGTGCAGCAAGACGGGCCATCCAGCCATGAAGGGGGCCCCATCGACGGAGGCACGACACCCGGAGGCGGGGGCGCGGCTGCTGCAGGGCCACCAAACTGCGCCGCCCCGACAACAGTTGACCGCTCCCCTGACAGCAACGACCCACGTGCGGCTGCTTACGAGTTTGCTGTCAAGAACGTGAGTGACTCCGGGGCTCCCAGCTAACCTGGCATGATCTTGTCCACGCGACCATACACAAGCTCCGCCATTCACCGTGCTCTGTGCGCCTCGTGGCTGCCGCTGTAAGGCACGCAATCACTGCGCGCCACTGACGCCACGCGGCGCTGCCCCCACCCCACGCCACCCTGCCCCCAACACACACCTGCCCTGCTGCCGCATCTGCCGCCCCCGCAGGTGGTGCTCACAGCCATGCGGGGCTGCTTGCGGCCGCCGCGCCGGCGCGCCACCGACGGCAGTGTGGTTCAGGTGGCGGCGCTGGAGCGGCTGTACCGCATCTTTGAGCGCTGCTGATGCGCCCGGGTACCGCTGACTCCGTGCACGCGTGTGTGCACGTGCGCGATGTTTTTTTTGCAGCGAAGCGCCATGAGGTCCTTTGCGGGATGTTGCACGAGGCTGGTGTGCCGAGGAATAGGGACGGACGGCTCGTCACATGGGCAGTTATCAGTCTGACAACGCATGCGGACACGCATGGCGCATGCGGACACATGCGGACACGCATGCGGACACGCATGGCGACTCTGTCCTTGTATTACTACATCTGGAATCCGGATATATCCGGGAGGGGGCCTGACAGTCCACCGTGCACCGTGCACCTGCTTCCAACACCAGCATCACTCGCCACAGTCGCCAGCAACAGCCTACTCTCCCTTCTAGCGCTTCCTGATGCTAGTCTGTGCATAGCCACTTTCAGCCATCAAGCGATGGCAGCACCAATCCATTCTGACCTTCTGATGAAATTCAACCGCCAGCCACTGCATATAAAGGGCCTCACCTTACTTTCACACTACCGGTACCTCGCCACCACACGACACAGCGCAGGACACGCTCCCGGCATACCAGACAAGCACAGTACGCACCCTCGCTCGTTCGACACCACACTTGCATTGGACGCTCCTCAGTACGCTACGGGTGTTCTGATCAGGTCTCGAAGGTAGCTTAGGTCACAGCCACGCGCTACCGCGGGCGGATGTCATCTTCACGGGACGCATCTTCCTCAGATGCAGCACGAACACAATTTCGACACGGAGCTTATTCGACCAGCAGGAGCAGGGTCGTCACGCAGTTTGCCTTCAATAGCAGTCAAAGCATACATTGCCGTACTTTGCGAGGCCATATCAAATTGCATGAAGAAGAAAGAGCGCCTGCCAGGGAAACAGCTCACGACCACTCCACAAACGTGTTCACGGCTAGCTCTGCAGCCCCGCATACTCCTCCTCCTCGCCTACCTCCTCATATACATCATACAACACCATGGAGCTCTTCTTGCCCGGCAAGCAGTCGGTGAACAGCGCCTTGGCCCGAGCCACGAAACTGCGGGACCGCGGCGGGCCGCCGTGCCGCAGCCCCGGCGAGCCACTGCCGCCGCCGCCGCCGCCGGCGGCGCTGCCCGCGTCACTGCGGCGGCGGCTGCCGGCAGACACCCGGTGGAAGGCCTCGGGCGGCGGCGGCACCCAAGAGGAGGGCGAGTGCAGCAGCTCGTGGCTGCCGGCGGCGGCGCCGGGCAACGAGCCGCCACCGCCGCCAACGTCTACCGTCAGGGGCTCTGCCAGCGGCCCCCACGACCGGCGGCGCGGCGTGGGGCGGCCCGCCACACCGCCGCCCAGACCTCCGAACAGGTCGGCTGCGGACCCCAGCAACCCGCCTAGCGCGCCGCCGGACAAGACCCGCTGCTGGTGCTGGTGCGCGGGAGGTCCATGTGCGCCCGCACCCGCCGCCGCGCCTGACGCCGGGTGGTGGCTTGACAGCCTCTCCAGGATGTTGTGGCGCGGCCCCATCGGAACGTGTGAGTGGGGGCCGAAGAGGTCCTGCAGGCTGGTGCGGCTGCCGCGCAGCGGAAGCTGCGCGGCGCTGCCGCCGCCGCCGCCGCCGCCGCCGCCATCACCACCACCTCCGCCTAGCGCGGGGTGCGAGAGCCGACCGCTCGGGCTGAGGCTGGCGCCGCTGAGCGCCGAGCCGCTGACGCCGCCCGCGGCCGCGGAGTCCAGCGGCGCCCCGCCAGCGTCGGACGGCGGGTCCAGGCTGCTGGCGTGGTGGCGGTGGTGCGCGCCGGAGGGTGAGGAGGCGGCGGGGTCGGCGGCTGCAGCGTCCGCCAGGCTGCCGGTGGTGCACGCGTGCCGCAGCGCGGCACTGCCCTGGCTGCCGTGCCTGCTGGGGTGCGGGGGCTTGTTGCTGGTGCGGCCCAGCTCGTCGCCGGGGAAGGCTTGCGCACGGGATGCGGAGGGCGGCGTGGGCGGCGGCGACGGGTGCGCGTTCGGCACGTCGCCAAACAGCAGGAGCAGGTCGTCCACATGTGCGGGCTTCTGCGGTTGCTGCTGCTGCTGCTGCTGCTGCTGCTGCTGCCGTTGTTGTTGCTGCTGCGGCTGCACATTAGCAGCCTGCCGCTGAGCTGGTGTCGCTGTCTGCGGCGCTGGCCGCGTCGCCGAGGCGGCGCCCATGAATGAAGCAGTCGCGGGCGACATGGTGCCGGCCGCCGAGCTGCCGTCGCTAAGCAAGGGCTGGTAGGAGCCACCGTCGGGCAGGTGCCGGCCGCCGGCGCCGCCAGGCCAGTGCGGCGCGTGCGACGCCGCCGCCGCCGCCGCCGCCAGCAATGAGGCGGCGCCGGCCTTCACGCCCGCCGCCATGTGCGCAATGGAGGGATGCGGCATAGCTCCCGCGGCCGTCGCAGCCGCCGCGCCGCCGTCTGACCCCAACGCCTTCACGCCGCGGGCGCGGCGTTGCAGAGCGAGCAGCGCCTGCATGGCATGGACGCGGCACCAGGGTGGGTCTCGGGAGCCTGATGGCCAGCAACCTCCAACGCGCCCACCCCTTTTGGTTTGGGTTTCGGTCATTAGCTTTGGCTGGTACGGTATTTCGCAACACAACAGCCCCCATTGGTGCGCCCCGCCCTTGCCGCCGCCCCACCTGCATGTCCTGCTGCAGCTCCGGGAAGCGCGCGCCCACGCCGGTGAGCATCTCGGGCGTGACCACCTCGCACGCCAGCACCTGCCGCAGCTGCCAGCGGCGGTTGGGGTCGGGCTGCAGCAGGCCGCGGATGAGGGCCTTGCAGCCCTCGCTGACGCCCGCGCCGCCGTTGCGGTGCCAGCTGATGCGGCCGGACAGCACGGCCTTGCGGATGGCGTCCTCCATGCGCTGCCCGCCGCCCTTCTGCCACGGCCACCAGCAGCTCTTGAAGGGCCAGCATCCCCCCTGCAACAACTGGTACAGCACCACGCCCAGAGACCACCTGCGCGCGGGCGGGGACGAACATGGTGTTGACGAGATGCCCGTCACGCCGCCGCGACCACTGACGCAGCGCGGCGCGGCGGTAGCGGCCTCCATCACTTTTCATCACACCTCGTCATCACACGTGCTATCGCGCCACGCACCAGTCTCCCGCGCGGCCGTCGTCTCCGTGCTTGAAGCCCGCAGGAGACATGGTCCAGGGCGTGCCCGCGATGGCGCGCGGCGTGACGCCCTCAACGCAGGCCAGCCCAAAGCTGTGGAAGGGACGGGCGCAGCCATACCCAACAAATGTCAGTTGCTTAACTTGCGTTAGCAGGAGCAGCGGTCTACGGCAAAGCCGCGAGCGCCTGCAAATCTACCACCCGCCCCATCCGCCCACCATGCCGTACTCACTCCATGATCTGGACCTTGCCGCGGGCGTCCATCAGGAAGTTGGGCAGCTTGACGTCTGCGGGGTGGGTGGGTGGGACGCGGAGGCGGCAGGGCATGCTGCAGGAACGTCGGGGCCTCGGGAGCGACGCGGCCTGCTGGCGCACCGCAGCCCAGGGCAGCAAGGACGTGCGCAGCCCGCGACATCAAGGCGCCCGTGCTGCCCCGCCACCCTGCGACCACCCCGCCATCCCCGGCCGCCTCAGCCGCGCGCCCCTCACCGTGATGCACCACGCCGTGCGCGTGGCAGCGGTGCACGGCGTTGACCATCTGCACCCACACCGTCAACACCTCGGTCTCGTCCACGTGGCCGCCACGCGGGCCCCCGCTCATGTTCTGGCAGGCCTGTTTGGCAACGTTGGCATGTTTTTGGAGCAGTTTAGCGCTTGTGGCAGCCTCAATTTAGCTATGGTTAATAGTGCTAGCGGTTGCGACCGGCCCCGCAAGCCACCCAAGCATCCTACCGCGGGCGCGGCGGGCGCGGCGCTGAACAGCCACTCCTCCACGCTGCAGGCCGCCACCGGCATGCGCAGGACCGCCATGTAGGTGGCGCGGCCGGCGTCGCCGCCCCGCGCTCCGCCGTTGCCCATCTGCAGCAAAGCCATGCAAATGTGAAGCACGCCGAACTTTGATCAGCTGCGCGGTAGAGGGGTGCCGTAGCTGCGCGCAGGGGGTGCACCGTGCGTGATTGGGAGCGCGCGACCACGGGACCCCAGATGCCGGATTGCGGCGTGGCCCGGCCCAGGCTGCCCCGCACCTCGTCTGCGAACACGCTTTTGAACGCCTCGACGCACGGAAGCACCGACGGCTCTGACGACATGAGCAGGTGGATACGCGCCTCGGTCAGGATGAGCGGCGCCCGGTCCACGTCAGCCAGGCACTGGGCGTCGGTGGCGGGGATCAGCTTGAGCGCCCAGTCCTTGTCGCCGCTGGCGGCATCGACGGGGTGCGCTTCCCGCGCTAGCACCACGTGGCTGAAGCCCCCGCCTCCCAGCCGCGACTCCACCCGGTACGCGGACAGGTCCTGTTGGGTGGGTGCAAGGTCCAGCGGGGTGAGTGAGAGTGAGGTGGGTGCGGCCAGCTGCCGCAGTGGGTCAGGCGGGCGGACGCGGGGCGGCCGGTATGCTTTTTGATGGGTGTGACTACCTGGCAGCATAATACCACTTGCCTTGCAAGGTAGCGTGGGGCACACCGCCTCGAATTCAGTCGCATTTATGGGGTGCGCCAACATCGTGGGACCCCTTAGCGACCCAAAAAATAATCAGTAGAGCCTATAGAAATTGTGAGATATCAGCCCCGGACATCGCTTCTTGCCGCGGCGAGAAGTTGACCGCTGTGACCGGGCTGACCGCGTATTGCGTCCATGCCACACCAGCGAGCACCTAACAAACGTGTTATTAGTTTTAAGTTCAGTTTACACACTCCTGTGAAGCGACCCAGCTTACTCGAGTGCCTTCGACCTGCTGGCCCGCGCTGTGCGCTGGCGCGATCCAGCCTTGACACCCTTTTGGAGCTGGCCCCCTCATCTCCGGCTCCTGGTTCCCCCTCCGATGCGGGCCCCGGCGGCCCCAAGCCAATTCATAACGGGTATGTGAAGACCACACGGAAGCTGTATCGAGTACTGGCACGGAGCTGCCATCGATGACATCTTCGCCCGGCAAGCTTCGCCCGATGCTCAAAGCCTGGGCGCAGGAGCCTCTGCTGTCGCCTGCCCATGCAGGCAGCCAGGCCACGGAGTGCCGCACGTTGACATCCCCTTCATCCCCCGTTGAAGAAGCCTTGAGTGTGGGGTGTGTGGGCAGAACGAAATGACGAAATCTCTGTGCCCATCCTCCTCCAGGGGACTCAAGCACTCCGTCCAGGCATGCGATTTTCAGCATCTTCATGATGTCGGATGCCGAAGGTCCAACGAGCCACCGTCGGGGCCGAGTGCGGGTCGTGGCGGGCACAGCTTAACGCGTGCCATGGCCTGCCCGGCCAGGGTTTCGGGCGCCACGATCGGCATTAAGCCCCATACATTGACCTGACTTATTATTTGGGATTTGCACACACCTAGCTATACCATGATGACCAAGCCACCGCGGTGAAAGATATCGATTCGTCAAAATGTCGCTCGGAAAGCGGTCGTCCGCGCTGTCCGACCTGATTAGACAGGCTACAGAGGGCTCAAGCAGTCCCGCTGATGTGCACTCAAACAGTGGGCAGGGCAGCACGCCCGCTAGGGTTGGTTTGGCCATCGGTCCATCGGTCCCGGCGCAAAACACGTATGCAACTAGCCAGGATCTCACCGAAACTTTCTTTCCGGGCTCCTCGCTAACGCGTTCGTCGTTTATGCCGAAGAGCCTGCACCATGGAACGCACGGCGCCGCTGGCCTGCTCGGCAGCTATCGTCCGGGGGGGCACTGGACTCCAGGCGACGCGAGCCAGGTGGGCTGCTTAAATGCGGGAGTCGTCGCGTCGTCGCGTCGTCGCAAGCGCGGGCGCGACATCACGTGCAGCGTGCAAGCGTCGCGCTCGCGCCAGCGCTCGCGCATCGCTAGAAACGCGGGCCGGTGGATTGCATGGTGCATGGGTTCACGTCAGGTCGGAACCGAAACGTTCGCTTCAGCTGCGTGCGGCGCGGCCGCGCGGCGCGCTGCTGCCGGGGGGTGGCGGGGGCGCCACCGACGTCGTCGTGCACTGGGCCCCGACGAAACCGGCACGCCCTCTCGTTGTGCGTCTCGCCCCTTTCTAAATCTCCCTCCCTCTCCCCGCACCATCTTATGGTCCTGGTAGGTGTCCGGCGCCTCGCCGCCGTTCGGCACCCTGGGCTCAGCCCTGCCCGGATCCAGCGTCGCCACCGGCGGCGGCGCCAGCGTGGGCTCGGCGCTGCTGCAGCGCCAGTCCTCCGCCGCGCACCACTACGCCGCCACCGACGCGGACACCGCCGCCGGCGACACCAGCGGCGCCAGCCAGCCCAACACAGTCGGCGTGTCGCCGACCGCCGCCGCCGGCGCCGCCGACGGGCAGCACGCGTGGCCGGCGTGGGCGACGCGCGTGGCGACCACCGTCGCCGCGGCCGCCGGCGGGCAAGGCCAGGGCCACGCCCACGGCCCAGCCCAGCCCCACGGCCCGACGCCTGCGCACGCGCATGCAGCAGCCGCACACGGCCACGGCCACGGCCATGGCTCGACAGCCACCACGGCGACGGCGGAGGTCCCCGCCGCCGCCGCGCCCGCCGCCACGACGATCCAGGCGACAACGGGGCCGTACGGCACTGGCAGCTACATTGCCCGTGGCTTCCTGTCCTCGCAGCTGGTCTACCAGCATGGCAGTGCCGCGCAGCAGGCGCAGCACGCGGCGCCGGCGGCGCCGCCGCCGCCGCACGCCGCCGGGGCCGCCGCCGGGGCGGCCATGCCGCCGCAGCTGGCGCACCGCCGCTCCTTCCAGCAGGCACGCGATGGCGGCGGCGGCGGCGCCGTCGTGGGTAGTTTGGTGCCGAGCTCGCTCGCATCCGCTGGCGCGTCGGGCGTGTTGTCGACGTCGGTTCTGAGCGGCGCGTCGCCGGGCGCGGGCCACCTGACAGGAGCGGCGCGCAGCGGCGGCAACGGAGGAGGAGGATCCGCGGAGCGGAGGCAGCGCGGGCGCGCGGTGGGGGCGAGCAGCAGCGGCTGGGAGGGCGAGCTGGCGAGTGAGTGGCGAGGCTGGGTTTGGGTTCGAATTGGGGGCTGGGGAAGCAGGCAAACACACGGCTGCAGCCTGCAGCCATTCTGAGCGGGGCATGCATGCAGGCGGCCACCACCGTGTCCGTCGTGTGGTGCCATGGCACGAGCGCCAGTTTGCAGTTGTCATTGAACGCCCGCCCGCCCCCTCAACGCGCCCGACCCCGCACCCGTGCCTGCTCCGGTGCCGACAGAGCCGCTGCTGGAAGGCCCCGAGTCGCATGCCGACCTGGAGGCCGCGCCCGGCAGCACCGGCTCCGGCCGCGCCCACGTCAGCAACAGCTTCGGCTCCACGCCGCGCGCCGGCGTGGCCGGCGCCGGCGGCGCCACGGGCGGCGCCGCGGGCGCCTTCGGCACGCCGCTGGCGGGCGCTGCGGGGGCTGTGGAGGAGGTGGATGGCCCCAAGGACCACCGCGCGGGCCCGGTGAACGCGGTGGTGTTCGGGGTCATCAATGCGGTGGTGTCCATGCCCACACTCATCGCCTACGCCGCCATCGTGTTCAAGGTGCGTGTGCGGGCGTGTGTGGGCGGTGTGCTACACATGCTGGAGGGGTTTGTGGGCGTGGGGAGTAGGGCATTGAGGGCTGTGGGCGTGCGGACCACAGGGTGCGCGGAGCTGGGGGGCAGGGTGCAGGCGGGGCAGATGCAGCCAGGACGCCGTGTGGCTGCGGGTGGTGGGGTGCTGGAGTGGCGGACAGGTACGGGACAGGCGGTGGGCAGTGGTCCCCGAGGCGCGACGCCGCCTGGGCTGCGAAGGGTCACCAAGGGCTCACGTGGAGACACACCTGCAGCCACAACCACCACGCATTTCAAGCCGGCCAGGCGTGACGCGCGCGTGCCTGGACCCGCCCTGGCCTAGCTTGGTCTGGTGCTCACAACCTCCCTTCCAACCTGCCGACTGCCGCGCCCTCCAGCCGCCTGCTGCCCCACACCCACCAACCCCCCCCTCCCCCGCAGGCGCCCATCTACGCGCCCTACCTGGACAGCCTGGTGCGCTTCTTCTTCTTCAGCAGCGCGCTGCACCAGCTGGTGTTCGTGGCGCTCAGCAGCCTGCCCTTCGCCATAGGCCAGGTGCGGCGGCGGGCGTGTGTGGTGTGTTTGCTGTGGCGCAGGGTGCCACGGGTGGGGGGTGGGCGCTGTGCTTGGTCTTGCTCGAGAAACGTGTGGGCGGGGGGTGGAGTGGGGGGGGGGGGGGGCGGGCGGGGCGGGGCGGAGGCGCAATTGATGCCGATGCTGCAAGGAACCTCCCGGAATCGGGGCCTGGCTCGGGGCCTGGACAACAAAAACCGCCCCCTGTGCCGCCGCCGCCGCCGCCGCCGGCCCGCAGGTCCAGGACGTGGGCCTCATCTTCCTGTCCGCCATGGCCACCGACATAGCGCTGCAGGTGGGCGCCGGGGGGGGGCCGGGGGCGAGGGGGCGAGGGGGCCGGGGGCGAGAGGGCGGGCTGGGGCGGAGGCTGCAAGGACGCAGCGCGCGGGTGCTTCTACTAACGCTGTTGGTCGAACACTGGCCAGCGTCAGGCTGGCATGTGCAGCATCTGCCTTGCCCCCGCCGGTAACGCAATGTGGCTCTGGCTGTGTGCGCACCGCGCGCGCAGGTTACGGGGCCGGACGCGGCGGCGGTGGCCCTGGGCTCGGCGCTGTGCACCATGACCCTCAGCACCTTCATCGTGGGGCTGCTCACAGTCATCGTGGGTGAGTGGCCGTGGGTGTGAGTGGCCGTGGGTGTGAGTGGCCGTGGGTGAGTGGGTGGGTGAGTGGCCGTGGGTACGGCGCGGTGTGGCCGCACCCTGCTGTGGCGTTGGGATGGGCCGCTGACAGTCAGCATTTAAAAGTGGAAGTTAAGATTGCCCGTTCCATTTCGTATACCGGTACACATACACGCGGACATATACACACGGAGACCCACACAAACCACACAACACAAACGCCCCCGCGTCACCCCGCCCCGCCCCGCCCCCCCTCCTGCAGCCAAGCTGAAGCTGGCTGACATGGTGTCGTACGTGCCGCTGCCGGTGGTGGGCGGCTATCTGGGCTTCGTGGGCTACTTCTGCATTGCGGGCGGCACCGCGCTGGCGGCGGGCGTGCAGGTGGGTTGGGTTGGGTGGGGGGCGGGGTGGGGGTGGGGGCGTGGGGGGGGGGGCGGGGTGGGAGGTGGGAGGTGATGAGGGGATGGGCAGGAGGGGGGATGGCAAGGATGGTGGGTAAAGCGGGGCACAGCAGGCGCTGGAGACCAGCTGGCGAAGTCGCTACCGAATGAGCGGCCGCCAGGGCGGCCGGGCTCCAGGGAGGGAGGGAGGGAGCAGCAGGGAAAGGGGCTAGGAGGGATGCCGCTGGGTGCAGGGTTTGGAAGCCCAGGAAAACCTCGTGCGCTCGGACCGTGGCCGTGGCGGTGACCCTGATCGTGGCCGTCGTCACGTGCTACCGCCCGCACACGCGAACAGGTGGACACGCTGGTGTCGTGGGCGCACCTGCTGGCGCCCGACCCCCTCATCAAGCTCCTGCCCGCGGCCGCCACCATCGTGAGTCGCATGGGCGCACATGGCGTGGCATGGGTAGTACGGCAGGCGGTGCGGGGGGGATCTACGCTTGCTGACTACCCCGCTACACTTCGCTCACCGTTCTTGCACAACCACCACCACCGCCACCACAACCACATCCACCACCCCCGGCCCGGGCGTCATCCGCAGACGGTGCTGATGCTATGTGTGGAGCATGTGTCGCACCCCCTGGCGCTGCCGGCGCTGCTCACAGCCATCCCGCTGGCCTTCCACGGCGTGCTTTGGGCGGTGGGCTGGGACCTGGCGCGGGCGCAGGAGGCGGGCTGGGTCATGCCGCCCACGGTGAGTGGCCCGGTCGCCGTGCCCGCGCGCGTGTGTGTGTGTGCAGGGGAGGGGCCCTCTGGGGTCTGGGTCCGCCGAGTCTGGGGGATTGGGAAGGCAACCGAACGCGTCAGCTCAGCTGAGATGCTGGCGTGGCGGCATGAGTGCCAGGCCGCTGCAGCCACCGCAGTGGGCCCGCCACCTTACGGATCCGATAAGTTCTTAACCTTGCAGCCTCCTAGTTAGGTTAAACTTCGCTTGGGCTGGTGTCCACAGCCCCGGCCCCACCCCCACTTCTCCTACCATCCCTGCAACCCCCATCCCCACCCCCACACACTCCCCGCATCTTTGCAACCCCATACACACACTCCCCGCACCACCACCGCAGAAAGGCGAGGCGGAGTTCTGGAAGCTGTGGCAGCTGTTCAACGTGCAGCACGGCCTGGCGGGCGTGGACCTGGGCGCCATGGCGGCGCAGGCGCCCAAGCTGGCGGGGCTGTTCCTGGTGGTGTGCTTCGGCAGCTGCATGGACGTGGCGGCCATCCAGTCCGACATGCCCACGCCGCTGGACTTCAACCGGGAGCTCATGACCGTGGGTGCGTGCGGGGGGCTGGGCGGGGGGTGGGGGTGCGGGTGGGTGGATGGGAGGTTGTTGCAAGCATGACCTGCAACGTTGCACCTCCGCCTCTGAATGAGCCGCTGCCGCTGCCGCTGCTGCCGCTGCCGCTGCTGCCGCTGCCGCTGCCGCTGCCGCTGCCGCTGCCGCTGCCGCTGCCGCTGCTGCCGCTGCCACCTCACACACACGGGCCGCACCCACCCGCCCGCCCGCTGCAGGCGTGTCCAACATGGTCACGGGCGCGCTGGGCGCGGGGTACACCGGCTCCTACATCTTCAGCCAGACCGTGTTCACAATGCGGCAGGTGGGCGCGGGGGCTGGGCGCTTTTGGCGGAGGGGGGGATGCGGCGGGGGGCGTTGTTAGCAGGGGGGCGTTTGTCCAGCCATACTACTACCACCACCACCACCACCCCAGCAATACCGTCTCGTCTTAAGTACTCATGCATGGAACCCCACCCGCCACCCGCAGGGCGTGTTCAATCGCATCAACGGCCTGGTGGTGGCGCTGGTGGAGATCACCGTGTTCGCGCTGCCCTTCAGCACCATACAGGTGCAGGCTGGGGTTGGCGGGCTGGGGGCGGGGTGTGAGGGGGGGAGGCTGGGGGGAGGCTGGGGGGAGGCTGGGGGGGGCGTGTAACATGATGGGCGCGTGTCGCACCCCTGCCCGTTGCAACCCGCCTAGCACCTCGCTTTCACCCGGCACGCCGCCAGCGCGCTCCTGCTCTTCGCCTACCGCCTACCACCCCACGCTGTCTTTTCCCATTCCTCTCCCACAACACAACACGACGCAACACAACACAAGACAATGTCGGTCTGCTTGATTGTTTTTAACACAACACAATACTCGCAAACGCCGCCGCCGCCGCCGCAGTACCTGCCCAGCTTCTACTTCGGCGCGCTGCTGGTCTGGTTCGGCATCGAGATCTCCCGCGACTGGCTCATCTTGTCGTACAGGTACGGCAGTACGGCGCTGACACTGGCATCTGCTCGCCCAGCAGCATAGCAGGCCTGCCTTGCGCACGTGCCTGGTTTTGTCAAGGGGCAACCGCGCCCCTCTGCCACGCGCCCTTACTCATGAGCCACTCAGCCAGTTCGCACACAGGGCGCGGCCCGCCCTCACCATTGGTCGATTCGGGGTTCCTAAATGGCCCTCCGCCACACCAAAGCCACTAGCACCACTAGCACCACTAGCACCGTAACTGCCTCTAGCACGGCCCAACGGCCGCCACGGCCGCCACGGCCCCTGACACCGCCGCCACTGCCGCCGCCCCCC
Organism: Chlamydomonas incerta; assembly: GCA_016834605.1. Lineage (NCBI taxonomy): Eukaryota > Viridiplantae > Chlorophyta > Chlorophyceae > Chlamydomonadales > Chlamydomonadaceae > Chlamydomonas > Chlamydomonas incerta. The sequence goes on along the minus strand of JAEHOC010000002.1, from coordinate 4,024,833 downwards.
CCCAGGAAGCTGAGCCGCGCCGAGTACCTGCTGCTGTGGGCCACCTTCATCGCCATCATGAACGCCGGCCTGGAGCTGGGCATCGCGGCGGGCGTGGTCATGGCCACACTCTACTTCGCGTACCAGGTGTGGCGCGGCGCGCGGCCCCGGGGGGGGCTGCGGCGGCGGCGGCGGCGGCGCAAGTGTGTGTGTGTGCATGCGTGCGTGCGTGCGTGCGTGTCGGTGTGTGCGTGGGGAAGGGCGGGGCTGCAGGCTTGGGATGCACCAAGGCGCGCCCGCGCCAGCGCGCCGCGGGGCTGCGTCGCGTGCCTCCTGCCGCCCGTTTCGCCCGCTTCGCCGTTCTCACGCCCCTCCCACCCCACCTCTGACTTCAACTTCTTTATGTTCCAAACGACGTGCGCCCACTGCCTGTGTGTACGCAGTACGCCCAGAGCCAGGTGGCGGGCCTGCGGCAGGTGGCCGCGCGCAGCGGCCGCACGCACGTGTACGACACCAGCTCGGCGCTGGAGCTGCTGGGTCGGCGGCTGGCGGTGCTCCGGCTGAGCGGCTACATCTTCTTCGGCTCCTCCACCGGCATGGGCAACCAGGTGCTGCAGCTGGCGGCGCGCATGCTGCAGGTGTGTGTGCGGCGGGGTGGGGGTGCGGGGAGAGTGGGCGGGGGTGTGGGAGGGCGGGTGAGGGGTGGATGGATGGGTGCGGCTGGCGAGGGGAGGGTGGGGTTATGGGAGCTGGCAGCTTGCAAAGGTGAAAGGGCTGTGGGGGTGAAAAGGGGCCGTCGCAGGGCAGCGGCCGGGCCCTTGGATTTCACAACCATGCCACCATCGCTGACGCCAGTGCCCGGGTGGCGATCGCTGTGTAGGAGCGGGCGGAGGAGCAGCGGCAGCACGAGGCCTGGGCGCTGTCGGCGGAGCAGGCGGGCTCGGGCTCGGGCGGCAGCGGCAGCCACAAGGCCGACGGCGACGCGCACGCCGACTCGCTGTCAGCGCCCATTGACATCGACATGCACGCCCACATTACCGCGTCCGCCTCAGCGCCCGCCATCGTCCTGCCTGTGACGCCGCCGCCGCCGCACGGGTCGGAGCCGGCGGGCGCCTGGCACGGCCACGGCCACGGCCACGGGGCAGAGGGCGCTCACGGGGCAGGCGGAGGCGGGGTACACGCGGCGGCGATGTTTGGGGACGCGGGCGAGGCGGGCGGCGGCGGTGCCATGTCGGCGGCGGAGCGGCACTGGCGCGCGGCGCAGGCGGTGGCGCAGGCGCCGGTGGTGCTCATCCTGGACTTCGGGTGAGCAGCGCGGTGGTCATTACTCATAACAGCGCTCGAGTCTGCGCGCGTCTGTGTGTGCGGACCTCTACTAGCAGCCCGCCGCCTGGTGTCACACCCACCCGCTTTATGCTGAAGTGCTGAGAGCTGCCTGCATACTGCATCACGTGTTTGCGTTGCCGCCGCGCAGGTCGGTGACGGGCCTGGACTCCACCGCCGCGCGCACCTTTGCCACGCTGGTGACCACCCTGGCCAGCCAGCGCGTCAACGTCATCTTCGCCAACCTCAGCCGCCCCGCCGCCCACGACCCCATGCGGCAGCTGCTGGGCGCCAATGGCCTGCCGCTGCGGCCCTTCCTGGCGGCCCCCGCCGGCGCGAAGGCCGCGGCGGCTGCAGCCAACGGCGCCGCGGCGGAGGGTGCCCACGCGGGCGCCGGGTCGGGAGAGGGCGGCAAGGCAGCGCCGACAGAGGCAGAGTCGCCGCTGCTGCGTGAGTGGGCCGTGAACGCTCCCCTGCGAAGCTGGTCTGGCCTTAAGGAAACAGGCCCCGTGTGTCAATTTCGGTACAGCGAGCTAAGCGCTGTTGTGTGCTGCTGGCACGCTGTCAACTCACCCGCAGGCCCAAGCGAGGGCGGCTGCTGGGAGTTTGGCTCCGTGGCGGGCGCGGTGCGGTGCTGCGAGGACGCGTATCTGGGGCTGGCGACGGCGGCGGGGCTGCTGACCAGCTCTGCGCCCTCCGCCGCCACCTCGCTGCCACAGCTGCTGGCGCGGCACCTCAGAGAGGTGCGTGGGTAGGGGGGTGCCTGGGTGCAGTGGCAGGGGGCGGAAGGGGGCGGCTGGGGCGGTGGCTGCGGCCGGCCGGCATGTCTCGGGCTGCGGTCACGTGCGCTCGCTTGCTGCTTCACCGCTCCCATGCCACTCGCCCCATGTCACGGCGCCTGCGCCCGCGCCTGCGTCCTGCACCGGTACGCTGCCGCGCGGTCGCGCAGGTGTTTCCCTCCACCCCCGCCGACCTGGGCGGGCTGGTGGCGGCGCTGGAGGGCGCCGTCACGCGGCGGCAGCTGCAGCCCGGCGAGCTGCTGTACGGCGCGGGCGCAGCGGTGCGCGAGGTGGCCATCATCGAGTTCGGCGCGCTGCAGGAGGAGGAGCACTACGAGGGCGGCGTGCGCGTGGGGTGAGCGTACCGTGTGTGTGTGTGGGGGGGGGGGTAGCCGTGCATGTGACGGTTTTTTGTAAATAGGTGAACTGCCGATGACCAGTGGCACAGCGGGGGGGGGCAGGCAGGGTGGGGGAGCGGATGGGAGGTAGGCGCTGCGAGGGCTTTGGGGGGCGTCTGCCCGGCGGCGCGGCTTGGGCGTTGGCGTTGGGGATGCTTGGGGTGCGGCGGCGCGGGTCGCATGGTTGCGCTCGTGCCGTTGGATGGAGTGCGGCGTGGCTTGCGCTGCGCCGTACATCGGGGGCCGCCGGGCCCCTGATCGCCCCCCTTGCTGACGCGCCGTTTTAACCCATACCGTATGCACACGCGCCGACAGGTCACGGGAGCACGGGCCGGGCGTGGTGGTGGGCGCCCTGGAGTTCTTCCTGTCGCGGCCCGCGCCCGCGCCGGTGCGCTGCTCCGCCGGCCCCTGCCAGCTCATTTGCATCCCGCGCAGCGCCTTCGGCTCGCTCATGGCGCACCACCCGCGCGCGCTGGCGGCACTGGAGGTGGGTGCGGCGGCTGGGGTGGGGGGGGGTGTGAATACCATCCCAAGCTGGGGGTGGGCGGCCTGGGGGTGGCAGGGGAGTGGGTGGACTGAGGTGGCAGTGGATTGGGGTGTGCCCGCCACCAAAATCAAAGCACCTCGCTCCTTGGCTGGGGTCTTGCTGAGCTGTGTCATATTCCCCGCGCCACGGATTGCCTGGGTGTTCCACACTGCACACCTGGCACACCTCAATGACCTCACCCATGCCACAATGTGCCCCCAGGTGCTGCTGATGCGGAGCACGTGCATGGACCTGGCGAGCGCGCAGGAGGCAGCGAACCACGGCGCTGCGGACTGAGGATGCATGCCGGCTGGCAAACGGACGGACGTGCGAGCACGCAGCAGGGCCCAACCCCCGCGTGCTGCTTAAGGCTCCAGACCGACGCAAGGCACGGGTGTGGGCTGTGCGCAGGAGCAGTGCGGTGACAGAGAATGGCAGGGGTTGGAGGAAGTGGTGTTCGGGAGAGGCGCGGGCAGTGAGCGGGAGGGCGCAGGATTCAATAGGTGGAATGGACCCAAGATTATAGCAGGCCCCGTCCTAGTGCAGGAAAGCCCTATAAGCAAGAAACAGCGCAGACACTTCGCATTACAGCTGCACGTGGTTAGCCAGGCGAACGCGCGAGGCGGTATGTACTGGCAAACTGTTGGGTCCCATTGCCGGCCGCTCCCGTGGCGTGTGAGAATAAGGTGGGACTCAAGGGTGGACTAGCGGTTGCCACTATGGCAGGCGGGGGTGGCGCACATCAGGCAGCGCTCGTTGCGTGTTTGAGCGGGATCGAAAGTTGCTGGCGTTACTGCCATCGAAGTGGCAGGGCGTTTTACACGCGGCGTGGGATGCCCGGCACGATTCCGTGGCAGCGGGGTTCAACATGCACACGCGTGTGCCTGTGAAGTGCCTGGAACTCGCTGTAACGCGTCAAGCTGAGTTGCCTCCAATCTCTCCGTGTGACAATGGATGGAGCCGCCGAGTATGCCTCCTCGAAAAAAAGCCCACATGCAGCCCGGGCCGATCGCAGACTTTATCCTCTTTCCGCTGGAACCATTTGGAGGGGGTGGCCGGGTTCGGGGGGGGCGGAAGTGACTGATTTTAATGGAACTGGGTGCCGCAGAGTGCTGCAGGGCTGTACGGAGTGCACATGATTGTGCCGGGGTGTGTGTGTGAATACCGCCGGGGGGGGGCATGGTTCCAGCGGAGGGGAGATGAAGTCTGCAATGTAACAGTTGCGCGCGAAGCCTCCTGGGCTTCACGGGGTGGCGCAGGTCGGCCGCGGGGTGGCACTTGCACGGCAGGTTCGCCCGTTTGCTCACGCGCACGACGGATTCCTGGTGGGTTAACAGCTGCGCACCGAATTCACCTCAGCCCACCGGCAATGGCAACAAACACATAACTCATCCCCGCGTTTGATCCACATGCAACCTCAACCAAGCAGCCTGCACAAGCCTTGATGTCAACTTCCCATTCCCAACCGCCGCCACAGCCATGCACACGCTCTGCTGGTGGCACATCACGAACCCCGGCCGCGACAGCGGCGAAACAGAGCCGCCCGCAAACGCGGCCGGTGGCTTACTCAACCTTGCATGTCTGAGCACGCGCATGTGTGCTCGCGCTCGCAGGCACGGCTGCAGAACGCCACGGCGCCGTCACAGCCCGGGCAGTAGCTCCACATGGGCGGCCGCTGCAGCTCGCTGTCCCCAGCCAGCTGGACGCAGAAAACGTTCGCACAGCAGGGGGGCAGCAGCGACGGCACCGGGGTGGATGAGACAGCAGCGCCCGCGCCTGAGGATGCGGCACCTGCGCCGCTGTCGACCCCGCCAGCGTCGGCCGCCGGACCCCCTGCTCCTGCTGCGCCCTCAATCTGCACTCGCAGCTGTTCCACCACTGCAGGGATACTGCTGCCGCCGTCACTGCCAGCAACCGCCTGAACAACTGCATCGGGCGTCCGCCGCGACTGGCCGCAGCCACCGCCAGCAGCAGCAGGAGCAGCCGAGCACGCCCGCAGCTCCGCCGCAAGGGCCAGACCCTCAACCACTGCCTCCCGCGGCGACAGCGGCAGCACCGTGTCAGCATCGGTCATGCGGCGCAGGAGAGCTGCACGCGCGGCGCAGCCGCCCCCAAAGGAATGCCACGCGCGCTCGCTGGCGGGTCCCCCCGCAGCATCTTCCTCCCGAGCAACGAATGCCGCCAGGGCCTCATAGGGCGCGGGCAGCCCAAAGGGCGCAGAGAGCGCCCCGCCGCTGCCGCCCGCCGCCGGCGCGGCGCCCAGCCCGCGCTGTGCCGGGCCGGGGTCCATTTCAGAGGCGCAGGCCTCGGCTGCTGCGGTGTGGTACCGGATGAGGTGTAGGACCTTGCTGGGGCGCCACAGCGCGTCACGGCTCACCCGCGACATCCGCAGCTCCGCTGCGACCGGCCCGGGTAGCGCCAGACAGGCCGCGGCCAGGGCGTCGCCCGCCGCGACTGCCAGAGCACGCGACTGCGTGCCCTCGGCCGACAGCGCGTCGAGGTTCCACAGCGCAGCTTCCAACAGCACCAGACACTTCAAATCCGCCGTCAGGAACGACCGCCAGCTGCTGGCCGCCGCGGCGGACGCGGCGGTGGCGGCGGCGGCGGCGGCGCTGCCGCAGCCGCCACCGCCCGCAGCGGCGGCGGACGCGATGCCGTAAGCGATGAGGCAGGCTGTGGTCCAAGCCAGCAGCTTTTCGAGCCTTGGCGCGGTGAGATCCACGTGATCCGCAACTGGCGGGCATGCGCACCGGGACAGGGCCGGCAGCCAGCGGTGCACCGCGTGCGACCACAGCAGCCGCAACTGTCGCGCCCGCAGGCACAGCTGCCGCTGCTCGCCCGTGGAGGGCGGCGTGTTGGCCGTGGACGGGGATGACGGGCTGTGCGGTGCGGGCTGCCGGCCCACCACTACAGACGCCAGCCAGCCGCAACCCTCAAGCCCATCGTGCCTGCCGCTTCCACCGCCGTCATTACTGCGGTCGCCTCGAGCGCCGCTGCCGCCGCCGCCCATGGCCGCCGCCGCCGCCCCAGGCGCTGACAGTGCTGAAAGCTGCACGCCGCCCCGTGCCGCCCAGGGCGACGGCGGCAGCAGATCCGCCAGCGCACTCGAGAGGTACGCCACCGCGGTCACGCACCGGTCCAGGCCCTGCTGATCCTCCTGGGCCTGCTCGCCCTCCTCCTCCTTCCCCTCTTCCTCCATCACCCCCTGCCCCTGCGCCTCCAGCACCTCATCAAGCTCTTCAAGCGCGGCCGCCAGCCGCTTGCCCAGGCTGGTGATCAGCGCCGCCATCTGGGCCGGCGGCGCAAATGCCAACAGCAGCTGCAGCACCGACCAGCTGATGTACATCTGCACAGGGGCGGCACCGTCACCCGTGCCAGGTGCCGCTGAGCCGCCGGCGCCGCTGCTGCCGCGCCCGAGGTCAAGGAACGTGACCACCGTCAGAGCCACGCGGGCGGCGGTTTCGGTGTCATCGGTGCGGCGCAGCACTGCCTCCAGCGCGGGGAGCAGCCCTGCCTGCAGCGCCGCAGTCAGGCCCGCCGGCGCAGTGCGCGGAAGCAGCTGCGTGTCTGCGGAGTCCACACAAACACACACGCACCTCGCTCGCGCCTCGCACAGATATATAGGTGTGTCGCGCGATCACCGTCCCTGGCAGCGATCACCATCCGTGCGTGCGGCCGTCGGTGAAAGGGCACCTGTACCACTCAAACGCACACAACCTCCTATTCAGCTTGGCCCACCTTCGCCGACCGTGGTCGACAGCGCCAACTCCAGGTGCTCACAGAGACAGTCGATGGCGGCGCCGCTGTGGCCGCCGTGCAGCCAGCTGGCGCCCTCTGCCGCCGCGCCCCCGCCCTGCCCATCATCGGGCGAGACGAGGGCGGCGGTGTACTGCGGGCATAGCCGCAGAACCTTCATGACCGCCTGCCAGTACGCACGCGGCAGATGTGGCAGGTGCGGCAGGTTCGGGCGGCCGTCGTGATTGGGCGCGTGGCCCGCCGGCGCTGCTGCCGCTGCTGCTGCTGACGCCGCTGTCGGGAGCTGTGTGTGCCTGTTCAGGGCTAGCAATTGTCTCGCCACCATCAGCGCACCCACTGCCGTGGGGAGCGCGTGCCTGACCGGCAGCCGCAGCTGATACGCAGGAGGCGGCGCCGTCTGTGCAGCTGGCGCCTCTGCCGCCTCAGCAGCAGTAGCCGCCTGCTTTGCGCCCTCCGTCCGCGTCGGTCCGAATGCGCCCGGCGGCGCCGGCTGTACGAACTCACTCGCACCATCGCCGGCTGCTGCTGCTGCTGCGGGCGTCACGGCGAGGTCCACAATGCGCAGGCACACGTGCGCCAGCGCATGCGGGCTCACGGGCCAGCCCAGGCCCCCACGGGCGCCCACAGCGCTACTGCCGCTACCACTGCTGCTTTCTCCACGGCCGTCACTGCTCACGCGGTCGGCGCCCTCACGCCGCCGGCATTGCGAGTGCAGCAGGTCCGCCTGCAGCAGCTCGGTCAGCAGCGCGAATGGCGCCCGCGAGAGCCACCACAGCGGCGGAGGCGGCGCGCAGCGGCCACCGCCGCTCGACCCCTGGGAGGTGGTGACGCGCTGCTGGGCTGTCAGCAGCTCCTCCATTTGCGGGCGCAGGTTTAAAGTTGGATCGGCTGCGCGCCGGCCACCCAGCACCGGCAGCCCCGCCGCAACTCTCTCAGGCAGGCCCCAAACGCCCCGCGCGCCGCCGCCGAAGCCCGCCGCCGCCAGCGCCACCGCCACCTGCGACAGCGCCAGCGTCCGCACGCAGGTGCCCCACGGCCGCGGCGGCATCAGCGCGTGCGTGCCGGCTGCGCCTGCCGCGCCTGCCGACCGCCCTGCAATGAGAGCCCCTAGAGCCCCGCTGCACGCGCTGATCACGAACCATGTCCAGCACCTGGCGGCGACCACACTCGCTTCCAAGCAGCGAAGCACTGGGGGAGACCGGTGCTCGCAGCCCCACCGGGCCTGCCTGCCGCCCGCCGCCGCGCTGTGCAGCAGCAGCAGCCGGGCCACGTGCTCCAGCAAGCCGCTGTCAGCGAGCTCCCGCAGCAGCAGCAGTGACGCCGCGTGCTCGTCCGGCACCGTGTCTTCCGGGCTTCCTCCTCCTCCTCCTCCTCCTCCGCGGCCGCCGCCTCCGCCACCTCCGCCGCCTCCGCCTCCGCCGCAGCCGCAGCCGCCACCGCCACCGCCACTGCCACCGCCACTGCCACCGCCATGGGCGCCGCCGCTGCCGGCTGTGCTGCCGCCACCGGGAACTTGATCGAGTTCTGCGATGAGGAGGCCGCCGCCGCCGCTGCTGGCCTCGAGGACCAGCGGGACCAGACCCATGGCGACCAGCGTGACCATGAGGCACGCGTCACTGACGAGCGTGAGCAGCGGCGCGGGGTCGCGCGGGAGCGCGCCGCCGGCCCGGCCCGCCACGCGGCTGAGCGTCCGCAGCACCTGCATCCGCAGCACACAGCACGCCATCCGCGCCGCGCCGCTGCCGCCGCTGAGCAGCAGGCTGCAGGTCAGATACATCAGCAGCTCATGGCAGTAGAAGAGCCGCTGCGACCGCTCCGCATGCCCCTGCGCCAGACCCGCCGAGGCGCTGCCACCGCCGCTGCTGCCGCCGCCCGCGCCGCCCGCCGCCAGCGCTGCCACGTAGGCGGCGATCAGGCTGGCGGACGACCATGGCAGCACTTGCATCAGCGGAAGCCGCATGATCACGGCGAGGCGGGCCAGGGCCTGTTCGCTCAGGAGTGGCAGCGCCTCCACAGCGGCCTCCAGGGCGCCGACATTCTGGTCGGCTGGGCCGCGCCGACTGGCGTAGCGTTCGCGCAGGAAAACCAACCCAAGGGCAAGCGCCAAGCTGCCCTCCTGGCCAAACGGGTCCTGCGGAGGTCGCAACGTCGCGGGCGGGCGCGGGTCAGCGTAGCGTATGCTGGCGCACTTTTGCTGGGACCACGGGCGACCCGCGAGCCGCACTGCTGGCTCACCTGCTGTGACATGCTTTACTGCTGTTGCATGCTGTGAGCAGTATGAGGTATGAGGCCGCTCGACGGCGGCCGGTCGCAGGAAGCAAAGAGCCACCAAGCTCCCCGTCTGCTGCTGCGCACCGCACACACAAATTGAAGTCTCTGAGTGAAGTTTCTGAGGCTCGCACTGTCGTGTGCCGTTGAACCGCCTGGACCAGAGTAATGCGGGACCCGGCACCCATGCGTCGCGGTGCTACACGAGCTTACACGCAGGCATCGCCCCCCTCCAGTCTCTGCACCCAGTAGAACCGCGGCTGCGCAGGGCTCTCCACCACATACCAACCACAACCCCAGCAGGGCGGGACTCCCGGCTTGCACGCTTTCCCGGCTTGCACCCAGACAGCGCGCCTACCGCCCTACCCCTCCCATCAAACCGTGCTGGGCCTGACATACCTCGAGGGCGCGACTTCAGCCCCCCCCCCCCCGGCTTGCAAACCGCCTTGCACGCTTTAAGCTGGGGGTTCCGAGGCACGACCTGCCGTCCTAGTGTGCAGACTTTTGAACCGTTCGGTCAGATGGCATGTCCGCGCCGCGAGGTAAGCGCGTGGCGCGCCCTTTGGGCCGCCGGGATCGTATATAAAGGCCTCCTCCCGGAATCCGCCCCAGGTGGATCCCGAAACGTGGAGTCATGCACGGCCCTTGGGGATGCCGTACCACGACTAGCAACGTTGGCGCTCCAAAGCCCCCACCAGGAGCCTCTCTGAACCGTTGTGAATACGTGCCTGCTGACCGCGTGAAGCCCCACGCTCTTCAGCGTCGGCGTGTGTTTCCGTAGTTCCTGCTCCCCCGCGGGCTGCCACGCCTGACGCAAGGGCGCGCGAGTAGTGTAGCTAGCTGCTGGAGTTTAAATGTCTTGCCCAGGTGGGTGAGACTGCCCCGCACGGCGCGCGGATGTCCCCAGCCCTGCCGGCGCACGGCCAGACACAGTGGAGCACGTGCAGGGGACTGCTACAATTCGCAGGTCTGATCAGAGTGCTTCCCTTCGCCTTCGGTCTTGAAACTGTGACTAGCGCGGTAACTTCGCGCGCGCCCACACAGCCACCCTAATGCATGTCGCCTGCATCAACGTGTCCGTGCTATCGTGCCGTCGCCAAACCTGTACGGCGTACCAATCAGTCCGCCGCAGCAATCAATGGCATGGACACTCCAAAAGAACTCCACCAGCACCACACCGCACCGAACCCCTGCCGATCCGCACGCATCTCAGCATACCTAACCCTCACGCTGCCCCGCCGGCCGTACGGATGTCATGAGGTCCCCTCCACTCCATCTGCTTTCTCAACTTCCCTCACCATGCGCACAGCAGCATCGCGACAACGGGCCAGCGGCAACAGCCCGCCTTCCATGGCCCCATACGCCCCGCATCCACCACCGTAGACCTACCCCGCCAGCCCCGCCAGCCGCCGCTCACTGCGCTGCGTGGGTTGCTGCTGGCTTGCATTACTCCACCTCGGCCAGCCGCGCAGATAGCCTGAACGCCAGTCCATCATCGGTCACCTCCGCTGCGGCGGCGTGGCTGCAGGCAGGGCGGTAGGGGCGGGGGCGTGTTGGGGTGGCGTGAGGGCACGAAAGATGCAGTCGCCGCAGCGCGCTGGCGGGCGCAGGGTGGCGCTGGGTGGGGATGGGATGGGCAGGCGAGTTTGGGGTCCAGAATGTGAACACGCACGTCGGCAGCCCGCAACGCCCGCATACGTACGCCATGCCCGTACACGCACACAGCAACGCAGTGCCCTCTAACACAGCCACGCAGCCACGCATGGACCGCGGGCGCGGCAAGCGGAGTGTCCCCGCTGTCCGCAGCGAGTCCGACAGTTTCCCCCCCCCCCTTCCCTAGTCCATGCACAGCCATCACAAGCCACCTGCAACCCCTCCTGCCGCTTACCTGCCGCACGGCCAGCCACGCATGCCACGCGGCGTTGGCGGCTGCTGACTCTGCCCGACCACTAGGAATATAGCCAGCTGCTGGCAGCGCCGCTGCAGATTGACGCCGCGCGTGGAACACCCCGCCCGGCGGCAGCTGCTCAGCAGTGGCTCCATACAGCGCCTCCGTGTTCGCCGGGAGGGACGGGCTGGGTGGCGCTGCGCCAGCATCGCGGCCGCTTTGGGTGACACGCCGTCAAGCTCAAGGAGACCGGCAACGATGCTGACGCAGTGCCGCCCAGCCCGTCCTTCCCGGCGTACAAGGTGGCGATGTATGGAGCCACTGCTGAGCAGCTGCCGCCGGGCGGGGTGTTCCACGCGCGGCGTCGATCTGCAGCGGCGCCGCCAGCAGCTGGCAACGTTCCTAGGGGTTGGATAGAGCCAGTACCGCCAACGCCGCGGCTCCGTGAATCGCCTGCGTGTTCACCGGGAAGGGCGGGCTGGGCTGAGCTGGACTGTTTAACGCACAATTGAAAGCGCACGGCTCAGCTTGTCGTCGAAGCGCTGCTCCTGCTCCGCAAACTTGGCCTCGATCAGCGCGCGCAGCGCGGTGTCCTTAGCCTCCACCAGCTCGCGCAGCTCCTTAATCATGTCGAGAACTCCCCTGTCGGAGCCTGGACGGGAATCGGCGGAAAGGGGGGCTTTGCAGTGGGGGCGCCGGAAAGCGGATGGACCCACCGAGCGCAAGATGCGGAGATGCGCCCTCACCGTTAGGCATGGCCCTAGCCCCTTTCCGCCCATTGCCGTCGCACCACCGAAGCCGCTTTACCGGTGCAAGCTGTCATTATCTGACGGTCCTTCGCCAGGGCGGCGATGAATTCGTCCGTTACGTCAGATGCGCCGGACACTGCAGACGGAGAGGTATGAGCAGCATTAGACATATGACTTCAGTTTGAATCCAGCTCGAAAGCCCCGCAGTGCTCACCCTTCAAGGCCAGTGCCCGGTGGAGCGCCTCCTCGCAACTCGCGATTTCCTCGTCAGTCGGCGCGTCCACGTCCTGAACACCGATGTGGCTGAGCGTCACGGTCACCGTTTGCTGGTAAGCGGCAATAGCTTTGAGAGGCACAGCCTGAGCCATGTTAGCTGTGCTGCCCTGACATGATACGCCATTGCCATTTGGTCTTACAAAGTGGCTGTGCTTGAGAGCCTTACGGCTCTCCCAACTCAAGAGGAGACACGGGCAGCACACGCAGGCACCCTGCCAGTGGTCAAAGTAATACACACACATACGGGGCTGGGCGGGCGGGGCCGTTGTTCCGCAAGGAACAACAAAACAAGATACTCGTGGTGGCTGCCGCCGGGGCCCTGAGCACTCGGCCCCACCTGCATGGGACGACCGTCCCATGCAGCTCTAACCGGCACGGTACGCCTGCTAACCCGCCTCAACCACTTGAGGCCACATTTGCTGTGCTGCCCTGACATGATACGCCAAAAAGGAAGATACAAACTAGCGATTGAAAAACTGCGCCTGAAACGGCGCCACCAGCTGCCGTGCAACCGGCTCAAACATCGCACGCGCGGCGGGGCACGCCCGCACGCTCAAATCTAAATAGTGCTGCCGCAATGCAGCCGCGCTCCAACCGCCCATGCTTTCAATAACCTCCATGGGCACCCCGGCAGCACGCGCTGCCGACGCACCTCCACGACGCAGCGAATACAATGTGGACACCTCCAGCTGCGCCTGCAACCCTGCTGCAAGCAACACGCGACCAAACCAGTCCTCTGCGACCCGCACTGACGGGGCCGGCTGAGGCCAGAGCGCCGTGCGCTGCGCTAACCAGTTCTGTAAGCGCAACCGAAACACCGGCATACAAAGCGGAAACTGCAGGGTGGGCCGCGGCGCCGTGCCATCTTGCATGGTCTTCCAACGCTGCGGCCGGTACTGAAACACCCATACACCCATACACCCGCAATCTCAACTACGCGCGCGAAATCTACCGATAGCAAGGAGTCGGGCCGTAAAAACGTTATGAACGCCAACACCACGAACACGCCGGGCACGAATACGGGGTCACTATATGGCACACCAGCCAGCCAGCGCACTACTCGGGCGACACCCTCCGCCGGGAACGCCAACACCAACGGCGCGGCCTCGCCTACCCGCACTTGCAGATGCGCCCAACCCTGCCGAAACTGGGCCAGCCGTTGATTATCCCCATCGCATGGTTTTGCATACCCTAACAAGTGGTGAATCGTATTGATGGCCGTGAAATAAGGTTGCGCCGTGCGCGCTTGCACGGTGCCCTTCGCAGCTAGAAACTCGGCCCACAGCATGCCTGTGTGCTGCGATGCAGGTAGAAAGTCTACCCCTTCGTCAATGCAAAAACGCACAAACTGCTTGAAAATCCCGCCATACGAGCGCCAACTGGCCGCTCCTACTTTGCTCGTGATAACACTCACAATTCTATCTAAGCGCTCGCTTGGTAAGGCGTGAGGGGCCGTATTTCGTATACTCTCCACCATAAGCGCCCGCAGTGGGGCGGGAGCAGCCGCGCGCTTCCAGTCCATGGCATACCGCATCGGCGGCGGCACATCTGCCGCCCTGCTCCCGCTCAGCGCCCACTGCACGACTCCACTCGTACCGCCGCCACCTGCCATGGGGGCAGGCGGCCGCAGGAGGGGCCGCGGTGCGCCAGCGAGAACACCTCCGTGCTGCTGGGCAGGAAGACCACGCGCGCCGCGAGCTCCATTAGGAGGGGCCACCACGGCTGGGCCGGCCAGTAGGGGACGATAAGGGTCGCCACCGCGCGCTCCTCCCTTAGCTTCTGCACCACGGCCAGCAGGAAGTCGGGGTCAGCCGGGGGGCAGCCGTATGAGTTAAGGCCGCCCCATGGCTGCGCCAGCGCGTCCACACCGCTGGATCCGGGGCAGAAAAACTGCGAGAAAAACCGCGGCAGCTGTGCGTTGCCCATGGACGCAAACAGGTCCACGTCGTGCGGGCCAAACCACGCCTCCAGTCGCCGAAAGTAGGACCAACGCACACGGTAATCATCCCGATCCTCCATTCGCGACGGCTCATCCGCCAAATTATCCGCGCTAGCCACACGCTGCACTTGCAGCACAATTGAATGCTCTTGTAAAAACTCCCACAGCAACCGCATCTCGGCGTGCATTAGGGGCGACCGTGAGGAGAGCCGGCCGAGCACTGCCTGCGTGGTGGTGTTATCTTCACGCACCAACACCACCCTCTGTAGTACAAGTGGCAGGAAGGACTGCAACGCGTAACGCACCGCGCGCAGCTCCTTAAAATTAATATGCATGCCCATCTCCGAAAAACTCCAGTGCTCACGCGCCACACGTCCTTGCATCTTCGCGCCCCACGAATGGCCTGACGCGTCCACCCACAGCTCCGTCGCTGCGGGCCCCTGGTGAATGGCGGCGGCGCAGTGCCGCGCGGGTATGTCCGCCCACCAGTCCAGATCTCTCAAGGATCCCCGCGACAAGCGCACTTTGCCCGACCAGCCGACCGGCTGGTTAACGTCGTCGTACAAATTACGCAAAAACAGCGGCGCGGGCGTGAGCGCTAGCCGCACGCTCTGCGCGAATCCACACAACTTCGCCAACTCGCGCTTCTGTACCAGGCGCCGATTCTTCTTGGCTGTAACCCGCAGGCTCACAGCTAACCGCCGTAACTTAGACAGCTTCTCCGCGGGGACCTCAAACAGGCCCTCCGCCAGATTCACAGTAATGCCCAAATGGTACACCGACTGAGAGGGCTCCCACTCACACTTGCGCGGGTGACACGTTAAACCTAAGAACTCGATCACACGCCGCACCCACTCACCTCCCGTACACGCTTGCTCACGCGTCGCAAAGAGAAAGAGAAAATCATCCAGGTACGGTAAGACCCTCACGCCGCGCCGATGAGGTAGGGGGTCCCGCTCAGCCGGGTAGAATTGGTGCGGCGGCATGGGAGAGCAAGGACAGGGCCCTGCTGGCGTTCTGCCGCAGGGCTCGCACGGGCACGTCCATCAGCCCGGGCCCGGCGGCTTCAACGAGGTGCAGCTTGAGCAACTGCGGCGTATGATGCAAGGTGAAGCCGCGATGGCGATGGATGGTGATCTGCTCACCCTGCGTGATAGGTTGGCAATCCACGGATGTGTCGGTCGCCGGAGCAATCACGCTTCACTATGCCGATCGATCTGTTTGTGTCGCTGCCTGAGATGATGAATGAGCTCATTCATCATCTCAGGCAGCGACACAAACAGATCGATCGGCATAGTGAAGCGTGATTGCTCCGGCGACCGACACATCCGTGGATTGCCAACCTATCACGCAGGGTGAGCAGATCACCATCCATCGCCATCGCGGCTTCACCTTGCATCATACGCCGCAGTTGCTCAAGCTGCACCTCGTTGAAGCCGCCGGGCCCGGGCTGATGGACGTGCCCGTGCGAGCCCTGCGGCAGAACGCCAGCAGGGCCCTGTCCTTGCTCGACCTCCATAGCAGCGGCTCCCGCCGCGATCAGCAGCCATACTAGTATTCCTAGAGGCTGCATTTGCTTGATAGCAAATAAAAAATAGCTCTATTGAGCTAGTCCGAAGGACCTTGCCGAGTAGCCGAAGGCACAGCGTAAATAAGTCGAAGCACAGCGATCGACCAGCGCGCTCGAAAGCGCGGGACTTGCCGTTGTTCCGCAAGGACAACAAAACAAGATACTCGTGGTGGCTGCCGCCGGGGCCCTGAGCACTCGGCCCCACCTGCATGGGACGACCGTCCCATGCAGCTCTAACCGGCACGGTACGCCTGCTAACCCGCCTCAACCACTTGAGGCCACATTAACTGCGAACTGTGACAGCTGAGAGCTTTAAATTAGCGCGCTGATATTGGTTCGCCGCATGGTTTTGGGTTTGTGCGCGTCTTTAGTGGCGATGGCAGGAAAGACAGGCAGGAGCACGGCAAGACGCCGTGCCGACAGCCACGATGAACCCTCCCGCGATCCCGCGATGCCGGCCGCGGCACGCGTTCCGCATTCGCGACGACGCAGCGGCCGCCCATCATCCCGACTATTCACATAACCCGCTACTGCAGTCTGCACCAGCCTTGGCACCAGCACCACATTCCTTGACCCTCGGGCTCACGAAATGCACTGCCCACATCGTGTTGCATGTGCACCCAGCTCTCTCCTCCCACCGCGCCGCACTGCACGCCTCTAGCCGCAACGTGTGAACACGGTCTGGCTCAGGCCCCAGGGCACCTAGCCTGCCCATGCGCTCTCAAACAACAGAAAACAGCTGCCTGCTACTCCGCCCCAAACAACGGGGCTGCGCAACCCGAGCCCTAGTCCGCACCTGCCTCGCCGTGCGCGCCTGCTCCACCCCTTTCCACCCCCGGCCCTAAGGCCCCCCGCCTCCTCCTCCTTCTCCTCCTCTCCACCCCCACCCCAGAATCGGCCCCGCTCCCACCAAGGCAACACACACCACCTGCCCCCCGCACTCCCCGACCCCAGAGCACCCTCTCCCTCTCCCTGACTCTCCCACTCCCCCGCGCTAGCCCATCTTGTTCTGGATGAGCCGGTGGATCTGGCACAGGTACTCCACGTAGCTCATGCCCGCCGTCGACCGGTCCTCCACCAGCATGGCGAAGAAGGCGCTCTCCGCGGGGTCGCCCTTGCGCGCCACGCGCAGCCGCATGAAGCTGCTGCGCTGCAGCCGTACTTTGGTCAGCAGGTCCAGCAGCAGCCGGTTGGGCCAGCTGTCGCGCGGCAGCAGCGACACGGCCTGTGAGGGGGCGGAGCGTAGCGTGTGGCGCGGGGCGGGGTGAAGCGGAGCGGGGTGGAGCGGGGCGGTTTTGGGTCAGGAGGGCATATGGGGGCAGAGGGGGTGCCAGGGAAGCACGGGCGAGGGGTGGGCTGCCGCACAGGATGGAGGCGGCCCATGCTAGGGCCATGCGCGCGTGCAGCACTGTGTGTGCACGCAGCCCGGCTCACCGCGGGCTGGCGCAAGAGCTCGTCATAGGAGGGCACACCCAGCAGGTCGTGCAGCAGCTGCGGCGGCACCGCGCGGTCCAGGTACAGGATGGCCTCGTAGCTGCGGGGCGATGAGGTGGTGAGGGGGTGGGGTGGGGTGGGGGATGGTGAGGGGGCACTGGTGGTGGTGCTGAATGGTGGTGTGGTGGTGAGCGGCTCGCCGGCGTAAAGCAGGGCCAACACATTGCGGGTGCACCGCCAGCCACAGCCTACCCGTAAAGCGCAAGACCTGCCCCGCCCCGCCCCGCGCCCCGCTCCACCCCGCCCCGCCCCCCGCCCCGCTCCCACCCCGCCGCGCCGCACCCACCCGTTCTCCAGCAGCGACACGCCGCCCGACTCCAGGCTCTCGCTGCTGAGCGTCAGCCCCTCGAAGCAGCCGCCGTCCGCCGCGGTGCAGTTCTCCTCGCCCGCCTCCGACAGCAGGCGGCCCAGCGGCAGCAGGCGCGGGTACAGCAGCGGCCCCACGCGACTGCAGGGCAGGCAGCCCATCTGCGTGATCCACAGCGCGCGGTCGTCCGGCTTCACGTTGTCCTGCGGTGGGCGTGGGTGCGGGCGCGGGCGCGGGTGAGGAGTGGGGGTTGAGGGAAAGGGCAGTAGAGGAGGGGAGCAGGGGTAATTTCAGCACCCCTCATACAATACCCTGATCAGAGACGCGCCAGGCCGCCCAAGCACTGCCCATTCGCCCGCCACCCCGCACCCCACCCCGCACTTCCCGCCCCGGCCACTCCCGCCGCCCCCGCCTCGCCACGCTCCGCGCACCTTGAGCCCCGCGCCCTTGAGCAGGCTGAGCGCGTACAGCGGCAGCAGCTTGAGCGCCTCGGGCAGGATGAGCTGCACCGCGGAGGAGCTGGAGGCGCAGTAGCGGCGGTAGGCGTACAGCGTGGCCACCACCGCGGCGCTGACCAGCTCGCGGCAGGCGCCCAGCGTCTGCTGGCCCTGCAGCGCCACCGCCACGCGCCGGCCCAGCGCGCAGATCTG
Organism: Chlamydomonas incerta; assembly: GCA_016834605.1. Taxonomy (NCBI): domain Eukaryota; kingdom Viridiplantae; phylum Chlorophyta; class Chlorophyceae; order Chlamydomonadales; family Chlamydomonadaceae; genus Chlamydomonas; species Chlamydomonas incerta. The sequence continues at coordinate 4,006,931 of JAEHOC010000002.1, read as the reverse complement.
CAGGTGGAGGTGGCGGTGGTGGTGTGGTGGTGGTCAGGGGCGGGTTGGCGAAACCTAACTGAGCTGAGAAAGGGGAGGGGAGGTCAGCGGTTTGCACGCCGTCAAACAGCGAGTTGTTGCACCGAGGTAGTGAGCAGAGCAGAGGCGTCGGCCTTCCGCAGCACGCCAGCCCCCGCCCTGCCGCCCACGCGCCACCCACCTGCGCGTCCAGGTCCGCCCCCTTGAACACGGTGCTGATGTTGTCGGTGACCGGCAGCGCCAGCGTGTGCACGCGGATGACGCGCTGCCCGGACACGTTGGTGTACAGCAGCGCGGCCTGCGGGCGGGAGCAGGAGGAGGGGGAGCAGGCGGCAGGATAGCACACGTGGGGCACGGCGGTTGCATTATGGGCGGTGGAGGCTGAGGTGGAGGGAGCGGCCTGGGGCGCAGGCGTTGCTGGTGCTGGCTTTCCTTCCGAATCGCACCCCGGCACCCACGCGCCCTGACGACCCACAGACCGCACCAGCGCTGCCCCCATCCGCTCCGGCATCAATGCTGCCGTCATCCGCTCCGCTCCCGCGTCCCGGACCCCACATCCCAACAATTGTTCCTTTGGGCATTGGAACTGATTATCCCCACCCCCACAAAAAACCGTCACATGAACGGCTACCCACCACCCCACCCCCGCCGCGCCGCACCTGCACGTAGGCCTCGCTGCCCGCCGGCAGCTTCTCCGTGAGCGTGAGGCGCGCCAGCAGCGCCTTGTCGCAGTCCACCGCCGGCAGGTACACGTCCGGCGTGGCGGGAGGCCTGGGGGGCAGGGGGACAAAGCGTGTAAGCGTGGATGGGTGAAAATGAGTGTACGGCATGTGCGTGAGTGATGCGGGGGCCGACAAAGAGAGGACAGGACCGACGCAGCGGGGAGTGAGCCGCTCATCTCCACCCAACACCAGCCGCCTCGTTCGTCCGTTCGCCATCTTCGCGCCCCCTTGCCCCCCGAAGGCCACCCCGCCCCCAGCCCCCGCACCTGTAGCAATGCCCCGAGTACGACTCCACGTCCAGGCCGCTGCTGCAGCGCACGCGCATGACTGCCTCGAGCCCCTGCTGCCGCGCCACGTTCCAGGACAGGTCGTTGACCAGCTGGTCAAAGTCGTTGACCGGGTTGTACGGCGTGTAGCTGTACACGGTGCCGCCGGTGGTGACGGCCAGGTCGGACAGCGAGGCGATGTCGGTGTAGCCCTGACCCAGCACCGACAGGTCCACGCACACCATGTGGTCGGCGGCGGTGGTGGCCAGCGAGCGCAGCGTGTTGTCCTGCAGAGCAGCGTGTTGTGCGTGTGTGCGTTGCGTGTGCGGGGTTAGGGGGAGATGTGAACACCAAACCAGTGAGGGGTGAGCGGCGGCGCCTTGCCCTCCGCACTCGGCTCTGGCCCCACCCGCAAAGGCTGCTCCGTACCACACCCATTGCCACACCACACCAACCCGCTCGCATGCTGTTTCCCCCCTTCCCCCTCCTGCCGCCGCCCCCTCCTGCTGCCCCCTGCTGCGCCGCACCTGGCTGACCAGGTAGCTGAGCTTGTCCTTCTCGCCCAGCCCCGTGGCCTCGCGCGGCTTGAGCGCGTGCACGCCCACCGCCGGCAGCGAGGCCACGAAGGCGTGCACCTTGCCGCCGCTGGGCTTCAGCAGGTCGATGGCGGCCTGGGCGGGCGGAGGGCGTTGAGGGCGGGCGGGCGGGCGGGCGAGAGGGCGGGCGTTGAGGGGCGGGGGACGGGTGGGAGAGGGTAGGTGGGATGCAGGTCACAACCAGCCTTCACAGCCCTGCTCCCGGACAAACCGCCCACTTCCGGCCGCGCTCGGTTTAGGTTGGGCTCGTATGCGCATCCCCTGCCCCCCGGTTTTCCAACCACCCTTGCACCCCCCACCAACGCCCACGCACCTCGATGGCCGCCCCCGCGCAGTTCTCGTTGATCCTGTTGTTGGCCCACATGGCGGGCAGCCCCTCCAGCAGCTCCTTGAGCTGCTCCCGGTACTCCTCCAGCTCCATCAGCAGCTTGCCGCTGCGGCAGTCGTGGAGGCAGGCAGGCAGTCAGGCAGCGGGCGCGAGGGGCGCGAGAGGGCACACACACACGGGCAATCGAACTCGTCAGCACGTGGGCTGTGGTATGCCATGTGTGCGAGGGTGTCGGTGAGGCACGAGAATGCATGGCTGAAACACCCAGAAGGACTCGCCAGCCGCGGGGGCACCCTGTCACTCAAGCCCCCCTGTCCACCACCAACCCGTCCGCGCTCTCCCGTCCCCCCTCCAGCGGGCCCCGTCCCCCCTCCAGCGGCCCTCCCCGCCACCCGCCCACCCACCCACCCACCCACCCAGCCCACCCACCCATCCAGCCCACCCCGCCCACCTGGTGGGCGCGAACACGTCGTTCACGTCGCTCATGACCAGCATCTGCGGCGCCGCGCTGGGCGAGCGCACGCTGTAGAAGTGCACGGCGTTGTCGTACGTGGCGATGCCGATCAGCGCCCGCGGGCCGCCTGCGCGGGAACGGTGCGGACACAGGCCTGCTTAGAGGCACGCCGGAACCTAGCCATGTGCCAGTTCTCTTAGCGCCGGTCCCTTCGTCCCCGTGGTCCGTGCAACCCCCGTACTTTTGGCTTGGTTGAGCTTGGGTTTATGTTGATACCCCCTCCTCCTGTACTACTTCGCATCACCGAAGCCAGCGACCCACCCTGCACGCGGTCCAACGCCGCCGCCACGGCGCGGCACAGCGAGGCGGTGGCGCCGGTGGCGATGGCGGTCTGGCTGACGTCGATGAGGAAGACGTGCGTGGGCGGCATGGGCGGCCGGAACACGTACTCCTTGGACGCCAGGTACTCCACAGTGCCGCGGCACAGCTCAGGCCGCTCGTCTGTGGAAGCAGCAGCAGCGGGTTCAGGAGGTGAAGGCGGGGCCGTCGTGAGGGCCACGCCAGCGGCACAGCACAGCCTCGCCGTAGCTCCCGGCGCCCTCCCTCGCAGCAACCTCCAGGCTGCGGCAACTCCCCTCGAGCCGCGCCAGGCCCGGTCCCCCTGTCTACCCTGCTGCTCTGGCCCTGACCATCCTTGCAGCCCCCCCCCCCCAGCCCGCCCCGGCCCGCACCCGCATCGCGGCGGCGCCCGTCCGGCGAGAGGTGGCAGAAGTAGTGGTCGGGCGTGTTGTTGGAAAGGCCGCAGAAGTTGCAGGTGAAGGAGCGGCCCGAGGCGGTCCAGCGCATCCAGGGGTTCATGTACGCCTTGCAGCGCCCGCAGCGCACCGGGCCGCCCTCCGTCACGTCCACGATCTGCGTGCGCGCCATAACACGTTATGTACGCGGTCGTGCGTGCGCGCGTGCACGTGCTTGGACACTGGTCCCTGGATCGTCACAACCACCAACCCGGAGCTCAGTAGCACGTCGTCTGCACGGCGGCCCAACGCCCGCCCCCGATTTAATTTGGGCTGGTATTCACAACCCCCTCCAGCCCCACCCCTGCTCCCCCCCCCCGTCCCGGCTGACCTGGATGGGGTCGTCCCCGGGGTCGGGCAGCGCCAGCGGGCTGACCACCAGCGCCAGCGGCATGGCGGCGTTGGCCAGCAGCTCCGGGCTGTGCGGCACGTGGTTCAGCGTGGCGCGCAGGTAGCGCGGCGAGCAGCTGCCGCGGTCGCGGACCTGGGGAGGGGGGGGGGCACGAGGGGTTGCGGAATGCGGGTGAAGGGGTGCGGTGCGGCGGGGTTGAGGAATGGTAAGTGAAGTGCCCGTGTAGCAGGGAGGGACAGCAGGCCTGGTGGCGCGCGCACAGATGGCGGGCATGCACGTGCGTGCGGGGGAGGCAAGCCACGGCGACATCCGCGCCCATGCATTGCCATCGCTAGTGGCCATCCCCCACACCACGATGCTCCACGCCCGGGCCTCCGTGCCAAACCCCAACACGCGGCCAGCACGTGAGCAGCACCCGCGACCCCCACCCCCGGCCGAGGCGCTCACCACGAAGCGCGAGGACGCGGCCGGCGGCAGGTTGTGGCCGCCGGCGATGCGCGTGTCGAAGATGGTCATCTCGCTGGACGCCGGCTGCGCCACGGGGCGCGGGATCTGGCTGGGGTCGATGCGGCTGGAGCCGGGCGCGCCCGCGCCCGACACCTGCCCCGCCGGCCGCTGCTGCCCGGGCGGCGGCGGCATACCGGGCGGCGGCATGCCGGGCGGCGGCATGCCGGGCTGCCCCATGCCCTGCGGCGGGCCCATGCCAGGAGGCGGGCCCATGCCGGGTGGGCCCATGCCAGGCGGCCCCATGCCGGGGGGCCCCATGCCGGGCGGGCCCATGCCGGGAGGACCGGGCGGCGGCGGCATGCCCTGCGAATAGGCGCCGGGGGGAGGCGGCGGGCCGCCGGGCATGCCCGGCTGGGGAAAGCCGCCCGGCGGGCCGGGAGGCGGCGGCATGCCCGGCGGACCCGGCGGCGCGCCGTATGGTGCGCCGGGCGGCGGCGGCATGCCGGGCGGCCCCGGCGGCTTCATGCTCCCTGGCGGCGGCGGCATCATGCCGTTGGGCGAGGGCGGCATGCCCTGCTGCGGCACGCCCATGAGCGCGCCGCTGTGCTGCGACGGCGGCGACACGGACGGCATGTTGAGCGGCACCGCGTTGGAGGGGAAGCCGGTCAGCGGCGCCATGCCGGGCGGGCCGGGCGGCGGCGGCATGCCCGGGGGCGGCGCCATGCCGGGAGCGCCCGGCGGGCCCGGCGGCGGCGGCATTCCACCCGGACCGCCGGGCATCCCGGGCGGCTTGCCCATCATCCCTCCCGGGGGCGGCATGCCCTGTCAAACGAAGAAAACGGGACAGGTTGGTACAGCCGACCATGCCATACCTGCGCACCCCACTGCCCTGTGCACACGCATTCGCTGCTCACCCCAGGCGGCGGCGGGGCACCAGGGGGCCCGCCGATGCTCATGGCCCCGAAAGCCTGGTTGAGCGGCGCGCCACCCGGCGGAGGCGGCATGCCGGGAGGCGGTGCTGCGAAGCCGCCCGGCCCTGGAGGCGGGGGCGGCGCGCCAAACCCGCCCGGCCCGGGAGGAGGTGGCGCTCCAGGGCCGCCGGCGAAGGGGGGAGGCGCCCCGAAGCCGCCAGGCGCCGGCGGCATGCCGCCTGCGACGAGCAGCGGGGCGGTGGGGCTCAGGGTCGGTGCGGGAGCGACCAGTCCGCACGGTTTGGCTCAGCGGGGCGACGTGTCCCGCGCGCCGAGCCGCTTGACACCACCCTCCCCCTCGTGCGGTACTTCCAGCTGTAACTGTGGTCCAGGTACACCGCTCGGCGCGCCGGGGAGCGCAGCGACGCTATAGGTCCGCACTGATCGTGCGCTGCAGCCCTTCCGCCCAGAGGACTGATCCAGTGCATCCGCTTCAAAGTTTACCGTCCAGGCTATTGCTTACCTGGCGGAGCTCCCGGTCTAGGTGCGTACATTCAGCAGGATTCGCGGGCGAGTCTGAGTGTTTCCTGAAGGTGTAAGCGGTCTTGACGCTAAGACAGGATGGAGTTCCTAGACATCTGCCAGGGAGGGCGTTCACTTCACTTCAGAGCCTAGTCTGGGCTCGATCGTCGCGTACAAAATAGGTTCCTCAGTGTTTCAAGAGCCTGGCCCTGCACTACGGCCAGCGTTGGGCCCTATCTACCTAAAACGATATAGCGGGCCCCCGGGAGTGCAGCTCGCGGGATGGGGCAGCCGAAGCTCTGAGCGCGATGCAGCGGGCGAAGCCACCGCGCTGAACGCGGTTAATGGCGCTGTGTGTTACCCTGAGTACTTAAACTTCAAACTTTCAAAGCCAGTCGCTGCCGCTCACGTAAAAGGACCGCGCAGAAACTACTGCAACAGTCGTCGCAGTCGCAAACCGTCGCAATTACCGTCGCTAGTCGCAATCAAAATGAGCTCCACACCATTCAAACTGTTTAATAGAGGATGGCGACGTCAGGACAACTCTGACGAGGAGCAAGCTATGCATTTGCCCCTTCCCGCGTATAGCTCCTCGGACGTGGGGACAAGGCGGAATGGAGACCAATCTCACAGTGGACGTCACATGTTCCGTCTTGTCGACAAGAGGTGCGCGGCCGGGACTGGTGGGGGGCTGCGTGCACCCAAGGAGCTGCGCCGAAGACGCAGCCCGCGCTCGAGCGGAAAGGACGGCGAGCAGGTGGCCAGCGGCGGGGGCTTGAGATCATTATCGTGTCCGAATAGCTGCATTGGCGAAGGAAGCAGCGCGCGGCGATGCACGTTCGAGCGGTCAGCGGGCCGCCGCTGCGTGCCGTCGACTGCGCAGCTGCCATTGGCGCAGCCGGTTGGGGCCGGCCACACCCGTCGGGGCGCTACTCCGAAAGCTGCCGCTGCCGGCATCCGCGCTCCACGCAGCACGTGCAGTACCGCCGCGCACCCAAGCAGGGCCCTGCAGCCGCCGCGCCTAGCTCATTGCTCTCCACACGCCACGCGCCCCTTAACCCTGGGTGTAACCCCTCGCGCCCCCACCTCAGCCGTGCCTCCAAGGGCATTGTGCGTTTTGGGCTGCCCTCGGGCGGCTGGTACAATTACTGGACCGACATCTTCCACACCCTGCTCAACGTGAGCCGTTCATTGGGCAGGGTGGCGGAACCGCGGGCCAGGGCAGGGCAGCGCCGCAGGGAACGTTAGAGCTGGGCGCCGCTGCGGCTCCTGGGTTGGAGGTTGGTTGGGCGACGCGCGACGCCGCTGAGGCCAGCGCGCACGGTGTGAGTCGCCACCTTGTGCAGTCGGCAATGCTTGCGGCACCGGGGTCTTTCGGTCCAGCGGTCAACACGACCGCTTGCGCACGGACCACGCTTACCGGCGCTGCGCCGCATGTATGCTTGTGTGTCTTTCCCGCTGCAGATGCCGCGGTACCGCTTCCTGTTGGTCTTCTTCGCCATCTACCTCACAGAGGTGCGTGCGGTCCATGCAGTGCGGCCCATGCAGAGTGATAAGAAGAAAGGGGTGAGCAAGCCGGATGAGGCGGCGACCTACCGCTGACGGCCCGGGCTGCGCTGGCCTGCGCCTCGCTGTGCCCGCCCTCGCCGTGCAGTCATGTGCGCCCCGCCGCCCCCGCCACTTTAGCCCTGGTACCCGTGTCGCCCCTGTCGCCACCTCCGCAACCTCTGCCCCACCCGCCACGCCCCAACTCCCCCACCCCCCTGCAGTACCTGTTCTTCGCGCTGCTGTACCTGACGCAGCCCAACCAGTGCGTGGGCGGCGTCATGAAATTCTCTCACGCCATGTGGTTCTCCGTGTACACCGCCGCCACGCTGGGTGGGTGGCCGGCTCGGTGGCTGGGTGGGCGGGTGGGCGGGTGGTGGGGAGGCAGAGGACATGACACAAGAGAGGAGACGGGGCACAGGGCACTGTGTGTGCCGGTGTGTTGTGTGTCGGTGTGTCGGCATGTTGCGTGCGTTCGTGCTGAGTTCATGGCGTCGGCGTGGCGCCGGTGCCGATTGCCGGCTGGTGGTGGTGGGAGGGCCCTCTGCCGTTAAATGGCACGACGTGGTGCTTGGGAGCTCAGGGGCACAGGCCGCTCAGGCGCACCAAAAGCGCACAACCGCACGGCCCGCCGCTGCCCCCTACACACAGGCTACACGGGCAGCCTGTCGCCCAACCCCGACTGCGCCTCCGTCAACGTGCTGGTCATCTTCCAGGTGCGCGGGCTGGGGGGCTGGGGCGGGGCCGCTGGGGTGGGCGGTGGAGGGCCGGCGGGTGCACAGCGTGTACAGCCGTCTGTACATGCGGGGGCGGGGGCTGGGGTCATCATGGTAGGATGCAGCACGAGGCTGCGGCCTGAAAAAGCGTAGGCTAGCACCGCCGCCGCCGCGCCGGATGCTGCCAGGCATGCACCCTCCACCCCGCACACAAGCACGCACGCACACACCTGCTCCTCTCCCCACACGCCCCCTGCCCCCGCCCTGGCCCTGGCCCCCGGCCGCCGCCACCCACTCCTATGTACCATCTTTACAACCCAACCCACCCAGGTGATCACGGCGGCGCTGATCGACTACTGCATGATGGGCCTGGTGTTCGCGCGCTTCGCCTCGCCCAGCAAGCGCTCCGAGACCATCCGCTTCAGCAGCAGCGCCGTGCTGTTCCAGCGGCCCGAGGACGGGCTGTGGTGCCTGTCCTTCCGGCTGGCCAACATCCGCAAGACCAGCCTCATCAACCCGCAGGTGCGCGCGGTGCCGTGGCAGGGTGCCGCGGTGCACTGCCGTGCCGCCGTGCACTGCCGTGCCGCTGCCTCCTGACTTGCGACGTATGAGCCCTGGCCGCGACCAGCCGTGCCTGCCTTTGTGCCCAGGACGAACCGTGCGCGCGCACACACACACACACGTCGCATCGCTCGTCGTTTTCCCTTGTGCTCTCTAACACATGTCGCATTCTGTTTGCTTCACCAACACACATCGCATACACCGTTGTTTGTTGTGGTTTTCCTTTGTGCTCTCTAACACGCCCGCACACGCCACACACGTCTGCAGGTGGCGCTAATGCTCGCGCTGCCTCTGGAGGGGCACGGCTCCGTGGGCGGCGCCGCGGGCTCCGCGGGTGCCGGCGGCGGCGGCGCGGCGGGCGCGGCGGAGCGCGGCGTGGCGCACTTCCGCTTCCAGGAGCTGGGCATCGAGGACTCGGCCAGCCAGGTGGCCAACCTGCGCCTGGGGCTGCACGCCCACATCAACCACATCATCAGGTGCGTGTGCAAGAGAGCGCAGCAGAAAGCAGCGGGGCGCCCTCGCTGCGGTTGCTTGTGCTCTTGTTGCTTGGGCAGTATGCCACAACACCAAGAATGCTCTGTTGCAACGCCCTGCCCACACCATCTCGCCTGAACCAATCATGCATGGAACCCCCGCCCCCTGTCGCCTCTCGCGCGCACAGGCCCGGCAGCCCGCTGTTCGACCGGTCGCTGGACGCGCTGGAGGGCTCGGGCGCCGAGGTCATCTGCTTCATGGAGGGCGTGGACCCCATGACCAGCAACAACATACAGGTGCGGCCGGATGTGGTGTGCGGCGTGTATGTACGTGTGCGTGTGCAGCGTGTGCGTGCAGTGTGTGCGTGTGCGTGTGCGTGTGCGTGTGCGTGTGCGTGTGCGTGTGCGTGTGCGTGTGCGTGTGCGTGTGCGTGTGCGTGTGCGTGTGCGTGTGCGTGTGCGTGTGCGTGTGAAGGGAAGGCGGGGCGGAGGCGCTGGGGAGCCCGCACGCGCCTGCGCACACCCGCGTAATGAAGGAGTGTACGCTTTGTGCCCATCCCTGCTGCGCTGCTGCCGCCGCCCGCAGGCCCGGCACAGCTACGCGGCGGCCGACATCCGCATGAACGAGCGCTTCGTGCCCATCGAGCTGCGGCTGCGGCGCGGGCAGCTGGGGCTGGACTTCAGCGGCTTCGACGCCACCACCGCCAAGGCGCTGGCGGCGGGCGGCGCGGACGAGGTGAGGGGTGGGCGGCGGCGGTCGCGGGGTGGGGTGGGGCGGCGGTGGGGTGTGAAGGTTATTGTGTACCAATGGGGTGGAGTGGGTTGGGGTGGGTAGTTTTTTCCAATTTCCGTGGGGCACGGTGAGGACGGCTGGCAGGGTGGGGTGGGGTGGCGCACACACGCGTTTTGCTCGGGCTGCCCATGTGCTCCCTTGCCCTTCCCTTGTTTCCCGCGCCTCTCATCCCTATCTCCCCCGCGCCCCCGCAGCTCCAAGACGGCGGCTTTGCCACCTTCCTCGTCCCGGTGCCCGGGCCCTCGCCCGGCCCCGCGCCCGGCAGCAGCGCCGCCGGCGGCGCCGGAGGCGCCGCGGTCCCCATCTCCGCCTCTGCGGCCGCCGCCGACATGGAGGCCGGCGGCGGCTGGGGCGGCGGCGTGCCGCTGGGCGCCCTCGGCGGCGGCGGCGGCGGCGGCGCGGCGGGCGCCGCCGGCGGCCCCAGCGCGCGCGAGATGGACACAGTCATGGCGGCGGCGCTCTCGGGTGACATGCGCACGCACATGCAGGCGCTGCGCTCGCAGAGCATCCGGTCGCTCACGACGCCGCTGTCGGCGCTGCCGACGCTGGTGCCCAGCGTGGGCGGCGGCGGCGCCGCCGCCGGCGGGCCCGGCAGCATGACGTCGGCGTCGGCGTTCGCGCGCGGCGCGACGCACCCGCTCGCCTCCTCCGGCGGCTCGGGCTTTGGGGGCGTGGGCGGCGGTCGGTCGGTCTCGGCGTCCGTGGCGGGTGCGGGGACGCCGCACGCGGGCTCGGCGGCGCCGGGTGGGCTGCTGTCGCCCGGAGAGCTGCGGGACCTGTGCGATGCGGTGTTGACGGATGTGGGCTGCTCGGCGGCGGTGAAGCGCCAGGCGGCGGCGCTGAAGGAGGCGCTGTCGGCGCTGGAGCTGCTGCCGCGCGGGCCGGCGGAGCTGGCGGGCCGGCAGCTGTGAGCGGGCGGGGCCGGCGCAGGAGTGCGGGGAAGAGCGTGCTTGCCGCGTGGGGGAGGGGTGTTGCTGTGTGGGCGGGGCGTGGATGGGTTAGTGGGTGGGATAGCGGGAGGGGGGCTCAGCTGGATTATTCAGGCGAGGCGTTGGCGAGGCGTGTGATCGTGGATTCGTGGTGCATGGGGAAGCGTAACTGCATTTGTATATGGATGTATGATGTACGAACATGACGAACTGAAAGAGGGAGGACTGGATCTCCATGAGAGCCGTGCATACTGTGCCGCATGATGGTGAAGCGTGTGCGGCCATGTGCCGCCAGCAATTGAATGCACGTGAGCATGATTTGATTAAGCGCTTGGTGTTGTTGGCGATGTGCCTGCATGCGGCGCGGCGGCGTGTTGGCGCCGTGTCCGATCCCAGCCGCCACGCTGGCGCCCTCAGCACCGAGAGACCCGATCAGTTGCTGGGTTGAGTTATCAGAGGGGGCGCGGGCTTCGGCTCCGGTGATTGACCGAGGCACGGTACGGCAATGAGCTACATAAAGTGCTGACATGGCCGCATGGCGGCAAGGGAAGCGCACCTCGCGCATTAATTGCGGACATTATAAGTGAAGCAGCGAGCAGTGTTCCTCGGTTCTACCACTTCCAAATGGCTTCCACCGAGCGGCGATGGATCGCTTTTCCAACGGCTGGCGTCGCGGCGCTGGCAATACGCCCGAGTGATGACGTTATGCTGTATCTTGATGTGTATCTTGATGTACCGATTGGGGACCCCGACGAAAATCCCTGTTACATGTTGCTGAATCTGGACACCGCGACCCCCACGAAAGGCCCAGCGGTGAGGGAGGATGAACGTTGCATCCGCAAACGGCCTAGCTCCAACGATTTGAGACGCTGCAGTTCCCGGAAGTTGCCGGCAGTGTCCAGCCCCGGGCCAGCCCGGGCCCCGCAGGATGACCCCATTACTCACGTCCGCTCTCCGCAGGTTCCCGCGCGCATGCCATACAGCGGCACCGGCAAGTACCCGCACTACGCCGCCTACGACCCCTGCACCGACCTTAACTACCTCTTGGGCCCCGGCACTGGCCTGTACTCGCACAACGTGCGCACGGGCCAGGTGGCTGTTCTGCTGGCGCCGCCGGCGCTGCAGCAGCTCGGCATGCGGACCGCGCGTGGCATGGCGGCGGATGGCAAGGGCTGCCTCTACCTGGCCGGGGACTGGGCCGCGCCGCCGGCCGCAGCGCCGCCCGCCGCAGCGGCGGCAGGGGCAGGGGGAGCAGGCGGAGCCGCTGCGCCCGCCGCGGCAGAGCTAATTCCCGGGCACGAGCTCTACCCCTCCAACGGCGGCAAGCAGGCCGGCCTGCTGCGCGTCTTTCTGCCGGGCGTGTGGGGCCGCACGGCCGCCGACGCGGCGTTGGTGGCGCTGCTGCCGCCGGAGGCGGGGCCCGCCGCCGGCGTGGCCATCCACCACGGCCACACCGGCCAGAAGCTGTACCTGGCGGCTGAGGGCGGCGTGTACGAACTGGTCGACGGCGCGGTGCAGCTGCGCAGGCTGGTGGCAGGGGAGCGGGCGCCCGCGTACACGGTCCAGCAGGGAATTGATGAGGAGATGGAGATGCCGACGCCGACGCCGACGCCGACGCTGACGCCGACGCCGACGCCAACGCCGCAGCAGCTGCGCCTGCAGCGGCGGGCGCAGCGGGACCGAGCCGGCTGCATTACATACAGGCGATAGCCGCCACGGCGAGCGGCGACTTGCTTGTCCTGCATGAAAACCCGGAGCGCATCCGCGGCGACGACTACGACGACGCGTCGCGGCGCCACCGTGGCTGGCTGAGCCGGCTGAAGATGGGGCTGCAGCACGGCCCGCGGCTGAGCACTCTGACGGAGGTAAAGAGCCTCGCCCTCTACCCGTATACGATGCACGTGTGGCGGCCGCAAGTGTGTGCGCTCCCGCACGGCTGGGTGGCGGTGCTGGAGCCGGACGCAGACTGCCGGGAGCTGCAGCTGTTCCGGTGGCCTGGCGGCGCCGCGCTGCTGGCGCCGTCAGTGCCGACGGTGCTCGTGCCGATTCTGTCGGCGGCCGCGCTGGCGGAGCGCCGGGCGGCCCTGGCGGCGGCGCTGGGGGCGCTGCTGCCGGCGGGTTGCGGGTCGGGGCGGCCGGCGGGCGCCGCCGCGGCTGCAGCAGAGCAGAGCGATGCGGGCAGCAGTGGGGGAGGAGGAGGCGGAGGCGGCGATGAGGGCAGCGTGTGGGACTCGCACCCGGATGTGGTGGTGCGCGTGGGCGGCGAGGACTTCACGCTGCACCGCATGATCCTGGCCGCGCGCTCCTCCGTCCTCCGGACGCTGCTCGCCAGCGTGGGCAGCACGAGCTCTGGCGGCGTGGTGCCGCTGCCGGACACCTTCACCGCCCCCGTGTTCCGCCACGTCGTCGACTACATCTACACCGGCGCGGCGGACGACTGGGACGCGGACACCGCCATCGCCATCGCCGACCTCGCCCACTTTCTGGACATGCCGTGCCTGCGCGTGACGGCGCAGCGGCACCTGCTGCATTGCATGCGGCCGGCGGCCTTCGCCACCGCGCTGCGCTGGGCGTCGGGCTGGCCGCTGGCGGTGGCGCGCGCCGGCGGCGAGCGCGGCAGCCTGGCCGAGGAGCTGCGCGGCTGGTACGTGGAGCACCAGCAGGAGGTGCTGGCGCAGGCGCCGCGGAGCCTGGCGGAGCTGGCGCAGAGCGACGGCGGGCAGCTGGCGGTGCAGCTGCTGCAGGCGGTGGCGGACGCGGCGGCGGCGCGGGCGGCAGGGTCCGGGGCGGGCGCTGGGTGGGCGCTGGGGCTGGGGCGGGCGGGCTGTAGCCGTGTAGGAGTGTGTAGTGGGCAGCGGGAGGCAGAGGGCTGAGTCCTGGGCACGCAGCCGTGGAGGAGCATTTCTGGGGTGACGCGTGAGGGTCTGAGCTGGCGCGGGGGTTTTAAGGGAGCATGCACGTGCTGCGCGCGTCAGGAATGTGCTATACTGGATGTTAGTGCTACTGCAGGTTACAGAAGTGTATGTGTACGCGAAGAACAGCAGCCGCACAAGGCGCCCTGCGGCCACAGCCTGGCGGCGAAGTTGAAGCAGGGACCTGTAATTTGACTCGACGTCAGCTACGCTCACTCGAAAAGGCGAAAACCCGCGCACAGCGCTATCAAACACCGTGCCAGGCACAGCCAGGTATCAGGTCACGAGGGTTTACGCGTATGCCCCAGTCCCAGCGCATGTGCCAATAAACCGCACCCGGACAGTGTGCAGTTCATGGCGGCCACGCAAAAATGCAATCTGCAGTAATCACGACCACGCAAATAAGAGCCCTCGCGTGCTGCCTCCACACCCCCTGGCCTTCACAACGTCCGCTCGCCGTCACATCGTTCGACTTCCGCCCTCCCATGTGCTCATATGTTGTGAGGCGCCACCCGCCCGGGCGCCCGGCGGCCCGGCCGCGCCTTCACCAGGCATGTCCGTAGTGTCCTGCAACTACATTGCTAAGGCGTGACCTGTGTAAACGAGGTGGCTATCCTGATCCGTGAGGGCTGGTGTCATGGTTGAGTGCGGAACGGGCGCACTTCTTCCCTGCACCACGCCATCGGCCCCTGAACCCAAACGGCACCTGGCACGCCCCCTTTTCATAAATTATAGCAATACTCAAGAATAAACGTCACCCCACGTGCCCCAGCCTAAGCAGCCTGAGCAGCGATAACTCCATTCAAGACAAGTGCTCCACTCCATCCAACGGTCCCAGCAGCCGCACGCAAAGCAGTGCCGGCCGCCACCGCCTCAGCCCCATCCACAGCGCTAATGCCACCATTGGTGCCGCTCGCCAGACGCGCATCCCTCCGCGTCCTGATGCATGCCTCAGTCATTTCACGTGAACCATCGGCACCGGGCGTGCCTGCAGTTTCAGCTAGACAAACGACCACGCTGCGCCGGCGCCTGCAGCTAGCCGGGCCTGCAGGCTGCAGCCCTGCACCGCTCAGTCGCCCAACATCAGTGTGGCGTTGTGGGCCTGGAGCCAGGGGCCCAGGTTGAGCAGCAGCTGCTGGCGCATGAGCCGCACCGTCTCCCGGCTGACGCCCTCCTGCTGCTGCGGCTGCTGCTGCGCCGCCGCCGCCGCGTCCTGCTGCTGCTGCTGCTGCTGCTGGTGCCGCGACGAGGATGACCTGTGCGAGCCCCTGGAGGCTTTGCTACTGCCGCTGCCACTGCTGCCGCCTACACCGCTGCTACTGCCCACCGGCTCGACGGCGCCTGCGGCGGCGGCCGCCGGCGCCGCGGCGGCGACTGCGTTGCTGCTGGCAGCAGCAGCGCCGCCGCCATCGGCGCCAGCGGCTGGGTAGGATACCGAAGCGATGCCGCTGGCGCCGCTGGTGGGCGGCCAGAAGTAGTTGGACGGAGCTGCCGACGGCGGCAAGCCCCCCGGATAGTGTTGCAATGGCGGCGGCGCATGCCCGCCGTTGTTTGAGGCCGCCGCCGCCGCCGCTGCAGAAGCAGCTGCAGCTGCAGCAGGACCAACGCCGTTCATGCTGCTGGAGGACGGAGCTGCCGTGTGTGAAGGCATGGCCAGACCGCTAGCAGAGCTGTCTTGCGTGGTGAACGAGACCCAGTCCGCGTCACCGAGCGCATTCGCCGCCGCCTGCTCGCCCGTGCTGTTTCCATCCGCCGCGGCGGTGGCGACAGCGGCACTGCCCGCGCGCTCGTCCACAGCCGGCCGGGAGGCATCCTTTGAGACGACGATGGTGGCTGTATTGGGCGGCATGGCGGCGGCGGGGGCCCGGGCGCCGGCGGTCGCCGCCGGCGCGGCAGACTTGGCCGGCAGCGACGACGCCATGGCCGGCCCCGTGAACGGGTTGCGCAGCGTGACCTGCATGATCGAGTCACCACATGGACTGGGTTCAGTTCAGCAGCACCACAGGCTAGCATACCGTACCCAAGCTGGCAGCAACTTGCAGCTGTGTGTCTGCCCGGCGTGCAGCCCTCGACGTGGCGCTCGCGGTGCATGCGTCAGGACAAGCGCGCCGCCGCCGCGCACCCACCCGGGCCTGCACCATCACGCCGCGCTCCGTGAAGCTCTGCACCTCCAGGATGGGCGCCGACTTGCCCACCGCCTCCACCGCGCCCGTGTTGACGATGGCGGTCTGCAGTGGTGGATTGGCAAACGAAAGAGCGTTGGTGGATTGGCAAACGCCGGAGCGGCAGGGGCCAGCAGCCGCTGCAAGATCAGCAGGCGAGTCATCCCGGCGGTGCATTCGCCTTGGCTGCGCCCCCTTCGCTCGCTCGAAGACGCCAACAACAAGCGCGTGGCCATGCTGATGTAGCGAACAGATACGCTGATACGCACCCGATGGCGCACGCGCCCACACGATCATGCTGACCTACCTTGAGATCGTCCATCTTGGACCACATGCGGTCGTACGTGGCGGGCCGCAGCCGGATGCGCAGCGTGACGGACAGCGGCGTGCGCGTCTCCATCCACGGCGGCCGCACGCCGCCTGCTGCAGCGCGGTGCGGTGCGGTGCAGTGCGGTGCGCATGGTGGCGCATGTGAGGGACTCTGGTGGTGCAGGTTATATGTCTAGCGCTGCACACGCGGCGCACGGTGCGGTGGGAGGGCGACGGAGCCAGCTCATGGCGGCGTGACTGCTGATGGGTTTTGCGACGCCCTGAGGCACGCGCACGGGAGGACTGCTCACTTACCTCGGCTGCTCTGGGACTTGTTCACGATGACACATTCCGCGAGCGAGCTGTTAGGGATGGCCACAATGCAGCCGTCCTGCGTCCAGGAGCGCATGACCCACGTCGGCAGAGTGCGCGGCGCCCAAGTTGGCAAAGGAACGAACAAGCAGTAGGCGGCAGCCCCGGCGGCCGCCACAGCACGACCGAACCAGCGAGCCGCAGTCGAAGGACGGACGGGCGGCTCAAGGCTTTCCCCGTGCCATCCGGACGCATGGGCAATGGGCATGGAGACCTACCCCAGTCAGCACGTGTGTCCGCAGGGCCGACAGGTCCACCACCTCGCCCTCCACCGAGCTGCCGCCTGTGTGCGCGAGGGCGGCTCCGAGGTGAGGGTGGTGCAGACACGCGCATGCTGCTTGAACTTCCTTGAGACTCCGTTAGCACGCCTCCCTGCCCCGCGTCCGCAACCTGCCCCCCACGCTGCCATCCGCTCACCCGCGTTGACCGCGATGGTGTCGCCCACCCTGAACGGGCGGTCCATGTACATCTGCAGCCCGCTGATCGCGTTGGACAGCAGCTGCTGCGACGCCAGGCCCGCCACCACGCCGCCCCCGCCCGTGAGCACCAGCAGCGGCCGCACGTCCACGCCCACCAGCGACACCACCAGCAGGCCCGCGCACACCACCAGCGCCCACGTGGCAACGCTGCAGCAGCCGGTGGGGGTAGACAAACACGGCGGCAGGAGAACGACATGAGCACTTCAAAGTCACTCCTTGAAATCGAACATCCAGTTGCCGCTGCGGTACGCTCCCTTTGCATTGAGCAGCATCAGCCATCCAGCCAGCCAGCCTGCCGCCTGTGCCATTGTCCTCCTGCCCCGAACCGGCTGGACAGGAGCTCACGTGTTGAGGGGCGTGAGGATGCGCTCCAGGTCCTCTCCCACGTGGCGCTGGGCCCGGCGCACCAGGAAGCGGCTGAGCACCACGTCCTTCCAGCTCACCACCACCCAGGTGCTGCGCGCGCAGCGGCAAGCGGCAGGCATCGCGTGGAGCTCAAGCATGCTGGACTGTGCCGGCGGAAGGTCTAGCCAGCGCGGCTAGCTTACAGGGCCACGCCCCTGAAGATGACACTGCGGCCGCAGCAGAGAAAGGCTCTCACCAGACTCCGACCAGTAGCACCTTGTACAGCGTTAGCAGCCCCTGCGGTCAGGAAACGAGCCCCAGTAGCAGTAAACGCGTTCATGCCAAGCGCTGCACGCGACGACCAGCGCAGCCCTACTGCGCCAGCCCTGCGTGCCCTGCCCGCGCAAGCACACGCACACGCACACGTACGTGGTCCAGTGACGTCATGGCCTTGCGCATCACCTCCACCACGTCCGCGCCGCGGCCGCCAGCTGTTTGCCAGGTTGGAGAGGGAGGGGTTGCAAAGATGGTAAGATAAATGTAGCAGGTTTCGGGGGGCCCGGTCCAGAGCGGGGTACCAGTGCAGTGAAGGATGACGATCAGCCGCAGGTACGTTGACGCGTGTCGCACACGTGCCGCAAGCTCTGCCCCGTTTACCGCAGCTCCGTGATCCAGGCGCTTCCTCCCCCCTCTCCCCCCTAACCCCCCGAGACGCAGTCTTCAGTGCATCCTGTACCGCTTTTCCAAACATCCTTGCAACCCCCTCTGGGTGCCCCCACTCACTACCCAGCAGATAGTTGGCCAGGGTGGGGCTGCCCAGCCAGCCCTCGGCCAGGCCGCGCTCCGCCAGGCGCTGCGCGCAGGTAAGGGGACAGCCGGGCAGGTGAGGGGTTCAGGGGGCGGTTGGGCAGGTGAAGGGGTAAAGGGGCTGTCGGGCAGCAGCAACACGGCGGCGCAGGATGGTGCTATGCGTCAAAGTAAGCCAGGGGCGTGCCAAAGCCATTTACGTGCAACCGTACGCCCACCGCCTCCGCCCAATGCCACCACCCGGCCAAGCCGGCCCCTGCCCACACCCGCGCCCGTGCCCACACCCGCGCCGCCAGCGCCGCGCTGCTGCCGAGGGCCGACTGACCTTGTTGATCTCCGCCAGGCTGCGAGCCACGTGCGTCACTGTCAGCGCGATGAGCGCGATGCGGCTGGGTGCGGAGGGCAGCCCCGAGAACAGGTGCCGCATGAGCGAGGCGCGCCGCGCCGTGTCGGCGTGGTGGTGGGAGGAGGAGGAGGAAGAGGAGGCTTTGGGGCCAGCCGCGCCGGCGGGGCCGTCTGTATCAGACGCCGCCGCCGCGGCCGCGGCATCGGCCGGGGCCGTGTGCATCTCCTGTGGGCGGGGGGCGGGGCCGGGGGAGGGGGTAGCGCGGGCGCAGGATGTGCGTCGTGATGCCGTTGAGGGGTTTCAGGTCGGGTCAGGTGGGCCTGCTCGTAAGCTCGCAAAGCGGGTGCGCGCGTGTGCCGGAAGTGGAGTGCCCATGGGCAGACAGCGGTCGCCTGTACCCACCGGCCGTCCCAAGACCAGAGCCCCGCCAAGGGAGCGAAAGCCGGCCGTCGTGACTGCCTCACCTGTATCGTGCGCTCCTCCAGCCGCTCCAGCCACTGCTGCAGTAGCCACACGAACAGCAGCGGAAGGACCACTTGCAGCAAAACCTCCCGCCCGGCCTCCGTGAGCGCGCCCAGCGCGGCCGTCTCCGCGGCCGCGGGCGCACTCGCTGCAGCAGCAGCGGCAGCGGCAGCAGCGGTCGCCGCCGACGCTGCACGCGCCGCCGTGGCTGCTGTTGATAGGCTGCTAGCCCGAGCCGGACGCACACCTCCCAGCGCTCCCAAACCGTGCCGCGTGGGGCCACCTTCCGTAGATGGCGGTACGCTTTGTCGCTGCCGCAGCCGACTCGAAGGTTTTCTGCTTGCATGAGCCCATCCTAGACTTATGCTTCCACATGCCGTCCGGGCGGCTCCACAGCCGCAGGGCGCGGACGCCGGTGTCAACAAAAGCGCAGAACGCATTCGTCAAGGTAGTCTCCCGACGTGCCGACTTGGGGCCTGGGGACTTAATGTATTGACGGGCTATAGTTGAATCATGACTCCCTAACACTAGTGCCGCCGAGAAGCGACTCCTCCCGGAATGACGAAATGTGGACTCACGCAGAATCGCGTTCGAGGAGCAGTGAAACTTGGTATGTTTGCAACATTCCTCACCTGGATTCGTGTCTATGAGCGCTGGTGAAGGGGCTTGGCTCCAGCTGTGATGACTACTTGCGATCCGTCTGCCTCCACAGCACAACGTGTCGACGAGCAAAAGCCGTTTTGTATGATGCTTTGGGCGCCCAATCCTTTCATGCATACATTACACGTAGGCAGACTCTGTTCAGGGGGCGTTTTGGACTGGTGGCCGCCGGACAGGCTGGTCGCTTCGGGGGAACTCAGGCTGGAGGGGGGGCTGATGGGTGCGTGCGGGTTTGCACGTCGGCGAAGGGGAAGCTGCAAGAAGGAAGGCCCAATTTACAATTGCATTACTTGCATTGATCGGTGGTAATTGCTCATTGAAATTACAATCCCACGCACATATACCATAGAAACCCGCGAACATGAGCACAAACATTGCCTGAGAACTTCCTGAACCAGGGCGCCCTTGAATTTGCCGACACAGGATGTTAAATAAGAATAACAAGAAGGAGATCAGTGCGATACAGGACCTGATTGAGTCGAAAATCTACGTGAACCCTGCGAGGCGAGAGGAGCTGCGCGGCTTGAAGGAGCAGCTATGGGCGCTGCCCCTCGACCAGCTGCCGGGGGGCGCGACATGCACGCTGCTGTGCCTCAACCTTTCGGATAAAGTGGAGGAGGCCCTTCGGTCCCGCCTGCCCGGCTGGACGCTGCAGGTAGGCGTGGGCCAGGGGTGACAGGGGGTGAAGGAGTTGCTGGGGCGCGGCTCGTGTTCAGCGTCGTAGGGACCAACCCAGGTCCCTGCGCCTCACGGTGCCGCTGCCCTGCGACCGTGCTCTAGTTTCCGATACATCTATTGATGAGTGCGACGCTTCATAGATGGCAATGGGCTTGGGGCGGGTTGGCCTCGTTAGACCGTGGGAGCGTGCCGGTCGTGTGTGTTTGGGCGCACATGGACGTCCGCGTGCCCATGACGCACTGCGCGGGGCTCTTCGAGCCACGCGCGCCATCCCAGCCCTCCTCTTCTCCGGCCTCCGCAATACCCCTTACTTCCCGACTGACATGCACACAGGTTGAGCGCATATGTGCCGACCCAGATGCGCCCGAGTACAAAGAGGACCGCAAGCGCTTTGTGAAGCTGTTCTCTGGGAAGCAGCTGGAGGGCGCGGGCGTGGCAGCCATCGTGCACGAGCTGCGTAGCCAGGTGGGGCGCCGGCTGGGAAGCAGGGCGCTCGCTCCGAGACGTTTAAGGCGCGGCGTGGGCGTGTGTGTGTGCCTATGGGGGGGCGTGCCTACCTCCGCCTCCTGACCTTTCACCGTGCTCCCTCGAACACAGGATGACGCGCTGTCTGTCAACCCTGCCCACCTGAACTCTGCACACACACGCCTAAGCACATCGCGATCCCACGTCACACCTCCTCCACCAGGGTGAGGAGCTGGCGCAGCTGGACAAGCGCGTCATCGCGCTGTCGCTGCTGGGCAAGCTGCCGGTCATCAGCTGCTGCTGCAGCAGCGCCGACGCGCTGCCTGCCGCCAGCGCCGCCACGGGCGATACGTGGCCGGTCTTCTTCACGCCGCACCCGCACGAGGACGTGCGGCCCATGGCTGAGGTACGTGCGCACAGACGCGGTCCGGGTGGGGTGTTGCTGCTGCGGCCGGCCGAAGGCAGTGGTTGGGCAGGCGTGTGTGTGCAGCTTACCTCACTGCTGCTGCTGTGCGGTTGTTTGTGCCTTGCAGTGGCTGCGGGACGAGCTGCCGCGGGTGCGGGCGCTGTCAGCCGCCATCACAGACGAGGTGCAGGTGAGGGGAGCGGTCTGCGGAACCCGCACTCTCTCGGCACACGCACACAGCCTGTGGCCCGCTGCCGCCCGTGCCTTCCGCTGCCACCAACTTTGTCGCTAGGGCGTGTGACAGCAACCGCCGTTCACACCCCATGGGCGATGGCCGGGAGCAATAGGCCACGCTCTCCTGCCGCTCTTGCGCACTGCGTTTGGTATTCGACTGGCCTGGTATCAATAATCCACCCAACACAACACAACACACACACACACAGGTCCGCACCGCCCACCTGGGCAAGGTCAACGCGCCGCTGCACTTCCTCAAGCGCGGCGCGGTGGCGCTGGTGCCCTTCGGCGTGCTCACCGTAAACACACTAGGTGCGTCCAGGCCTGCTCCTTGCCAGCCGCCCCCTTGGGCCTGGCGTTGCAACCCTCACGCTTGCTTGATTTGTTTGTCGCCCTTTCGCCAACCCAATGCTGCGCACGTGAGTGCCACGCCACGCCACGCCGGCGTTTCACACCGTTTTTGTACTTGCGCCCGTTGTCCAATCATCATTATCATGCTGTCAGGCATTGTGCGGCTGATGGCGCGCATGCTGCAGCTGGCGGGCATGCGCGGCGACACCAGCGCCAACAAGGCGCTGGGGCTGCTGGGGGCGGAGAACGCGGCGCTGGTCACCGCCGTGGACTCGCTGGTGAGCGAAGGCGGCGGCAGCGAGCGTGGGGCGGCAGCGCGCGGTCGGCACACGGCGGCGTGCCTGCTTTTGTACTGAGGCCCTGCGTCCATGTGTGTCGCCTCGGTTGGCACTTCGCAGCACGTGCGTGTGTGTTTGAGTGTGTTAGAGAGCACTGTGGTTTGGCTGACCCCACGCCTGCCGGCCCTCCCACCACCTCAGGGCGATGTGTACTCGTTCGCGATCTTTGCGACGGTCCTGGCCGACCTGCAGGTGGGCTGCTGGGTGTGCGCGCGTGGGGGTGCGTGGGGGTGCGCTACGGCCCGTAACCAGGGTGCGGGCGTGATAGACACATACAGTGAAGACATTGCTGACTTCGTAAAGAACAACATCGTGGCACTCAAGAGTATACATGATGTTGTGCCGCTGCATGCCCAGCAAGTCACGCAGGACAAACCCTTGCGCGCGCCCCCACCCCGCTTCACAACCCCCGTTTCTACCACCAACACGACTGCCACCGCCAGGGCATGGGCTTTGTGGAGGCGGCCGAGGCCATGGACGTGGTGGACGGCCTGACGCTGGGGTCCATCGGCGTGGTGACGGGCGCCGTGTCGGCGATCGGCGCCTACCTGTCCCGCCCGGTGATGGTCCGCTCGGCAGGCCAGTTCTTGGCCAGCCTGCAGACCATCTACGCGCTCAACCCAGCCATGCGGCGGGAGAGCTTGGAGCGAAAGAAGAAGAAGAAGAAGAAGCGGCACGGCGGCCGGCACAGGGCTGCTGGCGGCGGGCCGGGGGAGGCCGGCGACAAGGAAGAGCTGCGGGGGCTGCTGCAGCGCAGCGCGGTGAGCGGGAAGACGCGGGAGCAGGCGCGGCGGGGCAAGAAGAAGGGCCGCAAGGGCGTGCTGGCGCGCACGCAGCTGGAGGAGCGGCACGGCGCGGCGGCGGCGGCGCTGGCGGGGCTGTCGGAGTCGGAAGCTAGCGATGAGGATGAGGCGGCGGCACAGAGCGGCAGCGCGAGTGAGGACGGGAGCGAGGAGCTCGAGCTGCCAAACAGCTCAGGGGCCGGTGGGGAGGAGGCTTCAGCTGCGGCCTCCGCGGCGGCCGTCGCGGCGGCCTCGGCGGCCGCTGCCGCAGAGGACCTCGCGGCGGCGGCGGAGCAGGCGGCGGCGACGGCGGAGGCGGAGGCAGTGGCGGCCGAAGCCGACGCGGACGGTGCTTCGCTGGCCACAACCAGTGCCAGTGCCACACAGGCGGGTGGAGCAGGGACCGGCAAGCTGACGCGGGAGGAGAAGAAGCAGTTAGCGGTGGCACGGCGCGCGGCCGCAGCGGAGGCAAAAGCAAAAGCGGCGGAGGCAAAGGCCGCAGCCAAGGCAGCGGCTGTTGCCGCGAAGGCGGCCGAAAAGGAGCGGTTGGCGCTGGAGAAGGCGGCAGCGAAGGAAGCCGCAAAGGCGGCCAAGGCTGCTGCTGCTGCGGACAAGGCGGCGACGAGGGAGCGCAGGGCGGAGGAGAAGGCCGCTGCGAAGGAAGAGGCGAAGGCCGCCAAGGCGGCGGCGGCGGCCGCCAAGGCGGCTGAGAAGGAGCGGCTGGCGCTTGAGAAGGCGGCTGCCAAGGAAGCCGCCAAGGCTGCGAAGGAGGAGGCCAAGGCGGCCAAGGCGGGCGGCGCCAAAGCGTCGGAAGCCAGCACCTCCAGCATTGTGGGTCCGGAGGGGTGGCAGGAGGCGCCCGCGGCCCCTGATGCAGGAGCCACCAAGCTGCGGTGGTGGCAGCGGGGCAAGAAGGCGGGCGCGGCGGGGGCAGGGGCGGCTGCGGGCGCGGCGGCCGCCGGCGCTGCTGGCTGCTGCGCGGACTCGGACGGGGGCGGCTCCAGCAGCAGCGGGGCGAGCGGCAGCGATGAGAGCGGGTGGGGCCTGGCCGTGTTGGGCGGCGCTGTGGGCGGCAGCGCGGAAGCGGACGGCGGCGGCGGCGGCGGCGGCGGCGGCGGCAGGGATGTGACTGACGCCGTGGCGCGGGATGAGCGCATGGGCCTGGACGCGGAGACGCGCGCGGCGCTGGCGCAGTTCCTGAGCCTGGAGGAGGAGGAGGACGAGGTGTACGGCGCGGAGGGCGGCGGCGGCGAGGTGTACGGCGGCGAGGAGGAGGGGCTTGCGGCTGCGGGCGTGGCGGGCGTGGCGGGTCCCCTTGGCTCGAACATCTAGCCGAAGGTTGGAGGCGACGCTGCCGTTGTGGGGACGTGGAGTGGAGTGAGGAGCGGTGCCTAATCTGATTGCTTGTTTTGGACTTGCACAAGGAGCCGGCTCGGTGGGGCCACCCCCACGCAGGTGACGCAGGGCCACACATTCGTGCGCTAGCAGGCTTTGAAGACTACTTTGAAAGGCCACCTCCGTGGTCAAAGCGTCACGCAAACCTCCTATGCATCGCCACGGCACACGCGCTCCCAGTAGTGTCACGCGCAAGCGGTACGCGGTGAGCCGGTAACGCATGTCCACACATCTGCACTCGCACGCGTGTAATCAAATACGACTCGCTCCATGAGCATTGAGTTCCTGTTGGATTGGGTTCACGCCCAGCGAGGGCCCCGCTTCGTCGTCAAGTTCGTCAGCGCCGTGCTCAGACACCGCCACCCGTAGTGCACCCTGCCGCCCAATCGTCATGCAGTGATCCAGTAATCCAGTACAGCAGCCAGGGCTCATTTCTCACGGCCCCGGGCATTATCATCGGGCAATACCGTAACCATTTCAATCCTGCACGTGCTACGCCGAGACCAATCACGGTTAAATGACAGTGTAATCACAGCAGCAGCAGCAGCCTACGCTTGTCACTCGGGCACCTGCACTGTAACTCTAAAAAAACGGTCACGTATAACGTTCTGGGGGAATCACGACACCCCTAGCCACTGACTGCGTAAAGCAGCTCATAACGCAAGCGCGCAAACACCTTCGTGCCTTCCAGCCGGATATCTAGATGTGAGCCCGGCCCTTTACGCCTAGCACGGCTACGACGCCGCAGCAAGCGCCGCGACCTCCTCCGACGGCGCCGCCGCAGCACGCCGCCGCCGCCGCCGCCGCCGCGCCCGCCACCACCTGCTCAGCGGCAGGCACATGCCACAGCACCCCGCCGCCGCGGGCCCGTCGTCCTCGGCGCCAGCCGCCGCCGCCGGCGCGTAGCTAGCCGAGTCTAGATCGCCAGTGCTCCGCAGCGGCACCAGTTCGAGCGCACCGCCGCTGAGCGTGCCCTTGTTCCGGGCCGCGCGCCGCTCTGCGCGTGCCCGCCGGCGCTCCTCCCTGCGCTGCGCGGCCGCGTGCCGCGCCGCCTGAAGCGCCTGCTCCGCTGCCACCGCCTCGCGCTGAGCCACCTCTATGGCGGCCGCGGCCGCCGCTTTGGCGGCTTCAGCCTTGGCCCGAGCCTCTGCTGCCGCCTGCCGCAGCTCGTGAGCTGATGGCGCGGGTGCCTTGGCCGCTCCTGCGTCTGGAGGCCCGCCGGTGCGGAGTGCCAGCATCACCTGATGGTCGCCCTCGCCACTCACGGATATGGACACGCGCACTGCCCGGCCGTCCGCCGGCCCAGGCACCTCCGCCTCGCCAGCCGAGGTGGACGCTTCCGGTTGCCCTGTTTCTGCAGCCGCAGCCCCGCCGCGTGAGTCCCTTGCCTCCGCGACCTCCGCCTCCAGCGCAGCCGCTTCGGCCTCAATCGCGGTCAATTCGGCGTCGGCCGCCGCTAGCTCCGCCTCCACGGCCGCCGCCTCGGACGCCTCAGCGGCCGCTGCGTGCGCCTCGGCCGCTCTCGCCGCCGCCGCCGCCGCCTCCAGCTCCGGCGTCGCCAGCAGGCTCGCCTCCTCATCTTCCCCGGCGTCACTGTCCTCCTCGTCACTCTCCCCACTGACCTCGCCGGCACCCGCCCCGCCGTCCGCGCCCAGCAGACTGCCAGTGCTGCTGGTGGGGCCCGCGCTGCGCGCCAGCAGCGCCTCCTTCTCCGCCGCGCCGCGGCGGCGGCGCTCCAGCCAGCGGCGCAGCCGCGCCAGCGCGCCGCGCCCGCCCGCGCGCGCCGCGTCCTCCCGCCGCATGGCTGGGTTGAGCGCGTAGATGGTCTGCAGGCTGGCCAGAAAGGAGGCGGCGGTGCGCACCATGCCGGGCCGCGAGATGTAGGCGCCGATCGCCGACACCAGGCCCGTCACCACGCTGATGGAGCCCAGCGTCAGGCCGTCCACCACCTCCATCGCCTGCGTCATCTCCAGCAGCCCCATCGCCTGCGCGGTGGTGCAGTCGCGGGGGGGGGGGGCGTGCGGCGGGAGCGGTCATGAAACGTGGGATGGGCGGGCGGCGACTCGGAGGAAGGACGGCCGCCGCCGCCGTTGGGATGCGTAGCCCGGCCGGGGGCTGGGCCGCCGGCCCGCGGGCTACAGAGACAGGGCGACGACGCTGGCCCAGCCGCTCACGCACCCACCTTGAATTCCGCCAACAAGGTGGTGAAGATGACGAACGAGTACAAGTCGCCCTGCGGGTGGGACACACGGCAGGCGGGACAGGGCAGCAGCGGCGCGGTCAACAACCAGGCGCTGTGGAGCCGCGGCATACGAAAGGCCGACATGCTCGCCGAAGACACGCATCCAAGAGCCACGCCTTCAACGCCTCCCGCCGCCTGCCGCGGAGCTGCCCGCCCCCGCACCGGCGGTCCGTTACCCCCAAGTACAGCTGCAGCACACGCACCACGGAGTCAATGGCGTTCATGAAGACGGCGTTGGACGCGCCCAGCAGCCCCTGCAGAGGTGGGGCGCGAGGGCGGGGTCGGCCGGAGCAGGCGAGACCATGCAAAATACGCCCATGCAAAATACGAAGTGGAGCCTTGAGCCCGAGGCGTTGCGGGTGTGGCCCACATGACTGTGGCGGGCGAGCGGTGAGCCGGCTCACCAGCGACTTGCCGGCCGCGGTGTCGCCGCGCATGCCGCTCAGCCGCAGCATGCGCGCCATCAGCCGGATGGAGCCTGGGGGCGGTTGGGGTTGGGGTGGTGGGTGCGGTGATGCAACCGCAAACGGCTGTGATTCGACTGCAGAAGGACAGGGCGACGCGCTGGCACCTGAGACCCCACCCGCGCCGCGCCGCCCGGTCACCCGCCGCGCCCCGGTTCACGTCAGCCGGTCAGTGCCTGCAGCTGTGCAGCGACACAAGGCGCAGCATCGCCGCTGGCCCCCAGCTACCCACGCTCCATACGCCCACTCCCACGCCCACGTTCCCGCTCGCTCGCTGGCTGGCTCACCCATGGTGTTGACCACCATGACGCCCAGCGGCACCATGGCCACCGCGCCGCGCTTGAGGAAGTGCAGCGGGCCGTTCACCTTGGCCAGGTGCGCGGTGCGGGCCTGCGCGCGGTGGCGGGGCGCGCGGTCGTCAGCAGCTGCACTGTGTACCGGCACGGTACATACGTGTGCGTGTGCAGGGCAGGGTATGCGCTAACCTTGGGCGGGCCGTGAGGCGCCGTGACGCCCCGACCCACATGGAGTCAGTGTGAACCAGGAACCCCAGGACCGCGATTTCCTCATGCAAATGGTGGGACAGGGCCAGGCCAGTGGCCGCGCCCAGCGCCGCACCTTGAGGTCGTCCGCAATGGCGGCTGACAGCGCTCGCACACGCGGCAGCTCCTCCCGCAGCCACTGCGACATACCGTGCATGGCGGGTCGGGGGTGGGGCAGCCGAGGGCCGAGGGCCGAGGGCCAGCGGAGCGTCGGCAGGGCGTCGGCCCTGCGCATGCTGCTCGCCTGCCAGGCACGCCTTCCGCGACCTCCCTCAGGAGTCAGCACCCACCTTGACCAGGGGCCGCACGTCCTCCGGCATGTGCGGCGTGTGGTACACGGGCCACGTGTCGCCCGTGGCGGCGGTGGCGGCCGGCAGCGCCTGCGGCGCGCCGGCCGTGCAGCTGATGACCGGCAGCCGGCTCAGCAGGCTCAGCGCGATGACGCGCTTGTCCAGCTGCGCCAGCTCCTCGCCCTGGTGGAGGAGGGGTGACGTGGGATCGCGATGTGCTGAGGCGTGTGTGTGCAGAGTTCAGGTGGGCGGCACGCGAAACTGGCGCACGTGGCTAAGGCTGGAACCAGCCCGCCGCTTTGCGGAGCCACCAGCCCACCACCCACCTTAGCGCGCAGCTCCTGCACCACTGCAGAGATTCCCGCCTCCTCCACAGCCTTCCCCTCGAACATTTTGACGAAGCGCTTGCGGTCCGCCTTGTACTGGGGGCTGACGGGGTCGTCGGTGATGGACTCGAGCTGCGGGAAGGTGAGCAGACGGCGTCACGCCAAACTGCCACGACGCCTGCAGCTTGGACTTATGCAACACATTGTGGTTGTCTGTGCAGCGGCACTCGTTTCCACGTCTAACCGCTCGCTATGGTGACACGACTTGCCGATGCGCCTCACCCGGAATTGCCAGCCCGGAAGGCACGCGCGAAGTGCGTCGGCAAATTCATCCGAAAGGTTGAGGCACAGCAGCGTACACGCGCTGCCTCCGGGCAGCTCATCATCGGGCAACCGCCAGAGCCCCTCTCTCAGCCGCTGCAGCTCCGCCTGGCGCTCCGTGTTGACATAAATTTTAGCCTCAATTAAATCTTCTATCGCGCTGATTTCCTTCCTATTATTGCGGTTAAACACCATTTTGTAGAAGTTGCACGAATTTACCCAGGCGCCACGCGCCGGGCACGTTGACTTGCGATGGCTCTATGTGTTTATGCAGGGCAGTTTGTGTCTTTGTGCATGGGGGAAAAGCTACATCCGCGCCGGGGGGTGCGATCTCGCGCCGGTTCAGCTTTGCAACACCCCCGGTTCGCGATGCCAACAGGGCCGTGCATCGTCAAACAGGCAACGGGACACTCGTGAGAGTGAGGCCATAGTAGCGACACCGCTGGGTCTCTGCCGAAAGAACCCCACGCGTCAAGCGGCACGCCACGGCTGGCCCCGCCCGGCGAAAGGCGCCCCATACCAATCGCCGGTGCCTCCTACCGGATCTTTGCTGCAGGAGCGGCTTTGTTCGCTGCGCAACAGCAAAGGGGGGAAGTGTGAGGCCTCGGGGGCGAGGGTAACGACGGCTCACGCAGCCCGAGTTGAAAGCGGCATTGGGTGGGGAGTGCGCGGCCAGTGGCACATGACGTCAAGCCCCAGGCACAGGACCGGGCAGGTCCCGCGCTGCCGCTCGACCAGTCAGTCACTCAGAGCTCGTCACTTAGCCACACATGTCATTGCAGCAAGCGCAGCAGCAGGCCGGCGTGTGTGCGCGCGGCGCTCCCTTTCGCAGGCTCGCGGCGCCAGCTCTCATTTGCAGCATTGCTGGCGCAGCGGGCCCGCCGCTGCCGCACACCCCATTCACATGGCTGTCGACAAGCAGCCGGGCCGCGGGCCGGCACGCGGCGCGGATCCTCGGCGGCAGTAGCAGCGCCGCGGCCGGCAGCCGGTCGCGCGGTGGGCCGAACGAGCCGCGGCTGCAGCTCGCTACGCGCCAGCCCCAGCCACCCCTAACCTCCACAGCGGCGGCGCGGCGCGCTGCCGCGCCTTGCATCCGCAGCAGCGGCCGCGGTCGTTTGGTGGTGGCTACAGCCTCCGCAGCCGCCGCCGCAGTACCCGCGCCGCATCCTCCCCAGCCGCCGTATGTTCCCCCCGACCCTGCCCTGGTGGCTACGGTGCACCCCGGCACGGCGGCGCTGCGGCAGGCCGGGCTGGAGGTGGCGGTGCACGTGCTGTTGCCGCTGCTGGCGCTGTGGGCGCTGCAGAACTGGCTGTCGGGGGTGGAGAAGAAGACCAAGGAGGTGGGCCGCGGGGGTGGGGGCAGTAGCAGCAGTAGCGGCACGTGTGTTCGGCGTCCGGGCGGCTCGGTGGCTTGGGTGACGGCACATGCGCTATACGCACACACAACACACGTGCGCACGAACACGAGCGAGGCGGCAAGTGTGGGTACAAATGCGGAAGGCCAACGCCCGCGTCCGGCCTCCTGCGCCTGCGCCTGCGCGCAGGAGGTCGATGAGGGTGCGGCGGCGGCGGCGCGTCGCGGCGGGGCGGCCGGCGGCGCGCCGTCGCTGGCCCGGGAGCTGGCGGGCGCCCTGCCCATCGCCGCCACCGCGCCCAGCCGCGTGGCGCTGGCGGCGCTGACGGCGACCCACGTGGCTCGCAGCCTCGCCAACACCGCGCAGGTGCGTGCACGGGCTGGGGGCGGGGGCGGTTGTGTGATACGTCGGGCGTGAGTCGGTAGGCAGCAGTGCTTATTTGGCTGCGTGTGCGCATGCCAGCATGCGGTTGCGTGGCCGGTTGAATGGTGCGCATGCATGGGTGGGGCCGTGGGAGGACCTGTCACCGCCTGGCGGACTCGCTTACTTCCTTCTTATGGTGGCCTCATCAGCGGGTGTCTTCGCCCGCCTGCATGCTGGTTCGCTTGTGTCGGATGCAACCCAGCACTGTCATGCGGTGATGTTTACGGTAGCACCGCCGTCATGCGTCGCGTCATAATCGGCCAGTCAATCATGGTGCGTATGTTGCTGCTGTGCGCACATGCAGGGCCTGGCGGAGCGGGCGGTGCTGGATGGCTGGCTGGGCGGACCCAACAGCCGGGCCTGGCTGCTCGGGTGTGAGTGCCAGAGTGCCATCTGTGTGCGGTGTGTGGTGTGTGTGTGCAGGGGACATGTCCATGGGCGGAGAGGGTGATGCGGACTTGTAGCATGAGCACGGCACGCCGTTCCCGCACCCGGCCTTCACGGCCTGGCCTGGCCTGCTCACCACCTACCTACCTGCCCATCTGCCTACCCACCATGTGCCACGTATGCCGCCGCACCCACCCTCGCAGGCCGTGTGGCGGACCTGGTGGAGGGCCTCAGCCGCCTGCTGGCGACATTGGACCAGGTCAGCAGCGGCGGCCGATGATGGCGTGTGTGGCCTGTTTGCGTGTGTGTGCGGGGGGATTGATGTGGGGGTGGGTGGGAGGGTTGTGAGTACGAGCCTAATCGGGGGTGGGGGGAGGGTGTCGCTCGCTGCGGCCGGCAGCAGCTGGGCTTCCTTGCGTGCCGCATGCATCCGCAGGTCGGGCCACGGATCAAAAGGCGGTGCATGCGCATGCACATGCACGTGCACACACACCTTTTTGTCTGTCTGTTTGTTGTTTTTAACACACACACCACGCGCAGGTGCTGGTGCTGGCGTACCAGATACTGCTGCTGGCCTTCGCGTGAGCGGCGTGGCTAGTTATATGCGTGCGTGTGTGTGTGTGTGTGTGTGCGCGCGTGCAGCTTAGCACCCGACGGCCTGCACAGTCCGTCGCGTGCTTGAGCTCCGCCGCACGATGCTTGCCGTGCTTGCCGCCGCGCGTGCAGCACCTGGGTGCTGCTGAGCTGGAAGGATGTGGCGCTCAGCCGCTTCCTGCTGCGGGCGCACGACACCACTGCCGGCCGCCAGGACCTGGAGCGCATACTCACGCCCATCAACACGTACGTACGGCCAGCTAGCTGCACGCGCAGGGTGGCGCGGGCGAGCGAGGGTGTGTGCTGCTGTGTGGCCGGGAGTGGAGCAGGGAGGGGTTTGGTACGCGGGAACGGGCGATGCGCGGTGCCGCATGGATGGCGCCAGTAATGCCGCCTATGGGCACGAACTACCGCCACCCTTTACCCTGATTGCACGGCCCGGCATCCCAACCCCCACCGGCTGCTGCAGCGTGGCCACGTGGGCGCTGGTGGTGTGCGCGGGCCTGCTGGTGGTGTCGCTGGTGGGCGTGGACGTGCGGCCGCTGCTGGTGCTCACGGGCGGCGGCGGCGTGGTGGCGGGCCTGGCGTCGCAGCAGCTGCTGTCCAACGCGGTCAGCGGGCTGCAGATGTACATGGACCGCCCGTTCAGGGTGGGCGACACCATCGCGGTCAACGCGGGTGAGCGGATAGATGGCAGCGTGGGGGGTAGGTGGGGGTGCGGGCGCGTGGGGTGCTAGCGAAGGGAGAAGGACGGCGGGCGCTGTGGCGGGGCGAGGGGCGGGGGATGCATATGGCTGGCACTACTGCTCCACATGCGCAATGCCACTGGAGCGAGCAAGTGCACGACACGTGCCCCCCGGCCACGCCCCTGCCCATCCCCCCGCACGCACAGGCGTGAACAATTACCTGGGGGAGGTGGTGGAGGTGGCGGCGCTGCGCACACACCTGGCACTGGAGGTGGGCGCTGGAGGTGGGCGGGGGGCAGAGCCACTGCATGCTGGGTGGGTGGGCGCTGGGTGGGCAGCTGCTAGCACCACTTGCACCATCGCCGTGGAGCTGCGGTGCCGCGGAAGCCGCCTCGCAGCAGCGTGTGTGTATGCCGCCAGCACTTCTCCTCCCTGCCTGCCGCGCCCAAACAGCAGACACACGCCCACATATGCAAACACACACGCACACCTTCCGCAGGACGGCTCCACGGTCGCCATTCCCAACCGGGCGCTGAGCGACATGCTCATCGTCAACAAGTCGCGCACCAGCAGGGGTGGGTAGGGTGGGGCCATGCAGAGCTGGCTGTGCTGCTGGGGTTTCGTGTGACACGGCGTGTGATTTAGGGGTGAGCATCACGACGCCTGCTGCACGCACCTGTGTTGAAGCTGCTTGCTGCTGGTTGGTCCCTTCATTCGCAGGCCTGAACCGGCCTCCCTGGCTGGACAGCCGCACGCCGCTGTCGCTGCAGCTGCGCATACGGCTGCGGCCCGCCGCCTACGATGCAGTGGGCGCGGAGCTGGCGGGGCTGCAGGTAACGATGGGGGAACCGCGTGTGCGTGCGTGTGGTGTGGTATGCGCTTCCAGTGCCACGACGCATGCGTGCCTTATTTCCACCCGCCGCTCGGGCTGTGCGTGGTCATGTATGTATGGGTGGAGGGCGCGGGCAATCGGTGACTTGCTTGCTTGGAATTAAGGCGCCCGACTTACTCCTTTCGCTGCGTGCACCGCACGTTACGCACGCACGCGTGTACGCCGCCGCCGCCGCCGGCTGCAACCCGCAGGCCGCCATCCTGGCCAGTGGCGCGGTGGAGGCGGAGGGCGCGGTGGCCCCACGGCTGGAGGTGCTGGGCTTCAGCGACCGCGGAGTGGAGGTGCTGGCGCGGGTGGGTGCGTGAGTGCGTGAGTGCGTAGGGCGCATGCGTGCGTGCGTAGACTCCGGAGGAACGCGCTTCTGCCTACCCAGACACGACCCACCCGCACACGTACTTGCCAGAACGGCAATGTCCAGCTTCCGGGTAGGTAGGCCCCTGAATGCCGGGCCGCGGGCCCCCTCTAGCTGAATGTGCGGCTGGCCACGGTGGGGGTTTCGGTTTTCCCAGAGCGAGTGGAAGTAAGGCGCAGTTGGGGAAAGCCGGAAGGCAAGTGCAAACCCCGCCGCCGCTCGCCTCAGATGCCTGCACCAGCCGCGCCTGCACCTGCTGCAACTGCAGGTCCGGCTGCGCAACCCCAGCAAGTCGGCGGCGGCGGCCAGCGGCAACCTGGCGCCGACGTTGGTGCCGCATGTGCCGCAGCTCACGGCCGGCGGGCTGCTGGGCGCACACGCGGCGGCGGCGACCGGCGGCGGTGCCGATGCTGGCGGCGGCAGCAGTGGTGGTGATGGGGCTGCGGCTGCGGCTGCGGCTGCGGCTGCGGCGGCGCCGGTGGCGGCGGCCAGCACTGGGCCGGCGCCTGACAACGGGGCACCTAACACCGGCGCTGCAGCAGGGGGCAGTGGAGGCCGTGGGGGTAGCGGTGGCGGTGGCGGCGGAAGTCGAGGTGGCGGTGGCGGTGGCGGTGCAGCGGGTCGCAGGTGCTCTCCGGACGCGGTGCGGGCGCTGCGGCAGCAGCTGCTGCTGGCGCTGGGGCCGTGGCTGCAGGACCACAACGCCACGCTGGCTCTGGAGTAGGGCTTCTGCGTGCTAGACAGATGGGTGGTCCCGCTTCGTGCAGGCGCATCGGGCTTGCAAAGGGCTTTACGGTATTCACGGAGCGGGCGGTGCAGGGCCGGCGACGCGGGACCTCGGGCTCATCAGGCACCGCGGCGCAAGGTCGGTGCAGATGCAGCAGGCACGTCGATGCTGCTGCATTTGCACCTGCACCGACCCTTGCCCCTCCCTCGGTGCCTGACGAGTCTGGGGTCCCGCGCCTTGCTTGGTGCGGATGCAGCCGCCGTGGCCTACCGTGGGAGCATGTCGCACCCGTGGAGGGCATGTTGGTCGTGTATGCGTCGTGCGTGTGTGTGTGTGTGTGCCTTTCTTGGCGCGGCAGGTCAAGCTCAGTCACTTGTCGTACGTGGGCTGACACCATCCGCCAGCAGGCGGATTGTTATTGCGTTGGTGGGCTGGAACCGCGTTACAATGTTGGACCGCTGACTGCTTTGCAATGGTCCAGCGCAGCACCTCCATCGGGCTTACAACCCAAGGGGTGTGCATGCTCGTTTAAAGGATTTTGGGTTTTAGCTAGCGCAAGACCTATGCAATATGTAAGCCGTCCGTGTGGCAGGTAGGCGGGGGGGCGTAGCGGGGGGGCGGGGCAACAACCAGCATACTTTATTGTGGAGTGAAGTTCGGCGTGCTGGTGCACAGTGGCGACAAGTCGCCGTGATGCGGTGTCGGGTCAGGCCATGCACGGGCCTCCTCCGGCCGTCACTTCCCCTGGTCCGCCTCCCCCTCCCCTGGCCCTCCACGCTTCTCTTCGACTGTCATGCACCCCCGAGGTGAGGCCTCCCCTGGGCGCGCGTGCGTGTATGTGCGCACCCAGCCCCGGCACCCCACTCCCGACACCACATCACCCAACCCTTGACGTTCGTGCCCTTACTTGGCCACCCTGGCTAGCCGCCTACGCTCCAGACGCCGGCAGCCCCAGCCCTAGCCAAACCCACATGGCATGCCACCCCCGGCTCAACCCATGAGCTAGCCTGCAGCCCGGCCCTCGATGTGCATATCGCCACCGTGCAGGTCGGGCTGGACCTGAATGCGTGCCTGAATGCGGGGCCCCATGCGCCCCATGGGTCATGCGAGCCGGCAGAATTGGCGCGCCTGCGTGAAGCGCTTCTGACTTGCGCGACGAAAGACCTCCTACTGACGTCGTGTGCATTCCGACTCATCGCATTCAGCAGGCTAGCATTTCGGTGTACAGCAGGAAAATGCGAGGGCAGCCTCCGCTTCCCGCGGCGGCCAGCCCGCCTGCTGCAGCTGCGGCACGGAGGGGTGGGGACATTGCCACAGCCAGAGCAGGGGCTGAGGCGGACGCACCGCAGGCTGGCGCGGGAGCGGGCGGCGGCGGCGACGCGGGGCCATTGCAGGTGCGGGTGCGCATACACCTAGGGTTTGGGCCCTCGCCTCGCACCCAGTACTTCAGTATAGATAGATTTACGGATACATAATGTCGCGTAAACATGGCAGCACTGCCCAAGCACGCACAAGCGCTTAGGGTTCAGACGGCCTTCAACGTTGGGCCGCCAGCGGGCCTTTTAGAGTCTATCTTAGAGTCCCGACCTTGCCGCAAGCGGCAACGAGTAACAAGCAGCGTGAAGGCAAGGAAATTGCGGCCATCCTCACAATTCAAGGAATGACCTTGTTCGCCGGTCGCCGCCGCTGCTTTCCTCCACAGGCACCCCTGCAGAATGTGCAGGGCTCAAATCTGCGCCCGCTGGGCGCGGAGGTGAGTGCCGAAAGCGAGCAAACGCGTCGCGCAAACTGCTCGGCGATTTCCGTCATCAGGATATCCCCCACGACCCTTTCTCCGCGCGGAACTGCCTTGCCACCGCCCTTCGTAAGCATCCTCTGCCACCACCGCTGCGCATCGCAATGCAGGAGCGTGACCAGGGGCGCCGGGAGGACAAGGTGGCGCAGCGCAAGGCGGAGCTGATAGCCTCGCACGAGGCGAAGGTCAGGGCGAAGATGGCGGAGCTGGACGCCGAGCTCAAGGTAGCACTGGCGGCGCTGGGTGACCAGGAGGCGGAGGCGGAGGCGGAGGCGGAGGTGGGTGACCAGGCGCCGGGGCTGCAGTGTGAGGAGTGTGCATGCGGGGAGCACTCGTTGCAGGCAGATCCTGGCAACATACGGAACGGGCACGCACGTCTGCATGTATGGGTGGATCAGATTGCGCAGCTGTATCAATATCGGGCGTCTGCTGCTGTAAGTTTGCATAAGAATGGGCCCTTTGGAGGTGTGGAGGTGCCGGGTGTTGGGCTGAGGCCCTGCATGCGGCCCCCACCCACGACCGCACGCTCGCATACACCAGTACACAATCACATGCACGTCACCGTTCCGTGGAAGCCTTGCCATGAAGTACATGCAATTCTACAATGTGAATGCGCCCCCCGCGCAAAGACCATGCGCTGCTGATGCGTTTTACCGACTTCATTATTGCTGTGCTCGCTCCTGCTGTGCCTTACTTCCGCACCGGTGTCCACAGGGGCAGACTGGAGGATTGGCGGCAGCAGGGCTGGAGGAAGCCGCGGCGGCGGGAGGAGCGGCGACAGCTGCAGCGCTGGGAGCAGCGCTGGCGGCGCCGATGCAGCAGGCGGAGTCGGCCGAGCAGCCGACGGTGCAGGGCCGGCGACGCAGGTCGTCAGACACCGAGGGCGAGGCGTCGGTGCAGATGCCGATGCATCAGGCGCCGCACGCCTCGGTGGCGGCGTCAAACGTGGTGGCGCCAAACGCGATGGTGTCGGAATCGGCGCAGGCTGCCGGGGACGTGGCTCAGGCTGCTGAGGAGGATGCGCCCGGTGTGGTGGAGGGGCCGGGTGCACCGGCGGAGGGGCTGGAGGGCGTTGAGGAGGGCGGTGCGGAGGGCGGTGCGGAGGGCGGTGCGGAGGGCGGTGCGGAGGGCGGTGCGTGATTGCCGACTGAAGGAGTCGGAGCGCTTTCGGTGCGGATGCAGCCGCCACCTATTTAGGGGTGCGCGTATGCATTGGGCGGCTGACACCAGCCATCAGGCGGATTCCGTTGATGGACTGGGACCGCGTTATAATGTTAGACGTGCTAGTTGGATCATTTGCATTGCGATTATGCGACAGTTCACCCGATGCAGACAGCAGACCGCCTCCTTTCGTTGTGTGTGTGGTGTGAAGCTGTGGTAGCGGCCCCTGACACGCACACGCCCCCTGATGAGATGACGCGA
The DNA here is from genome assembly GCA_016834605.1 of Chlamydomonas incerta. Taxonomy (NCBI): domain Eukaryota; kingdom Viridiplantae; phylum Chlorophyta; class Chlorophyceae; order Chlamydomonadales; family Chlamydomonadaceae; genus Chlamydomonas; species Chlamydomonas incerta. Next base: position 3,970,183 of record JAEHOC010000002.1, on the reverse strand, counting down.
CGACGCGACCGCGCGCGCCACGCGCAGGGCCCGGTCATAATGTGTGTGTGGGCGTGGGTTTGATTGACTGGGGTGAAGCTGTGACTGCTGCGTGCTGACCGCGACAGCCGGCTAGTGCGTACGCGGAGGGCGTGGGGCGGTGGCAGAAGCGGATTGAACGTGGGCACTTCCGTACACGCACGGTGGGCAGATAGAGCACGCAATTTACTATGCCCATGCAACGTGCGCCAAGTCGGTTGCAAATCGGTTGCAGGTGAATCATGTCCCACAAGTCTCTGCCGCCCCCACCCGCTCTCACGCACCCAACACTCGCCTCCATCCAAGAGACCATGTCCTCATTAACATGCAACGTGGTAATGGACAGTAGTGTTGGTCCCGCCCAGCACCTGTGCTCCTAGGAGCCTTCCATGGCCTTCCTCAAGCCGTTGCCTCACAGCCGCATCGTACGGCCCCATATCTTCACCTCGTGCGTCCCCTGTCCTCGCCCCCAGCCACCCACCGCTCCATGCCCCCCATGGCCCCATCCATCGACTCCACACGCACGTGCTCGCCCTGACGCCGCCCCCAAACAAACCCCACGCCACCAATCTGGCGCCCGCCCGTACATACGACCACGCACCCGTGCACCCGTCCGCTCACACAAGCGCGGGGTGGCCCGGCAGCAGCAGCAGCGCGCCTTGCACGCAGCCGTCGTGCAGGTACTCCGCCCAGCCCGCCAGCTCCGACTGCGCCGCGTCACCCGCCTGCCGCCGCCCGCCGCCGCCGCCGCCTCGGCCGCCGCCTGCACCGCCGGCCCCCTGCTGCCACCCGTGCAGCGGAAAACACAGCAAAATGTCGAGCGTTAGCCGAACCACGCCTAGACCAAATCAGAGCGTCCGGAGTCTCATGCTTTCCTGTCTTGCCCCGCTGCCCTTGGGCTGGTATTCACAACCCCCTCCTCCCACCCACCCCCCAGGCGGCCCACCTCGTGCGGCGTGGCGTCGTCCTGGTCCATCTGCCGCGCCGGCTGCTGCGTCTGCGTGGCCGTGGCCAGCAGCGGCAGCGCGTCCTGCTGCCCGTAGTACCTGGCGAAGGGGGGAGGGGACGTAGTGGGGTGGGGAGCGGAGCGACGTAGTAGTGGGTAGGTGGGTGGGGGCGCCCCAGGAGGTTAGTTACGGGTGGCGTATCCTCCGCCGCCCATCCCTGCATTCAGCGAGGCTCAGACTCGAGAGCTCGTCCGACATGCCCACGCGGCCCGCCCCGCCCCGCCGGGCCCCGCCCCGCCGGGCCCCGCCCCGCCGGGCCCCGCCCCACCCCGCCCACCCACTTGTGCATGCCGAGCGCCTCGCCCTCGGTGACCATCTCCATCACGTGGGCCACCTCACGCACTGCGCGCGCGTCAGAGCCATCAGCAGCAGCCGGGGGCGAAATGCGGCGGCACGCACGAACGCACTCATCAGCAGGTTTACGGAATTGTTGAGGCAAAAACTACGAATCATGCCCCTGCTGCTCATCCCCTGCTGCTGATTGTTGCCGCATGGATGCCGCATGTACCCAACCACCCACCCACCCACCGCCGAAGCGCCAGCGGTACACCATCAGGCGCGCCATGGGCACGGCCAGGCCAGCGGGCAGGAACTGGAAGGGGGGCGGTGCGATGCACTGCAGGAGTGGTGGAGCGGGCGGGCACACACAGGAGCGGTCACGGCGCAGCGCAGCACTCTCGAGTAAGGTAAAAGGTGGCACCGCACCGCACGCCGCTCACACGCAGCTGGGTGGAATCCGGTCCGCCAAAGCAACCGAGGTGTCAAATTATTCACTGCCCGGGCACGCAAGCACGCGCTCACCTTGACATACGCGCCCGCTGTCGCTGGCCCACCGCGCACCACACGCAGCCGCAAGCTGTACTCCATGCCACGAATTACTATGCTGGCGGCGGTGCGGGCGGCCGGCGCGATGGCGGCTGCGGCTGCGGCGCCGCCAGGTCCTTCCGCCCCGGCGGCGGCGCCGTTATCGCCTTCCTCATCGGACAAGTGCAGATTGGTGGCCACGTACGTCTTATTGGCCTGGTTCGACCGAAGCGCAACCTGCAGCAGCAGCATGGGCGATTGCACGACGCGTGGGCAACTCGACCCCTTGCTTGCCACCTTACCTGTAGCAGCACACCCACGGACGCACGCCCTGCGCCGCATCCCCGCACGCGTACCAAAGGAGAATGCGTCCCCACACGACTTCTACGCACTCCAGCACGTCACCCGCCCGCCCGCCCGCCCCCACCACCCCCGCCTCACCAGCAGCTCAGCGGACGAGATGCTCCAGCGCACCGCCCGCCCGCCCGCCGGCAGCACCTGGCGCCGCGGCATGGCGTACCAGGGCGCCGTGGCGGTGCCGTACACCTGCCCCATCACGTCCAGCAGCGTCTTGTAGAACTGCGAGTACTCCAACATCTTGTTCTTGCCCTGCTGCTGCGTGCACACCACCACCACCGCGGCATCGCCGGCTGCATCGGCTGCGGCTGCGCCGCCACCCGCCGCAGCAGGCGGCGCTGTTGCGGGCGGGTTGCCGCCGCCGCCGCCGCCGGCGAGGAGCTGGGAGGCGTACCGCGCCACGTGCGGCGCCGCTGCCACGGTGGCGGCGCAGCGGATGACAAATGCCAACTGGTGCGCGTCAATCTCGAACCTGGCAAGTGACCCCCAGCCAGGCGAGCAGCAGTAGAGAGGGGTTGTTGGAATGATGGCAGGCCGACAGCCGCATGCAGTGGCCCGGCTACTACTAGTTAGCCCCCGCTCCGGCCCTCATGCATCATGCAACCACGTGCGTGGCTGGTACCGCCCCCCCCTTCATGCATGCGCCGCCTACCATGCGATGCGCGGCAGGACGAAGGTCAGGTAGCAGGCGCTGAGGTTCACCAGCCGCACGTGCCGGCACAGCTGCGCCACCACGTCCTTGCCGGCCGCCGGGAAACGCGCCCCACCGCCGCCGCCGCCGCCCGAGCCGCCGGCTGCTGCGCCGCCGCCGCACCCTTGGGCGCTGTGGCCGCGCGCCTCCAGCCACCGCGCCAGCAGCAGCAGCACGCTAGACTCGTCATCCGTGCCGAAGTCATCGGACTGCGTGCGTGCGGCAGGTCGGGCAGTGCGTGGTGGCGGCGCGGCGTTTGGCCGCGGAGCGCAGCGCCGTAGAAGGCAGGCAGGCACCCGCACGGCTAGCGCTGCTGGAGAGCCATACATGCTGCACGCCCTACAGCTAGCCGCCCAGCAGGTCCCCCATTGTGTACCTCCAGCAGCGCGAGCATGCCGCGGGCGGGCAGCGCCAGCGCCTGCCGCTGCAGCTCCGCACTGCGCAGAACCGTGGGCGCGTCCTTGAAATGCTCCAGCACCTGCCCATGCGGCGCGCAGGGGCCAGCCACGATTAATGCAGGGCGCGGCGGGCCGTGCACCGCGCCGCGCCGCATCGCACCGCACGTGGATGCAGGCCCTACGCAGGCTAGCTGACCGGAACCTCCCATCACCCGGTCACCACACATACAGCCGCCCCACCTACGCACGTACGCCCTTTCGCACACCTGCCGCTTGGCGGCGGCCAGCACGGCACCGAAGCGGGACGGCGGCGGCGCCGCCGCCGCAGGCGCCGCCCCGTTGGTGGGCTGCGTGGGCAGCATGGCGGGCGCCGCCGCCGCCGCGTCCTCTTCGGGGAACAGCTGGTCGCAAGCGTAAAGGTCCAGGGCGTCGTGGTTGCCGGTCGCCAGCCCTGCGGGGCGCAGGCACGCAGCAGGTGACCGGGGATGAGCCGGGGTGCGTGTGTGTGTGTGTGTGTGTGAGATGTGGGTCAGGCCGTACGTCGAGCGTTAGTTCGTGACGCCGCGATGTGGGTCGGGCGGAGCACGGTCCACCGCTACAACCGCATGCCTCCCAGCGCTTTGCGGGGCTCCGCATGCATGCATGCATGCATGCACGCGACGCAGCCGGCGGGTGCACATGCTCCACACAAGAACTGCGCCCGCCCATCTGTGTGCTCTGGGTCGGACTGCTTTCTTTGGGTTCACTCAGTCGATTGCTTTGGGCTCTGGAATGAACTACCCATCACCACCTACCACCGCCACACGCACTCAGGCCCCGACCCACATGCCGCCGTCCCCGCCACCGCCACCACCACACGCACTCAGGCCCCGACCCACATGCCGCCATCCCCACCACCGCCACCACCACACGCACACAAGAGGCCCCCCGACCCACATGCCGCCATGAGGCTGTCAGCCGCCTCCTCGCAGCCCGAGATCTGCATCTCCACCGCGATGCGCCGCACCAGCAGCAGGTCTCGGAAGCTGTCGCTCGCCAGGCTGCCGGTGTAGCAGTAGCGCAGCGCGTCCCGGGCCGCTAATAGCAGCAGGCGGCGGTGCGTGGAACAGCAGCAGGGCACATGTTACCCAAGCTAGCTAGCTAGGTCCCGAAGTGGGCGGTGCGATGCAGGTCGCGTGCAGGGTGCGAGGGTGAGGGCGCAGGTGCCAGGCGTGACCGTTGGTGTCGGGCGCTAGCGTGAGCGAGGCACACGCACGCACGCACGCACGCGCACACGCACACGCACATTCGTACTGTATGCACCCACCGGGAAGCTCATCTGCGCTGCGCAGCTTCACACGAAGGGCAGGGAGCCTGCAGCAAAGGCATTGAGTGGTTTGGGCAGGCGGTTGGTGCGTTGTTCGTTGGTGGGCGGGGCCAGTCGCGTGGGTTCGCGTGTGCTGTCCCAGTACCCGCGCACCCGCGCACCCGCCCACCACGCCACCCGGTGCGCACCCACCCAGAGCCTGCGCCACTGCGCTGCATGTCGCTGTGTCTGTCCAGCGATGCTGCTATATAGGCCGACGACAAGCGCAGCACAAACTGGTGGGCTGCGTGCAAGAGAGCAGCAGGAAAGTGGCGGCGGGGTCTACGTGTCAGCCATCGCCGCGGAATTCGAGCTTCGTGACGCTGTTGCGCCGTATCTCCCCGTGACCACCACTCCGCATAGCATAGGGTGCTTGCTTAAGTCCACCGAATCCAAACACCCGAAGGGCGCGGACTGGGCCCGCCGCGCCAAACAGGCTCCAAGCAGGTCGGCGCGCGGGCCCCGCGCCGTGTTCGCTCTAGTCCCAGACGAGCCGTAATGCGCACCTGGGAGCTTGTCGCCGACCACAAGCCTCTTCCAGGCGTCGGTGGTGGTCTCTACCACGAAGTTAATCTCAGCATCCGACAGGACAGGCGAACCAAACAAGCTCTTCAACCTCTCTTGCAGAGCAGAAGACATTTCGTTCGCAACTAGATTAATATAAATGGGCGAGCTGCACATAGGCCGTGTAAAAATTAATGCACGAAATGCGCGAAATGGATCCGGATCCATCAACGCGCCACGGGGCGCTAGCCGGCTGGCCCAGAAGCACCAGCAAGGAGGAACGGAGGAACTGGCTTAATGCCCACGGAATTGGGGAGAGGGAGGCGGGGTCGACGGTTTCGGCACGACGGCACGACTTTGGCGGTGTGTGGTGGTAGGACCAGGGCATGGGATGAGAGCGGCATGCCCCAGTGGTGACAGATGAATCCCCGAACCCAACGAGCCCTGGCGCGGTAGCAAGGCAGGAGTTGCGGCTGTGCGACGCGGTTACTGTACCGATGCGCGCTAGCTGGCTGTCGCAGTTTGCTGAAGCGCACTTTGGCGGTGTGTTCAAATGCCCCGACGAAACCCCGTGTAACCGCCCGACCTACGCACGGGGTCGGCCCCCCTGCCAGCCACGTTATGAAGCATTGTGCATGCACAGGAGCTCCACGCAGCATGGAGACCTCGCTGTCTCGCGGCCCTTATAACCAAGTGGTCGACCGCACTCGACCGTGCTACACCCAGTTGCTGCTGACATGCGCACGATTAAGGGAGGGCGCCATCCGGCAACTCCCTCACCAATCTGCTCTAGGGGCTGAAACGTTTCCAGCAAGAGGAGCGAAGAGACTCGGGGACGGGGGCTGGGGTGCAGCGCCAGGTCTGGCATCCGTCAAAAACAGACATCTGTTCGTGCTATCAACGTCCTGGCTCCTGCACCTGCCAGGTCGTGCCGTCCATTACACACACATGTGCCGGCGACCATTCACAGGACGTTGTAAGAGCAAAGAATTGGAATGCGTAGCCCCCCACATGACGGACCAAGCCTCCCCCGGGCCCTCCCTCCCAGACTGTGTACGGGACCCCGACGTGGCTGTTGCGCGCCGCGTCCTGCAGCAAGTTCTACTGCTGCACGCCTTCCTGTGTTGTTTAACCGCATTCGTGCCAGCGTGAGAACTCGATATTGGGATTTCTGTCGTCGCCGCCTGGAAATAAAACGTACTGTTGAGCCGTGCAACTTCACCAAAATTAAGAGCCTGCATTGCGGGAGGAAATACATACCTGAAAGCTTGCCTTCGTTCGTTTGAATTCATTCTCGCGGCCCGTGCTTTTATAAAGGTGGCAACTGCCTCGGCCCTCACTTTCAAGCAGACGCGCCCAGCTTTCGCATTGCTGCACTTCTTCTTTTGATTTCTTCTCACAGCTCTTCTCGCTGCTGTAGACAGCGGGTGAATTGCGCCGAGTCGCAAGCTTCCGGAAAGTCGACGGTGTCTCGGGGTTCTGGCCGCTGTTGCGATATGATGGCTCCCCTTACGCGCATCGGCCTCAGGAATGCTTCCGGTGGTGTAATGCGGAGCCCTGGCCGCGCAACGCTGCTGGTTCGGGCAATGTGCACAGCCTCACAGTCTTGCGCGAGGCCCGGCAAGGGCCTTCGCTGGCGCCCCGACAACGAGAGGGCAGGCAACTCGCCCGTGACGGTCAATTTCCGTGACGGGATCGTTTTCCCTGCGGCAACGACGCTGGCGGACAAGGAATTCGCTTTTGCGGTACGCCGGAGCGGGACGGGAGCGACAAACACTCGGACCCCTTCTTCAACCCCGCAATGGAACGCACAGGATCTAACTTCTCAGCGGGCGGGGCCGCGCTGTTTTGCTGCCACTGTCCGCCGGTCCGTCGAACCTGGGGCCCGACCTCGGGCGCCCGCCCCTGCCCCCACGCCGCGACGCACCCTCCCGCACCCCCCCCCCCCCAAACACACACCGCAACCAACGCCCCCGCCCCAACTCGCCCCCCCCCAATCCCACCCGCCCCGCCGACCGCAGGACCACCGCGCCGTGTACGAGCACAAGAGCAGTGAGGAGCTGCTGCGCTCGCTGGTGGTGCTGCAGCTGTGCGCCAGCCCGCTGCTGGTGCGGCACAGCGGGGCGCTGCTGGACGCGCTGCCGTGGCTGCGCGAGGCGCTGTACAGGCACTTCAGCGTGGGCCACGCGCCCGCCGACGTGTGGGGCCGCATGAACGCGCTGCGCGCCAACGGCGTGCAGGCCATCATGGTGGGTGGGCGGCTGCTGGGCGGGTGGGTGGGAGGTGGGGTAGGAGGTTGAGAGTGGGGAGGGTGGGCGGGAGGCAGCAGCACGGCAGCAGTGCAGGCGCGCGGCGCGCGGCCCCATTGCTTACTTGTTGCGTTTCGTTGTGTCTGTGCTTCGTGCTATCTGCTTTGATATTGGGCTTGGTGTGGACTCGAATGCCAGTCCGATCCAGCCCGCGCCAACTCAACCCGCCGCCTTGCACGTACCGGCCCGGCCGGCTGCCCCCCGCCCTGCACAGGACTTCGCTGAGGAGGACGCCGGCGCCACTGCGCTGTCCAGCACCACCACCGCCGGCCGCCTGGACGTGGATGCCGAGGCCGAGGCCGAGGCGCGCTACGAGCGGCGCGTGGCGGCCTTCCTGTCCTCCATCGACACCGCCGCCACGCTGCAGTCGCAGGGCTTCGCCGCCGTCAAGCTGACGGCGCTGGCCGACCCCGCCGTGCTGGAGGCGCTGGCGGCGGCGACGGCGACGGCCCCGGCGGAGCCGCAGCCGGCCGAGGCGCAGCAGCAGGCGGAGCAGCAGCAGGGTCCCGAGGCGCGCCTGGCGCCGGCGCAGCAGGCGCAGCTGGCGGCGCTGATGGGCCGCATGGACCGGCTGGTGGAGCGGGCGCTGCGCAAGGTGCGAGGCGGCGGCGGCGGAGGCGGCGGAGGCGGGCTGCAAACTGTAGTAATGCCAGCGGGGGAGGTGGGCTGACGGGCGTGGCAGGGCCCGCCCGCACGGTGTGCGTGTGCGCTGTCGCCCCTCCTGCCCGTCTGCCGCACACTGAACGCCCCTTGTCCTGCCTTGCCTTGCCTTGATCGCGCGCTGTGGTACGCGTACGACAGGGCGTGAAGCTGATGATCGACGCCGAGCTCAGCCACCTGCGCCCCGCCATCGACCGCCTGGTGCACCAGCTCATGGCCAAGCACAACCGCGCCGCGGCGGCGGCGGGCGGCGACGGCGCCGTCATCTTCATCACCTACCAGGCCTACCTGCGCGACGTGCAGCCGCGCCTGACCGCCGACCTGGAGCGGGCGGAGCGGCAGGGCTACGTGCTGGGAGCCAAGCTGGTGGGTCGGTGGGGGGCTGGTGGGGGCTTGGTGGATCCGGCACCCCGGCAGTTTGTGATATCTCATTTCCATTTCCCCACCCACCACTACTGCCGCCCCGCGCTCCTCCACGCCTGCGCTTCGAGGGCAATAATCCGGAAACGTAACCGCCGCCTGCTGTCATGCTGTGCTCGCGCATACTTATCTTCACCCCAGGTGGGCGGCGTGTACCTGCACCTGGAGCGCCGCCGCGCGGCGGAGCGCGGCGAGCCGGCGCCGGTGTGGGACCGCGCGGAGGACACCTACGCCGCCTTCGACGGCTGCCTGGAGGCGCTGCTGCGGGCGGTGCGGGCGGGGCGCGCGGAGCTGATGGTGGGCAGCCACAACCAGGGCAGCGTGCAGGTGGCGGTGACGGCCATGGACCGGCTGGGGCTGGACCCCGCAGAGTCGCCCGTGTACTTCGGACAGGTAGGTGTAGTAGGTGCGCGCGCGCGCGCGCGCTGTGTTCGTTAAAGCGCACAACAAACGCGAAGCCTATATGGTAGTGTGCGTGTCTTGTCTTAACGTTTTGTTGGGCGTGGGCCCAGTCCTGCTTCCGCTTGGTGGCTCCCAGCTCACCACGCGCGCCGTCCCATCCCATCCACCTATCCCCGATTGCCCGTCCGCCAACTGACGCGCTGCCGCCACCACGCCCCGCCCTGCCCCCTCCCCCGCGCAGCTGCTGGGCATGGCCGACAACATCAGCTTCACGCTGGGGCAGCACGGCTACAAGTGCGCGGGCGAGGGTCGTGATGGCCAGGGGCCCTTCGGGTGCAGCGTGCGCGTGCTTGGTGGCAATGGAGGCCGCGGGCAACAGGGTTGCGAAATCGCCTCAGCTGCTGTCAACCGATCATCGCACGCCTGCTCACCGCGCCCCACCCCGTCGCCCTGCCTCGCCCGGCCCCGCGCGGCCCGCAGGACCTTCAAGTACTGCCCGCACGGCGAGCCGGCCAAGATGCGCCCCTACCTCAGCCGCCGCGTGCTGGAGACGCAGTACTCCGTGCAGGTGCGTGCCTGCGGGCTGGCTGGGCGGCTGCCTGGCGGGCGGGCTGCCTAGCTGGCGGGCGGGTGGGCGGGCGGGCAGCGTGCGGAGGTGCGCGCGCCGTGTCGGCACCGGCACCCCGTGCACCGGCGAGCAGGCCTTGTGGTTGCAGTGCCGCCCTGCTGCATGCGTGCCATTCCAATAACCCCATGCCGCCGCGCACGCACTTGCCCCCACACAGGGCGGCCGCCAGGACTTGCGCATGCTGCAGGCGGAGCTGTGGCGCCGCATCAGCCAGGACCCCGCGGGCCAGATGGCGCAGCTGTTCGGCGGCGGCGGCGGCGGCGCGGCCAGCGCGGGCGCGGGCGGCGCGGGCAAGGCGCCCCAGGCGGCGCAGCAGTGAGGCAACTAAGGCGGCGGCTTATCGTGATTCAGGGCTACCCATTCCCGGCGGTCAACCACTACGCGCATGATGGGCAAGAGATGAGACAGAATAAGCAGCCACATGCCGCATGCAGAAAGCATCTACATGCGGCTAGCAGGCGCACAGGCGGCCTTACTAACATGCACCGAGGCGGTGGCATGGGCTGCGCTGCTGGGCGGCCAAGCAGGACCCCGAGTCCCCGACCCAAATAGGAGCTATTTATCACCTAAGGACGGCATAAGTTGCATGCAAGGTGAAGGCATTCGCACGCAAGCTGCTCAATTAGAAGGCTTCGCACGTTCATCCTTGCATCTTGGATTTGTGTTTTGGCGCGGCAGACTGTCACGGGGCAGATGCCTGCGGCCTGATTTGTTTTGCATCCATCATGAGCACCAGGCATAGCGTGCGTCATATGCATGCATTGTTTAAGTACGGTAGTGCGCGCGCAAGGGGCAGCCGCGTCCATTCAGCGGACATGCATCAGCAGGTGCGCTCAAGGTAGATTCATGGACGGACATTTAGGTTGCTAAGCATGTGTGCGCCGTGCATGGGAGAGCAGCGCCGGCGCGCCGTCCCAAGGGCGGCTTTTGAGGCTGGCAGTCTGGCACTTCGCATGGAATAAAAGGCCACTGCACGTCGTGCAGATGGCGGCGGCGGCAGACAGCATGCGCCAGGTGCGTGTGTGCGGCCTGCGACGCACAGACAGATATTAGATTCTCTGGCGGAATCGCTGGAAAGGGTAGGATCGGAGGCGGGATCGGAGACCATAGGGTAGTAGGCAGGCAATAACGAACGGCAGTCTAGGCGGAGACTCACAGAGGAGGTACGAAAGGCAGCGTATGCGTCGATCGTGGCGTCGGGGTTTTGCTCCCGGGCTTGTGTTTTATCTAGTGCGCGATCGCACATGGTCCGCTAGACCGCGCATGGGCGCATGGCCCCTCAGGGCTGGCACCCGTGTGTGGGCGGTGTTGGGCGGTTGCAGAAAGTTACATGGCTGTGAGACTCTTGTAACAGTTTCCATGGACGTTGCCCGGCCGTTCACCGAATGAGCGCAATAGCGGACGAGCGGAACGCCATGGCAGGCGCAATGCCAGGGGCGGCCCAGCGCCGCCAGGGCGCCCCTCCCCTCACACGTGCCCTCACACACGGTCCTTCGTACTCGATTAATGGTTCAAGTCAGGCCGCGCCGGGCCGCTTACACACACACGCTTTACACACGGCACACTTACGGCAGTAAATGCATCGCCACTCTTTGCTCGCGCGTGCACAATCCCTCACTCGTGCTCCGCCACCCCCACCTCTCCCGTCAGCGCATGGGGGCATGTGTGCCATCGCCTATTGAATCACGTAGCACCTCCTCTCCTTCCAGCCACCTCCACCGCGTCCCCCTCCTCCGCTGCCCTGCCCCTGTGTTCGACAGCATACACCTGCGCTCCACAGCGCGCCGCCGCCTCAGCCCCCGCCTCAACTGTCCCCCTCCTCCCATTCTCCCCCCTGCCACTCTCCCCCCCCATCCCCACACACACGTCCCCACCCCTCACATCATATCGCTCGCGCTACCTCCAGTACTGCGCCCAGCGGTGTGTGGTCTCCACCAGCTGCGGCAGCAGCGCGGTGGCGGACTCATTGATCAGGCCCTGCATCCATTCCACCGCCGCCTCGTCGTCGAAATCCAGGCGGAACTTGTCCTGGGGGGGGGGGGGTGAAAGGCATGTGAAAGGGGGGTTGTAAATACCAGCCCAAACTAAACCAGCTAACTAGACGAGGGACAGACAAAGGCAAGGATGTTTGAGAAAGCGGTGAAAGGCTACCTCCCCGCCAGGACAACGCAAATCATGCGCGCAGCGTCCCTTGCCTCGGCCCCGTGTTTCCCACCCCGCTGTCCCGCGCCGCCACTGCCCCTCACGCGGTCACGTTTCGTGGCCCGCGGCCCTCGGCCGCTGGCCAGGCCCACCGTGCTGTGCCCCACCTCACTCCCCCTCCTCCCCCTCCTCCCCCTCCTCCTCCCCGCACCCCCACCTGCAGCTTGAGGATGGCCTTCTCGGGGTCTGCGCGGATGGCCTCAATGGAGGCGCCGGCCATGAGGTGGAAGAGGCTGAGGATGAGGTCGGCGCGCTTGCGCAGGATGTTGTAGGCCTCACAGGCGTACATGCGGAACTGGGGGGGGGGGACGGACACGTGCAAACATAATACACATAGAACAAACACACACATGTGTCACACGCGTGGAGTGGAGTGAAGTGGCGGGATGGCGGATGATGAGATGGCAAGACACGCGCCCCCACACGCCCCGTGCACACACCTCCCGCCCCCCCCCACACACGAACCTTCCCCCTCCCTCACCCACCTGCTTGTAGTACTCGCTGCCCTGGCCGCCCATGGCCTCAATCATCTCCTTGCACAGCTTCATGGGCGGCGGGAAGGGCTTGGGGTCGGCGCCCAGGATGTAGCCGAAGTCGATGTGGAACAGCCGCCCGTCGCTACAGCATGTGCGGCGTGGGTGGGGGTTGGGCGGGAGGGGGCCGGGGGTCCATGCATGATCGAGACGAGGTGATGGAATGTGGAAGGGGCGCGAGGATGCGCGCGAGGGCGCAGCAGGGCGCAGCAGAGCGCAGCAGGGCGCAGCAGAGCGCAGCAGGGCGCAGCAGGGCGCAGCAGGGCGCAGCAGGGCGCAGCAGGGCGCAGCAGAGCGCAGCAGGGCGCAGCTGGGCGCAGCAGGGCGAGGAGGGAGGGAGCTGGCGGGGCGAGGAGGGAGGGAGCTGGCGGGGCGCGGTGCTGCGCCCACAGCCCGGACCTCGCCCCCCCCACACACACTGCAGGCCCGCACCAGGCCCAGCCCGCGCGACGCGACGCACTGCGTGAGCATGAGGTTGTCCAGGTGGCGGTCGCCCACGCCCAGGATGTAGGTCATGACGCAGTAGCCCGCGCAGCTGCGCACGAACGTCTCCACCACCTCGGCGCGCAGCCCAAAGGGGCCGCCGGGCTCGGCCTGGGTGAGCGCCAGGAAGCGGTGGATGGTTTTGTGCTCGGCCAGCACGGCGGACAGCGGCACGGAGGGCACAAACTCTAGCAGCCCGTCGTCGCAGGAGGTGGGCAGCACCTGCCGGCGTTGTGGGTGGGGTGGGGGGCGTGTGTGCAAGTGTGTGGTTCAGTGGGTGGGGTTGGTCGGGGTGGGGTAGTTCATTCCAGAAACCAGAAGAGTGGGGGTGGGGGTGCTTTGGTGGAGTTGGTTGGCTTGGCGGGGTTGGTGGGGTTGGTGGGGTTGATGCGGTTGGGTTGGTGGGGTTTGCAAAGATGATAGGATGGCACGGGGGTGGGGGCGTTCAGGGGCACCACCACACACACACGCCACACACACCTTGTAGGGCGTCATGCGCGCAACAACTCCCCCTGTATGCTGCATTTAGCCTACAACCCCGCCCCCACCTTGTAGGGCGTCATGCGCAGGTCCAGGTTCTCGCGCTTGAGCATGCGATCCATCAGCCCAATCATCTGCAGCACGAAGTGGTCCTGCCGCAGGTCGTCGCCCTTCTTGTAAATGATGCAGCAGCGATAGCCGTCAAGCACCGGCGGCGGCGACCCGGGCGCCGGCGGCGCCGCGCCCCCGCCCGCCGGGCCGCCGTCCCCGTGGTGGCCGTGGTGGCCATGGTGGGAGCCGGCGCCGGCAGCGCCTCCGGCGCCGCCGGCGCCGCCGCCTCCGGCGGCGTCGGGCGCGCCTGGCGGCGCGGGAATGATGCCCGTGCGAGTTGGCAGCAGCGCGAGGGGGTCTGGCGGCGGCCAGTAGCCGCCACCGCCGGGGCCGAGGGGGGAGTGCACGGCGCCGCTGCTGCTGCCGCTGCCGACGCTGCCGGAGCTCAGGTGGCTGCCGCCGGGCGTGTGCGGGTGGGCGTGGCCGTGCGGGTGGGCGTGGCCGTGCGGGAAGGCGTGCGGCCGGTAGGGCGGGTGGGGGTGCGCGTCGTGGCCCGCCGCCGACGGCAGCGGCGGCGGCGGCGCTTTCCAGTTCATGGGCGCGGCCTCGATGCGGAATGACAGGCGCAGCGGCAGCATGGCCGACTTGAACACCGAGCACTCCTGCGGGTTTGTTTTCATCGGTTTGTACGTGTTGTTATACGTGTTGTTTTGTCGAACGTTAGCAACAAGTAGGCAATTTGTGAGACGCGCAAATGCAACAGCGGTGCGAGTGCACGCCCCCTGTCCCAGACAGCCCTGTGGGCCGCCACCCGCGTCCCCTTTCGCCCACCCGCTTCGGTCCACCCCCTTCCGGCCGCTTCTGGCCACCCCAGCGCTGCGCCCCCCTCTCCCCCAATCCCACCCCCAACACCCCCACCTTGGGCACTATGCCCGCCAGCACGATGTGGGGGTCTAGCGGCAGCGGCACCCGCAGCGCCGTCAGCTCGCCGCAGGGGCCGGTCTCCGACACCTGGCGGCGGGTGGCGGCACCGGGGGTGGTGGATTCAGCAGGCACTGGGGGTGGTGGATTCAGCACAAGCAAGCACAGCACACGGCATGCGCGTACCAGGGCTTCACCACGGCTCGCCGTCCTCCTCCCACCCACACCCGCACACACCCACCCACCATCTCCCGCAACCGCTCCGTGGCGCGTGCCGCCTTGATCTGCGCACGGCACGGGGTGAGGGGAGGGGCAAGCGGCAGGACCGCAGGCGGTTTGCCAGGATGGTCGGCAAAGCATCCTTGCCGGGTAGACCGAAGCCGCAGAGGCGCTATGTTAGCGCGTACGCATGACCCACGTCATCGCTATCGCCCACGCCGCACACCCTGGTAATGAGATGCAATCAATTTTTCTCTCCTTGCAGTTGCATTTCCCACTAGCAAGCGTTTCTCTGAATCGATGTCGGATTCGACTTGCCTTGGAGCTCTTGAGCTCGCGTATTACCGCCTTGAGCTGCTTGACCAGGTCCACCTGGCGCCGGATGGCGTCCGCAATCAGCAGCCCCTGCGAGCCGGGGCCTGCGGAGCCGGGCGGTGAGGAAGGGTAGGGTGGTAGGTTGGTCGGGCCTCGGCCGGAGCGGTGGGAGTGGTGTGTTTAAAACGAAACGGAACAAAGCCGCGTGTGCGTGTGCGTGTGCGTGTTGTGTGTATGCGTGTGCATGTTGCGTGTACGCGCGAGTGTTAAACCTGCGCAGCGAGCAGCCCGTCGCCGCGCCCGCCATGCCCCCCCATTGCTTTGGGAATTGGAAAAACCCACCACCACCACCCCACACACACCTCCCCCGCCTCCTCCTCCTCATCCTCCGCCCCCGCCGCCTCACCTCCGGCGGCCAGCGTCTCCAGCAGCTGCGTGTGCAGCGCCCGCGCCCGCAGGCCGAAGCCGGGGTCGTCCAGCTCGCAGAACAGGTACCTGCGCGTGCATGCACGTACACACACGTGTACGTACGGTACGGTGTGTGTCGTACGGTACCGCGTGTCGAACGTGTGTTGCAGAGGGGATTGTCGTGCCCCCGGGGCCTCCCCGAGCCGGCCCCCCAGCCCCCAGAGTATACCGTTACCCTGTATTGCCGCAAACTGCACCTGCCTGTCCCTTGTCTAGTTTAGCTTGGTTTAGATTGGGCTGGTGTTTACAACCCCCACCGCCGCCCTCTCAACGCCCCACCCCACCCTGTGCAGCCCCTGCCCCCGGCCCCCGCCCCCGGCCCCTCCGCCGCCCCGCCCCACCCACCAGTGCAGCTGCACCGCCAGCGCGGGGTCCTCCGCCGCGCGCTGCACCAGGAAGGCGCCCAGCCGGCTGCCCGTGTCGGCAGCCTCGTACCTGGGGGCCGGTTTGGGGGGGGTGGGTGGGTGGGTGGGTGGGTGGGTGGGTGGGTGGGTGGGTGGGTGGGTGGGTGGGTGGGTGGGTGGGTGGGTGGGTGGGTGGGTGGGTGGGTGGGTGGGTGGGTGGGTGGGTGGGTGGGTGGGTGGGTGGGTGAGTGGGTGGGTGGGTGAGTGGGTGGGTGGGTGGGTGGGTGGGTGGGTGAGTGGGTGGGTGGGTGAGTGGGTGGGTGGGTGAGTGGGTGGGTGGGTGGGTGGGTGGGTGAGTGGGTGGGTGGGTGGATGGGTGGGGTAGTCCATTCCAGAACCCGATGCCCGGGGGCGACCGGACGGGGGCGAGCGGGCAGGAGCATTACGTGTGTGGTAGCGAGCACACGGGACAAGGGACAGCTCCCACCTACGCCCCTCACACTCACTGGGCCCCCACAAACCGCGACCCCTCGGCACCCGCCCACCTGAGCGCCTGCACCAGCTGCAGCAGGTAGGCGCCCAGCTCGTCCGCATCCACAGCCTGCAGGGGCCCGGGTGGGGGGGCGTCCATGATTAAGCACGACAAGCTGATGATGACAGATTGTTGCAGCAGATCATCAGCAGAGTTGGGGCCGTCCATGCGGCCGGTGTTGGGGCGGTTGGGTGTGAGCACGCGTGTGGCTGGTTCCCTGTCGCACGACGTCCCCCCACAGACACCCCCCCACCCCCCCACCCACCCACACCCCCACCCACACACCCACACCCACACCCACACCCGCCCCCACACCCACACCCGCCCCCTCCTCCCCCTCCCCCACCTGCAGCGCCTGCACCGCGTGCTCGCGCACCACCTCGGCCCGGAAGTCGGGGCTCAGCAGCTCCAGCGCGTCGGCGGCGGAGATGGGCGCCCACTGCCGCATCAGCTCGCCGGCCTGTGTGGTGGCGGCGGTGCGGTGGTGGCGGCGGCGGTGGGGGGTGGCGGTGTTGGCAGTAGCAGTAGTGGGTTGATGGGCGTGTTGGAGGGCGCGCAGGTGGCAGGGCGTGTGCATGTGCACGGAATGCACAGGCGGAAGCGCAGCGCACACTGCTGTGCTCCCCCTGCTGTCGCAGCCCCCGACCCCGACCCCCAGCCCGCCGCCGCCACCCCGCTGCGGCGCCAGCCCCCCCCCCCCGCCCCCGGCCGCGCCTGCTTGGCCTCCGTGGCGTCGCTCCAGTCCACACACTGCAGGAACTTGGTCAGGGCGCGCGGGTCCTGCGGGGTGGTGCAATGAGGGTGCGCGGTGAGGGATGCGATGAGGGTGGGGTGGGATTGCACCCATGCGGGAGGGCGGGGGCAGGGGCAGGCCACGCAGTGTGCAGGCGTGCAGCATGCACACGCAGCCGTACACCAGCACGCACACACCGTACAAACCGCGGCCGCGCACGGCAGCCGGCCTCCCAGCCCCCTGAGTTGGCAATGCTTGAGTTTCGGGTTCGGACTACACTCTCACCCCCTCCCCACCTGCGTGAGCGAGGCCCGGAAGCGCCACAGCAGCGCGCGCTCCTCGGCGTGAAGGGGCTTGTTGGGGGGCAGCTTCAGGATGGCCTGGGGGAAGGGGAGGCGAGGCGGGGCGGGGCGTGTGTGTTTTGGTGAAAACAGAAACGAAGCCCTTAAGAGCACTAGGGAGGAACCGTGCAATCGGTTGAAAGGCGAGGGTCTGCCTGCGAGGGACACGCAGCCCCCGAATGGTATCTGGGTGGGCGCAGCCCCTTCGTCCCCCGCATCCCTCTCCCTCCCTTGTGTCGCCCCCGTGAGTGTGCCCCCGTGGCTGGCAGCGATGTGGGGAGCCGTACGCGGCCCGCACGCTGCCTGCCGCATCCTATCGCCACTAACCGCCCCCATGCCGTCGGCGCCTGCGTCTTAACCCGTTCTGACGCCCCCACCTTTCTCTTTTGCCACCCGGGCTCGTGCGTGATATCCTTTGTGCTGTCCATACCCTTTACATTCCGCCGATACGCCTCGGCCCTTTCACTGTGCCCCGCCCTTTCGAACCTCGCCTTTCCCCTTAACCGCATGTCGCTCGTCTGGCCCGGCGCTTGCTGCCTGGCGCCGGGGTCATCTTCCTGGTCGCCAGGTAAGTCGTGTGTTTTGCATTTGCGTGGTTGCGTGTCCGTCTCTGCTGTGCGCGAGCCGAGCCTGGGTGGCAGTTCGTCGACGGCGCGCCGACCTCGCCCCGTCTACACTCTCCGCCCCGAAACGCAAGAGTATACCGTTACCCTGTATTGCCGCAAACTGCACCTGCCTGTCCCTTGTCTAGTTTCGCTTGGGTTTAGATTGGGCTGGTGTTCACAACCCCCCCCCCTGGTGTGTGTGCCCGCACCTGCAGCCTGCGGCGCTCCTCGCTATTGGGCTTGAGGTCGCGGTCCAGCACGCCGCGCTGCAGCCCGCGCGCCAGCTTCTGCGCCTTGAGCTCCGCGGGGTTGTCGCGACCCACCTGCGTGTGCGCGTGTGCGTGTGCGCGTGTTCGTGGGTTACGTATTCCCGTGCCCAAGCAAAAGTAGGCCCAAGAAAACAAGCAGGGTCACACAAGGATCCTAGGGATCCTCTGGGAAACATCACTTTGGACGCAAGATCCCCACTCCCCGCTCCCCACCTCCCCGCCCGCACCCCACGCCACACGCACCTCCGGGTCCACCAGTCGGATGAGGGCGCCGGCGCCGCCCGGGCCCGCGCCCGCACTGACGCTGGATTCGGGCGAGGTCAGCAGGCCTGTGCGCGTGTGTGTCCGCGTGTGTTAGAAAGCACAAAAAACCCAAAGCGTGGCCTGTCTGGGGCATGAGAGACTTTCTGGGGGTTCGCAGACTGGCGCCCGCTCGTCACACAACCACACACACACGCGCCCCTCGCCCACCCACCTGGCCCGGCGTCCTTCCTCCCAGCCTGGCCCCAGCCCGCGCCGCCGCCGCCGCCGGCCGCCGCGGCGGCCGCCGCGCCCACGCCCTCCCGCCCCGCGCCCGCCGCCGCGGCGGCCGCCGCCGCGCCCGCCGCCGCCGCGACGTGCTGGTAGCACAGCACGGGGTGCGGGAACAGCGGCAGCAGCACCGTGAGCCGCAGCTCGGGCCGCGTGCGCCACGCGCGCCGGTCCGCCGCCGCCAGGCGCCGCACCTCCTGTGCGGGCGGGCGCGCGGGCGGGCAGTGAAAGCTCGCTTTCAGCTTGGCGGCTTCAGCGCTCACGCGAGCGCGCGCGCACACACTCACACGCATCAGTTTTTGCACACAGTTGAACGCCCCGGGGGCCATCAGCCCAGCGCACCACCTGTTTTCCCCTGCCCTCCCCGAGCCCCTCCCACCTTCCCCCTCCCTCCCCCCTCCCCTGCCCCTAGCCCCTCCCGCCGCCGCACCGCCAGCGTGAGTCCGTCCAGCCACTCGCCGCCCGGCCCCGGCGCCATCTCGCCGCGCTGGTGGCGGTGCAGCAGGTGCTCCAGCAGACCCAGCCGGTCGCGGTGCGCCAGCGGCACCTGGCGGCGCGGCGGGGGGGGTCCATGCATGATTAGTTAAGACGAGGTGATAATGACCGGTTGCAGCAGATCAGTCTTGGCGTTACCGATGACCGCGGGGGGCGGGGGAAGCAGGAGGGGTTCCATGCGTGATGAGTTATGACGATGCTATGATGTTGTTGTGGGGGAAAGGGGGGGAGGTCCAGGCATGGCCATTTAGGGTCGACGAGGGGAAGAGACGGCGCAGAGGGGCAGGGGGAGAGGAGAGGCGGACAGGGGCTGAGGACGCGGACATGGGCATGGCGCGGCGCCACACACGCGCGCGTGCCCCACCTTGCCCGGCGTGCTGGTGGGGAACTGCGTGCAGGGCGGCGTGGCCTCCCACACGGCCAGCCGCTGCGGCCCGGTCTTGAGCCGCCCGCGCTTGGAGAACAGCGGCATGACGGTGCTGCCCAGCAGCGCCTCGCGCCGCCCCTCCGCCGCCTCCACCAGCACCAGCACCAGCTGCGTGTCGGGCGGCAGGTCGCGGTACTGCGGGGCGGCGGTGGCGGGATGTGAGTGGGGTGGGGTAGTTTTCTCCAATTGGGGGTTACATTCATCATTAGTTAAGGGGTGGGTGGGTGGGTGGGTGGGGGAGGGGTTGTGAGCACCGGTACAGTACCAGTCCAAGCTGAAGCATCCTTGGGTTCCAACAGCTGGCGCACGCGCCGGCTCCCCCTCCCCCTCCCCCCCCCGCCCAGCCCAGTCCTCCAGGCCTCTCCTCCTCACAAAGACCCTCCGCCCCCACATGACCTGCCTCGAACCGCCCGACTCGCCGCCCCGCCCGCCCGCCAGCGCCATCTCACCTTGACGCAGAACGTCAGCCACTCGTCCCACCGCGCCGTTGACCCATCGCCGCCGCCGGCACCCCCTCCGCCGCCCGCGCCCGCGCCCGCAGCCAACAACGGCCCCAGCGGCCCCGGCCCCAGGCCGCCGCCGCCGCCGGCGCCGCTGCCTCCAGCTCCTGCCTCCGCCGCGTCCTGTGCCGCCTCCGCTGCCGCTGCCGCTGCTGACGGCGGCGGCGGTGCGCTGCATATGGCCTCCGCATAGGCCGTGGTCGCCTCCAGACCCAGCGTCTCCCCGCACGACGTGAGCCGCGCGATGACGTACAGGGCACAGGTCTTTGGGCCAGCGCCGGCACCGCTGCCGCTGCCATTGTCGCTGCTGCCGCCGGCGCCGGCGCCGCCGCCGCCGGCGACGGACGCCGCAGCGGCGGCCGTGGCTGCTGCGGAGGAGGGGTGGGTGGGCCAGGTGGCATCGTGGCCCAGTGGCACACCGGTGCCGCCCAGCCCGCCGCCCACGCCCGCGCCGGCGCCGGCGCCGCCCGCTCCAAGGCCCGGGACGCCGGACAGCGCCGCCGGCAGGTTGCTGCGGGCGGAAGGCAACAGGCCCTGCAGCTCCGACACCTTGACCCGGACATTCAGGTTGATGTCGCAGCTGACGTAGAATGAGAACTGGCCGCTAGCCAGGCCGCCACGCGCGCCGGCCGCGGTGCCGCCTGTGGCTGCCCCCGCGCTGCGGCCGGTCGGCACCGTGCCCCACATTGGGCCCCGCTGACGAGCCGCTCGCGCAGGCTACGCACACGGCCCCTGGTAGGTGCGGGCCCCCTGGGCGGGAAGCTGCAAGCCAGCGAGGGGCCTGACCTCAGCCCCGCTGGCCTAGGAGTTTAGTAATCGTGTGTTTCATGGCAGCATTGAGCAAGTGTCCATTAAAGCAGGGGCCCGAGCGTTCCAGCGCAAATCTTCTGTGCGTGTTGTGGGCTGTGACTTGCAAGTTGACGCGCTGAATGCAATGTTTGTTCAGCGATGGAAATGTTGAGAGAATAACACGTAACACGGGAAGGCCTCATTTGACGATTCGGCCCATGCACCGAACCCTTGTCATCATTCCCTTTAGTCTAGGACGCCAATGGACATCTGCTATCCTTACATTACACCAATATTGCATTGCTTCACTCACTTGACAACCAGCTTGCTTCGCGAGCGCGCAAACTGAAAGTGGTTTTTACGCGACACCACTTCCCGACAGTATTGAACTTATTAACGTCAGTTCACGCCAAAAATGGCGTCCTACTACGACGCTGAGGCCCAGCTGCTCGGCGGGGGCTCCAAAGAGTCCTACTCCTACGAGTTTGCAGAGCGCACAGTCCGACAGGGATTCGTGCGCAAGGTTTTCGGTGAGCTGAGGGCGTGGGGACGGGAACAGGAAGAAAGCAGTTGAAGCCCTCGAACCGGCACCAGACCGGAATCGATGGACGGCTCTTCACGTAGCTTCCTCTTCACACCAGCGGTGGACGTCTCTGGCGTTGAGATGTCGGCGCGTAAATGGGCAGCTAGCTTGCGCATACGGTCGCGGCGGGGCTGGGCCGCCCGCCCAGCAGAGCCCAGATACGACCAGTCTGGTACGGCCACGGCGTCAGCGGAAGCGCTGACGCGAACGGCGGATGCGCCCCCAACCCCCCGCCTCCCCACGCCGCCCCCCCCCCCTCTTTCCGAGGTCTCCAAAGAACCCTGCACCCTCTGACGTGCGTGGCACCTCCCCACCTGCGGCCCCGGCCCCCCACCCCGCCCTCCCACTCCCCCGTCCAAACAGGCATCCTGGGCCTGCAGCTGCTGGTCACGGCCGCCGTGACCGCCGGCTTCATGTTCAGCGCGCCGCTGCGCACCTATGTGTACACCGCGCAGTGGCCCTTCTGGCTGGCCTTCGGCCTGTCCATCAGGTGGGGTGGGGCGCAGAGGCCGTGTGTCGGCAGCGGGCGGGCGGGGCTGGGGGCAGGGGCACGGGGGAGGGGGAAGGGTGGGGGCGGGGGTGTTGCAAGGCGGTGGCGCAAGGAAAGGAAAGGCAGCGCGGGGTGACTTTAAGAAGCAGAGCGAGTACCGTATGCTTCAGCTGGCGCGACCGAGTACACAACACACCCGCTCCGGCTGACTCGCCCCCCACGGCTGCTCTGCACGCCGCGCGCCGCGCACCCGCAGCATCATGGTGGCCCTGAGCTGCTCCGAGTCGCTGCGCCGCAACCACCCCTACAACATGATCACGCTCGCCGCATTCACGCTGTGTGAGGCGTTCCTGGTGAGTGCCCCTATGTGTCACTGTGTGTCAGTGCACCTGCGCGCCTGGCTGAGAGGGCTAGGGCGAGGCAGGGCCTCCTTCTGGGCGCCTGCAACCGCAGCACGAGCCGCCTGACTGCCGCCGCTGCGGGCGCTTGCTGCTCGTTCCCAGCTGCCCGCCCTCGCCTGCCTGCCTGCCTGCTTACCTCACACGGCCCTTTGATCTCATCGGCCCCTGCGCTGCCCTGCCCCTCCCTCCCGCCTTTGTGGCCGCAGGTGGGCACCGTCAGCGCGGCCTACAACACGCAGCTGGTGCTGCTGGCCGTGGGCATGACCACAGGTGAGCCGGCGCCCGCGGCGGGATGCGGGCTGCGGCGCGCCGGGTGGCCGAGCCTGACTCACCTCGCTCTCCTTCCGTGCCTGCACGCATGTACACACACCCGCGTGGTTCTCTCTCATGGTTCCTAGCACACACACGCACCCTTCCTTGGTTCCATGTCTTTCCCCGACACACCCTTCCTCCCCGGAAGGGTGGCCGCAAGCTTACCTCACACACCCCGCCCTTCCCTCTCACGCACACCCGTCACACACCCGCGCAGTGGTGGTGCTGGGCTGCGCGGCCTTCGCGATGCAGAGCCGCGTGGACCTGACGCTGTCCTCCGGCGCGCTGGTGTCCGTGGGCCTGGCCTTCATGTCCGCGCTGGTGAGCGGCGGCGCCGGCGGCGGCGGCGGCAGCAGGGGGGTAGGGGGCAGGTGCAGCAGGGGTAAGGGGCAGGTGCAGCAGGGATTAGGGGGCAGCTGCAGCAGCTGTTGCTGCGCGAGGCCTGCCGCTTGCCGTGCAGTTGAATTCTTTCTTGGGGAGTTGAGGGCGGGCTGCAGCGTCCTGGTTCAGCCTCACTGTGGCCCCTCCTCCTCCCGCCCCAACCCGCCCCAACCCGCCGCCGCCGCCAGGTGCTGAACCTGTTCATCCGCGCCAACTGGCTGTCGGTGGCGCTGTGCGGCCTGGGCGTGGCGCTGTTCAGCCTGTACCTGGTCTTCGACCTGCAGGTGGGCGGTGCGCGGGCGTGCAGGGTGCGCAGCGTGTGGTGGGTGCGCGTACTGTGTGCAGGTAGACCTGGACAGGTGTGCGAGGGCAGGGGCGGGCCGCGCTGGCAGAAGTGGAAGATGCGGCGCTGGACACGCACCCATGTTCGTTCCCGGCGCCACCGCTTACCGGGGCGTGAACCCGCGCCCTCTTACTTGCAATGGTTGCTTGTGGTGTTTGAAATGACTCGTCCCATACCGTACATTACGTATGAACTCCCAGACCACTCCCACCCCCGACCCCCGACCCCGGCATTGGAATGACCTACCCCAACCACCCACCCGCCCACGCCCCGTCGTGTCGTGGCCCGCAGCTGCTGATGGGCGGGCACAAGTACTCGCTGTCGCCGGACGAGTACGTGTTCGCCGCGCTCAACCTGTGAGTAACGAGTTGTTTCCGGATGGCACAACAATCGGCGCAACAATCAGCGCAACAGGGATTGCATTCTGCTGTGAAGCGCCCCAAATGACACCTCTTCAATCCCACTATGGCCTGGGGTTCACTATCATTATTGATCCCACCACAGGTACTTGGACGTCATCAACATCTTCCTCTACATCCTGGACCTGCTGTCGCGCCTCAACCGCGACTGAGCGACTGAGCAGCCCGCGTAGGGATGCGGCTGCAGCTGCAGCTGCAGCTGCAACGGCGGCATGAGGCTGGTTGTGTGGCTGGCGGGTGGCGGACAGGATAGGTACGGTACGGTAAAGAGGTCAAGAGGTTGCGGGAGGAGGGCTGAGCACCGGGGCCGGCGCCTGAACGATGCGCATGGTCTGGTCTGGGAGGGTGGGAAGGACGATGTTGCTGCATGTGGGCCAGACGCCCCGAAGGTAGCTCTCTGCATGTGGGGTCTGATGGGTGGATGCGTGATTTTCGCCGTGGTGCCGCGTCAAGCGCCGCGCGGGGCTGCTCGGCGGTTGCGCAGCGGCAGCGGCGGGGGCGGTGGTAGTAGACTAGTAGCCGTGAAAGTTGTGCGTCAGTTCAAGCATCAGTTATGCGTCAGTACAAGCCGGTACCGCAAAGGGTTGCGCAAAAGTCCCACACGGACTTGTGGGAAGAAGGACTTCCTCCACCAGCATGGGAGGAAGCAAGTTGTAATACGCCGTCATGCAGCATGCAGCAAACGTGTGAGCATACTCAAGTCAAGTCCGAGTGGCACCCAGGGCCAAGGACTGGAACTCGGGAAGGGCTGAGAGCCCCTGAGCCCCCCGGGTGCTCACAGTGCTGTTCGAGTGTTCGACACTTCGACTGCTCGTCCAGGGACTGCCATTGGGCACCAAGCGAGCGACAACGCATCGGGCGGCCCTGGCACAGTGTCACAGGATGGCAGCTGCTCCGTGCGGGTGGGGCGCGGGCACGCCGCGCCGGGCCAGAGGGGGGGGGGCAACTCAGACAAGGAGAAGATGAAAAGGCCCCGGCAGATATTTGTGGATATGCGCAACCTCCAGGGCCTTGTCATGAGCCAACGTGGTGATTAAGGACACGACTGTGCTCACGAGGCTCACAGTGCATGCTACGTTTGGAGGGAGGAACGTGCTCCGAGTGTGTGTGTGGCGGCGTGGGGGGGGGGGGGGGAGGGGGAGGGTCACTTCCCGGGGGCGCGGGGGGAACTTCGCGGGGGAACTTCGTGCCGCCCGCACGAAAGCGAGGTCGCCGCGGGCTTTGCCTATGTGGCACAACTTTATTCGGCGCGACAATTGCAGACACCCCTTTCATATTACTAAGCAAGCGACCGAGGCTCGCAAGTTGCGGGGCCGCTCGCAAAGTTGCGAGCGGGCGCCTGCCATGCGCAGACGCGGGCCGCCGCATAGGTAACGCTATCCGCAGTCGCGTCTCAATCCCTGTGATGAAAGTAAGCGAGAATTGATGTAACCGTGGCCGCCAGCGCGCGGTGCCTCAGAAAGCGACCGCCACGCGACAATCGCACCCAAAAATATCTCGCCAGGAACTCTCGAAGGCCAGCGCGAACGGCCTCCACGCGCTGCTGCTCGCATGCTTGTGTCATTTGCGCACTCATAGCAGCTCCGGATGCCCGAGCGCTGCGAGCCAGGCTCAGCGCTCCCAGCCCGCTTTGTGGGCCAGGCAGCCTTCGTCTCCTGTGCTTGCCAGCAGCATCCACCTGCCCATGCCTGGCTTACATGGCGTGTAGCGTTCGTAGGGCATAAATAACCTCAGGGTTAACGGGGGGATGGCCGCAAAGCCACCACCACAAAAAATATCAAGGCGCGGTACGGCAAGCGCTTGATAGTTTTCGAATTGCTCACAGCGCCGCCCAGCGCGCGCTCTGCTGTATACTTCAAACCTATAGCAGTACTAAGAACTCTTACGATCACCTGTCACAGCATCTAGGTTGCTCTCTGAGAAGTGCGCTCACAAGTCGCTCTCGATTCTGAAGCAGCGTTCTGCACCTGAAGCCTAGTCGCTTACCGCTGCAAGCTCTCAGCTGCTGCAGCGCCGCGGCGCCGCCATGCCAGGCGCAGACGCGGACCTTGGCTCCGACCTGGAAAATGCGTCTGCAGAGGTTAGCAGCGCGCCCTCGCTCCGCAGCTCGGCGAGGCCTCAGTGGAACGCCAGCGAGTTCCAGTGCTCCATATGCTACGAGCTGCTCCTGGACCCGGTTGTCGGTGAGCTTGCAGACCCTTCTGCGCCTGGAAGGGTCGCGCTCTAGAAGCTCGTGCGTTCACTGGTCAGGAACTTGCTTCTCGTCACAAGCCCTTACGCCAGCGGCCTAAAGCGACCGGGGAACAGGGGCGCGGCAGGTCGCGATTCTTGCCGAGGCGAAATTGTGATGGTCCAGGCCTACCCTCCACTAACGCACCCGCTCCCGCACGCGCAGGGTCTTGCGGACATGACTTCTGCCAGGGCTGCATTGAGGAGTGGAAGGTATCGCGGCAGTTGGTAGGGCAAGCAGTGCAGTGCCCAATTTGCCGCTCCGTGCTGCTTTCGTCCGCGGAGCAATCCTTCGGTGAGCGGATGTGGGCAGCTTCTTAGCGCTTGTCAAGCGCCGGGAGCGCGTGCCCGGCAGAGTCAGCCAGGACATTGGGACACGCACATCGCGTTCGGGGTCGCGCTCGCCCGCTCGCCGCGGGAAAACGCATCCAGCATTATCATTACCAGCTCTGTTTTGTGTCATGCAGGCGTGTGCCACCGATTGAGGGAGACCGTCGAGAAGTTGTTTCCGGAGCAGGTGGCCGCACGTCGACGCCAGGTGGCGCGGGCGTCGTCCTCCCGCCGCTGTGCCGGTGAGTTTTCACCGCCCTCTCGCTGCCCTCTCTTCGGGCCATGGCTTGCAGTGACTTAGGTTGGGGGCTGCAGGCATAGCGCTTCTGTCGCCCGCGCATGGGCGTCCATGCTCCAACGTCGCGGCCTTCGACGTGTTCGTATGCGGGGGCAGGAGACTGCTCTCACCCGCCTTGACTTTGCGCTCCCGCGCGTCGCGACCCCGCGTGTTTCCTGGCATATAAGCATATTCTTTGTCCTTGAATTATTATTTATTTTTGTGTGATGTCCCCAACCCGTCCTTGCAGGCAACGGCGCGCCGGCGGCCTTTCCTTTGGTCTCCCCCAGCGCCAGCGCCAGCACCACAGCCACCTCGGACACAGACACCAGCAGCACAGCCACCGCCGCCACCAGCGGCGGGTTCCCGGCAGCCGTCTTCTCCCGCGGCAGCCCCTTCCGCGAGGCGCCCTCGTCATCCGGCGGCGCCGCGGGCGGCGCCGGCGGCGTGCGCAGCGCCGCCTCCGGCGGCCAGCACCGCGCAAGCGCGCTCGGCAGCGGCGCCGGCGGCAACAGCAGCAGCTTCCGCGACGCGGCGGCGCTGCTCGACGTGGAGCTGCTGAACCGCGCGGCGGAGCAGTACCGCGAGCTGTCCATGTTGGTCAGCGCCATCACCTCGGTGCCGGCGCCGCCGGCGGCGGTGGTGCAGGCGTTCACGCAGGCGGCGGCGCACATGGCGGCGGCGCCGGGCGCGCCGCTGCCGCAGGCGCAGGCGGCCGAGCTGGCGAAGCTGTTCCTGTCCTCGGGCGCGGCGCTGACGTCCACAGCGGGCGGAGGCGCCGACGCGGCGGAGGCCGTGGCGTCGGTCGCGGGCATGTCGCTGCCGGACGCGGCGTCGTCGGCGGCGCTTGCCGCCCAGCTGGCGTACTCGCGCGGCGGGGCCGGGTTCCGGCGCCAGGGCTCCGGCAGCGTCGCCAGCGCGCCGGCGGGCAGCGGCGGCGGCTTCGTGGAGGCGGCGCTGACGCTGCTGACGTCAGCCGCCGCCACCAGCACCGCCGCTGGCGAGCTGCGCACGCTGGTCACGGCGCTGAACCACCAGCAGGCGGCGGTGGCGGAGGAGGAGGCCGCGGCGGCGGCCAACAACAACAGCAACAACAGCAGCAGCAGCAACGTGCAGCAGCACCACCACCACCACCACAACCACAACCACCACAACCACCTCAACCACGCCAGCAGCAGCCTGCGCAGCGGCGGCCTCCGCAGCAGCGGTAGCGCGCACGCCGGCGGCGCCGCCGGCGACCTGCGGTCTGCGGGCCGTGACTCGGTGATGATGGACACAGACATGGAGGCTGTCAGTGAGGCGGCCAGCGACGCGCTGCGCACCACCGCCAACACGGTGCAGCAGCTGACGGCGGAGGCGGCGGCGCTGAGCAACCTGCTCCGCGCGGCGCACCAGCAGCAGCTGCAGGCGCACGTGGCGGCGGCGGCGCAGGCGCAGGCGTACGCCCAGGCGCAGGCGGCGGCGCAGGCGCAGCTGCAGCAGGCGCACGCGCAGCAGGCCCAGGCTGTGGGCACGGGCGCCTGGGCCAGTGGGCTGCCGAGCGGCGCCCAGGGCGGCTCTGCGGCAGCAGCAGCGGCGGCGGCGCCTTTCGGCCTGCATCCCGCGGCGGCTGCGGCGCAGCAGCAGGCGGCCCTTCGCTTTGCATACCAGCAGGCGCAGGCGCAGGCACAGGCCCAGTTGCACCAGCAGCAGCTCGCGGCGGCGTACGCGCTGTCGCCGGCGGGTGCGGCGGGAATGGCGCCGCCTCCTCTGCAGCTGCACGCAGTTGGCGGCCTCGCGTCCTGGCCGCCGGCGGGCCACAACGGTGCGGGACTGCAGCTGCTGCCCCATCCCTCTCTGCAGCAGCAGCAGCACCCGCAGAACCCGCAGGGGCGCTTGCAGTAGAGCGCATCTTGCTGGGTCCTTGTGAGGCACGACACGCGGTGTAAACCCGGTCTGGACCCGCATTGTTTTAATAGGAGTTGGGGGCTTCTAAAGCGCTTTTTCGCTTGCGTCCTTGTAAGTAGCACTTCAGGCCGGCGAGTGCGTGTGGCATTGAGAACATAATACGCTGAGCTGGTGCGCATCAGATGGCGATGGTGTCCACAGATAGTGCGCATGTCACTAAGCCGAGCCTCTGAGATGGGTGTGTGGCTGATTGCCATAGGCTTCGGTCTTTAACGAACTGCTAGTCAGCGAATAAAATGCGCGCGGCTCGGCAGCTCTCGTACGCTCTTCTGCTCAGAGCGCGCAGGGGTTTCGGCTCACGTCCGGACCTCGGCTTTCTAAAATCATGACTATTTCATACGCGCGTAGAGCGCATGATTACATGAGAAGTTGCGCTAGGGAAGGAATACACTAAGGGATGCGCTCATGCGGCCATACTTTTCCTGTCTATTTCATGGATGCTGTGCGGGTCTCGGGCGGGCACGGACGCGCGGCGTCTGCACTTCCTCAGGCTCGGCCACAGGCAACGCAGCGCAGCTGGAGCGCAAACGCACGGCCACAAGAGAGAGGGCCGGAGCGGGAGGGGGGCAGAAGCGTGTGCAGGGCGGGGCTGAGGTGGTGCGAAAATAAATGGCTACGCTAGAGGGGCGTGGCGTGTCTCAATGAGGAGGCCTGCGCGACATTGCATTTTGTTTTGGGGCCGGAGCGGTGTGGCAGGGGGCCCAAGTTGCACCCACCGGCAGCGAGAGCTCGAGCAAGCGCGGGGGCACGGAGATGAAGGCCCCAGAGGGATGTGTGCGTGGTGTGTGGGAATGTGCCCAGCGGGCATGAGAGATGTTAGTCAGCTCACACCGAACGGCACGGGTGCAGCGCTTGGAGTAGCTGGGTTGGCTGCTATTGAACTGGAGGCGGGGTGGCGAAGGATTGCGAGGGCGCATCGCCCGCCGGGCACGTGGTTGCAGGTTGAGCGGCAACCCGGTGGGCACCACCATAGCGCGAGGGCGTCAAGATGCATGGGCGGTTGCCGCGTTGGACGGAGTGGAGGAACGCCAACGTGGGGTGCAGATGCAAAGGGCGAACGAGAGAGGCCGGCCCCGCACAGGGTGGCTGCCGGTTGCGCAAGCAGGCGGGGAAGCATAATCCTAAGCATATTGCACAGCATCCTTAGGTTGAGGCATGCGCCTGGGTGCATGTCTGACGAATACATGCGCCGCGGTGTGACGCTGGAGCGCCCAGGCGGCGCATGGCTGCGTTTGCACGGCACATGGCCGGCAGGAGGGGGCAGCGCGCATTGAGAGCGCGGGTCGGGGGGGGGGGGTACTCGACCTGCAAATTCGACCTGCAAATTATGTATCTGCATGATCAGGAAGACGGTATAGCTTGCTTGATTACTTAAGGCCAAGTCAATACTGACGGGGCAGGCGGAATAGCCTACACGGCTGCGCAGGGCGAGAGGGCGGCGGTGGGGAATTAAGCGACTGCGAAGCAGTGTGAGTACGGGAGGACAATGCGAGAATTGCGGTGGACGGGGTTATGGATGGGTGCGACGCATCGTGCATGGGCGCGCACATTTCCCTTTCCACGTCCACTTGCATGGGCCGAGCACTGATCACCACAGCCCCGGCCATGCCGCCGGAACAAAGCATGAGAGAGAGGATGTGCCATGTGTGGTTCTGTGCCCATTTCATGTCGTAACAACCATTTGATTTTCCGCCAGTGCTGTAGCTGGGGCTAGCAGGCCTGCACAGATAGCGTCACGGATCGGCCGCCGCTTGAGCAGACAAGCGCCGGACGGTACCGCTGCCGCCTGGGGCAGCGCCTGCGCGCGTGCGCCGAGAGAGAGAGACGGGTAGTGGAATGGATAGGTGTTGGTGTCCCAGTGCGGGCTGGCTCCAGCCACGGCTGGAGGTGAGGTGAGGCGCGGCCGTGCGCTCCAAAAGGAGGGCATGACATTTTGAAGTAGAGGGCTCCCTTGGAGAGAGTGTCAATTGTTTAGGCCTTGCTACACCGACTCATGAGATGTCGGTAAATTTAATACGATGCGGTACTGGCATAGTGGGGAATGCCGGGCAAACTACATGCTGGCCGTTTGATTGGGCCGCGGGCGGCTGGCTGGGGAGCTGCCGGCTGGGGCGGGTCACGATCGCCGCCGGCTGCTCTTGGTATTGCTTGCAACGCGCCCCGAATGAGATTATCCGTGCATGAGTGTGACGTGCTTTGAACAAATGACGATTGGTTAGTACGCTGCATGCTGTTTTGAATGGCCATGCCGGAACATTTAATTTGGCCGTGCCTGGGTTGCAACCGTCAGCGTTGCAACCGCGGCACGCTCAGGAGTTCAGGACGCGGGGGGAGGCGCGTGCGGTTGGCGGCTGTCTTGCTGTGCAAGTGTGCGGAGGCGGCGCGCGGAGCCAGTGCATTGACTACTGGAACAGAACGTGGTCGCGCAAGCCACCGGATGCAACGTCTACGGTTGGTTTGGTGGCGGCCAGGGGGGTGGGCGCCACCGCATCTGTGCCAAGAACTGGTAGCCGCGTGGGGCAGTGCCAACCACCACGGACGCTCCGGTGCCCCACGGAGCACTTGTGCTGTAATAAATAACGCTGACAACGTTGGAAAGGTGCCGACCCCCAGGGGACGGCATCGGAGCCTCACCCGGACGAACCATCCGACTTGGTGGATTCCGTGGGGCTGCATGGCTTGGCAGGAGGCGCGCAGGACTGCGGTGGGCATGCCGGGGTGGGGTGGGGGAGGAGGGGGGGAGACACGGCTTCGCACAGCCTCGACGTTGGCTCGCCCCCCCAAAAGGGGGGCGAGAAAGCCTTAGTCCTCGACCACAGCCCCAGACCCATACATTAGGGTTGTGGTCGTTTTTTTTCAAGCAGGTATACTGTAAAGCGAGCAGTGCACTATTTGAAAATAGACAAAACCCTGGAAGCCATGCCACACAGCGAAACCTGGAAAAAACTAGCACTAAAGTGCACGCCACGTCGACCGCGAGGCAACTCCGCCAAACAACCTCGTTCTGTCCTGGGAACCAGCCAAGTATGTATTTTTGACAATAATTATTCCATTGCACTCAGCGCTGCATGAAATGCGGAGTCCCCGCGACTTCGCTTGCAGGATGTCCCCGACTGTCCCCCATCGTCCCGCAGCCCCCTGTTCCCCGGACACGCACGCACCCCGCCTTGATCCCGCACACACACCGCTCACAGCAGAAAACCCCCATACTGGGCGAGCCATCGCGCTGCGTAGCTGGGAGGTTTGCAGCATGGGCTGCACTGCAGGGGCTCCCGTGGGCGCCAATGCCTTAATATCCACGGAATGCAGCATATTCGCTGCATGCATTTTCACATAATATTTATCAAGTTTTACGCGATTTACGCTGAACCTGGCCTCACGAACTTGACGCATCATCAAGAACGATTGTCGAACCGACTCGCCAAAGACACTAAAAGCATTACGGATTATTTCAGCCGTATAAGTGAGGCAGCGACTATTCGCTCCGTGACCGTTGCAACGTTTGCGGTGCTGACTCGCGCCGGATGCTTTCCAACTTGCGTCTTGCCGTTTCGCCACAGCTCGGGGGCCACACCAAGCTGGTTATCAGCACCCTCACCAGCTCTGTGAATCGCGGTTGCCTGCCAGCCCGCACGCAGGCCCAACCGCTGTTCAAGCTCGCGGCCATCGCGCGCGCCATGTCCACCGCTGCTGCCGCTGCCCCCCGGGCCCTGGTCTATGATGCGCCCGGCGAGCCCCTGGAAGTGCTGTCGCTGCGTGAGCTGCCAGCCCTGACCGCTCCGGGCCCGGGGCAGGTGCAGCTGCGCTTCCTGTTGGTGGGTATGTGAGAGAAGACCGCAGCGGCTGGCCTGCACTGGTATCAGATGAGCCTGGGGGCGCACAGGCGGGGTGTGAGTACAGTACCAGACCAAGCTCGGCCACATGGGGGACGGGGAAGGCGACACCGCGATGACCTGCTGTGCTGTGCTGTGCTGTGCTGTGCTGCGTGTTGCGGCGCCGTCAACGCGGCCCCCCGCCTTTTGGCCAGTCCGCACCTGAACCCCTGAACCCGCCCGCCCTACACATGCACGCACGCACGCAGTCGCCAATCAACCCGTCGGACATCAACACTGTCCAGGTGAGGGCACCGGCGGCCGTCACTGCGCCTGCGTTGCCGCGCCCACCGACGCTTGGAGAGGTGGCCGGGCTGCACCCTCCCATCCCCCGCCCCTCCCCCGCCCTGACCCCTCCCCGTGCGCTCACCCCAACAACCCCACGCACCTTTGCCCGCTCCCCGTTCACGGTGCTGGCTAACCCCTCCGCCCCCTCATCCCTCCCCCACACACGCACAAATACACATAGGGCAAGTACCCGCTGATGCCGCAGCTGCCGGGCGGCGTGCCGGGGCACGAGGGCTTGGCGGAGGTGACGGCGGTGGGGCCGCAGGTGCGGCCGGGCGCGCGCGGGCTGGACAGTTGCCGGACCCTGCCCCGTGGGGCTGTAGCAAGCGACAGGGTCCAGATTGAGAGCCAGGGCTAGGTCCAGGGCCCGGCACAGCCACAAAGATAGCTATTGCGGCAGCCCGCGTCCGTGCGCACAGTCGCGTAGGTGCACGCGCGCTTCAAATGCATCACACACCATTTGCACCGTTGCACGGCTACCTCCCCAGCCCCCGTCTGCTTGGGTAGGGGAATGCATACCCATCACCCACCCCTCACCCACCCGCGGCGCCGCAGGTCACGGGCCTGTCCGTGGGCGACTGGGTGGTGCCGCTCAAGTCGGCGCAGGGCACGTGGCGCACCGCCGGCACCTTCCCCGCCGAGCTCTGGCACGTCGTGCCGCGCGACATCGGGCTGGCGGCCGCCGCCACCATCGTCATCAAGTGAGCCGTGTGCCGCCGCTCGCCACAGTTTGCATGGGCGTGTGCGTGTGCGTGTGCGTGTGCGTGTGCGTGTGCGTGTGGGTTTCATCACCGGTATTCCTTGTGTCGTCTGTCGTCATGATGGTGTGGGGATGGGCAGTAGCTGAGCAGGGAGCCCTTGTTGGGGTTGGCAACCAGGCTGTAGCAACCGCACCCACGCCCGGCCTCTGGCGTCAGCCCCGTCTTACACCACAAAGCTACAACGCACGCCGGGGTGTGTGAGCCCACCACCCGCCCGCCACCCGCCCACATCGCCCCGCCACCCGCCCACCACCACCCCGCCCCGCAGCCCGCCCTCGGCCCTGGCGATGCTTGAGAACTTCGTGAGCCTGCAGCCGGGCGACACCGTGGCGCAGAACGGCGCCACCAGCGTTGTGGGCGAGGTGGGCGGTGCCGGCGTGGCTCTCAACACCAGGCCACCAGCCCAAGCTGAATTAAAACTAGTTAGATGGAGGAGGCGGTGGGCGGCGGGTAGGCGGCGGGCGACGCCGGTGCGCGTGCAGGCGCAGCCGGCCGCGTGCCAGCACTCCTGGCTGCGCGACGCGGCACTCGCCCGCCACACACACTTGACGCGCCGCATGCATGCCTCACCCCCCGCACCCCACATAGGCGGTAATCCAGATCGCGCACTCTCGCGGCATCAAGACCATCAACATCATCCGGGACCGGTGAGCAGCCGGCGGCGGGCGGGCTGGGGCGCGCAGCCTGGGGACTGGTTCCCCGCGTTTTTGCCTGACGCTGCCGTCTAATGTTTCCCGTCGCTGCTCGACTTCCCCCCGAGGCAGTGCTCAGAGCGCAGCCCTGCCACCGAACCCCCCTCTGCGTCCCACCAGCCCCTTGCCTGTCCCTTGTCTAGTTAAGTTGCTTGGGCTGGTACTCACAACCACCCCTGCCCCCTGCCGCTGCCCCCGCCGCCCCTGCCGCCCCTGCCGCTGCGCCCTGCCGCCGCCCTCCTGCCCCTGCCCCCCAAGATTGTCTACCGTCTACCATCTCCTTAACTAATGATGAATGTAACCCCCCTCCTGCCGCCGCCCCCGCTCCTGCTGCAGCCCGGACATGGACGCCACGGTGGCGCGGCTCAAGGCGCTGGGGGCGGACCTGGTGACCACCGAGGAGCGGCTGACGGAGGACCTCAGTGCGTGCCGTGCGTGGTGTGCTGTGCTGCGGTGTGCTGTGTTGTGTGGCGCACCACAGCCGTGGCCCCAGCGGTGCTAGTGGCGGGGCTGGTGGGGGTGGGGCCGCCCCTGAACCTGCCGCTTCCTCCGCCGCCCGCTGCCCTCCTGTCCGCAGAGGCGTCGGGGCTGCCGGCGCCCAAGCTGGGCCTGAACTGTGTGGGAGGCAACGCCGCGCAGGCGGTGACGCGCACCCTGGCGTGAGTGCGGGCGGGCGGGCGGGCGGGCGTTGAGGGCGTCGAGGTACTTACATTGCACCCCCTCGATAATCTCGTCAACATCATCTCATCCTTTATTCATCATGCGCATGAATGGTCCCCTTCGCCCGCGCCGCTGTTGCCCTTCCCAACCCCTCCCCGCCCCCTCCCAACCCCTCCCGCCCCTTCCCACCCCCCGGCGCGCTCGTGCACGTGCACGCACAGCGACGGCGGCACGCTGGTGACGTACGGCGGCATGGCGCTGCAGCCCGTGACGGCGGGCGTGGCGGCCATGATCTTCAAGGACATCTCATTCCGCGGCTTCTGGCTCAGCGGCAGGTGAGGGCCGCGCTGTCGGTCTTGCCACCGGTGTGAGGGTGGCCGTGCAGCCTTGTCGGTTGCTGCGCCTGCGCCTGCGCCTGCGCCTGCGCCTGCGCCTGCGCCTGCGCCTGCCGGTGGTCTGGGCGGCGCACCTGGTGGGCCTGCACGCAGCCGCCCATGGCCCGGGCCGGGGGGGGCGTGGGTGCTCCGTAGTCCAAGTCCAGACCGCTTCCTGCCCCGCTCCCTGTCCCTCCCCACCTACCGTATCACCGCGCCCGCCGCCAACCGCCCCGCCGCCTCGCGCGCTGTGCCGTGCAGGTGGGCCCAGTCGCAGGGCCTGCAGGGCCGCCGCGCGGCGATGGACTCCATTGTGGAGATGTACCGCAGCGGCGTGCTCACGCCGCCGCGGCTGGCGCCCTTCCCGCTGGCCACGGCGGCCGACCCGGAGGCCTGGCGGCGCGCCTTCGAGAAGGTGGCGGCGGCGCACAGGGGCGCCAAGGTGGTGTTTGACATGACCGGCGGCGCCGCGGGGGTCCCGGAGGCGTGATGAGCGGCGGGGTGGTGGTGGGGTCGAGCCCGGGATGCGCGGCTCGGTTTGCCACAGCGGGAGGTCGTATGCATACAGGCCCACTTGTTGTGAAGAAGTTGAGGCCTCTGGAAAAGCATGGTTGAGTTGAAGTGCGGCTCAAGCAAGTTTATTGCCGGAAGGACCCACCGGCCGCATCCGGGCAGTTTGACCAGCCGCGGCTCCCGTGCACGACTTTTGTGCGTCGTGCCTTTTCAAAAGTTGAGCTGTAAACTAAGCCGGCGACGGACCTGTGCCTTGCAGTTTTGAAGTTCGTGGATCCGGGCGCAAACGTGGCTGTCTCCGGGCGCCTCAGCCAGCAGCGATGACACCACCGTGAAGAGCAGCCGGTCAAGGTTAAGCGCATTTCTTTCGAGGCCGAGTGCATCTTGTCCCAGAAGCTAAGCAACCGCGCGGCCAAAACGCGGCTTAACTATTGACGTGATACGATCCCAGCAGTCGCGCCCACAAGAAAAGCAGCGGCAAGCACCCAGCTGTATCAGCAGCCCCTTCCGCGACGACACCGAGCATGCAGCGGCTGCTGCCGGCGGCCAAGCGGGCGACCGACATGGCGCCGGCGCCGCCCGCGCGGAGGGTGGTGCTGGCGGTGACGCAGTTCGCAATGAGCGAGGACCGCGCTGCCAACGTGGTGCGAGGCGGCGACGTGTGGTGGGGGGGGGGCAGGGGGGTGGTAGGAGAGGGGCCGGGCGGGGCCAGGCCGGTCTGGGGAGGGCACCGAGCGGCGCAGGTCGCACTGCCGGAACAGGCATGGACGTGGAGTCGTGGGCGGCGCTTGCAGCTACCCAAGTCGGCACGCCGCCGCGCGCCAACACGCGTACGCGCACGCGCACACACTCCACCTACACACGCACACGACTGCCTTGCTGCCCCACCCCACCCCCTGCTTGCTGCCTGGCGCCGGGGTCATCTTCCTGGTCGCCAGGTAAGTCGTGTGTTTTGCATTTGCGTGGTTGCGTGTCCGTCTCTGCTGTGCGCGAGCCGCGCCTGGGTGGCAGTTCGTCGACGGCGCGCCGACCTCGCCCCGTCTACACTCTCCGCCCCGAAACGCCAGAGTATACCGTTACCCTGTATTGCCGCACACTGCACCTGCCTGTCCCTTGTCTAGTTTCGCTTGGGTTTAGATTGGGCTGGTGTTCACAACCCCACCCCCCGCAGGCCAAGGTCGAGCAGTACGTGCGGCAGGCGGCGGCGGCGGGCGCGCACATCATCGTGCTGCCGGAGCTGTTCGACTGCCTCTATTTCGCGCAGGTGCACTCGCAGGTGAGGCGCGGCGCGAGAGGCGGGCGGGTTGGGGTGGGGTGTTGCACGCATTGCGCAAGCTGAGGCACTGGTGGGGCACTGGTGGGGGCATCGACATGTGCCCCCGCTGACAAAGGGCTGCTCCCAGTCAGAGTCACAGCAACCACAAACACGTAGACAGTGTAAGGCCAGTCACTGGCTGACTGCGCCGCCACGCCCGCCACGCCTGACTCGCCCCCTGCCCACCCGCCGCCGCCGCCGCCGCCGCCAGGAGTACTTCCAGCTGGCGGCGCCGTACGAGGGCCACCCGCTGCTGGAGCGCTTCGCCGCGCTGGCGGCGGAGCTGGCCGTGGTGCTCACGGGTGCGGACAGGGGCGGCGGGTTGGGGGGGGGGGGTCCCCGAGAGGCGGAGGGGCGGGGGGCACTCATCCCAGCCTACCGTAATCTATTGCCAGCCAATTGGCCGCTGCCGGCGTCTCACGCCCTCACCTTCTCCTCGCTCGCTCGCTTGCGCCCCCCCCCCACCCCGCTTCATTCTGCCCCGCCGCCACAGTGCCCTTCTTCGAGGTCGCCCACAACGCCTACTTCAACTCGTGCGCGCTAGTGGACGCGGACGGCGCCGTGCTGGGCCGCTACCGCAAGAGCCACATCCCGGGCTCAGGTAGGCGGCAGCGCGTGGCAGCAGGCGCACGGCCAGCGGCAGAGAGGACGGCAGGACGGCACCACCATCACCACCACCACCGCCACCACCATCACGACCACCACCAGCTCGGATCGGAGTCGCAATCCCCCGCAATTCCCCGCAGTCGCAATTGGGCTGGTGTTTACAACCCCCACACGCCCCACACATGCCCTCCTAGTCGTCCCCCCTGTCCCCTGTCTAGTTTAGCTTGGTCTAGCTTTGGCTGGTATTCACCTCCTGCCCCCCCCGGGGCGTCCGGGCTGGCAGCGTTGTGGGGAGCCGTACGCGGCCCGCACGCTACCTGCCGCATCCCTTACCACTAACCGCCCCCATGCCGGCAGCGCCTACATATTAACCCGTTCTGACGCCCCCACCTTTCTCTTTTGCCACCCAGGCTCGTGCGTGATATACTTTGTGCTGTTCATGCCCTTTCCTACCTGCCGATGCGCCTCGGCCCCTTCACTGTGCCCCGCCCTTCCGAACCTCGCCTTTCCCCTTAACCGCATGTCGCTCTTCTGGCCCGGCGCTTGCTGCCTGGCGCCGGGGTCATCTTCCTGGTCGCCAGGTAAGTCGTGTGTTTTGCATTTGCGTGTTTGCGTGTCCGTTGCGGCTGTGCGCGAGCCGAGCCTGGGTGGCATTTCGTCGACGGCGCGCCGACCTCGCCCCGTCTACACTCTACACCCCGAAACGCAAGAGTATACCGTCTACCTGTATTGCCGCAAACTGCACCTGCCTGTCCCTTGTCTAGTTTCGCTTGGGTTTAGATTGGGCTGGTGTTTACAACCCCCCCCCCCCCCCCCCCCCCCCGGGCGCTGGGCGCGCTGCCAATGTCGCCCACGCGACGAAGCACAACGCACACGAGCGCTCCCATGCGCAACACGGCAGCCACACCCACTCTCCCTCCGCACACACACACAGGAGTGTGTGACTGCCCTGTTGCGCATGAGGATGACTCGGGTGTGTCGTGCTGCGTTGCGTTGCCGACATCGGGGCAGCGCGCCCCTCCCGGCCCGGGAGGGTGGGGGGTGGGAGGAGGTGTTGGGGGTGGGGGTAGTTTTCTCCAATTCCCAAATCAACCATGGGGGTAATGTGAGTACCAGCCCGAACCAAAGCAAACCAAACCACACCAATGCGTGATGTGCATTGGTTTGGTTTGGTTTGGTTTAGTTGGGGGGGCGGTGTGGCAGGCTGGCAGCCAGCCCCCCTGGCAGCGTGACCTTGTGCGGCGTGACCCCTCAGACAGCCAGAGGCAGGCAAACAATACAATAGAGCAGGCCTTTTGAAACTGGCGCGCGCCCTCGTCCCTCGTCCCTCATGGCAGTCGTACCCAAATTACGGGGACCGAGGGAGAACGGCTGCAGCAGCCACGCCCCGCAGGCCGCAGGCCGCATGGCCCCTACGGTATTCACACAACTCTTCCCCCCCCCCCCCGATCCCCCCCACCCCCGGGAGGTACCCGGAGAAGTACTACATGTCCCCGGGCGACACGGGGCTGCACGTGTACGACACCGCGTACGGCCGAGTGGGGCTGGCCATCTGCTGTGAGCAGGGGGGGATTGGGGGAGTTTGGGGGTTTGGGGGTGCAGGGTGGTGATGGTGGTGGGGGTGGGGGTGGGGGGGGGGACAAGAGCGGCGGGGGGAGTGAGCGCAGCGAGCGGCGCTTGGACGCTTGGTCGTGTGCTGGGAACGGTGTGCTTGTGGGTGCCAGGGGGCAGGGGGGCTGCGCCTGCAACCTCACAGGATGCACCGCAAGAACACACATGGATGTTTGACGCGGTAGCCGACTGAACGTGTATGTGTTATCCGCGCTGCAGGGGGCCAGTGGTTCCCCGAGGTGGCCCGCGCGCTGGTGCTGCAGGGCGCCGAGGTAGGTGCGGCCCTGGACAGTTGCGGCTGCCACGGCTGGGGTCACACCTCACGAGCCAGTAGAGAGTGCAGCTGTGCCGTGCATAGCCCCTGCCAACCCGCCACTCCGCTGCATCCCCCCCACCCCCCGCCGCCCCCCGCAGGTGCTGCTGTACCCCAGCTGCATCGGCGACGAGCCCCACGACCCCGCCACCGACTCCTACCCGCACTGGGTGCGCGTGCAGCAGGTACGACCTGGTACGACTGTACGACCTGGTACGACCTGGTACGACTGTACGGCCGTACGGCCGTATGGGGGCGGTGTGCTGGGTTAGGGTGGGAGGCAGGAGGCGGGCAGGCGCCAGCATCACGCCGATCCCCCGGCCTAGCCGCTGGGCGCACTTGACCAATCCCGCACCCACCTCTGCCTCTACGCGCCGCCCATTGCTCGCTCTCAACCACCACCGCCGCCCTCGTCACATGCCCACATCCCACCTCCTTCAACCCCGCTCCCCCTCCCTCCCCCGCTCACCTCCCCCCACCCCCTCTCCCCCCCCCCTCCATCCCTGCCGCCGCCAGGGCCACGCCGCCGCCAACCTGGTGCCGCTACTGGCCGCCAACCGGATGGGGCGCGAGCAGCTGGCGGGCGCCGCCGCCGCCGTCACCTACTACGGCGGCAGCTTCATCGCGGGGGCACAGGGGCAGGTGCTGGCGCAGGTGGGCGGGCGGGTGCGGGTAGGCGGGCGGGCGGGCAGGGGCAGAAAGGGAAGGAGCAGCAAGGGAAGGAGCAGCAAGAGAAGATGCGGGCTGGGGTTTTTGATACAGTAACAGACCGGAAG
Source organism: Chlamydomonas incerta (assembly GCA_016834605.1). Taxonomy (NCBI): domain Eukaryota; kingdom Viridiplantae; phylum Chlorophyta; class Chlorophyceae; order Chlamydomonadales; family Chlamydomonadaceae; genus Chlamydomonas; species Chlamydomonas incerta. The sequence goes on along the minus strand of JAEHOC010000002.1, from coordinate 3,929,909 downwards.
AACGGGCGAGAGGGGACGGGGCGAGAAGGGAAGGTGGTGGCAAGTGTGTGACTTCCATGTGTGTTTGCCCTGATGTGTGTTTGCCCTGCGGCGCTTTGGACGGTCTGGCTCGACGGGATGGAAGGGCTCGCAAGTTCGGTCCGTGAGCCACCCCTGCCGCCCCTCCAGTTGATTTCGGGCTGGCGTCAACTTACCTACCATATCAGCATGCCAAGTTTATCGCGCACAGTTAACTTGCGACGGCTACGCCCCCAAAACACACACGCACACACAACACCCCCTTGACCTGTGTGCACCACTGCATGCAGGTGGGCGCCTCGCCCAAGGCTCTGGCGCACGGCGACCGCGACCCCGCGCCCGAGCTGGCCGAGGGCTTCGTCACCGCCGAGGTGGACCTAGCCGCGCTGGCGGCGTCGCGCGTGGAGTGGGGCATCTTCCGCGACCGCCGCCCCGACCTGTACGGGCCGCTGCTGACCAAGGACGGTTGCGGCGGCGGCGGCGGCAGCGCGTACGGCTACGGCGGCAGCAGCAAGGGCGGCAGCAAGGCCGGCTGCGCCGCGGGCTGCTCTGGGAAAGAGGATGGGCACTAGAGGGGGACAGCGGCAGCAGTTTTGCACAACCTCGAGCGTGAGAGGCGACAGCTGTTGGCGTAGGCGGGCCAAGGGATAGCTCAGTGCCTTGCGTGCTGCTATGCCATCGCGTAAGCGGAGTCTGGGGTGGACGCTCTTCGTGACGTGAATGTATTTAGCTGTCATATGTGCCGATGAGGGGGGGCTTAGGTTGAGCAGTTGCGTTGTCAAGGCGTTGACGGGCCCTGCACGAGTTGCCGTGGAACGTGCCAAGCACAAAGGCCCAAACCGGGCTTCGCGATTGCCGGTGTGCGGTTGAAGCCTCTTGCATACTGCACAGTAATCTCTAGAAGTATTTTTTGCAATACAACAGTTGTAAACCTTCGCTTTCGACGACAGCCAAGAACAGCTCAACTCCGCGTTCGCTCGACGCTGCCGAATCCTGCCCCGACTCATTTTGCACGTTACCTACATCACTGCAGCTATGCTTTAAGCTTGCTCTACCACGAAAAATGGAGCCGGTCGAGGTGCCCGTTCTGGACATCGCTCCCGACCAGGCCAAGCACGAGGCGAAACAATGGCTGAGCAACTATCGGCACATAAGGGCGCGGAGCCAAGCCGTGTCTGCAGGTAGGAAGGAAGGGGCGGACTCGCTCTTCTGTCGGCATGGCGAGAGCCCTCGTTCGGCGCCTGACTTCCTCGTCGACCGCGCGCCTTCAACCCACTTGACGTCTTATCATGCCCGTACCCTCATTTAGAGCTCGGACAAGGGCCAGGCTGTGACGCTCTGCGCAGCAAGGAGCTCAGCGATGCCGCCCACGCGGCGTCAACAACGGCCCTGCAACGGCTGGAGAAGGAGGTGTGGGCGCAGGTCAAGCAGGCTCGGAAAGCAGTCGGCGCGGTGACAGCCACAGTGAGTCGGCACCGGCTGGGGCCTGGGGGGAGGCACGCGGGGGCTGGGACGCTGCAGGGGCGGGGTTGGGCACGCAGTCAAGTGGCCACGCCCAGCGCATGCACCTTCAACCAAGAAATTGGCCGCTGCTGTGCACGCCCTACAGCTGTCCACCGCCAGGCCGGGCCGGCCGCCGCCGGTGGAGGAGCTGGCAGCAGCTATCGACGTCGCGGACCGCGTGATCGGAGACGTTCGAGACCAGCAGTGCGCCGCCCTGCAGTGCCTCTACCAGGTGAGCGGCGAGATGCGTCCGGGCTGGTGGTGCACGGGCTGGTGGTGCACAGCCTTGAGTATACAGCGCGGACCCCGGCGCGCACCGCAGGCCTGTGGGCCTATGGTCTCATGCAAAGGCGCAGCGCAGCCCTGTCAAGCGGCAGTGTGTGTGTGCGCGCGCATGCCCTGTGCCCTGTGCGCGCGTCTCTTCTGCGTGTTGACAGGAGGAGGCGCAGCTGGAGGCGGAGATTGAGGCGATCGGCACGCGGCTGGATGAGGAGCTGGCGCAGGAGCAGGAGCAGGCGGCGGCGCGGCAGCACATGCTGCTCATGATGGCGGCGGGTGGCGGCGCAGGGGCGCGCATGGCGGACGGGCCGGCGGGCCCGTCGGGAGGGGCGCGGTCGCGCCCAGTGAGCGCCGGGCACAGGTGCGGCGCGCAAAGCAAGCGGGCGCGGGCAGCACCCGATTTGGGAGGGGTGGCTGGGCTGCGGGCACTGTCCAACTACATTGTCGGGCTGGGCGCAATCAGTCAACACGAGAGCGCGGGAGCTGACCTTGCCCTCCGCACCACCACCACCACCACCGCCACTGGACCACTATTGCCTCAGCAGGCGGCCGCCATCGAGCTCGCGGGAGCGCAGCATGTCGGGCGCCGGCGTGCGCGGCGGCAGCGGGCGAGGCGGGAGCGGAGGTGGCGGCATCCTGGCCAGCGGCGGCGGCGACGGCGGCGGCGGCGGCGGGCTGGCGCCCGAGGTGCTGGAGTATGATGAGTTCATGTCGCTGCACGGCCCCACGGGTGAGGGTGGCGGCGGCGGGGGAGCGCCGGTGCCCGCAGGCCAGCCGCGGGGCCCCGGACCCTGCGCCACCATTGCGCAGTGTGCAGGGCACTAAAGTGCATCGCATCGGAATCCTTGCGCCGCGCGTTGTCCAGTGCTTGCGACAGCTAGCACGAGTGGCGGTAGCTCAGGTCCGCCGGTGCACCCTCGCGCATCATGTGCTACCGAGGTAGCGCAATGACAGGCAAAGAAACCGCTGAAATACAGAGCGTACTCCGCAACCATGCGGTGTGTCGCAGGCGGCTGGGACGCGGAGGACCACGAGGAGTTCCTGGCGGTGCTCAACAGCTGCGGCGGCGACTACACGCACGCGGTGGCCATCGTGCTGGAGCGCGCGGTGGGCTACTCGAGAAAGGTGGGTGGGGCACCGCAGGCAGGGGGTGCTGCGGGCGCAGGGCCGGGCGGGGATGCGACGGTGGATGGGCAGGCAGGTGCACCGCAGCGCCGCGGAAGCGGGATTGAAGCGCGCGGCGCGGCGCGGCCGCTGGACCGTTTGCGTGAGCCCTTGCGTAGCAAAAACCGGCTAGTGTGTGGCTAATTTTGCGTTTCTATGTGCTTCCATGGAACAAAGCCCCCCAATAGACAGTCCGACCCCTTTCCATGTGTGCCTGATTCTATGTGTGTACGTGCGCCCGCCCACAAACCCCCTACCCCCTATTCACACACACACACACACACCGCCGGCTCCCCCGCAGGAGGTGATGGAGCACGCGCGCTGGCACATGGACCTGCTGGACCTGGACGCCCGCAAGCGTGCCGCGCTGGAGCGCTGGCGCGCCGCCAAGCAGCAGCAGCGCGCCGCCCTGGCGGCGCAGGAGGCGGCGCTGTTCAGCGACACCTCCAAGCAGGTGGGTGCGGGGCCAGGTGCCGGCGCCGCCCGCTGGGTGCGGGCCCACCGCCAGCCAGCCTGCGACCGGGGTTGGCAACTGGTTAGGCGCGGACTTGCGGCGTGCTGCCCTTCGCGGCCACACGACCGTCCACATGTGTTGCGCCTGCGGCCTGCGGCCAACGGCCTACGCGCGTGCCGACCCCACGCCCGCGTGCCCCTCGTGTTCACCTGCGCAGGCCCAGCGCGAGCGGCAGCGCGACCAGCAGCAGCAGCTGGAGGAGGTGCTTGTGGGCGAGGCCAAGAAGTCCATGGTGACGCGCTGGAAGGCGGAGCGGGAGGAGCAGCAGCGCGAGGCGGCGGCGGCGGCGCGGGCGCGGGCGGAGGCGGCGGCGGCGGCCAAGCAGGCTGAGCTGGAGGCGCGGCAGGCAGCCAACAAGATGCGGCTGCAGGCGGTCAAGGAGGCAAAGGTGCGCCCGCGAGCATTGTCGCGGCTGCTGCACACTTCCATCCGGCCTGCATGATGATATTGCACCACTCCTCCTCGCTCAGCCTCTCGCTTCCTCCCCAACCCATGCTGCCCCGTGCAGCCCGCGCGCGCGTGTGTGCGCGCCATGCCTCCCTCCCTCCTTCCTTACCCATGTGCATGCCTACCCACCTACCTGCCCACCCACAGGAGCGGCAGCGCCGGGACGTGGAGCGCCGCGCCGCCGCAGAGGCCGCCATCCGGTCCGCGCTGACCGCGCCCACGCCGCAGCAGCGCCAGCGCGTGGCGGAGCGCAGCGCCGCCACCTTCCAGCGCCGCCAGTCGCTGCTGGCGACGCACGAGGCGGCGCGCGGGCAGCGGGAGCGCGTGCAGGCGCAGCTGCTGGAGAAGGTGCGGCGCGTGCTGTGGCGTGTCGCCATGACACCCCCCCTTCAGCCCCACCCTCACGAGTATGATGTTGCTCTGTATTGCTGCCATTGCATTTGCCTGTCCCCTGTCTAGTCAGGTTGACTTAGCTTGGGCTGGTATTCACAACCCGCCCTCCCGCCCGCCCTACATATGCCGCAGGTGCACGTGGAGGCGGCGCCCGACCCCGGCCGCCTGCTGCGCGGCACCGCGGCGCACATGCAGCGGGTGGAGGCGGTGCGCGGCGAGGAGCGGCGGCCGCGCGACAGCAACTTCATCCTGCACAGCGCGCGCCGCGTCACGCCGGGCTGGCGAGCGGGGGTGGCGGGGCCGTGATTCGCGGCGGGGGGCTGGCCCCGACTTTAGACTGTGGGTGACCCTGGATCTGGATCGCCATGCACTGGTTTGGTCGGTCGGTCGCACTGGTGCGTGGTGGTAGGCAACGGCGTGCGCGCTGGCGGACGGACCAGCTTGGGATGCAGTCACAGCTTCCGGCCTTCTGGGGAGCGCTGACCAGGCGCAGCAGGCGGCTGACCAACAGTGCAGCACACACACAGGTTGTGGCTCTGCATAGCTACTGCGCGTTCGCACTCTGCTCAACTTACAATACTATGTCATGGCCCGGCATGGGTAGCAGAACGTCCTGTAAACCTCATGCGCTCGCACTCTACCACGGCGCCTGCGGCGCGCCTCTCAGCAGCAGCTGTACATGTCGTTGTTCACCAGCCGGAACAGCAGCCGCCCCGCCCGCTGCACGCCGCCGCTGCGCACCAGCCAGCCCGGCCGCACGCCGCAGCACAGCCACACGCAGTTCTGCAGCATCAGCCCCAGGCTCAGCCCGTCATCCCCCTCCCCGCCCCGCAGCAGCGCCTTCCCGATCGACATGCCCGGCCCCGCCCGGCCTCGGCCGCCGCCGCCTCTCACCACCACATCCGACACCACCGCCCCGCCCAGCAACGACCCCCGCGACCCCCGCGCCGCCGCCCGCGCCCGCGCCGCCCCACAGCCCCGCGCTCCGCACCCGCCGCAGCGCCTGGCGGCCGCTCTGCCCCGTGACGACCAGGAAGGTGTGTGTGGCCACCAGGCAGCCCAGCAGGATGAAGGTGCCGCCCAGCAGCGCCAGCGCCAGGTAGGCCCAGGAGTGGCCGCCGGGGCCGCCGCGGCCGCAGGCGGTCAGCGCGTAGTGCGCGCCCAGCAGGCACACCAGCGCCTGCGCAGGGGGGGGGGCACAGTGCGGGCCACAGACCATAGGCCATAGTGCGTGTTGGAGAGCACAAATAAAAACGCGGAACCAGTGTGCTCCCACCCACCCACCCGCCCACCCACAGTCACACTACCCACCCACACGCCCACACGCACACACCCACAGTCACACCACCCACCCGCACGCCCACACCCACACACCCACAGTCACACCACCCACACGCCCACACGCACACACGCACAGTCACACACCCGCCCACACGCACACACGCACACACCCGCCCACACACACACACGCCCACCTGGCTGGCCGCATATCGGGTGAAGTAGTGGTGGTTGCGGGCGCCCACGCACACGCCCAGCCACCAGCAGTGGTGGTCGAAGCCCTGCACGCACCGGTCGCAGTAGCGGCAGTGCACCACCACCGCATTGCGCCCGCACCCGACGTCGTCCGCCTCCTCCCCCTCCCGCTCCAAGCTCCGCACCGCGCCGCACTGAGAGCACGGCGCCGAGCTGCTACAGCTGCTGCTACCACCGCCGGCGTATCGTCCGCCGTAGCGGCCGGCGCCTCTGCCCTCGCCTGCCGCGGAGCTGCTACTGCTGTTTCCCGGCTTTTGCCCGCCTGCTGGACCAGCAGCACCGACAGTAGCAGCTTTCGTCCCTGACTCAGCCGCATCGGCTGATGCGGCCACGCCGCCTGGCACGGACGTAGCACTGCGGTCTTTATCGGCTTCAGCCTCCGACCCCAACTGTGGCCTGCCCGCGCCCTCGGCGGCACCGGGCGCGGCAGCAGCGGCGGCGGCGGCAGCCCGGGCTGCCTTGGCCGCAAGGAGCGGCGCCGCCTCACACGCCAGCAGCTGCGGCTGCGGCAGCAGGTAGCCTGGGTCCGAGCGCCGCACCGTGTAGAAGAAAACAACCTGCATGGACGCATCATGATGAATTAATAACAGGTTGTGGAGGGAGGACGGCGTGGCGCGAGCGAGCCCCTGGCGCATGGCCAGCGTGCGCGGGTGTATCAGGCGCGGTGTGTGAGCTGCAACAGGACGCTGGTGCGCAGTGCGACAGGGCGAGGGACTGGCGAGGGCGCGCTGTGACGGAAGCAGCCAGCAGCGCGCGAAGCGCACGTACGTACGTTGATCCCCAGGGCGACCGCCACGACCCAGTGCTGAGCGGACAGCTGTGACTGCGTGCCGAGCCGTAGGTCGGTCGGCAGCGTGAGGCAGGCCCACAGCCCCAGTGCGTGCAGCAGCCACCACACGGCGGGGGCGGCCAGCTCGTCCCAGCTGCGGCCGCGCGGGCGCGCCCCCATTCCAGGGCGCACGGGGTGCCTGCCACTGGTGGAGTCGACTTGGCGCCGGCCGCCGCCGCCTTCGGACAATTCGGGCGAAGCGGCTTCGCTCGCTATCACCAATATTTGAGTCGGTGCTATTACGAGGGCGCTAGACGTGCTGAATTGACCGATTGCAGCAAAGGTCTTCCCGCAATTATGAAGTCAGGGCCTCCTCCTTATTCCATTTTGATATATTAATGATACCACGCGTTTCTCTGTGACATAAGGTTTTGAATCTCAGCAAAAGGCTGCTTGAGCGAGGACTTCTGTTTTGGTTTTGCTCTAGCAAGGCTCGAAAACCATTGACATGATCATTTCCGTGGTATGCTAGTGACTATTGAAGTATAGCCAAGTCGAGAGTACACACCCGCACGTAGGCGCTGCTGAACAAGAGTTTCAATGTTCCCAAACCCATTCTTCGGCATGGGCGCGCCCTTCGGGCCGGTGAGGAGACGCCGTGAAGAGATCAAGCCAGAATGAAGCCCAACTTGCGGCACCAGTCTGCGCGCCACCGATGCTATGGTGATGAATCGCAGGCAACTCAGCTTTCCCTTTCCCGATGGATGTAGGGCATGAATAACATGGGTGGCATGCCAGGACCGGAGATGGCTGGGATGCCGGGGTTCCCGGGCATGCCTGGCGGGATGCCCGGCACGGGGATGACCGGCGGCAACTCAGTTGGCGGAGGCGGAATGATGGGTGGCGGTCCGATGGGCGGCCCGGGGCACAGCGGAGGCGGTGGCGGCGGCGGCGGGGGCCACGGCGGTGGCATGGGCGGCGGCGGAGGGCGGGGCCCCGGTGGCGACAAGCGCCCGGGTATTTGCTCTAGGTGAGTGTGGAGACGCAGCTTCGGCGGGCTTCGGCGGAGTGGTGTCAGGCGCATGCACACCCTGAGGGGGGGCTCCCGCGCGAGAGAGGGGGGCGCAGAGCGGCTGCAACGCGTGTCTGGGCGTGGTGGGGTCTGGCGGGGCGGGGTTGTGGTGTCACCACGGGCCGGCGCCTGCGGTCCGTCGTGCACGCGCACGACTGCATGAGCTGCGGCCGTCACCGGCGCCGCACCTGCCGGTACACAAACCCCACCTGGGAGTCGGAGGCTGGGGCTGGGAAGGGCAGCGGTGGGCGCGCAAGCGCCATTGGGTATCCACGTCCGCCATGCAAAGCCAGCCGTTGACACGACCGGCATCTCGGGCGGCGGGCGTTGCTCTGCTGGCGCAGGTGGGTGCAGAACGGCAGCTGCCAGTTCGGCGACAGGTGCCGGTACCTGCACGGGCAAGCCGACAGCCGATACCCGCCGGGGCCGCCAGACGGCGGGCAGGGGGGCCACATGGGCGGCGGCGGCGGCGGCGGCGGCCCCATACGCCGCGGTGGGAGAGGCGGCAGCGGCGACGACGTGAGTGCTCCTGCCAGTGCCGCTGCTCGCCGGGTCTGTGTGCCAGCTGGTGCATCTCCGTGCAGCTCGCAAGCGTGGGATGACCATCATCACATTTCAATGAACCCGCATGCCTTCGATGTCACTTTTCCTTGCCAATGCAATCACGCTTGGACAGGGCCCGGGCGGCCGGGGCTCCCGGCCTTCCGGCCCCAAGACGCGCCTGTGTGACAAGTTCATGGCCACCGGGACGTGTCGGTACGGTGACACCTGCATCTTCGCGCACGGGTGCGTCCTGCGCTGTGCGCTGCGTGCGGCTGCTTGGTGTGTTTCTATCAACGACCCACGTGTTTTGGAGGAGGGTTAAGATGCTGCAGGGCCAGGGCTGTTGGTCAGGGCTTTCTTGGTGCCTGTGTTAGACGTGACAAGGGGGAATGCAAGGTGACTTGTGTCTGTGTGTGTACCGTAATTGTGACCGCACGCCGGTGGGGTTGGGCTCGTGCAGGACGGAGGAGCTGCGGCCAGGCAGGGACGCCGCGGGCCCGCCTCCCCCGCAGCCACCAGCACCGCAGGCGCACCCACAGCAAATGCAACAACAGCAGCAAATGCAGCCGCCGCCGCAGCAGCAGCAGCAGCAACACAAGCAGCAAGCAGACGGGAGCAATGTCACGTCGCCGTCGCGAGGTGAGGACGGGTGCGGGCGCCGCGGTGGGCTCTCCGCAGTCCCCAACGGGTGGAAGTGCGCGCGCACTAGGGAGCTGGTAACGGCAAGCTTGCAGTGCTCGCTACGACGCTGTTGAGCTGCATGTGCTGAACGCATCTCGCGCAGATGGCTTCGGCGGGCCGAGCGGGCGGCCGCAGGCGCAGCAGGGCGGACCGGCCGCGGGTGGCCGCGGGCCGCCAGCGGCTAGCGCGCAGAAGGACACGGTGACGGCTGCGGCGGCGGCACAATCAGCTGCCGCCGCCGCCGCCGCCGCCGCACCCGCCAAGGTAGGAGGGCAGCTCACGGCGCAATGCTGGCCAGGCCCTCGCACTCCTGATGTCCATGGACACCGCCGTCCGCGACCGCGCGGTCTTGCACTCACACGCCGCCGCCCACGCCCCATTTGCCCCTCCCTTAATTAGTCATGCATAGTTTGGTTGGATTTAGCTTGGGATGGTATTCACAACCCCCCCCCCCCCCGCCGCCGCCGCCGCCGCGCAGCCTCAGGAAGTGACCTTTGTAGACAAGGTGCGCGCGCTGTGCGGCGTGCTGCACATCGGCCAGGCGGCGGCGCTGGCGGCTGAGAAGCCGCTGGCGCTCACCACCGCCGCCATGTCGCTGCGCGCCGGCACCGCCTACAAGGAGAACCCCTTCGCCGACGGCGTGGAGCGATACGTGGCGGCGGCCGCCGCGGGCGGCCAGGGGCAGCAGCAGCAGCAGCACTACACGTAGAGGGCTGGCAACACCGGGGGGCAATGGAAGTGCCACTGCGGCAGAGGCTGGGGTGCTCAGAGCGGGCTCGTCGCCGACTGTTGCTGGTTGTGGTTTCGATGGAACAATGCAAGCGGGGCAGGTGGCGAAGTCCCATAGTGTGCAGAACCTCCCAGACCCAACAAACAAATTGCGACAGCAGACAGGAGCGCGCGGCTGGTTGAACGCCGGTTGCTGGTTGTGGTTAGGGGGCGGTCAAAGCGGTAGCGTTGCAGCCACATGGGTGTGCGTGAGAGGCGGCTGTTGCTGGCTGGCTGCTCGGTTGCGGAAGTCCATGATGAGTGCGGGAGTTCGTACGTAGGTACGTGTGGCTTACATGCAGAGTGGTACGAACACGCCAGGTGGCGGCCGCACGCACGCACACACGGAGCTCAAGCGCTGATCGTCGTCCTGTCTCCAGACTCCAGCCGCCTCCTGCAGCCCACTTATTCGGGTGGCGCGCATGTAAAACTTCTGCCATGCCTGTCGTCCCGCCGTACTTGTCCTCTAAAGCCTCCATGACCCGCCACAGCCTCGGGTCCCAGTCCGCCCCTTATTCCAGGACTCTTCCAACATGGACGCAACGCCCGACACCCGTGTAGCCATCCTACCCAGGTGCCGACAAAACGAAATGATCGCGCCAAAACATGCTGCATCGCGGGATCGCCCAAAACTGCTTGCGAGCCTTCAACCTGTCTCTCTACCCACCGTTGCCTCCCATGAGTTGCACTGCAAAACTCTTGATTAGCGGCTGTGGTGTGTATGCCACGCCCTCTAGTGCGCCCGCAATCACTAGTGCTGGGCCAGCCATACAGTACAGCGTTAGGTAAGTGCGCCGCCGCCCACCCTTAAACCGCACGTGGCACCATGCGCTGCGGCGGCAAGTGGTGGTGTGCATCATGTTTCCGCCTCGCCTCTTCCGGTTCCCCTCATCAACGAATAAAATTATTCTCACGAGTTCACACAAACACGTTTATTCAAGAAAACGCACCGTTCGCGCGACGCTGCTCGTGCACGCACCACGGGTCTATGCTGCTAGTCCTACCCTCTGTCTCACCTCTTGCCACAACGCAAACGGAATTCATTCTGCGACGGGAATTTCCCCGTGATGTGCCTCGAACAAGAAAGCAGGCAGCCCATGCACATGGAACAGTTCCTCTTCAGCCCCCTTCATCGCCAGCGCCGGTCTGCGGCCTCAGCAATCTGCACGTGCATCCGTGCACCGCAATCCGTTTACCCTCCCTTGCTGCGGCGGCGGTACTCCTGCGTGTAGTGCGCCTGGCACCCCACCAACTTCCAATTTCCGACTTGAGACTCAGGCATATTGTACACGCAACCAACCAAGAACCTACAGCTAGCAGCAGTCTCACGGAACCGTGCCCCCGCCGTGTCACGGGGGCCCCGCTCGTCCCGGCAGCCGCTGGTCACCCAGTCCTTGGCGGCAGCAGCGAAGTCGCAGTCGTCAATCGAGTCTTGTCTCTCGCCTCCGCGCTCATGCGCCTCTGCTAGCGCAAACATCACGCCACGCAGCCGCATGCCCACACTGCACTCCGCAATGAATTGCAGCGCAGCCCTCTCGCATACTCACTCCTCTCGCGTCGCTCGGGGCACTAGGCTTACCGTATAGTAGTCTTTTTGCTTGCGCGTGTCCTCGCGCTGGACGCCGGGCATAACGCACTGCCGCAACACCAGCCGCAAGCCACTTCACCGCACCACACCACCAGATCGCAAAACAAGGTGCCGTAGCCGCATTCACGACCGCACCTGATTGCCATCCTGCTTCAACACAAAACAACAGTGCTAGACGCAGGCCCACAAGCGGTACAGGAGTGCCGCGAACGCGGCGCAAAAGCTCGCGCATTCGGCGCCACCTGCCTCTTGCTCCGCGTCAACCTTGCTCGGCGCGCCTTATGGCACGCCCATGCAAGCAAGTCAATTGTCTCGCCACAGCCATCAGGCGCAGCAGCAGCCGGGCTCCCGCGCCCTTGCATGCCAAGGACGCACGAGCCCGGCTGCCTCTCGATAATCTTCGCCAACATTTGTCCAGCAAAGCAACCGGTACCCGCGTACCCTTTCTACCCCCAAAAACAGTATCCGATGTCGCCTTAGTTGTGCGAGGTCTTGCTAGCGCTCTCCACCATGGCTGCCGCCGCCGCGGTCGCCTCCTCTACCGCGCGCTGCGCCGCCTCAGCGGCGCTGCGCACGGCGTGAAGCCGCGTCGCCATCTTGAGGATGCGGATGGCCATAGCGGCGGCGCCGTAGCCGTTGTCGATGTTGCACAGCGTGATGCCGGGCGTGTTGGAGGACAGGGCCGCAAGCAGCGGCGCCATGCCGCCCAGGGCGGCGCCAAAGCCGGCGCTGGTGGGCACCGCAATCTGCAGCAGGTGCGGCGGAGATATCGTGGTCGGAGACATGATAGGCACACGCGTGTGAGGACTCCTGAGGACTGTCGCCGCATGCGTGCCACGGCTCGGCCCCAAGCGCCTGCCTCCTTGTAATCACGCGGCCCTGGGCTTCTGCCCTAGCCTCCCGGCGCCCCACAGTGGAGAACGCCTTTGCAGCCCTCGGCGGCCCTCAGCCATCGACCAAGCTGCCCCGCAGCGCCCCCCCCCCCCGGCTCACCACGGGCGCCTGCGTCAGGCCCGCCACCAGCGACGGCAGCGCGCAGTCGGTGCCCGCCACCACCACCACCACGTCCGCCGCGCGCAGCGAGTCCACGTTGGACAGCAGCGCGTGCAGGTGCGCGGAGCCCACGTCGCGGATCTGCATTTGTTCGCGGGAAGCACACGGACATGGAAGAGCGGGATTCAAAATGTTGGGCGCTCCAGAAGCTGCTGCAGCGCGGCGCCCGCGCCCGCAGGCAAAGCCACCAGGAATTCCACAGCGCCCCAGGCATTTCTTCGCAGTTTACTGGCTTGCTAGAGGTAGTTTTGGTTGCGGCAGTCGCGCCGCCGTCTCGCGGCGCACTCACCGCGAACGTGTACCCGCCCATGTAGTCGGTGAGCACCTTGACCTCCTCCGCAATGGCCTGGTCGGCCGTGTCGGCGCTGACCACCGCCACGCTGCCCGGCAGCCGCCGCAGCTGGGGCAGCTGGTCGGAGCTGGCAGACTTGAGCTTCAGCGTCATTGCACGGGCGTTGTACTCCACGCCTGCGCGGGGGGTGGGGGGTGGGGCGGCATGGCGTGTCAAGCCGGCGCAGACCCTGCTCGCAAAGAACTGTGCTCTGGTGTGTGTGTGCTTTCATGTGGGAGGCGGCCGTGCAACTGTTACTGGAGCCAATCAACACAGCGCCCCCAACCCCAACAGCTTGCCTGGCGCATGCATCCGCACTGCTGAGTAGGTGGCGGGGTCAATGCGCGCGGCAATCGCCACTCGTTGGCGCTCCGTGAGACTCATCTGTTAACAATAGGACGGAGCACGAGGATGGAGCGGCAAATTTGACTTTTGCTGAGTGCCCCATGCCCCAAAGTGCGCGCTCCGCCAAAACAAAGAAAAAGGCTGCACGAACCAGATAGCAAGGCGCAAGGCGAGCGCCTCACTCACCAGCTTCATGGCGATCTGCTCAGGGCTCTTGCCGGGGCCCCAGACCACCTCGGGGGTCTGGTGCGGGTCGGCCGAGGACGACGGCGCGATGGAGTCCAGGTTGAACTCGGCCTTCACACACAAGTGCCGGCATGGGTGGGGCACACGAAGCGCAAGGCCCGCAGTTTAGATAAGTACCGCCAGGGCGGTAGCAAGGAGGCTGGGCTTCAGCCGCTGCCTCTGGCCGGCTTTGTGTCAAGCGCCAGGCGGGGGTCGCTGAATGGTGCCAGCACACCATACACAGCGTGCTGGATACGGAAACCCGCTCCCGAGGGGCGCAGCGTCACAAAAGGCTCCCGTGGTACAGGTCCCGTGACACTCATAGCCCTGCCTCACCTGCGGGCCCCCCATGCCAGAGCCGTTCCCGTTAGGCAGGAAGAACGAGGACGTCTGCTGGTCCGTCGAGGCTGCGCACCACACAAGGGCACGAGAGGCCCCAGGTCAAGGACGGCAGGTTGGGCAGGAAGTTCCGCCACAAATGAATTGCTGCATATGTTATTTTGCAGTTCTGGCGGCCATTTGAGCCAGCACCGGATGTACTTCCGCGACTCGATGACCGGAGCATGTGGCGTGACTGTTGCAGCACTCCCGGCCTCGCCCGCTCGAGTAGGTTTTATGACAGCACATACTCAGGTCATCATTCTGGCGCGCAGCGCTGCAGCTGAGCGAGCGCGGCTGCCGCGCGCTGAACCCCCGACCAGTTCGCTCACCCGCTTGAAGCTTGTGGCTTCGCCGCCATCCGCAGCGGCGCCGGCCACCAGCCATTCGCGACGTGCGCGAAGCCTGGCGGGTCGACGTCGACGCGCGGAGGCTACGGCTCATACCCAGCATTTTTCTTGCGAGTCCTCCTTTAAAGCACCGACACTAAATGCCGTCTAAGTAAGGCAAAAGGACTTGAAGTCAGCGATATGACACACGGTGCTGAACCGGAGCTCTCAGGGAGGGCGCCGAAGGTGCATTCGGCCTTTTCATCCAAAGGAAAAATGGTTGCTGACGAGGCAGCGGCCCTGCTCATTTCGCGCAAATGATCCCCACAACAAGTAAATCTCAACCACGCGTATTGTAAAAATGACAGCGTTGGCTGGGGGAGTGGCTGTGGGAAAACCGCGACCGCCGCGACCAGCAAGCGGGCCGCAAAATGTGCACACAAAGATGTCAGCTTTCAATGCTAATAATTCTTCGTGCAATTACACGTCATCCAAGCGCTTGTGAGGGGGTTTGATCCAGTAGGCTAGGGTTTGCGCGGGTTCGCGTGTGGCGCCAGGTGGCCCCGCCAGGTGTCCGTGCCAGCCCTGAGAGCCCCCCTAGGACTCCCACCCCCGTCAGACTGTTCCCCCTTGTAAGCCACCTGTCAGTTGCCGACATGCAAATAGGTCAAGTCTCTTTCGCTGTTGTTCTTTCCCAGTTCTTTCCGGCTTTGCCTTGCGCACAGGTCCTTGCGCACAGGCTTTCCCTGCTGCCCACCAACCTGAGAGAAGATGTTAAGCCATCAAAGCGGCGAGTGTGCAAACGCTGCCTGACTGCGCCAACCTATACGGTCTGCATATTCTGCTGCAGGTCCGCGGTGTGGCCAGCGAAGAGGAACCTCCCCCCAGGTGTGCTGAAATCCCGGGTGAAGCTTAGCCAACGCTGCAGATAGCTATTATGTGTGCAGATCAGTGCACGTGCTGGCCGGTCGCCCAGACTCGCATGGCCGGGGAGGGGACGGAAGCGGGAAGGGGAAGTCGGGGGGCCGTGCGGGGCGCCGCTGGCCGTGCCTGATGAACGTATTTGGCAGGTGAGCGCCGTGCGCCGCAACACAAATTATAATTTGACGTAGTATATACATGTTGTAACAGTATTCCTGAACGCTTGGAAGAGCCGTTTGAGCCCTTGGTGAACTAAAAATGATTTCCACGCTGTCATGGATTCCAAAAGGAGTAGCGAAAGCTGTGCCAACAGTGGCACAGCCTACGGAAGAGGAATTAGAGGCAATGCGCGCACAACTCGAGGCGGAGGGCGATGACGACGACGAGGACTCGGAGCCTTCTAGCTCTGACGCCGACATGGACTCTGACGACGCGGATAAGGATGAGACAGTCGACGAGGCGGTGGCGCGCGCGAAGAAGGTCGCAGCGTCGATGGCATCCTCTCGAGCCGCCGCCGGCGGCAGCGCGACAGCCGCGACGGGGGCAATTGAAGCAGCGATGAAGGAGTTAGACATGGAACACTATGACGACTCGGGGGACGACGACGCGGACGTCATCAACCGGGTTTTGGGCACGTCGGGGAAGGCACGCCTGGAGTACGCGGAGGGCGAGCCCGACCCCTACCTGCAGCTCGGCGACGACGACTCGGAAATCGAGGACTTCACGCTGCGCCCCTCCGACCTCATCATCCTGTCCGCGAAGAACGAGGACGACGTGAGCAACCTGGAGGTGTGGGTGTACGAGGAGGCCGACGGCGGCGGCGAGGCCAACCTGTACGTGCACCACGAGGTGCTGCTGCCCGCCTTCCCGCTGTGCCTGGCCTGGATGGACTGCGACCCACGGGGCGACACGGGGCGGCTGAACCTGGTGGCTGTGGGCACGCTGGAGCCGGCCATTGAGATCTGGGACCTGGACGTGGTGGACAGCGTGGAGCCGCTCACGACGCTGGGCGGCGTGGACGCCAGCGGCGCGGAGGCGGCGGCGGCGGCGGCAGAGGGCGGGGCAGCGGGCGACAAGAAGAAGAAGAAGAAGGTGCGGACGGGTTGAGGGGGGCTGTGGGGCTGCGGGGCTGTGGGGCTGTGGGGTGGGGGTTGAGGAGCGTGCGGGCATGGCGCGGAGCGCACGTGGGCGGTCGGTGGAGAGGCGGAGAAGGTCGGTGACTGGGGGTTGCGGGTGTGGCTCCACGGTGGGCTGGGGTGGGCGAGGGCACGGCATGCAGTGCTCGTGGAGCTAGCGGCACAGCGCCTTTAACTTTAAGAGAGCAATCAGCAGGGTACGCCGCGGGCAGCTGGCAATGCAGGGCATACGCGTGTGCCTACACAGTGCGTCCAGGCACCGCGCATGCCTGGACGCACTGCTGGAGCTGTCGCCAGCCGGGCCCGCTTACAAGCGATGTCGCGTCTGACCACCAACCACATCCCTCATCATCAGCAACCCAACTTCTTACCACCTCCCTGTGCCTCGCCTGCTTTTGTCATCGCAGAAGAAGAAGGCCAAGGCGAAGCTGCTGCCGGGCAGCCACGAGGACAGTGTGCTGGGCCTGTCGTGGAACCGGGAGTTCCGCAACGTGCTGGCCTCGGGCAGCGCCGACTGCACCGTCAAGGTGGGGGCCAGCGGCGGCCGGGGGGGGGGCGGAGGGGTGGAGGGGCGGGCAGAGGGGGCAGCAGGTGTGGCGTGGAGGAGGCAGGAGACCCCGCTGGGGCTGGGGAGGGTGGCGACAGGCTGCGGGAAGGGGGGGCACAGCGGCTGGGATAGGGCAGAGAGGCGAACCGGGAGGAGGAGGAGTCAAGGAGTCAAGTGGTAGAGTGGGGCAGGGGCTGTGTGGAAGGGCCCAAGTGGGGAGACCGCGGGGGCCTTGCGAGGGGTAGGCGGGAGTGCGGCACGGAACGAAGGACCGTGGTCGGGGATGTGGCCGGAGAGCGTACGGCACGGTGTGGCGCATTGTGGCACTGCTGCAAGTCATAAGACAGTGGGGTTGCAGGGTGCGGAGGCGTTGCGTCATGTGCCAGCGGGCCGAAAACCGCGGCCTAATGCTCGGACATTCATGTCGCCCGCACCTCACAGATCTGGGACCTGGTGAAGGGGGTGTGCGAGCACACGCTCAAGTGCCACACGGACAAGGTGCAGGCGGTGGCATGGAACCCGGCCGAGTCGCCGGTGCTGCTCACAGGCTCCTTCGACCGGTCCGTGTGCCTGGTGGGTGGCGGGCGCGCACGATGACGGGGGCGGGCGGGGCGGGGCGCGGGGGGCGGGCGCAGGGGCGCAGGGGACATAGGGGGTGGGGCAATCCGATGACTGCACTTATTGTAGGGCAAGAGGTCAGTGGCGGGGACAGTTTGAAGGGGAAAGTACGCTCGCGCTCGCGCCGGACGCCCCAGCTACTTTTTAGTTGCTTACAAGCGGGGATTCGGCCTGGTCATGCCGTGTGACGAACCAACCGCGCCCCTCCCCCCGCATTCCCTCCATCCCCCCTTTTGCCCACCGTGCAGGCGGACGCGCGGACGCCGCAGGGCGACCCGGCCCGCTGGAAGGTGACCGCGGACGTGGAGGCGCTGTGCTGGAACCCGCACGACCCCACCTGCTTCCTGGTGTCCAGCGAGGACGGCGTGGTGGCGCAGTACGACGCGCGCAAGGGCAAGGGTGGGTGGCGGGCGGAGGGTGGGCTGGGGGTGGGGGCCAAGGGAGGAGGGCTGGGGCGTGAGGGAGGGAGGGCTGTCCTGGAGGACGGCTTCAGGGCGCGCGGGGGGCTGTGCGGAGGGCCACTCAGAGCAGCGCGTGCTGTACTGGGTTAGGCCGGGCCGGGTCAGGTCGGGCCGGGTTGTATTCCTTCTCCTCTCGGCGTGTAGCCCTCACCTGACAGTTGCACGTGTGCGCGCTCCTCCGCGCCCCGCAGGCAGCGCGGCGCTGTTCCGGTTGTCGGCGCACGACAAGCCCACCTGCACGCTCAGCTTCTGCCCGGCGGTGCGCGGGCTGCTGGCCACCGGCTCCACGGACAAGAAGGTGCGGGGGTGGGCGGGGGGCGGAGGATGGGGGGGCGCAGGGCGCAGGGCGGGGTGGGGTGCGGGTGCGGGCGTGGGTTGCGGGATGCCGGGCGCGGGTTGCGGGGTGGGTTGGGTGGGTTGGGTGGGGTCAGCGGAAGCATGGAAGTGACTTGCGCCGCAGGGGCCTGCGTGCAGGTGTTGGTAGGGGGGTGGTGAGGGGTCCGTGGCCATGTGGGAGCAGGTGTGTCGGGCATCGATGTGATGGGATGCGGTGGTGGTGAGGGTGAAACGGTAGTGGACTTTGCTGCTAGGCTACCCCTTCCGTTGTGACCAACCGCTTTTCCCTTCACGCTGCAGGTCAAGCTGTGGGACGTGAGCAACAACACGCCGCAGATGGTGTGCGCCCAGGACCTCAACACGGGGGCGGTGTTCTCGGCGTCCTTCTGTGCGGACGCGCCGCACCTGCTGGCGGCGGGCGGCGCGGGCGGCGAGGTGGTGGTGTGGGACGTGCGGGCGCACGCGGCGGTGGCGGCCAAGTTCCCCGCCTTTGCCGCCACGTTGCCAACGGGGCCGCCGGCCGCAGCGGACGACGACTAGAGGGTTGTAGTAGGATTCAATATACAGGGACGTGTGTGTGTGTGTGCTTAGGGGCGGATGCATGGCGGTGAAGCAAGATGGTGCTCGGCAGGAGTGGATGGGGTGCGGAGCTACGGTGTTGGGCGGACGGGTGTGCGGCATGTGGAGGTGCAGGCCGAGGAAGCGGGTCTGCGGCGGTTGTTGAGGAATGCCAGCAACGGCCTACGGTCGTGGCACTCACTTGCGTGAGCTAGGTACCGACGCAAGGGGCCAAGCCGCCAAGGGCAGTGCAGGAGGTGCAGGCGCAGGCGCGGAGGCGTGGTCATGAGCGGCAGGGGTGATGATCGAGGCAAAGGGCTGAAACAGGCCCATGGCGGATGGGTGTGGTCCTCCGCACCGATGTATTTTGATCGCGGATAAACAGATTTGCTGGCTCTGCGCGCCCAGTGGGCGAAAGGGCTCCGCGCCCACACAGCCGACACACCGGGTGCCCTGGCCTGCGGCGGGCTTAGGCGGGATGGTGCGCGAATCATGCACCCCGGGCAGCTGCGCGGGCTCAGGCCACTGCCCGCCAGGCGCTGAGTGAGTTCATTCTTTCACGCCAGACGGCTGGTGCAGACAATTGCACAAAGCCCGAGGCAAGGCCTTCGCTAGCAGCCGACTGCATTTTCTGGACTGAGCGACTGATCCGCTGTTAGAGCTGATTTGCAAGAGCTGCGTTTCTATAATAACTCATCAAGAACTTGTCAAGTAGAGCGGAGCCTGTGGAAGCAGGCCCAGATTTGAAGCGCGCTGTCAAGCGGCGCGCTCGTAGTTGATTAGCCCCAGCCTGAACAAAATGGCCGGTGACGAGGAGAAGAAGTCGAAGAAGAGCAAGGAGGAGAAGGGGGACAAGGAGAAGAAGGAGAAGAAGGACAAGGAGGTGAGCGGCGGCCCGGCGGAGTTGCTTGCTGGACAGGGCCCTCAAGTGTAGGACAACCGGCGCCTGGGCTTCTAGGGCTCAGTGCCAGAAGATCTTGGGAATCTTAGCCTGAGAAACAGGGGCACGGTCGCATCAATCATCGGCTGGAGCGAGCCTCAAAAACGCCTGCAAGGACGAGGCGCCATGCTTGGTGTCTCAGCTGGGTTGGGAGGGGCGGGCTGGTGGTGCGTTGAAACTCAAGTTCCGGCAAGGGGTTGGTTGGGGCTGGCCCCTCGGCAGGTGGGGCGCAGTCGAGCTGTGTCCCAGTCCCAACCCCGCCGCCCCTCCGCTGCCCAATTATGCAGGACAAGCCCAAGAAGGACAAGTCTGACAAGGACAAGAGCGAGAAGAAGGACAAGTCGGGTGAGCTGCAGGGCTGGCAGCTGTTTCGCTGTGCACCGCCGCGGGTGCGCAGGCGGTTCCCGACCGCCCCCCCCCCCGGATATGATCCAGACGATAGCTCTGGGTTGCTGACTTGCTTTCCTCCCCTACAGAGAAGTCCGGGGACAAGGAGAAAAAGGACAAGAAGGACAAGAAGGAGAAGGAGAGCGGCGGCGACAAGCCCTCAAGCTCGCGCGCGCCGCCGCCGCCCTCGCGCGCGCCCGCGCGCGCCCCCAAGGCGCCTGCCGCTGCCCCGGGCGGTGACTACCTTGCGGGCATTGACCTGCCCTCCAGCGAGGAGGAGGAGGAGTTTGAGGAGCGCGGCCGTGTGGATGAGGAGGCCACGCGCGCGCCCATCCTTGCGGGCAGCAGCCGTGAGAACAAGAAGCTAGCAGACAAGGTGCGGGCCTGGTGGCAGCGGGGCAGGAGGTGGCGCAGCCGCTGTTGGCGTAGCAGCGAACCAATGGAGGTGGCAGCGCCTATCGTTGACGACTTGCTGCAGCACTGAACCCACCACACACCACAACTCGCGCACACATGACAGGAGCGCAAGGCGCTGGAGGCCGCGGTGCGCGCGAAGGAGGACGCCCTGCGCGAGGACGAGAACGTGTTTGACGTGTCGTACGAGGGCATGGGCGAGGAGGTGTCCGCCACCGCCACCGACGTCAAGGTGGGTGCGCGCGCACGTGCTGTGTGGTACAGCTGGCTAGCTTGGCCGCGGTGGTGCAGCTGGCGCCGTCTTTCGCAGTGGAGTATCTGACAGCCGTGGCAGCCAAGGGCGGGGAACATGCGCTAGGCGTTGGGGTGCCGCTGTCGCGATGGGTGAGCGCTGCGTGAGGGATTCCGTCACGTCCGCGTGTTTACCCACTGGAGCACATGCCGTCGCTACAACACGGGCAGGTCCAAAACTTGACGGTGCGCGCCAAGGGCAAGATGCTGCTGGAGAACACCGCGGTGACCATCGCGGCGGGCCGGCGCTACGGCCTGGTGGGGCCCAACGGCCGCGGCAAGTCGACGCTGCTGCGCCTGATGGCGAAGCGGCAGATCCCGGTGCCCATGGGCATCGACGTGCTGCTGGTGGAGCAGGAGATCGTGGGCGACGAGAGGTGGGGCCGCGGGGGGGCGGGGGCGGGGGCGGGGCAGGGCTGGGTGGGCGGCGTGGTGGGCGGGCGCTGGCCTGCAAACGCGGGCAGGGGCGCCTGCACGGAGGCGGGCTGCAGGCAGCGCTGCATCCTGGGCGGGGCCACGGGGCGGGGCGTTGTGATGTTGTTCAATGCTGAAGCAAGGCCTCGTAGTCCCCCGGCGCTCACGTCGCCAGGAGCATCCCAGGACCAGTGATTCCTTGCTAGAGCAACACTCCACTCACCTGGCACGCTGGCCGCCCTACGCTTAGCCGGGCAATGCTGGTGACTTAGATGGGGAGACATCCATTGTCCACATCCACAGCACTACGCAAGGCCTCGTAGTCCCCCGGCGCTCACGTCGCCAGGAGCATCCCAGGACCAGTGATTCCTTGCTAGAGCAACACTCCACTCATCTGGCACGCTGGCCGCCCTACGCTTAGCCGGGCAATGCTGGTGACTTAGATGGGGAGACAGCCGTACGCGGGCACTCCGTTAGGCCTGCACGCGACACGCTCGTAGCTGTGCACGCACGCCGCCACACCTGAGCGCACCCGCACTGCTTCTCCGGCGGCCCACTCCCACCGCGCCGACCGCGCTCCCCTTATAACCACCCCCGCCGCCCCGGCGCCGCGCCGCGCTATCTTCGCACCCACCCACCCGCCCACATCCACGCGATACCACAGGACGGCGCTGCAGGCGGTGGTGGAGGCTGACGTGGAGCTCATGGCGCTGCGCGCGGAGGAGAAGGACCTGATGGAGGCGCTGCAGGACGAGGCCAAGCAGCCGGCGGGCTTCTGCCACGACACGGCGCAGGAGCGGCTGAACGAGGTGTACGAGCGCATGGCGCAGATCGGCGCCTCGAGCGCGGAGAGCCGCGCCAGCAAGATTCTGCACGGCCTGGGCTTCACGGAGGGCATGCAGCGGCGCTCCACGCAATCGTTCAGGTGGGGGCGTAGCAGGGGCGGGGCAGGCGGGGGCAGAGGGTTGGAGTGCGGCGCGGGGAGGCGGCGTGTGGAGTGGAACGGGCCGGCACGAAGTTGCGGGTGCAATGGTGTGCAAGGCGGCGCCGGGCGTGACCGTTGTCTCCGCTGTCCTGCCTGCGCGCGCAGTGGCGGCTGGCGCATGCGCATCTCGCTGGCGCGCGCGCTGTACATCCAGCCCACGCTGCTGCTGCTGGACGAGCCCACCAACCACCTGGACCTGCGCGCCGTGCTGTGGCTGGAGGAGTACCTCATGCGCTGGAAGAAGACCCTCATCGTGGTGGGTGCGGCGTTAGACGGAGGGTGGGGCGGTGGTGGGGCGGGCTGCCGCTGGTCGTGGTGGAGAGTGCCGCTGGCGGTGGGGGGGGCCAGGAGTGGACGGAGCTGCTGCGCGGATGGGTTTCCAGGGGGTTCGGGGTCCGTTCGTGCCGTGCTGTGCCGTGCCCCAGGGGCCCAGGGCGTTGTGTCCACACTGCTGCGCCGCCCTCGCCTCGCCTGATCGTGCCGCCCCCACCCCCGCGTGCAGGTGTCGCACGACCGCGACTTCCTCAACTCGGTCACCACCGACATCGTCCACCTGCACGACAACAAGCTGCACCAGTACCGCGGCAACTTCGCGCAGTTCGAGGAGATGTACGAGCAGAAGCGCCGCGAGGTCAACAAGGTAACGTCGAATAACACAAGGGCGCAGGGAGGGGTAGCCGTCCATACGAACGGTTTCGTGCATTGTTTGGTGTGCGCGGGTGTAGGGCGTGCACAAGTGTGAGGCTTGCCTGTCGGGCGCAGCACTGGAGGGTGGGAGCTGACAGCTCACGTGTGGGGTGTGTGTGTGTGTGTGTGTGTGTGTGTGTGTGTGTGTGTGTGTGTGTGTGTGTGTGTGTGTGTGGCGGCGACCGCAGGCGTTTGAGAAGTACGAGAAGCAGCTCAAGGCGGCCAAGTCGGGCGGCGGCAAGGACGCCAAGGCCAAGGCGGAGAAGGTGACCAGCAACGCCACCAAGACCCAAGTGAGTGGCGACGGCGCGGCGCCGTCCTGGGGGGCTGGGTCGCGCGCAGCTGCCGCGGCTACATGAGCTGGGCCTCCCTGCACTGCCGGCCCATGCGCCGTGCCCGCCACCCATCAAGCCAGCCAGTTAACCAAAGCACCCGCCGCACACGCCACCAAACCGAACCGTGCACTTAATTCCAACCAACCAACCCCGAAATCCGCAGGCCAAGCGCCGCGGCGGCGCCAACGACGACGGCGCGTCCAGCTCCGCCGCCTCGGCGCCGCAACGCTGGTCCGACTACACCGTGGAATTCCACTTCCCCGAGCCCACGGAGCTGCCGCCGCCGCTCATGCAGCTCATCGACGTGGACTTCAAGTACCCCGGCCGGTGCGTGCGTGCGGCGTGCGGGGTTGGGCCCGTGTGTTGCAGAGTGCTCGTGTGGGATGAGGGGGTGGGTGGGGAAGTTGGGCGCGGTGGGATTGGAGCGGGGCGTGGGCCGGAAGCGGGGCGGGGCGGGGTTGGAGCAGTGTCCGGTTGATCTGGCTGCCACAACCTCCGCGATCACCGGGCAACGGCAAGGGGAGGCCTGCAGTGCGCTGATGACTAATCGCTCTTAGCCTCATACTTCGCTGAGACATTGCGTCACTGAGGACAAAACTCAAGAGCCTGAGCACTGTGTGGGGTGACTGGCGTTCGCGGGGTCCACATAAGCATACCGGTAGGGCCGCACGCGTTGGGGACGTGCGCTGATGACTAATCGCTCTTAGCCTCATACTTCGCTGAGACATTGCGTCACTGAGGACAAAATTCAAGAGCCTGAGCACCGTCTGGGGCGGCTGGCATTCATGGGGTCCGCATAGGCATCGGCCGCGCGCGTTGGGGACGTGTGATGATGACTAATCGCTCTTAGCCTCATACTTCGCTGAGACATTGCGTCACTGAGGACAAAACTCAAGAGCCTGAACACAGACAATACCCCGGGCGTGTCAGATGGCTGGTGGGGGGGGGCGCTTTGACCATTCCATGCATACAGAGAAGCGTGCGTAATGATGACTATTCGCTCTTAGCCTCATACTTCGCTGAGACAATGCGTCACTGAGGACAACACCAAGGGCCTGAACCGCACCGGGATGCATGCAACCCGCACTGCATTTGCACTGAATCAGGGCGCGAGGATGACTTATCGCTCTTAGCCTCATACTTCGCTGAGACATTGCGTCACTGAGGACAAAACTCAAGAGCCTGAGCTCCCTGGCTTTCGCTATGCACCGTCCAAACGCATGGCGCGGGTTCTTCTTCTATCCGTTGTCGCGTGTCGGCTGCACGTAACCTCTGACGATCAAATGTCGCCACCTGGTCTCCTCTGCCACGCAGGGAGGACTTCGGCCTGAAGGACGTTAACCTGGGTGTGGACATGGGGTCACGCATCGCCATCGTCGGTGAGTCGTCAGGCCAGCCGGGATCACTCGCTCTTTTAATCTCAGCCTGCATGACGCCGTGCAACGAAACGACCGTGTAGCGGGCGTGCCGGTTTGCTCCACGCTTTGCTGACCCTATCTGCCGCCCCCCCTCTGCCCCTCGCCGCGCCGCGCTACCGCGCCGCTGCCGCGCGCAGGCCCCAACGGCGCCGGCAAGACGACGCTGATGAACCTGCTGTCGGGCGACATCGTGCCGGTCACCGGCGAGTCGCGCCGCAGCCACAAGCTGCGCATCGGGAGATACGCGCAGGTGGGGCAGAGGGCGGGCGCGCGCCGTGGCGCGGGTGCTGTGCATGGCACGCTTACAGCGCTATTTAGCTTTGCGCAGCTGCGCAGTCTGCAGCCGGAACGCGTCAAGGCGTGTTCGCTAATCTCAAGGAGGTGCTGTCCCCTTCCGCTCCGCGCAGCACTTTGTGGACGCGCTGTCGTTCGACGAGAACCCGGTGGAGTACCTGATGAACCGCTTCCCCACGGCGGGCCTGAAGCCGGAGGGCATGCGCGCCATGCTGGGCCGCTTCGGCCTCAGCGGCCAGCACCACCTCACGCCCATCTGCAAGCTGTCGGGTGAGCGTGGGCCCGGCATACGCGGCTGGTTGGGAGGGGGAGGGCGCTGCGCGCGGGAAGGGAAAGCCTGGCAAGCGGGGCGGGGCGGGACCCGGGTGGTGAGCGGGGCAGCAGCCCTGGTGCATGTGGCGCGTGAGCGCAAGCAGCAGCATTGTTTGTGCATGGCGCGCACCAGACACGAAGCAGCGTTGATGCAAACACAATCTCAGTCTCATACTTCGCCGAGGCAATAGCCGTTGCGGAGAAACCTTTCTCTCTGAGCTGCTCGGTCTGTCGTTCGCATCCATGTGCATATCATTGCGGTAGCAATGTCCATATCTTGGCGCTGATGCAAACAAAAGTTAACTTCAGTCTCATACTTCGCTGAGGCCCACAAGGCCGGTGCGGAGAAACCTTTCTCTCTGAGCCAAGCCAGACAATCTCAAGCCCCGTGCTCCCATGCCACGCACCCCGCCTCCCCTGCAACCATCCCATGTCACCACCATCGCGCAGCAACCTCCACTTCCGTAATCCTCCGTCGCCAACGCATCTCACCGCCGCGCCACCTCACCCTGCCTTCCTCTCCCCGACCCTCCAGGTGGCCAGAAGGCGCGTGTGGTGTTCACATCCATCTGCCTGAGCAACCCGCACATCCTGCTGCTGGACGAGCCCACCAACCACCTCGACATGCAGTCCATCGACGCGCTGTGCGACGCCATCAGCGAGTTCGAGGGTGGGTGCGCTGTGTGTGTGCGCTCGGCCTTTGCGCGCTGCCTCTTGTCTCGCTCGCCGCCCTGCGTTCCCGCGTGGCGTCAGCGCTATCCTGTCCGGTAGCGTTATGGACGACGTGTCTCGGGCCTCTTGCACCGACCTGCCACACCCTGGCCCGCTACCGCAACACCGCACACCGCACCTTACGACTGCCCCGCTTCCCCTCCCGCTGCCCGCCCACGCCCACGCAGGCGGCGTGATCGTGATCAGCCACGACGCGCAGCTGCTGTCGCGGCTCTGCGAGGACGAGGAGCGCAGCCAGGTGCTGGTGGTGGAGGACGGCAAGATCCGGCAGTACGCCGGCGACTTCGAGGACTACCGCGCCGAGCTCATCCGCGAGATCACCGCCGAGCTGGACGAGGACTGATGAAGTGATGATGAGTGGGCGCGCAGTGCAGAGGAGTGAGGAGTACCGTGTGGAGTGGTGTGCTTGGATGGATGGAGAGGAGTGGAGGGCGGCGAGGCTGTGTGCGTGTGTGCGTGTGCGTTTGTTGTGTGGTGAGGGACGAAGCCCGCCCGTGTGGCGCTGTGCGTGTGTGCGTGTGGTGTTCATGGTATTGCTGAGAGCACTGTGGAGCATTGAGGAAGCTAAGTAAGAGGAGAGAGGTGTGGTTGGGGTTGGGACGGGAAGCTGATGAGGGATGAGAGGGTAGACGAACAGGGCGGCATGGCGCGTCACTGGCAGGAGGGCTGCGGCCCTGAGGGCCGGCGGGGTCCCGAACAGGCGTCAGGGCGCTGTGCGCAAGTTGCCGAGGAGGTCTGAGGGTGCTGGAGGCAGGCAGGAGAAAGGGGGCACGCGCAGGACCGCAGCGTTTGTGTCTGTCGTCGCACGCTCGCGCGGCTGTGGCGGCCTCGAATCCATGGCTACGGCATGTGCGGCGCTTGGCGACCCGTGCAGATAGGGATGAGACACAAGAGATTTGCAACTGCACGGTCACAGTGTGTGCCTGCATTAGCAATAGAGCATTGACGAGGTGAACGCATTGAAGGGAGGCGAAGCATGCTGCCCTGCGGGGCACGCTTCCGGCCCCAGGCAAGAGAGGCAAGCCTTGTAATGCGGCTCCGGTAGCAGGTGTCCGAAGGTTCGAATGCCTCATTTGGCCCTCCAGGGGTGCGACGTGCCCCCACGGTATTAGGGCCTTCCGTGGCTCTCGCCAACGCCGCGTCCCCACACGCCGAAGCAATGTGTTGAGTGTACGCTTAGAACAGATGACAGGGTGGACAGGACAGAGCTGGGTGGACAGAGGCTGGGTTGACAGGACAGAGGCAGGGTGGCCCTGCACGCCCACGGCCTGGGTACGGGGATTTACAAACACAAACACATTGGCCTCCACATGCAGACTGGGTTCGATCACCAGCACGCGACGAGACCAAGCCATCAAGGCTATATGAGCTCAATCGCAGTGTGCCCTTGCCCCGCCCGGCCTTGCGGCCGCAAGATTTCTTGCGAACCTCTCCCCGTTCTCAGCCCGCCCAACGCATCCTTGAAAGCGCAGCCTTGAGTGTATAAGCATCACCTAAGCGGCGACTCATTGCAACAAATGTTTGCATGCGTTCATTACTGCCACCACACGGCCACGAGCCCCATCACACTCAGGACACCTCAGGGAGGCCAATGACTGATTGCGTTCAACAGATCAGCGCCCAGCCACGATCGCAGGCTTTTACGAGGTGGACGGCACCCGCCACAAGCATAGTCAAAGCGAAAGCCCATCACACTTGACAGGGCTCAAGACTTAACACGTTGAAGTACAGCAGGAACAGAGGTAGTCACATCCCGTGCAGGGTCAAGTCACAAAGAAAACGCTTGGGCGCCTGCTTCCCAAACACTCCCGCATGCTTAGCGTTGTGTTTGCTAGAGAATGCGAATGCAAAACGCCGTCGAGACCTCCAGGCTTGTGCACACCACGGTGTAGCCACGGTTGTAACCAACAACAACTCCCCAAGAATCGTCCCCTGTCGTAAGAGTCTCATATGCGGTACTCGTGTGTCTTAGTATGGTTATGCGTGGGCGCGTCGTGCACATGCCATACATCATCCCTTACTTGCATGCATCATCTTTAACGTACGCCTAGCCCTAGGACACCGCATGACAGTACCAGTTATCACACACATAGCTAGCCAAGCCTGCAGCACCGCAACACCAACATCGGCTGCAGCGCTAATTCTTCAGCAAACAACGTTAGCCCGTCGTCAGGCCGCCAAGACCTCGTCAAGATGTGTTTGTTGGTTGACTTGATCCATACCAGTCGCATCCGCAGCTCACGTCGCGGCTGTGCTCTGCTTCACCGGCGCCGCGTGGGCGGCCGCCGCCGCCGCCGTCGCCGCCGCGCCGCTCGGTGATACCAGGGCGCCGGCCGCGCCGCTCGGGGATACCAGGGCACCGGAGTTTGCGTTCATCCCCTCCATAATGGCGTCCATGGCCAGCAGGGCCTCATACATGGCAGGGTTGGCGGACCAGGACCTAGAAGCGAATGGGCGGACACACAGGACGGGAGTCAGGCGGGGAGCTGGCAGGGGTGGGATGGGGCGTAGGGGGCAGCACAGGCGCACGTCGCCAGGCTGCGGGACACGTGGGGGCTCAAGCGGCAGGGGCGTGGGCTTCAGGATCCGTGGCGGTGCAGCACCCCAATGCACGCATTCCCAGCTGGCTCGGGACCGCGGGGGCCAACGAAGCGCAACCAGGGGTCTAGTTGTTGCGAAGCGTGGCGGGCGGGCATAGTAAGTCATTCCGGGCGCTGTCCAGCAGCGTCGTCGTGCAGGCCTTGTAACGGAAGCCCGGCAGTTCCATGGCTTGGTTTTGATGAAGACAATGTTCGGCAGAATAGCGGCTAGCATGTTTCAATGGCTTCAGCGGCATATGGACCGCTCTTGACACCGCTGCATGCTCACCTGGGCACCAGCGCCTCCTGCAGCGCCACCAGCGTCTCCGCCACAGAATTTGACGGGGGCGAGCGAAGCGCAGCAATCGTCGCGTCGGCGCCGCTGCTGCTCGTGGCGGCGCTGCCGCCGTTTCCGACCGTCCCCGCCTTGGCGCCCGCCGCCGCTGCGGCGCCCGTGCCCGCGTCCCGCTCCCGCTCGCAGTCCCGCATGACGGATGCTGGCATGGTGGCGCAGTGCGACAGCGCAGGAAGCGCGTTGACCAGCGCCATCTTGTCGATGCTGCTTTGCGCGGGCGCGGCCGCCGTGGCAGCGACGGCGGCTGACACAGGCCACAGCCCCGTGCCAGCCAGACCTGAAGTGGACATGCGGCCGGGCGCAACCGACCGCGGTGTCCCTACGTCGCCGGACCGCACCGCCGGTGACGGCAGCTGCGAGGGGACATCCCCGGATGCCGCCTCCTGGGCCCCGGCTGAAAGCTCCGACGCGGTCTGCTGCTGCTGCAGCTTCGACTTTTGCGAGAGCGCCGCCAGCCGGGCGCGCGCCGCCTGCGCGGCACTGAGCGGCGTTGCGCTGGTGCGCGCGGCCTGCATGTTCGCCACGCTGCTAGTCCGCACCTGCGCATCCGTGTTGGCATCGGCGGGGGTGTACACAGCGTTTTGGGTTTGCACGGGAGGATGCGGGGAGCGTCCTGGCCATGGAGCACGTGCATGAACGACCCAATGTGAGTGCCTCAGGGCGACACTGAGCAGCCCGGGTGCGCGGCACCGCCGCCCTGCGCCCTCATCGCACCGACACATTACACATTACCCCCCCCCCCCATGAAACCCGCACGCACCGCCAGCATGATGTCCGCGATATTGGTGGACACGAGCGCCGCGCCCGTGCTGCTGTGCCGCCGCCCCCGGCTGGGCCGGTCGCCCGCCGAGGGCCGGTCCGACATCACGTCCAGCGCGTCCATGCCGGCGCCGGCGCCACCCCCGTTGGTGCCGCCGCCGGCACCGTGCGCGTCCACCAGGTCAGCGCAGCCATCGACCACGTCGTCGTCCTGCCCCAGGTCCGCCCGCGACTTGGGGCCCGTGGAGGAG
Source organism: Chlamydomonas incerta (assembly GCA_016834605.1). NCBI lineage: Eukaryota > Viridiplantae > Chlorophyta > Chlorophyceae > Chlamydomonadales > Chlamydomonadaceae > Chlamydomonas > Chlamydomonas incerta. The sequence goes on along the minus strand of JAEHOC010000002.1, from coordinate 3,900,246 downwards.
GCCGCCGCGGCGCTCCAGGCCGCGGCGCTGATGCCGCTGCAGCCGGCGCCGGGCGTGCCGGGGTGCTTGCGGGTGCCGCTGAGGCCGCGCAGCGAGTTCATGGGCGCCAGGAAGCTCTTCCAGATGACGCTGCGGTAGGCGTTGCGGTCGCACAGGGGCGCAGCGTCGTCGCCGCCGCCGGCCGGCGAGTTGTTGTCGCTGCCGCCCACGCCCACGCCGAGGTGCTTCTGCCGCTGCGCGATGGCGTCCATCAGCGCGCGCTTGTCCACCTCGGTGGCGGGGCGCGACATGTGCATGGCGTAGCGCAGCCCGTGCAGGCGCCTGCAGCGGCCCGCCGGGATATGGCGCACAGCGCACGTAGGGCGCGTGTTCAGTGCATGCGGCAAGCAGAGTTGGGTTGGGCGCCAAGGCAAGCTGCCGGCGCCGGGGGAGGGTTTGCGCAACAGCGCAGCCTTCAGCAGGAGGGGGGGGATGAAAGCGCTTTGCGCAGTCGGAGCAACACCCACCTGAGCTGTGCCAGGTCGCGCATGCGGCGCCGCACCACGTCGCCAATCTCGCGGTGCGCCGCCGCGTTGGACTCGTCGGCCGTCATGAAGGGGTGTTTGAGCACCTCCATGCAGGTGGGCCGCGCCTTGGGGTCGTCCGCCAGCATCTTCATGAGCAGGTCCTTGGCATCGGCCGAGAGCGCACGGTACCTGGTGGGGTTCACATTGCGCGCGAGCAGCAACATGATGTCATGTGACACGTGAGAGCCGAGCATGGATGTTGCCGCATGTGCGCAGGGACGGCCGGGTTAGTAGTAGTGGGTGGGCCAGAGGCTGCACCGGCCCGTGAGCGCGCCGCACCTGATGTCCTGAAGCCCGGGCGCGTCCTTGATGCTCTTGTCGGAATAGGTCAGGTAGCGGATGTCCGTACCCGAGTGCGGCGGCCGGCCTGCGTGCGACAGCAACGATAAGCATGGTTGGGGACGCCATTATCGCAACACATGTCCCGCGCCTGACTGCGAGGCAGACGCATCTGGTACCGTAGAACAATTGAGCAGTCACCCCCATGCCCTGTTTTGTTTCCTTGTGCCTCCTAACGCTCGCGCGACCACCCAAGCCCACGCGGCCGACCCACCAATCAGCATGATGAACAGTACAACTCCCAGGCTGTACACGTCGCAGGCGGGCTGCGGCACGGCGGCAGCATGAGCGGCAGGGGACACGCAGGGACTTCAGCTACTACACGGATGGATGCGGAGCAGGGCACGGGACGTGGGCAGGCGCAGGCCGCATCTGTGCCTGTACAAAGGCGTTGCGCACATGATCATCCACTCACCGTCTGCGCCCCGCCGTTGAAGAGCTCGGGCGCGGCAAAGCCCGGCGTGCCGGTGGCTTCCCGGACCAGCTGCAGGAAAGGAGCACGCGCAGGGTCAGAGCATGGACAACCAAGCGGGTCAGTGAACAGTCACAGTCAGTTGCGTTTCTCACCCTTGTGCTCTTTATCGCGCACTTGACAGCTCTCCCACGTACCTTTTTCGGGTCGTACTGCGCCGACATGCCCAGGTCGATGACCTTGACGCGCAGCGGCATCCCCGCCGCCTCGCAGTCATCCACCGGCGCCGTGAACATGACGTTCTCGGGCTTGATGTCCCGGTGCATGAGGTTGAGGTTGTGCAGGTAGGAGATGGCCGACACCACCTGCGCGAACAGGTTGGCTGCCTGCCGCTCCGTGTAGTTGTGGACCTGCGCCACGGGAAGCGGACGCACGCGGCGGGGGGCCGGGTCTTCACCACAACCACACGGGCCGCACGCCACGCGGCTGCCCCGCCCCAGCTCCACCAGCAGCTGGAGCCCTCCCAAGTACCCCCGCACCGCCCGCCCACGACCTGCCCGGCCCCCCCCTTTCCACCCACCCCCCCTTTCCACACACACACCCCTTTCCACCCACCCACCCGCACCCACCCGCACCCACCCGCACCCACCCACCCACCCGCACCCACACACGCGCGCGCACACCTTGTGTATGTGGTCCAGCAGCTCCCCGCCCGTGAGCATCTCCAGCACCAGGAAGAGGTGGACGCCGTCGTGCGTCGTCTCGTAGCACTTGATCAGGTAGGGGCAGTCCAGCGTCAGCAGGAACTTGGCCTCGGCGCGCAGGATGGCCAGCTGCGCGTACCGACAGGGGGGGCACACGTTGGCGCGGTGCGGCATGCGGTGCAGCTGACGTTGGCGCCGTCCCCTCCTCCGCGCCGCCTCCCTCTCCAGCGGTATGCTTTGTATTCGGCAGTAGCTTGGGGTCAGAGTTACACCCCCAAGCCGCCGCCCTCCTCCCCTCCTCCCCTCCTCCCCTCCTCCCCCCCTCCTCACTCACGTCGCCCGGCAGCAGCTCCGGGTCATCCAGCGCCACCACCTTGAGCGCCCGCGCCTCGCCCGTGGCCTTGTGCACCGCATGCCACACCTCGCTGTAGCCGCCCTGAGGGTGCGGGTGGGGGGTGCGGGTGCAGGTGTTGGGGGCCGGGGCCGGCAGGGATGCAGGCCGTGGGGCTTCAAGGCGGTCGGGGCACATGACCACGTGCGTGTGGCGGCCCCCAGCGTCCGTGCCCTGGCCCCGCGCGCTGCATGCTGTGGGCCGCCCAGGGGTGGCCCAGGGTTCGTGCGTTTGCCTGCAGGCCTGAGGGTGTAGCGCGAATACAGCAGCTGCGCCCAGGCCGCCAAGCCGGGGGGCCACACGGCAGGCGGAGCCCACCAAACAGCCCACCGCCGTGCTCGATCGCGACTCGCCAGGGCCATGCGGACTACTGCACCGTATGCGGGGACCTCGTCATACCTCATGCGCCACACTGGCAAGCAGCACAGTGCAGCAGGTCCTGAACCCCCCCTTCCGTCACCACGGACACCATGTGTCAAGGCATCATGCATTGACACCGGCGCTCCACTTTGCCTCAACATAGGCCCGGCCCCTGGGCCCGCTGGCATGCTGGCATCCCCACGAAATCCAGACTACCGCGCAGGGGCGCCTGTCCACCCGTGGCCCTGCACCCGCTGATGCCTTGCAAGCCCCTGCCGCAGACGCTAGCCTGCCTGTAACCCAGCTGTGTTGCTGCCCAGGAGTCTGTCAATGCCGTCATTACCCACCCGGCCGAGTCGCTTGACCAGGTTGAATTGCTTCACCAGCGGGTGTTGCCTCCAGTCCGGGCGCCTGTCGTGGAGGCGTTCTTTTGTAAGGATACGGGCAATGGTTCTGAGAGGATGCCTCGTCGACCTCCACGGCATTACCGTGTGCATTGAGGTTCCTGGCAGGTGCGCGCACCGCGCGGAAGGGGGCAGGGCGGTACCCTCTCCCCTGACTCTTGAGTCGCGCACTGCAGTGCCCGACGTCCCGCGGCCCGGTTCCCCTCCAACACACGACGTATCGGGGTGATTCCCGCGTCAACTGCAGCCAGCCCGTGAGCATGCTGACTTCTGCGGGCGCCTCCCGAGCAAGTATCGATGAGGCAAGGCAAAGGCGGGGCTCGGCCCGGGACTTCGAGGCACCTGGAGGCACCCGCCCAGCTGCCCAGGACTATGCGGTCGCGGCTGGAGTAGTTGCGTTACTCACTTCACTTTGACCGTGAGCTTTTCAGACTTCTTTTGCTTCTGCTTATTAACATCGTGACCCGCCGCGGCGGCCGAAGACGAAAGACACGAGCCCATTCCAGTTCTTGTCCAGCGCCACCTTATGACTTGGCCGCGACTACCTAAGGACCTTACAGATGACTTGCATCATATTTTCAATTCCGCGTGTGTCGTGGTGACAAGACGGGTTTGAGACAAGCAAGTTTGTACAGAGTCAGCTTTGTATTACCACGCTGAGTGACTGTATGAAATCAGCAGGTAGCTTGTGAATGTTAGACTAGCCGTCGCTAGGATGGCTCCGACTTCTCCTACCTGGTCCCCTACCTCAGATGAGACATCATTGCCCGCCCGCCCTCACCGCTGCTCAGCGCCTGAACTAAACCTGATATCAGATTATACGTAGACGGTTGGCCGGCCTATTGCTGCCGCCATTTCGGCAAGTCAAGGGGTCAGAAGTCAAAATTGTCGCCCGCCCTTGACACGACGACGGCTGGGTCACAGCTTGTAAAGAACGGACACTATAAACAACTGTGAAGACACACGGGTAAAAAGCTCGCTGAGCCGGTCAACTATCGGGCGCATCAACTCGTCCCCTGCGCTTTGCTGCTCACATGGCTTTTAAGTGCTAGAATAAGACAGAAGACTGTAACATGAATAGCGAGCTCATCTGAGCCTCTACTCCTACTTTGCGCCAACAGCCCGGCACTATGCGGGAGCGATGGGCCGAACCCCGACTCCGCGTGCTGCTTCATGGATTCTGGACACAGCTCCTCAGCCGCTCCTCTGTTAGATCAGGTGGACGCGTTGCGCAGGCGGCAGGCCAGCGCCCGCAGCTCACTGAACTGGACCCTGACATGGTGGCACGCGTGCTGCCGAGTGGAGTGTGCGTGACAAGGCGTCTCAGCGGCTCCTCTCACCTCGCTAGGCTTGTTTACGGCGGGCGCGGCTGGCCAGGCCTGAAAGCCTGGTGCGCCACCGGGGCGGTCGAAGGTGCCGGCGAGGCTCCGCGGTGCGGTCAGCACTACCCTGCAGACTGTGGCGACGCGGGCGACGTGTGCGAGGCTGCCATGCCCGTCCGCCCGGGCGCGTCGGAGGAGAGCAGGCGCACGGGCTGTCAGCAGCCCTCAGCGGCAGCAGGGCAGTGGACAGAGGGGGCGTGCGCTGGCCAGCCGTCCGCCGCTGTGCCAGGCCTAGCCATCTCCAGTACTTTTTACAACTGAGCTCTGCGAGCAGTGTGCTGTGGCGGGGTCCGATGCCGTGCTGTGAGGCTACTAAGGCCTGCTGGACGATGGCGGAAGCGGCCGCTGGGCGGGGTGCCGGTGCTGGGCTGACGGGCTGGCCATACGGCCAGGGCGTTGCCCGGCCAGCCCAGGCCGCGCGGTTGATGGAACAGGGCAGGGGAGGAGAGTTGGCATTCCTAGGCCGTGCATCATGGGCGCCACTCTGCGTTCCAAGTACACCCCGCGTGCCTATGTGGGGTGCGCGTGGAACGCGGCACACGTGGGCCACTCGCCATGGCGCACCTGCGTCCTGCGATCCTGGAGGGTGCGGGTAAGAGGAAGATGCACTAGGTCCACAGTCTGTGACCCACAACACACGATTCGGACCAGGCGATGACCGAGGGGCGTGCAACCGTGCAAGTCTCAGTGTCAGCCTCAGTCACTCTCCCGCACTGGGACGCGACTCCGCGCGTGCGTGACGACTGAGAAGGCCGTGAAGGGGACGTGTGCGGAACGGCTAGTGAGAAGTTCATGAAAACGGCTGGACCCAAGCGGTTTGGTCCGAAGTCGAGCGGGCATCATCGTCAACCGCACTCGAGCGGCGTAGTGTATAGTTGCCGCCCCAAGCCAGTACAAGCATCCAGATGGTGTGTAGGCTCATGCCAGCCTGTAGAATCCGAGCAGGCGCGGGTCCTTTGTCACAGTGGATCGTGGTTCCGGAATGGTGGCCGGTTTATGCCTAAGCGTCCTAAGCGCGATACTTTCAGTCCGTAATCAAAGATCGCGGTGCTAATGCTTAATTAGACACACAACGTCCACAAGACATTAGGTCAAGCATAAGGCGCGACTAATAGAACCCTTGACGCCTGACGGGCCAACACCATGGCCGAGGACGAATTCACCGCCCTGCTGTGGGGCGCGGCACATGCTGCCCGCGTCGGCATCCTCTGCAATGGCTTCCTTTCCCGGCTGGTGAGGTTCAGCCGCCGCGCGGTCAAGCCCATGCGCGGCGTTAAAGCTTCCGCACTTTCGCACTTTTGCGTGCCGCAGGTGGGCGGCCACGGTGCCAGCGCAGATAGCATCGTTGTGCAGTGCAAATGCAAAGGATGTGGAAGCCGCTCGCCATCGCGCGCCCCGGAGGGCAATCTGTTTACTCTGGACGACTGGGCAGCTCACTGTGGCGCCATTACGGAACCCCTGAGGCTGAGCGTCTTCTCCGTGGTGCAGCCCGGTGCGCCGAAGGAGCGGGTAGGTGTGACGCCGCGCGACAATTGAATTGATACTTCGGAACTCGCCGGACGCGCTCGGTTGTAGGCCTGAGCGATGATCTAGATGCCCCAAGTGCAGCTTTATTTTCGTGACAAAGGGGAAGCCCTAGTAAGCACCGACGTTTCGTTTCGGTGCAACACCCGGCTGTCGACGAATCGATAAGGCCCGCCGGCAGCCTGGCTGGTGTATTGCGAAACGATGACCAGTCACAGCTGAACTGGGGCACAAGGGCTTTTTTGCGGCGGCGGGTGGGCCGGACATTAGAGCTGTACCGGACAATGACAAACGGAACCCTGGCTCCTGCAGGTTCCGCTACTGGACTGGCTGAATATGGCCAACGAGGCTATGGGCGGGGAGTCGCTGCACAGGCGCCAGGTGAGCCTGCTTTGCTAGGGTTCATTTCGATGATGTTTAGTCGAGGCCGGGTTTTTACGTCACGGCTTGATCACGCAATTTTTCCCCCGATGTCACCATCGCAGCTCTGCGTGCTGTTCCCTGGACCCGATGAGGAGGAGGGCACGCCCTATCACTGGCGAGGTGCGCCGATGCGGGAAACTGAAAGGCGTGTCGCTTTCCGCCACAGCTGCGCTAAGCGTCCCTCTCTCCTTAGCCGTTATTGGCCCTGCGCGCACTGTTGGCTAGCATAATTTAAGGATGGGTTCTGAAAGATGTTGCCTCTCGCTCCGCGCCACGCAGCCGGCACCATCCGCCACATCGACCCTGTCTCAGGCGCCGCCGAGGTCAAGTAAGTTAGCGTACAATCGCCCTTTGGCTTTGGAAGCCTCCAGCAAGCTATTATGCGTCTGGCATACCGGTATGACCTGTGCTCACCCTTGCGCTCACCCAACCCGCCCGTCCACTGTGCCAGGTACCACGACGACCGGCGCAAGCGCTCCAAGGCGCACCTCTACCTGCCGCTGGCTGTGATGCACTGGGCGCGCTGCCCGCCGCCGCCTGAGACGCCGCCGCGCACCGTGGCGGAGGGCTGCCAGCCGCTGCCGCCCCTGCTGCTGCCCGGCATGCCGCTGCCGCCGCGCCCGCCGCCGCAACCGGCGTCAGAGGAGGCCCTGGCGGCCCTGCTGCCCAGCAGCCAGCAGCTGCAGTCGGCCAAGGCGGTGGCAGCGGCAGTGATGGCGCCGTCCCTGGCGGCCACGGCGGCGCACACCGTCAAGATGGAGGCCGCCGCTCAACAGTCGGCGCCGCCTGCCGCCAAGGAGCGGGCGCCGCACAGCGCTGCGCAGCAGCCGGCGGCAGCGGCGGCGGCGGCGCGTCCGAAGCCCAAGCCCGAGCCTGACACCTCCCGCCGGCCCACCCCCGCCGCCTGCGCAGCGGCGGCCAAGCCGTTGTCTCAATCGTTGTCCCTGTCGCTGCTGGCCGCCGCGGCCGCAGCTGACGCGGCTGCTGCTGCCGCCGCCGCCGCGCCCCCGGCTAAGCCGGGCCCTATGCGGCGCTACACCAAGCGGCCTCACGGCGCGGACGACCCCCAGCAGCTGCCGAGCTGGCCGTCGCCGCCGCAGGAGCAGCACAAGGAGCAAAAGCGGCGTGACGGCGCGGCGCCGGGGGAAGGCCGGCCGTGGGCAGCGGCGGACGCCTCCTGCCCACATACGGCAGCGGCGGCGTCAACAGCAGCGACAGCAGTGACGGCGGTGCCGATGCCGGCGCTGGCAGCGGTGGGTTCCTCGGCAGCTTCAGCGTGCGAGGGTGGTGCCTCCAGCAACCACAACGCCGCTAACGACGCCAGCGGCGCGTATTGCGGCCGCGGCCGTGGGCTGCTGCTGCCTCCGAGCTGGTCCTCCGCAGAGCTAAACAACACCGCGCACGTCGCGCTCAAGCCCCAGTACCACTACGCCTTGAGCGCGCCTGCCCCCGTCACCGCGTCGCAGCCGCCGGCCTCGTGCGTGCCACCTGCTCCTCTGCAGCCGCAGTCGCAGCAGCCGGCCAAGCAGCAGATGTACGCTGCTGACCAGGACCAGCTGTTCCTAGGCAGCGGGGCGGCGGTGCCCTCGCTCTCCACCTTCAGCAGCAGCAGCACCGACCTGGAGTCCCTGCTCAATGGGGATGATAACGCCTTCGACAGCACCGCCGACGGCAGCCCCGCCAGCGCCGTGGACGAGTTCGCCGCGCTGACGGCCGCCGCCGCCGCCGGCGCGGTGGGCGGCGCCAATGGGTACTACGCCTGCCACAACTACAGCAGCAGCGGCGCCGAGAGCGACGGCGGCAGGCACGGCGCTGGCCTGGCCTACGGCGGCGGTGGCAGCGGTGTGTTTTCCGTGCAGGCACAACAGCAGCAGCTGTCGCACCGGGGCAACTCTCGCTCGCCCAGTCTCGTGCCCAGTATGGGCGCGGCCGCGCCCGAGCCGCAGCAGCTGCAGACGGCGGCGCCCGCGCCCATGGAGCCCGCCTTTGTGACCACCGCACAGCCAATCGCCGCCTTCGCAAGCGGCGGCGCGGGCTGCAGCCTTGCGGCAATGGAGTGGCAGCCCGCCCGCACCAGCTACAGCAGCAGCGGCGGCAGCGGCGGCATTGTCGTGCCCGGCTACGACAGCGCGACGGTGAGCGCGTCCGCCGCCGCGTCCGCGGCCGCCGCAGCCGCCGCGGCGGCGGCGGCCGAGTCGCTCGCGGCGGCGGCGGGCACCTACACCATGCGTGTGTACTGGCAGCACTACAATGCGCTGATGAAGTCGCCCCAGCAGCAGCAGGTGGCGGCGCCGCCGCACGCGGCCGCGCCCATGCAGCAGCAGCAGCAGCTGTCGCCGCGCACCGTGGACGGCAGCAGCAGCGGCTGCGCCTTCTGGCAGCAGCAGTCGCCGGTGCCGGCGCCGAGCGCGCCGCACCACCACGCCCTGCTCACCAGCAGCGGCAGTGGCATCTTCTGCTGCGCACCCGCCGCCGCCGGCTGTGGCGGCGCGGCGCCGGCTGCTGCGCCGCGACTGCCGCTGCCTCCGGCGGCAGCGGACGAGAACGTGGCGGACGCCAACCTCAAGATCCTTTTGTCAGGTGGGCATTCCTTCATTTCCTTGTCGTCATGATATGTCCTGCTCTGCAAGCTTGCCTGTTGGGGCCTTCCTGGCGGGGGAGGGGGCCTTCAGGGTCTTTGAATTCATTTGAAGAGGCCTCGGCGGCTGACACGTCCTCTGTTTTTTTGCCTGTCTTCTGTGCATGCTCGCAGAGATTGAGGAGCTGCAGTGGCCGCTGCCGCAGCCAATCGCCGTTTGACCGGCATGCTATAGAATAACACAGGCACATTGCGGCCGAAACCAAACGCAACTATAGAATTAGAATTCGTTGTATGGGGCGGTCCTGGTTGCAAGCCACGACAATGCTTCATAAGCGCCCGGCGCTTTGGAGGGTGACTGATGGACTAGGCACATTGCTAGCAGACCCCTGACGGGCTGCGCTTGGTTAGCATTCAAAAATCTTGTTTCCACCATGCCGGCGGTGATACCCGTGATATTCCGGCTAGAAAGGTGTTGTTACATAACAACCGCATAGTGCGCTGCATGCAACAGCGAATGGGGATTGGGTGCTTGTCATCGACAGGCAGGGGTTTTGAGGGGTCGGGCAGTTTTGGTGTCGGGAGCAGGGACTTTCATCTCAAGCGTTCTGCGTGCCTGACATCATCATGCGCATCTTTTGCAGCAGCAGCATTGTGTGTATGAGACTAAGGATAAGCAGGACTTGATAACGATAATGGCTGACCACCTGGAAGCGTGCCCAGGAGCGGGGCGGGTCTGTGTGTGTGTGTGTGTGTGTGTGTGTGTGTGTGTGTGTGTGTGTGTGTGTGTGTGTGTGTGTGTGTTTGTGTGTGTGTGTATGCAGTGTTGATGCGGTGGGCTAACTTAGTATTGGACGGAGCAGGTGGGTTGGGAAAGCCATCGGTCGTGGGCTGCTGGAGCAGGCGTCCTGGATTCGACATGGGGCGGTGGCAACAGCTGTGGACTATTGAGACGGTGACCAGCCTGAACGCCCGGGCTCGTCAGTCGTCACCCCGCCCGCTCCTGTTTGAAGTTCTCCAAACAGGTGCCGTGAGTGGCCTTGATTTGTTTCTTGGGTTTTGTATGGTGCCCCGGGGCGCCTTGTTGCTCCTATTTGTACGGCTGTGCGCGTGCGTCGGGCGGTAGCGGAGTGTCTGCTTTCCGCGTTGTGCCAGCCACACAGCACGGGGCGCTTCACCTAACTAGTACAACTGAGCACTGAGTGATACGGCACGTGACTGGCGGTGCATGTGTGTGCTCACCAGTTGACCCGAGTGGGGCAATAATGGGTCGGCCACGCTTCATAAAGCAACGTGGCACGAGGGTGGGATCTTAAGAAAGAGAACTAGGGTTGCGCTCGGGAGGTGTGAAGGAAAGACATCGGCAGTCTGAGGATGGGCACAAAGTGGGACGGGCCCGCGGTTGGTTCACCGTGCCGTCGCGCCTTGCAGCACGACGATTTGTTTGTTGGCGCATGGATGGCTTGGGCCGGCCCGGGAGTCGGCGGCGCTCAGATGGCAGCGCTCGTCTGGTTGCGGCGTGAAGTGATGCGGGGCGTGAACGAACGCTTCTTGGTTGGAAGATTGTGGTCTCGAAAAGAGAGCTACAGACGTGTGTGTGCGTGTGCGTGTGAGTCGCCACGGTGTGTGTGTTCGCATTCCAGCACTGCCGTTCGAGGCCGTGCTACCTTGTCAAACAATTATTTCATGGCAGTGAATAACGTGCGATCCCTTCTTTACGACCTGTCGCACAAACTTGGGTTTGTGTCTGGGTTGGAGGCCGGAGGGGCCCTCACAATATATACATCGTGTGTTGGGAGAGCTCCTGTGACGTTCTGTACACCGCATAGTGTTGCTGCAATGCTGTTTGTCCTGTACCGTAGAGTTGCGAAGCCTCTGTTGACATTCATGCGTGTGCTGGCGTGTGTGCGAGTAGAAAGAAGGTCGTGTCACTGTTGGGGTTACGTGCCACTGGCACGGGTGGGCTGTGCCCGAGGGCTGCACATGATATTGTGTGCGCCTGCACCACCTACTCGACAGCTTTGAAGTTCCCTAATCATTCATGGAAGCTCCGCGAGGTGGGTGCAAGCAGTTCACTTGATTAACGCTGTGAGTTGACTGCTTGTTGTTGATTCAAGAGGCTATGGGATGAAACCTGCGCGGTTAGCGCGTGCATTGGGGCATGCAGTGCAGCGCGCATGAGGGCTGAATTGCGGAACCTTTGCAGCACCGGCACCACCTAAGCAACATCTGCATCATGTGGCACGCCTTGTGTACCGGCCTGCGAAGGGTGGGTCCGACGATTCACGGCGACTGCTTCAAAAAATTTGTTGGATGCGGAGCGTGGGGTGCGACGGCATTTGCGCGCTGTGTGGGGCACGGCACCAACTGCTGGATGTGGATGATGGATGTTCTGCTGGGGATACTAGCGGTCAGGTGCCGCTTCGTTTGGTTAACACCTTGCTGGCTTTTTGTTGGTCACTAGTGATTGCTGCGCGCCGGACGGCCGCCCGCATTGGGCGCCAGCCACTTCGGTAACTTGTCTGGGTGCGCATGCCCCCGGCAACGTGGCTGTTCATTCGCTCCGGTCCGCGCCTTGGAAGTGCTAATCGTGTTCGGTGACTGCGGAGCCGCGAGATTCGCATGAAGATTGAACGGGGGGGCCCTCGATGGCACCCTCACGAGATGGCTGCCTTGCCTTAGCGCTGTGTGCGTTTCCGTTTACGTGCTGATTCGTGCTGCGGAGCCGCCTGTGAGGGCTCTTGTATGTTGTGTAGTTAGTGCTATTATATGCATCATGGGACTGGAACAGCATGGAATGATGTGCGATGGTGTGTGTGCGTGGATGGATGGGCAGGTATTGCTTGGGTGCTGCATAAGACTGGAGGGACGCGGTGGCCTTTCCGCTCACGGATGGCACGATGGGCAGGTATTTACATACTTTGCATGTAACACACTAACACGCTCTGTGACAGTGACACGTTCATCACCTGCACAGCGGCATCAGCGGCCGCTGGGTGGGGGAGTGCCGCTCCGCGTGCCATATAGACTCCACCAACCTCGCGCAGGGTTGCACCCGCGGGGTTGCAGGTGGGGAGCTGTCGGTTGCGTGAGCGAACAGCCATGCCCCAGATGGCCCCTTCCAACAAGCGCCGATTGGAAGAACTTGGGTCTTGGGTCAGCGGGTCGTGCGTTAGGCGTGCGACACCAGTCCTCAGGCAGGCTGTGCGGGCCAGGCCGCCACTCCGCCACGGGGAGTAGCGGGCCCTGTCACCGCCTGAGGCCATGAGGTGGGGGCGCTAGGGAGCCGCATGGGTGGGGGCTCGTAAGCCGTGCCACGCACACCAACCGGCCGACTGTAGCCATCGGCTAAATTGTGCGTGTGGCTCTTGATGCGCCATTGCGCACACTGCGGGCGGCACGGTTGATGATGGGGGTTGTTTGGGGCGGAGGCGTTGTGGGGCCAGGGTCATCCCGGTTGGGCCGGGGAGTGCCGGTTACCAGCAATCCGGGCGCCGCGATGGGGCCCACGGTGTTCACCCAGTTACCAGCCAAGGCAAACCGAGTCGAAACAAACCTGCAATTTACTTTCAACATACTGCCTCTATAACAACAACAGTAATACCTACTCCAACCTTTCGGCAAACGCAGGAGACTTGGACTCGAGCATTTGCCCCAAAAAGCGACCCCCGCAAAATGCGCGTGATGTGAGAAAAGGCTTTTAAGGTTAGGCTCGAGGCTATTAGGGTCAAGGAGCCGGGCGGCAAGGTGTTTGGCGTTGGGCGGGAGGAAAAATGGCGCAGCAGGGCCCCCAGCAGCGCAACGCCTATTACCAGTGGTACCAACAAAATAGGGCGCTGGTATGGGGCACAGCCGCTGCTGCTGCAGCCCTGTATGGGGCCTACACGTACACCAGCCCGGGCGCGGACGATGCTTCGTCGCCTCAGCAGCGCCAACGGCCACAGAGCCAGTACCAGAAGCTGCGGAGCATGCTCACAAACTACAGCAACGCGGCGTCGACGCTTGCTGAGACGGCGTCGCTCGTGTCAACGGATTTGCGCTCGTTTCTGACGTCGGACAGTTCGGAGGTGCCGCAGAGCCTGCGGCAGCTGAACAAGCTGCTGCAGTCGGCCGAGTTGCAGGAGACCGTCACGACGGTGACGTCGTCGGTCGTGAAGGGCGTGTCGCGGGCGCTGCCGGCGGGGCTGGGCTCCGCAGCAGGCTCCGACGGGCCGCCGCTGGTGGATACCATCATCGAGGCCGTGCTCTCCGAGCGCGGTCGCGGCCTGGTGGGCATGGCGGTGGGCGTCGCGACGCGCAACGCCACGCAGGCGGTGTGCGAGTTCATGGAGCGGCGAATGGAGGCCGCCGCCTCGGCCGCGGCCGCCAACGGCGGCAGCGTGGGCATTAAGGAGGTGCTGGACGTGCTCACCAGCGAGCACGGCGAGAAGCTGCTCACGCTGCTGCTCACCAAGAGCATCCGCACCGCCGTGACGTCGTACGTGGACGCCACCACGGGCTATAACCTGTACGACGACATGCTGGCCAGCATGGTCAAGCAGGAGCACCGCGACGCGCTGACGGACGTGCTGTCGCGCCTCACGGCGTCCTTCTGCAAGGAGGTGGTCATCTCCTACCGCCGCGCCACCGCCGCGGCGGCGGCGCAGGGCGCCGGCGCCGGCGCCAGCAGCGCGCCGGCCGGCAAGCACCACCAGCAGCACCAGCACCACCACGCGCAGCAGCAGCAACAGCACTCGGCGGCCGCTGCCAACGCCGCCAGCGGCGCCGTCATGCCTGTGATGGTCAAGGGCGGCACGCTGGGCAGCGGCTGCAGCCTTGATTCGGTGTTGAGCACGGCCGCCAGCGGCGGCGTGGAGCTCGCGCTCACAGCCAGCACCCGCTGCAACGGGCCTCTCGCGGGCGCCGTGCAGCAGCCGCAGGTCGGCGTCAACGGGCGGCCGGCGCCGGCGGCATCGGCGACGGTCGTGGGCTCGCAGCAGCAACAGCAGCAGGTGTTGGCCAGCCGGCAACACAGCGTCAACGGCGGGATCAACTCGGCGCTGGGCCGTGCGATGCTGGCGCAGGCGTCGCCGGTGTGGCTGAAGCAGGTAAGGGGGTTGGGACGCACCGCACTGCTCCCCAGTAACGCCGCAGCAAGGTAGGCGGTTATCTCATTCTGCACGGCCCTCACCGCGCCCCCGCCTCCTTCCCGGCAACCCCACGCCGCGCCGGCCAGGTGGTGGAGCTGGTGGGGCAGCGCGACGTGCGCAGCCTGACGGTGGAGGTGGTCAGGAGCGCCAGCCGCGAGGCCACACGCGGCGCGGTGGAGGGGCTGTTGCAGGTGAAGGCGAGGGCGAGGGGTGTGCTGGGGTCGCGCAGCCGTCCTGGGGAGAGCGGCGGGGCAAAGTGCGGAGAGGGCCGCGGGTGCAAGCGAGGGAGGTGAGGGTAGCCGGGGCTGACGCAGGGCTGGTGTAAGCGTTTGGAGCGTGAACGGGTCGCGTTTGCCGGTCGCCTGTCCCCATCAGCGCTCCCGTGTTAGCAGCCCTCGTACTATGTGCTCCGCCACCTGGCTTCGCCGCCTGCCGCACACGCGTGGCACCTTGCCCACCTTGCCCCGCACCACCACAACCACACCTCTCGTTAACCCAAACCACCCCCGCCCGCCGTGCGCAGGGCGCGCAGCAGTCCGGCGCGCGGCTGGAGGGCGGCGGCAGCGTGCTGGTGCTGCCCGCCTGCGCCGCCGGCTACAAGCTGTACGTGCTGGCCACGCTGGCGGTCAGCCTGGCCATGTACGCGCTGTCGCCGCGCCTGGTCATGCTGTGAGGGGCGGTGGTGGATGGATAGATGGCTGTGGTGGCGGTCAGGAGGGCTCGGGGGATGGCGTTGATGATGCCCGGTGTTTTCGGGGCTGAGGCTGGCGGCGGAGGTTGGCGTCTTGCGGAGCTGGGCACGGAGGCACTCGTTGGAGGGCTCAGGGGAACTCCTGAGAGGGCTGGCCCTCTGGTTTGCATGTTTGCATTCGGTACTCTCGACAAATCTTGGGTGCGGCTAGGACGGACCTCGCGGGGCAGAACCCTTGGCGTTGGTAGAGTCGGGGTGGTCGAGGGGCCATGGGCGCAGAGGCTGGGCGTGTGAAGCGATGGGGTTGACCTGGATCGCCCAGATTGGGCAGCCACAATGCGAATGCTTGCTTTCATGCACACATATGACGTTTGGTAGATTTTGCGCGCGATTCACTGTAACATAACCAGCTTCGTGCATATTGCCAGGGGCTGCGAGCACGAACGCACCGCTCCGGGGCTGCAGCGATCGCGCATTATACTTCTGGAACTGACCTCTGTCATAAAGCAACGCTCAGTATAGAAAAAACTTGCGCGCCCTGCAGAAACCTGAACTCACCTGAACCTTGACGATTTCATAAAAGCTATGCACCGTGGTCAGATTTACTGATGCTTTGACTCTAAACCAGTTGGCTTCGAGTGATGCTTACCGCCTTGTCCTGTCCAGCTTAGGGCCTGGAGATGTCTGGAGATGTTGCGCTTGGGCGTGCTGGTGTTCGCACTGGTGTCAGCGATGCGCTCAAGTGCGGCTCCCTGGAGCTGGCCTGATGAGGCAGCAGCGGCGTGGGCGAGCGACGACGGCTGGGCACGCGGTGGTGGCCGGCATCTCCGTGGCGCGGTGCGTGCCCGCGTGTCGCCTCGCCGCCGTTGACCGGCGCGCGTTAATTCTGGCGCGGGCCCTCCTGTAGGACGAGCCCACGCAATATGGAGGAGGGCCGCTGTTGGTGCCGCTGCTGCCGTATGGCTTGAGCAACCAGGTGCGGTAGCTGGCCCCGCTTCCCCACATCGTGCCACCTCTGATGCGTCGGACCTTTGCCCGCTCCCATCCCAGCCGCCTTGCTGCCAGCCTCCATAAGCTGTCCGCCTCGCCTCCCGTGTGACCCAGATCGTTGCTCTCAAGGAGGCGCTGGCGCTTGCTGCCGTGCTTAACTGGACGGTGGTGGGCTATGGCTTCATGCCACACTACTCGGAGTATGCGGAGGCCGCTGCTGCGGCGGCGGCAGGTAGGCGTTGAAGGAAAGCGGAGCAGGGAACTTTGAGCCAATTTAACTGCCCTTGTTGGTTATTTAGAACGTCAACGTCATGTTTGCCTCTCCTATTGCGCGCAGCAGGCGGCGCGTCGGGAGCCGAGCCAGCGGCGGCGCAGGGGGCGGTGCCATTCACTGCCATCCCCTTTGACGCGCTCATAGACAGGTGCGAGTGCTGGGTGGGCATAGCCAATCATCGTCTTTGGCAGGTGATGATAATACGCGCAATCGCATGCATTCTTCTAATCGCGCCGGCGCCGGCGCCTGCAGGGCTTCGCTGGCGCCCCTGGTCCGCATTGTCACGGTCCAGGAGGCCGTGGCGATGCTTTGGCGTGAGAAAGAGCACCAGGGAGACGAATTGGGCAAGACGGGCCGAAGAAACCGGCGTCCGCAGCGACGGCTCAGCTCAAGCAGCAGCAGTGGGAGGAGCAGCACCACCGTACTTCCCCGAAGCAGCTGCAATAGCAGTGGCAGTGGCGGCAGTAGCACCGGCGGCTACTGCCTACCCGTGGACCACATTGTGCTGCTGCGGGATAATGGCATGCCCGAAACGCTGCACAAGGCGGAGGCGGCCGGGGGGCTCGACGCCAGCGTGGCGCACACCGTGCGGAAAAAGTTCAGGTGCGTCGCCGCTGCTCCTGGTCTAGTGCTCGCTAGTGAATGCTTCGGTGCACCCCGAGCGTGATGCGTGGGCTACGCACAGGGCCGTGCTTGTGAGCTTGACATCCAACAAAGCCTCCCTGCTCACACACCCGCCCACCAGCTGCGACGCGCGCGGGCTGGACTGGTTCCGCAAGACGGCGGCGCGCGACCGCTGGCGGGTGGCGGCGCTGAACGGCTACCGCTGCGTGCTGCCGCAGGCGCGCAGCGGCTTTGCGTCCATGCAGGCGCGCGCCGGCGGCGACGGCGGCTGCTGGCGGGCCTACCAGCGGGTGAGCGGGTGCGGGCGGTGCATGCGTGTGGCGACTGGAGAGGTCAGCAGGGGGCTGCGCTGGACCCTCTGTCGCAAAGCCTACTGCGCGCTGGCGTCTTTATGCGCCTCCTGACCTTGTTGCCGCGGGGGCGGCGGCTGCAGGTGACGGCGCTGATGCAGCGGTCGGAGGCGGTGCGCGACGCCGCTGCCGCCTTCCTGGACTCGGCCGCCGCCCGCGCGCTGACGCCGGGCGATGACACGGATGGAAGCGCCCGCAGCGGCGGCGGGGGAAGCGGCGGCGCGGTGGCGGCCCCGCTGTCGCCGCGCGTGCTGGCGCTGCACTTCCGGCCGTACCCGGACACGTGCCTCGACTACTTTGTGAACATGACGACCTTTGACCTTGGCGTCGCGCAAGAGGTGAGTCGTGGGAATGAATGGGGCGGGACGCGGCGGAGGCCGCACCTTTGGGGTTTGCCGTGCACGAACGAGGGTCAGTGAGCCAGCCAGACGTCAGCACTTAAGCACAAGTCCAAATGACTGATGAAGGGGCACTCTGCTGAACTGCACATCCCGACACGCGACTTGCACAGGTGTGCTCACAGCCGCTGCTGCTGCATCGGACGGTCCCTCTGGTGCAAGCCTTCCTGGCGCTCTGGGCAGCGGAGGCGGCGGAGGCGGAGGCAGAGGGTGCGAACGCAGCGGCGCGCGGCCCCGCGGTGGTGTTCGTCATGTCACACCCCAGGGTACGCAAGACTGTCAGCCGCGAGTTTGAGCGATTGTGGGCGACGGGGGGCACGGCTGCAGCCGCGGAGGAGGAGGGTGCAGAGGAAGGCACGTCGCCCGGCGGCCGGAAACGCGACCGCAAGGAGGCGCGCACAGGACGCGACGGCGGCCGGGCTCTGCAGCTGTCGGAGTTGGCGCCGCTGCCGCGGCTGTCATTTTTAGATCTAGATGACGTGCCGCCCGCGCTTTTTGAGGCGCCCGGCAATGGCGGCAGGGGTAGCAGCAGCGGTGGCAGGGCTCTGCCTGTGGGCGCGAACTCCATCCTCTCTGTCGTTGAGCAGCAGGTGTGTGCGGATGCCGATGTGTTCATCGGCACCGCGGCCTCGTCCATCTCCGTGCTGGTGTCACAGGAGCGGGTGGTGAGGAGGGAGCCTGGGACACGGGCGGGGGCGGAACTGGTGGGGGAGGAGGAAGGCGGGGAGGCGCGAGAGGAGAAGGAGGAATGGGTGAAGCAGGCAGTGGCGGCTGCGACAGAGGGCGAGGGGGCGCAAGGCTTCCATGTTGCGTCGGACGGTCGTGTGACCATCCTCTTGTAATGTGTTGCTGAGGAGAAGGACATAGACCGGTTTGTGGGCAGTAGGCTGCGTGTTGGCAGGTGAGCTGTTGTTGGGTTGTGCTGCAGGCCTGATGGCACGGCCGCCTCAACTGGGCGGAGGCGGGCGGAGGGGCGGAGGCGGAGGCGGAGGGGCGGAGGCGGGCGGCGTGGGGCGGGCGCGCATCCGGCCGTGGATTGGGTTGAGAACCGGCTGGAGAGAAACGCCGCCTTCCCATGTTATCTGCTTAGTCTCCCGTAGATATTGTTACGTTACGGACTTCACTTACAGCCCCGCTGCGGCAAAGTAAGGCACATTTCGCTCAACTACTTGCTGCCGGGCTTCAGAGCCGCGTGTCACCATTTCGTGGGCCTCTTTTGCATGTGTGACATGTAGATAAGACCTTACATGCAAAGATGGACGAGGTGAAGAGTCTTTTGCAGAACCTTCCACGCTTGCTCGCGCTTGACCCAAACAGCGGGCGAGTTGTAGACTTCAAAAGCAAGCTAGCAGCAAGCGTCAAACGTGCACTCCAGCTAGGCACTCCGCCGCGGAGAGCCTTTCAGGTCTTAGCATGCGCCTTCGGAACGCAGCACGCGATGTGGCCCGAGGTCGAGCGAGAGCTTGTAGGCGCCGGAGTTCTGAACGCCAATTCCCCTGTGACGCTTCTTGACTACCCCCTGGCGTCCTGCTTCCTGCACTGGAAGCTGCTCCAGGCGCCTGAACCGCCCCCGGTCCGCTCTAGCCCTAGGTGAGCGAGGCTGCACTCCCATGGGCTGCGGCCGGGCCGCGGCCGGGCCGCCCAGGCTGCAGCGAATGCGGCACGTCACGCGGGAGAGGGCGTTAAGTGGTGGGGGTGGGGAAGGCGTGACAACGGCATTGACCACGGCGGACCAAGACAACCCGGGTCCTGGCGCAACACCGTCTGCGAACCGTGCACAGGCGCGGCTCAGGCGCCAGCGGTGGCGGTGGCGTCGGCCCGGTGACGCTGGAGGAGCTGCTGCAGGGCGCCCAGCCCGGGGCGGCGGCCCCCGACGTGCGGCTGAAGGCGGCGGGCGGCGACGGCGGCAGCGCGCTGCACCTGCTGGTCCGCCAGCTGCTGCTGCGGAGGTACTACGCGGGGCAGGTGAGGTGGGGGCCGGGGGCCGGGGGCCGCAGCAGCGGCGGCGGCTGGTGGGGTGTCGCTGGCGGCTCGCCCCGCAGCATCGCAGACAGCCGCCTGCGCATCTGTTGCCGCTGCCGGCAAAACCCACACACGTTGGGTACCGCACATCAGTCATCACGGCAACGTGCATGGGTGTCTTGGCTGCCCTGAGTCCCGACCACCACCACCGCCGCCACCACCGCCGCCATCACGCTGCCGCCCGCGCAGGACCACGGCGACGAGCTGCGAGCCACCTACATGCTGGAGGCCCTGCCGCTGCTGCTGGAGGTGAGGCCGCGCGCCCCCTGCTCGCCTGCTTATCTTGGGGCGGGGGAGCACGGGCCTGCACAAACCCATGCGCACGCGAGCGGCTGGCTGCCGCTGCCATGTTCACGCCCGCGCGCGCATACACATACGGTACACATGCATACACACACACTCGGGTATCCTAACACACATACACACAAAACGCGTCGTTCTTTGGTGGTTGGCGTAGATTTGAGCTACATATTTATTGGTTGGTTTCCCCTTGTCTCTAACATACACGACGCGTGGGCCCGCGCATAATGCAGGTGGGCTACGACCCCCGCGCGCTGGACTGCCACGGCATGAGTGTGGATCGCATGCTGAACGAGGGCTACGCCACCTACGGCCGCGCCGCCGCCCTGCAGCAGCGCGGCGGCGGCTGCGACGCCGGCTGCCGCCAGATGCAGGGCGCCATACAGTCCTGCCTGCGCATGTGCGCGTGCGCGCCAGGCGGGGCGGGGGCCGGGGGCGCAGCGGGGGCGAGGGGGGAGGGCTCGGCTGCGGCGCAGGGGGGCAGCGCGGCCGTGGCGGGGCAGCAGCCAGCAGCGGCGGCGCCGGCGCCGCCGCCACCGGGGTTCAACCCGTATGCGCCGCAAGCGCCGCAGACGCCGGCGCGGCCCGGCACCCGGCAGCGGACCCCGGAGCCGGAAACTCCCGACGCCGGGGCCCGGCAGGGCAAGCGGGCTAGGGCGGAGCCGCAATCATCGACAACGGCAGCACCGGGGCATGGCCGACCAGCTGCCACCACCGCGGCGGCGGCGGCGGCCGCAGAGGCACGGGCGGCGTCAGCACGTACCCCCGGCGGCCCCATGTCTCAGCCGCCGCCGCCTCCAGTCTTCGCGCCTGCCGCATTTGCCGGCGGGTGCGGCAGCGCTGGCGCTGGGACCGCAGCCGCAGCCGCCGCAGCCGCCGGCTTTGCGGCCGGGCCCTTCGGCGGGCACCCGCCGCCGCACGATGGCGCCGGCTCCTCCGACTCGGAGCCCGAAATCGAGCCGGCGCCGGGGCCGCTGCCGGGCGGCCGCAGCGCGCGGGCTAGGATGCGGTTCGGCAAGTACAAGGATGAGCTGCTGTCCGACCTGCCGCCGCCGTACATCGCGTGGATGTGCGCCGAGGAGGGATTCTTCGAGAGCACCAAGAAGGGCCAGACGCTGCGGCGGCACCTGCTGCGGCTGGGGCGTGTGCGGGAGGAGCCGGGCGGGCGCGTGATGCCGTCCTGGTTCAGCCACGCGGAGGCAGCGGCCGCTGGGGCCGCAGGAGAGGCGGCGGCGGCGGCGGCGACGGCGCCAGGCACGCCGGCGCGGGGGCGGCAGGCGGGCGCGGGGCCGGCAGGCGCGGCGGCAGGTGCAGGTGCCGGTGCCGCTGCCGGTGCCGGTGCAGGTGCAGATGGGGATGCGGCGGCGGCGGCCACGATGCCGTTCGGCATGTACATGGGCGAGCGGCTGGATCTTATTCCGTACAGCTACGTGCGGTGGATGTGCGACACGGCGGGTTTCTTCGAGCCGACCGATCCCGTGAAGCGGAAGCTGATGCGGCAGCTGCTGCAGCTGGGGCGGGTGCGGCGGCGGACCGGCGCGGAGGACGAGGTCGAGTGGCCGCTAGACCCAGTGCGGCGGCCGCAGGACGGCTTTGGGGACGAGCTGTGAGGGGCAGTTGTGACGGGCTTGCGGCGGGCCTTGCGCAGCTGCAAGTGATGCAATTGTGGCGTGGTGGTTATTGACGAATGTTTGTGCGTGTAGTAGGCGGGGCAGCATACGAGCATGGATGCTTTAGAGCGAAGAGGATAACATACAGTATAGCACTGTCCATCGAGTGCGCTTTGCGGGTGATTTCGACTGGCTCCAAACCAACCCATGCGGCGACGGCCAAAACTATCAAGCGCATTGTCGTACCACTGGGCTGTCCCCGCCAGGCTGCAGCGCCTGCCTAGTGCAGCTTTGACGGCAGTGGCTGACTGGTCTTGGGGTGAGGGCTTGGGGGCCGGAGAGCAGTGCCATGAGTCAGCTCGTGCACCCCGTGCGCCAGTCCGCTGCAGACCGCAGCGTGAACCTCGATGAAAGTCTGGAACGGGTCCTCGCAATGAGTCACATATGGTTACAACGCTCACGCGCGCCGTACGCGCCCTAGCACCTCAGCACACGGCGCCGCGTGCCGCGCCCACGCCCGCGCCAAGCATCGCCACAGCCAGGCCCCCAGCCCCGCCGGGCCCAGCACCCCAGCCCGCCGCGGCCTCCTCCGGCGGCACAGACGCCGTCCACAGCGGCCGCCCCTCCGCGCCCGCCGCCGCCTCCGCCGCCTCCTGCCGCGCCACCAGCTGCTCGTGCCGCGCCGCCGCCGCCTCCCGCGCCGCCTCTGCGCCCTGGCTGTGGTGCAGCCACGCCAGCAGCGCCGCCGCCAGCGCGCCAAGCCGGAAGTCCTGTGCGTCCGTGGCGGCCTGCGTGCGCGCGCGTGTGTGGAGAAGGGGACGGACACGTCAGCGTGCCAGCGCAGTGGTGGGTCCAGCAGCACGGGGAGCCGCCAGTCCGCGACGTGCACAGCGCATTGGGGGGGAGTGGCTGACCATGGGAACAGCCAAGCAGGCACCGGTACCCCCACCCCACCCCACCCCGCCCCGCCGCATCGCTCTTATGCATTGGGTTTGTATTGAGTGTGGCACAGATTGGGGGCAGTAGTCGCAACCCCACCCCACCCCGCCGCACCTGCACTGCCCCGCCCAGTAGCCGCTGCAGCTGGCAGTAGCAGTGAGCCAGCGCCTCGCCGCCGCCCGCCGCACCGCCGTCCCGCCCCGCTCCTGCCTCCGGCCCCGCATCGGCGCCGCCGCCGCCGCCGCCACCGCCGCACGAGGACAGCACCATCTCCGCCAGCGTCAGCTGCGCGCGCGCCTGCAGCAGCGAGCTGCCGTGCGCCAGGATGAGCGGCAACGCGTCCTGTGCCGGGGCAGACACGGCACGGCGTCGGGGGTTAAAAACAAACAGCCCAAGCTAAATCAGGCCTAACTCACGGGGGCTGGACTTCGGCGCGCAGGTATCGGGATGCCAGGTGCCCCCGGTGGTGACCCTGCACGTGTGCCGGCACAGGTACTGTGTAGATAGCACTCCCCATGCCCACCACCCCTCACGCCCACGCCCCACGCCCACCATCCCTCACCCCCCCCCCCCTACCAAGCCCCCCACCTGAAGCAGCACCAGCAGCTCCTGCAGCTGCTGCCCGTCGCTCAGCTCGTGCCACACGCGGCACAGCAGCACCAGCGCCTCCGCCGCCAGCAGGTCGTGACTGCGCCCGCCGCCGCCGCCGCCCGCCCCTCCGCCGCCGCCCGCTGCCGCGCCCGCCAGCCCCGCGCCGGCCGTGCCCGCGGCCGCGGCCGCGGCGGCGCCGGCGCCCGCCGCGGCGTTCAGGCCGCCCGGCTGGGCCGGCAGCAGGCAGGCCAGCACGTGCGGCAGGGCGCCGTAGGGGTCGCCGGCGGCGAGGTGAATCTCCGCCAGCACCAGCAGCGCGCGCAGCGCCGGCGCCTGCAGGCCTGTGAGTGTGCAGCGCGCGGTGCACGGTGCACGGGAACTCGCTGAGCTCGGGTTGCAGTTAGGGACTCCGCATGAGGATGCCACTATGCCAGCCTCGCGCCAGACGGAGGGCTCTCCCATCCCATCCATCCCATCCCATTCATGCCACGAGGCTAGGGCCCAGGTCTTCACTATGGTAGAGCGCATGGGGTGTGTGAGGACGCGGTGCGGTGGCATCCGTCACACCCGTCGACCCGGCGCGACAGCGCGCGGCGCGGCGCACCTGCGTCGGCGCAGCGCGCGAACAGGTCCATCGCCGCCTCGTGTGCGGCGGCGCTGTTGCCGGCGGCCAACAGGTTGAGGCAGCCGCGCCGCGCCGCCTCCAGCCTGCAGAAGCAGAGAATGTGTGTAAAAAAAAAAGGGAGTGAGCGATAATGTACGCGCATAGGTATGTGTATATGTGCGCGTGCCGCGCCGTCCACCCCAAGGCAGTGGACGCGCACCAGCCAGCCCCGCTGCTTGCACGGGCCCACCCTGGGCCACATCCTCACATGCCCTTGTTCCCACTGCCATGAGCCCTGACCTGCCACCGCCCCCCGTTCCCACCCCCACCTCCACCCCTTCGCCCCCTCGGCCCCACCGTATGTCCACATCCCGGTGCGGTTGCGGGTCCGCCAGCCCCGCCAGCTGCCCCGACAGCGCCGCCGCCGCCGCCAGGTCGCCCACCGCCAGCGCCTGGTCATGCTGCGCGCACAGCCACGCCGCCGCCAGCGCCGGCCCGCCCCACAGCGCCAGGCCCCCTCCCCGCTCCCGCTCCTCCGCCTCCTCCTCCTGCAGCTCCTCCTTCGCGTCGCGCTCCGCCGCCGCGGCGCCCGCCGCGCCGCCGGCGCACCAGGGCGAGGACAGGTAGCCCAAGCAGGCGCGCGCGGCGGCGGCCGCCGCCTCCGGCCCCCGCCGCGCCGCCGCCGCCAGCAGCTGCGCGCAGGCGGCGCCGCGGTCCTCGAAGCGCGCGGTGGCGCCGGCGCCCAGCCGCGGGTCGCTGTAGGCTGCGAGGTAAATGAGCGTGTGCACGCGCTCCAGCGTGCTGTGGCCATGCACGCCCCAGGCAGCGGACTGCACGAGGGGGGCGAGAGGGTGTGTTGGATAAGCACACGGAGCCAGCAAAGCCAAGGTGGGCCTGGGTGCACAGACACAGAAGCGGTGTCGGCTTCAAAAAGAGGCACCCCACGCAGCCCACGCACCTGCAGCAGGTGCGCCGCGCCCGCCATCTCCTGCACCGCGTCCGCGGCGGCGGCGGCGGCGCCGCGCGGCAGCGAGCGGTCGAACAGCGCGGGGCTGGGGTACAGGTCGGTGGAGGCGGCGGCGGCGCGGGCGGGGATGGCGCCGTCGGCGGGGGGCGGCGGCGGCGGCGCCGCGGGCGCGGCGGCCGACAGCGAGGCGGAGGTGGCGAGCGCCAGCGTGTCTCGCACCGCGGTCGCCACCTGCGGGGCACGCGGCGGACATAACATCAAGGAACAGTAAGGTGAGTTAGCAGCCAGTCACCTAAAGTCCCAAAGAGTGTGCAAGTGAGGCTGGAGCAGATAGATGTAAAACGATAGTCGCGATCGCGCACCATGCGCGGCGCCGGCCGCATCTCGCCGCCGCCGCCACCTCCTGCACCGCCGACGCCGGCGCCCCAGGCGTCCCCAGCTCCGGCCCCAGCTGCTGCGGCGCCGGAGGCCGCGCCGCCTGCCGCCGGCGCGGGCGCGGAGGCGGTGAGGGATCCCGGCGGCGCGTGTAGTCCGCCGTCGCTCGGCTCCACGTCGTGCTGCGGTTGTTGCAGAAAGTGGCGTGTTGGTGCATTTGATACGCAACGCTCCGACTTCTGCTCCTCCCCTCACAGGAGGCTGCTCTCCCCCGGCAGCACCCGCCTGCCACTGACGACGTTGCTGGATGCGACGCCCTGCTCTGCATCGACTCAAGTCACTGGTCATGCGTGGGACCCCGTGGGCTTGAGCTGGCGTTCACAGCCCTCCCCACCGCCAACCCCCCCATACACACACGCCACACGCCGCCGCCGCCCCACCTGCAACGCGAACCGCGCCGTGGCCAGCGCCGAGAACGCCACCAGCGCCGGCTGCCCCAGCTCCCGGCCGCGCTCGCCGCAGCGGCGCAGCATGCGCAGCAGCTGCACATGGTGCGCCGCGCCGGAGCGCAGCGCGGCGGGGCCGTGCGGCGGCAGGCCAGGCGCGCCGGGCGCGGTGGCCGCGAGCAGGCTGCACAGCAGCGCCAGCGCCTGCTCGTGACGGGCAGGCAGGGTGAGCGGCCCTTGTGAGCGGCCCGGTGGCGTGCCGTGAAAGAAGCGCTTGGACGTGAAAAGGAACTGGAATCGGATGTACGGCAAATGGACTTGGGTATGAAAGGAAAGTGCCGAGCTGGCAGCGCGGGTGGCTGTGTGTGCATGAACACGCCGCCGCCGCCGCCGGCCCCACCCACCCACCCACCCTTACCTGCAGCAGCGCGGCGCCGTCGCCCGCCTGCTGCGCCAGGCGCATGGCCTCGTTCAGCGCCTGCAGCGCCTCCGAGGTGTGGCCCAGGCCTGGCCGGGCCGGGGCCGGGGGGGGGGATTGGTACAGTGCGGGAGCGGCGGCGCCGGCGGGCGTCGGCGGGCGCGGCGGGAGCAGACGCAGCAGCACACCCACTCGCGCCGCGCGGACGGGCGCAAGGCGGGTGGTACACCGGTGGGGTGGTACGGGGGGCTCACGCGGCGACACGGGCGCACTCACCCGCTTGCAGGGCGCTGAGGCTGAGCAGCCCGGCGGTGTTGCGCGTGCGGCCGCCGGCGACGCCCGTGCCCATTGTGTTGTAGTAGCTGCGCGCGCGTGTGTGCGGCGTGGAGGGGGGTCGTATGACTAGTTAGGGTTCGGTTGTGGGTTCGACTTGGGGTTCGGGGCCCAACGCCGGACTGGTTGCCCAGGGTCAAGGGACCTACAGCGTCTGTCCCCCGCTTCATGCGGCACCAGTAGCCCTGAGTGCCCTTAGCCCCGCCACCGCCCCCCGCCACACCAACGCGCCGCCACCCCCAAGGCCCCAATCACAATACAATAATCACAATCTCCCCATCCCACCCCACCCCACCTGTGCAACATATCCAGCGCCGCCGTGTAGTCCCGGTGCCGCAGCGCCGACTGCAGCCGGACCATCCGAGCCAGCGGCAGCCGCTCCGCCTCCCCGCCGCCGCCTCCCTCGCCGCCGCCCGCCGCTGCCGCCGCGCTGCCCGGCCCCGGCCCCGCGGCGCCGGCCTCCAGCGGCGCCAACACCTCGTCTAGCGCCGATTGGGGCAGACCCGGGCCCTGGCAGGACCCAGGCGGAGGACAGGGCCGCAAAGCGTGGAACAGGTCAAAATAAGGTCAGCACAACAAGGACAGATGGGAAGGCGGCGAGAAGCCCAATGCAGGCTGCGTGTATCCCTCGAATGGCTTGCGGCGCAGGCCCACGACCGGCCCCTAGCGCACCCACGCCCCATCAGTGTGCCCGCCGCCGGCCCCCACCTGCTGGTTTATCCGGCGCAGCAGCGACGCCGCAAACGCCTCCAGACCCGCCCTGTCCCGGAGCGCGCTGCCGTCCGCCCCCGCGCCAGCCAACCCTGCCGCTGCCGCTGCCGCCGCTGCCGCCCCGGGCTCCCCTCTGGCTGCTGCTGCTCCTGCTGCGGTGGCGACTGCTGCTGCTGCTGCTGCTGCCGCAGCCGCCGCCACGTCCGCGGCGATGACTGTGTGCAGCTGCGCCGCCGCCTCAAAGGTCATGGCCAGGAAGCGCACTCGCACGCGGCGGACGAACAGTCCCAGCGGACTGAGCGGGTCCAGACCGACTGGTGGTGGTGGTGGTGCGTGTGTGTGTGTGTGTGTGTGTGGCGCAGGGGCGGCGACATGTTTGGGTGTGAGGTCCAAGCTGCTAGGTAGGCGACAGAAGGCGGCTCACAGCGCCCGCGGAGCAATACCGCTGCCGCGAATCGTTCCCCGGCCCCTTGCTGTGCTTCCTGGCGGCACTCAATGCGTACAGCCCCAGTAGCGGCACACCAACCTTCCCTTCCCCTCCCCGCCTAACGCGTCGCGACCGAATCCCCTGCCGTCGCGCGCGCGCCGCGGCCGGTTCCCCTGCCCGCCCCGACGGCGGCGCTCACCCACGGCATTGCCCTGCAGGTTCTGAGCGCGCGGGTCCGAGCTGCGCACCAGCAGCTTCCTGGGTAGGCAAGGCGAGCGGGGGGCGCGGGGGGCGTCAAGCCAGTGTTGTGGCAGGGTGCGCGGTGCGCAGCCGACACCGCACAGTTTCTGGGCTGATCAAGAAGCTCTTCGTCGGGGACCCCAGCAGCCGCGGGCGTGCCGTTTCCCCCAGCCCGTCTACTCTTCCCCCCACCCCCGGTCCACAACCACCCGGCACCGCACCGTCACCGCCGTGTCATCCCGGCTCACCCCAGGATGTCAAACAGCTTGTACAGGTCGTGCGGCGTGCGGATGTTCTGCGGGCCGCGGCGCGGCAGGCAGCGGCGACGTGCGGCAGGCGTCAAGCAAGCAGTGATGGTGATTGATGGTAGTGATGGTGATGGCGATGACGACACGGGGAGTGGCAGGGTTCGGGAGGGGGCCACAGGGTACCCGGCAATGCGGGCAGCTCCGCACGCGCCTGCGGCTACTCAGCCTGCGGCCGGGAGCCTGGAACCGAGTGCTGTCGCCTCGCCGGCCGTTGCCCCTGCCTGGGCCCCGGCCCCGGCCCGCGGCCCCACGCCCCGGCCCCACGCCCCGGCCCCAAGCCCCGGCCCCCCGGCCCCGGTCCCGCCCCCGCTCATGCAGCTCACCCGCAGCGTGACCTCCAGACAGCCCACGATGCCCGACCCCAGCTCCCCCAGCCCCTGCCGCAGCTTGGCGCACAGCTGCTGGAGCGTGGGGAACACCGCACTGTCGGGTTCCTGCGAATGTGTGGAAGGGAGGGAGACATGCGGCGCGCGCGGGCGCGGGGTGCAAGGCCGCAGGCCTGAGAGCGCAAGACTGGCGATGGCAAAACGAAAAGGGCTGCACTCCGCTACAGGCCCGTCTCAGTGCGTGCACCGTCTTGCAAATGCAGCGGCGTGTGCACAGGCGGGCGAAGTCGCCGGCGACCACGATGGTCCCAACTCACCTTGAGCTCCTTCAGCAGGAACACCGCGAGCTGCCGCGATACGCTTCGCTTGTCATGATTCCGCAGAGTTTCCGCCGGAGGTGGGTGCACAAAGAAGTGCACCAGCACGCTCAAGTAGACCTCCTCAGGCTGCACGCCCGACGCCATTGCTGCTCGCCCGATCTATTTTACAAATGCAAGCAATCCGTCATACTTCATACAACTCGTCGAATGCAGACTTTGAGCAGGTATCTGGCGCTTCGGAGTGTCCCGCCAAATCGTTCGTAGCACTGAACCAGGTTTTACAAATGCCGCGTGGAAAGATTGCTGACAGGATAATGTACTCAAGGCAAAAGAAACTACAGATAAGGCGGAATCATGCAGGCCAATGCACTTGAAGTTGCGCCAGGTCGCACAGCCACTCCGCCCTAGCGAAGCAAGCGCGGCGTACGTCTGTCACGTTGCCGCCAGTGCAGGGTGTCCAGCTGGTACGAGTCGTGGACTGGCGCAGGTGCGCCATCGGCAAATGGGCAAGGCCGCAAGGGTGTTGCAGTGTGGCACGCGTGCGGGGGGGGGGGGGGGGCGGGGGGTCAGCTGTTAGCTGAATGGGGCTAACCGTCTGGCAAATGGACCCAGAATAATCACACTCACGCACTGCCACCGTTCATATATAATAATCACCGAAATAAAATGCAGGACTCTCCGATCTTGCAGCTCAGCCCGGAGCTTATTCGCTACATCGCCAGCCTGCTCAACGACCCAGCAATGTGGCTGCTTATTTCAAGCTTGCCTGCAAAGAGGTCGCAGAGGCACTGCGGGAGCAGTACCGCACCATCCAGTTGCGTGGCGAGCCCCGCATGTTGAAGTCCCCCGGCGATGAGGTCCTTACGGTCCTTGCGGTAGCTTCGCAGCCCTGGCCCGGAGCCGCGTTCGTGGTGCATTGGGGCCGCCCCGAGCCCTGGCGCTCCCTGCCCCGCTGGCGGCGCCACCGGCTGGCGTGCCTGGCCGCGTCCAGCCACCACCCGCCCAGCCTGGACGCAGCCTTGGCGCACTGCGGCACGGTACTCGAGGCGGACGCGCTGGCGTCCGCAGCCACGGTGGGCGACCTGGAAACATGCCGGCGGCTATATGAAACCGAAGGCTGTAACTGGGACTACGCCCTGGTTGGGACAGCAGCGGGACATTCCGGCAGTCTGCCGGTGTGCAAGTGGCTTGCTGAGGCAGTCCCCGACATCGCGGAGCAGCAGCAGCGCATACTTCTGCCGGCGGCCATCTTCGCCGGGCATGCGCGCGTGGTGGAGTGGGCGCTGGAGAGTATGGAGAACGACCATGATTGGGGCGGCGCCTGGGTGGGCGCAGCTGCGAAGGCCGGTCGGGTGGAGCTGATGCAGCAGCTGGCGGCGCGCTATCCCTTGGCCCTGAGGGCGCCGCGCGGCGGACCCGATCTGCTGGTGCAGGTGGCGTTCGGCTGCCCGCTGGCGGTCTTGCAGAAGCAGTACGAGCCCTGGGGCAGGGGGCTGTTGGAGGGCATGATGCATAAGGAGTGCCTCCTGCTTGCAGCAGCGGCCAGCCCCATGCCGGACTGGGCCGAGAAGTGCGACTGGCTGTGGGCGCGGTGGGGTACGTCGGCGGCAGCATTCGCCACGCACAGCTGTCACGTGGAGGGCGAGGTGATTGGTGCTATCATGCAGAGCCCGGACTTCCCGCAGCGCCTGCAGCTGCTGGCGTCTCGCGGCCTGGGCTCATGCTTGAAGCGCCACGCCCCTAGGGCGGCCGGCATCATCGGCAGCACAGCTGCGGTGGAGTTCTGCCTCGACCATCTGCCGGCGCTGCTGCGCGAGCAGGCGGCGGTGCAGGTGCTGGCTGGTGGTGGTGGTGCGCCGGCGGTGGCGGCCGCTGGCGGTCCGCTGCCGGCAGAGGGTCCTGCAACGCGGCAGCAGCGGCGGCAGCTGCGGCAGCAGGTCAACGAATTCACGGAGCTCATTGCAACTGCAGCAGCTGAGCAAGGCCACGTGCCTGTGCTGCAACTGCTGCGGCGCCGGGGCTTTGTGTTTCAGCTCGGCCACTTGCAGTCCACGCTAAAATGTTGGGTCTGCCACGAGAAGAAGACTGACGGCTTCGCTTCTGTGCGCTACCTGCTCCTAGAGGACCCCGCGGCCCTGGCGCAGGCCGGTTACGCCGCGGACGCCTGGTCGTATTTGTTTCAGAACGTGGCGAGCGATGGCGCCGACCTTTCGATGCTGCGGCACCTTCACGAGCAGGTATGTGGCTTGTGCGGTGCCTCACCGCATCCGGTTCTGATTGCAATGCATTAGGTCACTCGGCCGTCGACCGCAGCGGCCGCCTAGGGTACAGGCGACTCTGTGAGCTGGGGTAATGGTCTTACATGCGGGCCTGGGCCTGCGTGCCCGAACTGCCGGCGTGCGGCCACTCAGAGAGTGTGCAGGCTGGGACGGAGACTGTCGGCACTGGCTTCAGAAGGAAATTCGCGATGGCCGGCCTGCGGCCAGCCTTCAAACCGGGCCATGGCCCATGCCGCGCATGGGCCCATGCCCAACACACACACGCCACGTCCCGACGGGGCTCCAGCCACGCAGCCGGTATACGCCGAATGCAGGAAGCCGCGGTTTCTGTCACCTTGATGCGTTTGGCACGGAAACGCCAGGGTGTTTTGCGTGAGAATGTGCCTCTTGCTTGGACGTACAGACATACATGACTAAGGAACTCATGTGCTCGCGTGCTCCGCCTACGCAGCACGGCGCGCCCATCGACCTGGTGACGGTGGCGCACGGCGGCAGCGAGGACGCGCTGTCGTGGGCGTTAGCGGCGCTGGAAGCAGCTGGGCAGACGCCGGAGGTGGGGTGGGCGGAAGGATTCGCAGGAGCTTGACACTTGACCGCTCGCACCAGGGTCGCCTGGGCTTCATCGGGTACCGCCACGTATGAGGTGCCATCTTGCCATCGCCCCCTTGACTCCGTCTGCCTCCTTCCTGCCCACTCACCCGCCCATGCCTGCTTCCCGCTGGTCCGCACGCAGCCGCTGGCGTGCACCAATTTTGAGGACGTCCTGTCCTATGGCAACTGGGCGGCGGCGGACTGGCTGGCCCGGCACGGCCTGGCGCCGCCCAATCAGGAGCTTTTAAACTACATGCTGTCGGTGGAGCGTTGCAGAATAAGCATACCAAACCTGCAGTGGGTTGTGGGAATGGGCAGCGGGCAGGACCGGGTGCAGGTGCAGGCGCAGGCGCAGGTGCAGTGGACGGCCGAGCTACATGCGGCCCTGGTGCGGCGGCAGCCGTTCATTTGCGGGGACGACAACGAGGCGCCGGGCCGCAAGCAGTGGCTGGCGGGGCTGATAGAGACCGTCGCGGCGGAGCTGGTTAGGGCCGTCACGGCGGAGCTGGCGGTTACCACTTGCGGCTGAAAGGGGCGGGGGACCCGGCACGGGGACCCAGTGATTGCGCCGAGCTTGTAGGGGCTGGTGCGTCTGGAGACTTCCACCACCTAGCTGCCCGCAGAGGCACCGGACACCTGATTTGGTGGCGGTCTGTCGCTAGCGGGGACAGAACACGGTGAGAGGAGGTCTGGCGCGGGGCACATGTGCCTACAACGTGGTTTGTACCGTGTGTGCTGCTGGCCGAACACGCGCAATGTCCCTGGAGGAAGTGGTGCTGCATGCCACGCCGTATGGCATGCCACGAGCGTGTGGCGAGGGCCTTGAGGCGGGTATGAAGGTTGGGCGGCGGAGGAAGGCGGCGTGCTTGATAGCTGGACGCAACTGGACACATGGCTGGCGGTGCCTGGACAGATGGACGCCGGCTACTGCTGGGGGTTCAGTGTTCACGGTCTTTAGAGGGGCATACCGTTTGAGCAGACGTGGCGTGGGCAGACGCACCTTTCATTATCAGTCGCGGCTACTGCTACAGCTGCCGCGTCAAACCACACGCTCCGTCCCTTTTAACCTGGTCCAAGGAAGTAATGCAGCCCGTGCGGCCCTTCTAAAGCGTGCGCCGGCACTCTTTGACCACCAGCAGCCGACAAAGAGCCCTACCCTGATCACAGCAAGTCACGACACCGACGAGCTCCAGTGCCGGTCATAACACAACTCAGTTAACTGTGGGCGACTGGGCGCAACGTGCTCCACACCACCAAACACGTCAACGCGTGAACCTCCCCTGACTGATTGCCGCAGTGCAGCGCATCCGCGGCCGCTACAGTGCTCCACGTCGGGCTGGCAAAATCTCAGCCGGGGTGCAGTGGCACCCCAGCCTTGGGGCCCTGACTCCCCTCGTATCCCCCGCCCCGGTACAAGGATACAACAGAAAGACCCCCCACCCCACCCCACCCCACCCCACCCCGCCCCGTCCACTACCGCGCCGCCGCCGCCGCCTGCACCAGCGGCACCGCCGCCTGCGGCTGCTGCTGCTGTAGCCCCTGCGCCGACTGCATGGCCGCCAGCAGCCGCGCCGTGACCAGCTGCTCCACCCGCGCCAGCTCCTCCCGCATCCGCGCCTGCAGCTTCTCCTCCACCAGGCTCTCCACCAGCCCGCCCACCTCCAGCGCCACCTGGCTGCTGCCCACCGCGACACCGCCGCCGCCGCCGCCGCCCAAAGAGGCTGACACGGAGGCGGTGGCGGAGGTCGGCGCCGCGTGCGCGTGCGCGTGCGGCTGAGGCTGCGGCACGCGCGGCGAGCTGCACTCCTCCACAGCCGGTAGCGCCGGCGACTGGGGCTGCAGCGCGGCAGCAGCGGCCGCTGGCGCGGCGGGTAGGAGCAGGGTGGACAGCTCGGCCGCGGCGGCGAGCGACGCGGCCTGGAAGCGGGCGGCTGCGGCAGGGCCGGCGGGCCCGACCGAGGCGGCGCCGGTGGCCACCTGGAGGCGGCGGAAGGCAGCGGTGAAACCGCCCAATGCCGCCTGCATCGCCGACAGCGCGTCTGTGGGCAAAAGGAGGCCAGGCATTGAAGCACCGGTACCGGCAACTTGTGGTACAATACCGAGTCGAACACGAACGCTGAGCTAAATGATGATGGTGTGCGACTTGACGCTAGCCACAGCACCCTGACAAACACCGTGACATAAGCACGCACCTGTGAACTCTGCCGGCACGCCCGCCACATCCGACGAGTGCGCAACACCCGTCTGCGCCTGCAGCTGGGCCTGGTCTTGCAACGCTGATGCCCGCGCCGCAGTTGCCGCGACCGTCCCCGCGACCACGACAGCCACGGTCGCGTCGCCCTCTGCCGCGGCCACCGCCGCTTCGGCCTCGGCCGGTGTGGCGGCACGCGAGGGGCTGCTGGCCGCCTTGGACTTGATGGCGGGCAGCGCCACCCGGGGCACCTTGCGCTGCGAGCCGCCGCCAGCTGACCCGGGCGCTGCTGCCGGTGCTGCAGCAGCAGCCAAGGCCGGGGGCGCCTCGACTGTAGCCGCCACCGCCACTGCCGCTGGGGCCGCCGGCACCTGCGCGGGCGGCGGCGGCGGCGGCGCCGCCGCCGCTTCGGCGGGTGCAGCGGCCAGCCCGGCGACGGGTGTCCCGGGCGTCATGCCGAACATGGGGTTGCCGTACATGTGCATGTCGGCCGCGGTCCCGTCGCCGCTGCCGCCGTCGCCGCGCGCGGGCGTCGTCGCGAGCGGCTGCTGCACAGCGTGGGCATCCGCCACGGCCGCCGGAGCGGCGGGCTGCGCGGCGGCGGGCGCGGCCGCAAGCATGGGCGTGCCAGCGGTGAGAGATGAGAAGCCGGGCGTGGCCAGCTGCAGCTCCGGCGGCGCGCATGGAGCGAGGGCCGGGGCGGAGGGCTGCGAAACGACATCTTCAGGCTGCCTTGTCGGCACGGGCGGCGGCGGCTGTGCGAACGTGATGGCACTGGACGCAGCCCTGTCTGGCGACGCGGGCAGAGGCCGCGCCTGCTCCGCTGGAGGCGGCGCCGCCGGCGCGGCTGCAGCGGGCGCGGCCTCCGGCTCGGCGGCCGCCGCAGCAGGTGTCACGGCTGCGGCGCCGGGCGGCTTGGGCCTGCTGCGCAGGGCGCTGGCCAGCACCCGCTGCCGCAGCAGCTCCAGCTCCGCTAGCTGCTTGTCTGCAAATGCATGGGTGGCACCGTGCGCAGAGGAACACACAGGAAGTCAGGCCAGCCGTTTCACCGTATCACATGGAATGAGCGGCGTGCCTGTGCCTGCCAACTGCTGCCCGCCCATAACGCCGCCCTACGCAGCGGCCACCGCAGCTCCGCGCCCGCACCTGTCTTTGCTAGCACGGGGCTGGTGAGCGGGAGCATGGCCCGCTCCGGCGTCCACGGCGCGCTTGTGATGCCGCCGTCCGCCTCCTCCGCGCCGCCTTGCAGCACCGCGCTGCTGCCGCGCGTGGCGTTGATGGCCGCCGGCAGCGGCACACGTGCCAGGTACGGCGTGGAGCTGCCGCCATCACCGCCGTCGCCGCCTGCAGCGGCGGTTTGCGCAACAGGAGCGGCAGCAGCCGGAGCTGCTGCTGCCGCAGGCGCTGGGGCCGGCACGCGGGGGGCAGGTGCTGCGGTGGGGCCAGCGGGCGCCGCTGGCGCGGGAGCGGCAGCAACGGCGGTGGTGGCGCGGGCCTGGCGGTACATGAAGGACAGAGACTGGCGGCGGGGGTCCTGCTTGGTGGCGGAGGCCTGGTCAATGCCGAGGCTGTCGAAGTGCTCCCTGTGTTGCAGGGCCGTGGAATAAGGGGTGCGGAGCATCACAACTCAGCATCGCGGTGCCACTATGCGCACGACAGTACGAAATGTTGCACTTGGCAACGTCAGCGGTGCAGCGTGCAGCAATGCATCGCGCCGTCGGGATGCCACACCTGAACAGGTCGCGCCGGACGCCGTCACCGCCGTCTGCAGCCGCAGCCGCGCCCGCTCCCGCCACCGCGCCGCCGGGGTTGTTGGACGCGCAGGCGGACTCGGGCTCCTCCGGCACCTCCTCCCGCGGCGAGCTCGCCCGGCTGGGCGAGGCCGACGCCCCCGCTTCCTCCGCTACCGCCTCGGCCTCCGCCGCGACCGGCGCCGCATCCTGCTCCTCCTGCAGCCCCAGCCCCAGCAGCAGCCCCGCGTCCTCCTCGTCCAGCGGGTCGCAGCACATCATCTCGTCGTCCTCCTCAACCTCCGCCGCCCACGTGCGCTCCGCCAAGCCAGCCGCCAGAGCCGCCGCCGAGCTCGTCGCCGACTGCGCCGGTCGCTGTTGCTCCGCCGGCTGCTGCTCCGGCTGCTGCTGCGGCTGCTCACACGCCGGCGGAGCCATGCGCAACGCCCACTTTCCGGCCGGCATCGCCGCAGGCGCGGGCGCGGCTGAACCACCCGCGGCGTCAGCCGCCCCAGCTGCGGTGCCGCCTCCGGCGCCGGCGCCGCCCTGCTCCTCCTGGCGGTAGGCCTGCTGCGCCCATCGCGGCAGCCGGTCCACGGACAGCAGCGGCTTGCCCTCGCGCACGCGCAGGATGGTGGCGGACACGTCCACGTGCACCTGGCGCGGCTCGCCGCCGCCGCCCCCGGCCCCGCCCTCGCCGCCAGCAGCGCCCGCAGCGTCGCCCATGCCCCACGCTGCAAGGAACGGGCCAGCATGTCAGTGTCATCGCTTTGGCCAGGCATTAAACTCGGACCCCGTACCACCGTGGAGGTTGGGACAGCTACGAGTCGTGAATTTTCCGCCTTGCCGTACACGCTCACCTCGGCGCCGTGGCCCTGCTGCTGCTGGCGTGGCGTGGACGTCGCCAGCCTCCACCGGCTGCTGCTGCTGCTGCTGCTTCCGCACTAGGGCCGCCTGCTGCGCCGCCTGCTGCTCCAGCTGCTTCTGGCACTGCACCGCCGCCGTGTGCATGCGCTGCGCCAGCTTGGGCGTCAGCCGCCACAGCAGCGCGCAGCCGTCGCCGCCCACCTGCACGTACGGTACGCAACGCGGTGACCGGTAAGCCCCCATCCACCCTGCACTGTCTCACACCCGATACCGCATACAGCGCAACCACCCGGGTTCAACATCCTTTCCCCTCCCAGTCTCGGTCTTTCGTCCCCCCCCTCCCACCCTCTCAAGCGCCGCCCACGCGCCCGTCACACACCAAATCACGCCCCCAGTCCACCACACCCCAATCACCACCCATCCACCCAGCCGCACGCACCGTGACCAGGCCGCGGTAGTCGTCCAGCAGCACCGCGCCCGTGCACACGTCGCCGTGCGCCGGGCCGCCGCGGCCCACCAGCGCGCCCGCCTCCAGGTCGTACAGCGCCACGCCGCCGTCGGCGCAGCCGCACACCGCCAGGCGGCCGCTGGGGTCCATGGCCACAGACACCGCCTCGCCTGCGACAGCGCGCGAGCGCGAACGATCGAGTGAGGGAGCAGGTACTGGCTAAAACGAAGGCACGTTGCTAGAGGCTCGCCTGCCAGCATTCCTCCTATTCTGCACCGCAGGCACAGCCGTCGTCCTGTTCGTCCCGCACAAGAATCAGCGACAGCACTGATGCATGAGCCACGCTAAGCTCCTGCAAAAAGCGGGCCGCGGGCAGCCTGCTCACCGCAGCTGGGGTCGCCGCTGAAGTTGCGGATGGCGCGGCCCGTGGCCACATCAAACAGCCGCAGCTGGCCGTCCTGCCCCACCACCACCGCCCGGCCGCCGGCGGGGTCCACGGCCATGTCGTACAGCACACCCCGCGACAGGCGCTCGGTGCGGTAGGGCGCGAAGGACACGCCCGTGGGGTCCAGCTGCACGTGCCTGCGGTCAGGAGGTTGGGCGCGCACAGCGTCACCCACAGATGCACGAGCGGGGCTTGACTACGTCAGGAGAGGTGGTGGTCACTGGCAGCACAGCTTGGGCCCTGGAGGGAGAGCAGCAAGCGGGTCTGGGCGCGAGGCCCCCATCCCCCGGCCCCCCCACCTGAACACCACGCTCTTGTCCGCCGAGCACGACATGAGCGCCAGCCGCCCGCCCGGCCCCGCCGCGAAGCGCGCCGCCGTCACCGCGCCGCCGTGCGCATCGCACGTGCCCACCAGCTCGTACCCGCGCCCCATGTCGTACACGTGCAGCAGGCAGTCGCGGCTGCCGGACGCCAGGTAGGACGTGCCCTCGAGCGAGGGCGGCGAGTAGTCGAGCGTCAGGATCTCGGTCTCGTGCGCCTCCTTGAGCAGCAGCAGCTCCAGGGTGGACAGGCTGTAGACGCGCAGGTTGCCGCGCGAGTCGCCGACGGCCAGGTGGCGGCCGCAGGGGCTGACGCGCACGCAGCGCAGCGACACGGGCGGCGGCGCGGCGGCCTGGTGCAGGGCCCCCGGGCCGGGCAGCGGCACGTCGGGCGCGGTGCCGCGGCGGCTGGGCTGGGTCGCGGGAGCGGCGTCGGGCGGCGCGGCGTAGATGATGGCTGCACGCAGTGTGAATGCCATGGCAGGGTGGATGAGGAGGGCCATGGCGCTATGGTATGTTGCAGGCTTGCAGCCACCCAGCACTTCTGGCGGCACCAAATTGCTGCCACGGAGCACAACCCCCGCCCTGCCTACCTCGCAACGTGCGCGTTATCTTGGCTGCGCCAGCCAGCTCCGCCGGCAGTCCCAGCGGCCCCGCCGTGGACGCGCTGTTGTCCAGGCACACGTTCCACAGGCGCACGCTGCCGTCCGTGCCGCAGGTCACCAGCACCGACGAGGGGCTGGCCCCCGCGCCAGCCGCCCCCTCGCCCACACCGCCGCCGGCTCCGCCGCCGTGCGGCCCCGGCGTGGGGGCAAAGCCGATCGCGCCCGGCGCCGCCTGCTGCCCCAGCAGCGCCGCCTGCCAGGTCGGCACCAGCGCCGCGCCCCACACGATGCCGGCGTGCGACAGCACGCTGCGGTGCCGCACCACCTTGCCCGGGTTTCGCACGTCCCACACCACCACGCTGCGGTCCGAGTACAGCACCGCCAGCCGCTCGCCCGTAGCGTCGAAGCTGAGCGCCACCGCGTCCGGGAACAGCGCGCCCGCGGAGGCGGCCGCGGCGCCTGCGGCGCCGCCGGCCGCCGCCGCCGCCGCGGTGCCGGCGCTGCGCGATGTGGGTCGGGGCAGGTTGCCCTTGAAGGCCAGGGTGCGCGCCGCGAACAGGCGCACCACGCCGGCGGCGCAGGCGCACGCCACCAGCGACGGCGACACCGCCAGCGCGAAGGCGGCGGGGACCTGCACCGTATGAGCGGGGGATGGATAAACGTGGTATGCACTGTGCACGGCACACGGGGAACGGAATCACGCGGCCCTCCCATCATTCCGTGTCGCCATGGGCCCTGAGAATTCTCAACCCGCCGCTGTGCGCACCTGCAGGCTCACGGACTTCTCAATGGTGCGAGTGGAAGGCCGCAGCGTGAGAAGGGCGCCCGGCTGCGTCAGCGCGTACACCGGCCCGCCGGCAGCCCCGGCCGCGTCCCCGGGCGCCGCCGCCGAAGGGCGCACAGCCACGCAGGCGCAGCCGCGGTACTCCTTCAGGTTGGCTGGCCGCGGCGTCAGCGTCGCCGCCGTGACCGCGCGGCCGGCCGGCAGCGCCAGCGTCCACAGCTGCAGGATGTGAAGCATACGGCCGCCATGTCAGCATTCACTCGCATGCGGCATGCTGTTGTGGTGCTGCGACGCCTGCCTGCGGCCTTGCTCGCCCCGCACCCAAAAGCACCTGCGCCCTACCTTGAAGTGCCCCGCCCTGCCCACGGTGGCGATGGTGGCGCCGCCGCCGCTGCCCCCGCCCGCGGGCTCCTCGCCGACAAAGGCCGCCTGCAGCAGCTCGGCCTGCGTGTGCTGCTTGGCCAGCAGCACGCCCGCCTTCCAGTCCCACACACACAGCTGGCTGTCGTAGCCCTCGCCCGTGGACAGCAGCAGCCGGCCTGCGGCGATCCTCCCACCAC
The DNA here is from genome assembly GCA_016834605.1 of Chlamydomonas incerta. Taxonomy (NCBI): domain Eukaryota; kingdom Viridiplantae; phylum Chlorophyta; class Chlorophyceae; order Chlamydomonadales; family Chlamydomonadaceae; genus Chlamydomonas; species Chlamydomonas incerta. The sequence continues at coordinate 3,860,950 of JAEHOC010000002.1, read as the reverse complement.
TCATGTTACTATCGGGTCAACCCATGGAACAGCATCTAAGACAGGGAATAGCCGGTGAGGCGGGGCATTGCAAAGAAACCCCCGTCACGTCAAGCCCCGCCAAATGGTAGCCGTGACGTTTTACACGCAGGGGGTGCGCTGCCTTGTATGGCCACGCGGCCGTGTGCCACCAAGCACCGCGTGCGCCGTCGTGCCCGTGCATGACCTCTCACCATCGGCGCTGAACTCGACGCTGCCCACGCCGTGGCGGTGGCCGCGCAGCGCCGTCAAGCAGCGGCCCGAGCTGACCTCCCACACCACCAGCTCCGGGCTGTTGCCGCCGCGCTCGCCCGCCACCAGGTACACACCGTCGCGCGAGAAGGCCAGGCAGGCGTACGGTCGGCCGCCAGCCGCCGCGCCAGCTGTAGCCGCGCCCGCAGCCAGGCCGCGCCGGCTGCTGCTCGCGGAGGGCTTGGTCGAGAAGAAGGCGGTTTGTTGTTTGGCGTGTGAGTCGTAGAGTACGACGTTTGCGCCGGCGCCGTAGGCGAGGAGGCCCGGCACGTTGGGGTGGTGCGCGAGAGCGGTGCTGGCGGCGGGTGGCGCGGCGGCAGCGGCGCCATTGACAGCGGTGGAGGGCTGCGGCGCGCAGGACCCCACGCCGTAGACGCGCTCGAGGGCGAGCGGCTCAACGCTGCTCGTGGGCGCAGCGCCGGGGACAGGCTGCTGCGTTGTGAGGGCCTGCACATGAAAACATATACCCTCTTGAGCCCTTTGGTATGGCGTCGGGCTACAGTCGCGACCGAAGCGCGCTGCAGCTGTCCCGTCGTCGGCATGCAAGCTCACCGCTCCGCGCCGCGCTGCCCCTGCCTTGGGATGATTAACTTCCATGGCCCAAAGACGTAGTAACCGAGTTCAAGGCTACAGTTTAAGGAGCATGTCGCTGGGGCGGGGAGCTGCAGGCAGTCAGCGGAGCCCTTAGCAGCAAGCACGGCAAGCGAGAAGTCAAATTGACTGGAATTTTGAGTATGATGCAAAATGCCTATTAGTCGCGCAGTTTAGCTAAACATTCCACTGTGCGTGCAGAAGTCCAGGACCCGAAGATGGACGCCAGATGGATCCGACGCCGCAGAGTTTCCATGCCACGTTGGAGCTGAACGTTGGCAAGGGGAAATTGGCGCAAACGAGAGGACTGGTGAACACCATGGGAATACTGTCGGGGGTTGCGCCACCGAGCTTGTCATGAGCCTGGACGTGCCAAACCCAGGCGAACACCCCGTGAGCGCTCCGCCCGCCAGCCTCCGGTATGAACCCCGGCATTGCTAACACAGCTTACCGCGGATTATAACAGAGTTCAGTAACCGATTCAAGGCACCTTGGTGGCTCGCGAAGGCCGGAGCTTCAATGAAAGGCAAACGCGCCACAGCCAGCCCCAGCCTCGCCCTCGCCCAAGCACTCATGGCATGGGGTGCAGGCTGCCGCTGGGTTCAACTTGCCGTGCCGCAACATGTATGATGCTATGCTTGTAGCTCTCTAAGACAAGTCCAAGTCTAGCACTGCCTTCCTAGAGCATCTCGAAGGCAGTTTTCTTACGAGCGCGACCTTTCATTGGCTACCAGGAATTCTGCGTATTTGAGCTCAGATACATCAAAGAACTTAAGACAAGAAGTCGCAGGAAGGGCGAGTCTGCAAGATGGACTCGCTCTTGCAGAAGCCTGGTCAAAAGCCTCCGCCTGTCCAGGGCAGGCATGTAGACAAGCTTGATACGCTTCCAGATGAGCAGCTAAAGAAGCAGGACGAGGCATATCTGGTGAGCGCTGTGCCGACGGGCATGTGCGGTGCCGCCCGCTTAGTGGTTTAGCGCTGCGAAAGGTGCATGAGCTATTCAAATAAAGGGTGTCCCCCAGGAGCGGGTGGGTCACAGGGGCGCGGCCCCGTCGCAGGTTTGCTGGCCGCGCCTTGCTACCCCCGGCCCCCTTGACGCCCTCTTCGCTCGCCACCACGCAGGCAAGGCACCAACTCGACAAGCTCTTCGGGGAATGCCTACAAGGACTCGTGCAACAGATGCCCCGTGACCCGGTGCAGTTCATCATTGACAGCGTGCAGTACGGCGTGGAGGAGGCGAAGCAGGTGCGCGCCGAGCCCATAGCTCAACCAGACGGGGGGATTAGGGCCTGGTCCCCTCAAATACTCAATCACTGACATACATTCCTGATGGAATGCAAGCCAGAGTTTGTTCCCTTAGCACCCTCAATGTCAGCGGCTGACGCTTTCCGTGTTGATATGTCACAGGACCCGGCGACTGGGTTGCCAGTGCACCGGAAAACAAAGCTGCTGGAGCTGTTCCGCGTGATCGACAAGCAGGACACGGGGCGCATCTCATTCCGGTCCATGCAGGTGCGTGCATTCGCTGCTTAGCAGTCGTTGGCTGTTGGTGCTTGGCAGGCATTGGGCTACACTGTTATTGGATGCGCCCGCGGGCTCACCATTGGAAGCACGTTGTCGGTTGGTGGCGGGTGGGGATGGCAGATAGCGGCAACCTTATGCGTGTCTGTCTGTCTTGCCCTGCAGATGTACGCAAACCGGTACGGCGGTCAAACGCTAGGGCCGGAGGAGCTGAGCAGCATCTTCACGGACTTCAAGGCCGGCAGCGACAACCTGATCACGCAGGATGAGTTCCTGGTGTTCTTCTCCCGAGTCAGCAAAACCATCACGAACGCGCAGTTCGAGTCGATGGTCAAGGAAATGCTGAACTGAGCTGGGGTGTTCACGTGGTGCCAGGCAGAGGTAGGCATGGCGGACTCCGTCGACACGGGGCGGATCATGTATGGTCGGAAGTTGCGGAGTGTGAACGTGACAAATCTAATAGACAGTGTACGGGTGGTCCTCACGGGTGGTACTTTTTAGAGGACGTTTCAGCTGCGCCGACGGAGTATTGTGCTGCAATTGCGTGCAGTTAAGGGACTGAGCTTGGGAAGCCTGTGGAAAAGAGCATACACAAAAGGTTGGTTAATGATGCAGTTGCCTGTAGGAGGAGGAGCACCGCTAGGTGATGGACGGGGATGCGGGTGCGGAATGCGTGTGCCTGGTGAATTGAAGTATCTGAATCGGCGTCTTCGCTTGGTGTAAGCCTTGAATGCCGACGACACGTCTGGCCCTGTGAACCTGCGACTTCAGCACAACCTCAGGGCGGCAGGCCCGTCAAGCCAAGGGGGCTCAAGGATTGGATTGGTGCGCCAGATGCGCCCCGCGTCACCGCTTTACGGGCAGTTAGAGGCTTAGAGCTCACCGCATGATGCCGCACAGCTAAACAGCATGGAGGTGCCGACAAGGGAAGTAAGCAAGCAACAGCGAAGACCGCAGTCCAACATAGATGCAGGAGTGTGACGCTGCGGCACCGGCCGGCACGTACCCGGGCGACACAAGTCGGTGCGGCACCATCATGTCGCAAGGCCACTGCTTTCCATGATTTCAGCATAGATGCCGACCATAGTTTGGCTGAACAATGTGCATTTGAATAGAGACGTCAACGCAAACGGCAAAGACCTTATAAGAAGCCGAACTAACTCTCAACCTTTGCACTTCCAGTCAACATATCTAGCCTTTATCTTTACTTGTGTAAACGTTGTTACATACACAACCTCCAAACCCGCCGTGCACGGCAAACCAGGAATGCGCTCTTACTGTAGAGGCTCGGGGCGAAGGAGCCGCGCTATGAATGTGCTGGAAGTTTGAGCAAGGCAGGCTCTGGGACGCCCAGGGCCTGTAAGGCCTGGAAATGGCGGGGCCAGAGGAATTTGACGACTCTGTGAGGCATTTTAAGGCGCTGTCGGAGGTGCGTAAGCTTTGTATTAGCAGCATACCACTAAAAAATGGTACTCGTCTGGCCCGTTTACGGGTTGCTCGTTCTATGTGTGTGCATGTTGCTAGTACTGGCCTGCACGTCTCCTCACACACGCCGCAACGCAACGCCGTGACGCACAACGACAGGCGTTGGACGACCGCCTACGAAAGCGTGCGCAGGAGCCGAAATGGGACGCGGAATTGTTCCGCAAATCGCATCCGTCAGCGGGGGCCCCTGGCGTGGAGACGTCAGCGGCGTCGGCGGCGTCAGCCGACAGCGCAATCGACGTTGTGGCGGAGGCGTTGTTTGGCAACAAGGCTAGACTGCAGCAGATTCAGGAAGCCACGGATGAGGCACGGGCGGCAGCTGCGGCGTCGCGCGAGCGCGCCCGCGCGCGAGTGGAGGCGCAGGCTGCGGTGCAGACCATCCGGGCGCAGACTGCGGCGCTGGAGGCGAGGGCGCGGGGGCTGCTGCAGGATGACGACCTGCGGCCCTCCTCCTCGCCAGCGGCCCCCGCGGCGCTGCCGGCTAAACCGTTCTCGCCGCCGCTGCCGTCGCCGCCGCCGCCGCCACCACAGCTTCAGCCGCCGGCCGGCGGGCACGTGCGCTTCGTGGGCGCCAGGGACGGCTCGCCCATGTTGAGTCCGCAGCCCGCCGCAGCCCGGCGGGGCGGCCTTGCCGGGCCGGGGCCTCGCGCGGACGGCGCTGGCGCGCCGCAGCAGCTGCAGGCGGCGCAGCAGCAGCCAGCGATGCGCGTGTCGCTGCTGGGCGGCGCGCCCGCGCCGGCCGCCAACTACACCTCGCTGCTGCGGACCAGCACCGCCGGCATCGTGGGCACCACGGGCGCGCCGGGCATGCCCGCGTCGCCGCCAGCGGGGCCGCCGCCGCCGCCGCTGGGCATGGCGCGGCCGGGCGCGGGCGGTGACGGCTCCCTGTCAGGGGGGATGCAGGCGGTGGCACTGCCGACGCGGCTGGCGTCGCCGTCGGTCCTGCCCGAGCCGCTGCGCTCCGCGTCGCCGGCGGAGACGGCCACGTATCGCGCCACGCCCACCGGCACCACCAATTTTGCGGCCAGCTACACAGGGCAGGGCGCGGGCTTGGGGCTGGGCACCGGGGCGGGCGTCGGCGGGATCGTGGGGCCGCTGGTGCCGCCGCTGGCGGGCACGCAGCGGGCGGTGGCGGCGGCGGCGGCCGGCGGCGCGGTCATCGCGGGGCAGGTTCAGTACCGCGCGCTGCTCGCGGCGGCCACGGCGGCCTCGGCCAAGGAGGCGGCGGGCGCCCGCTCTCGCGCCTTCCACAGCGACATGGCGGCCATCGACGCCGAGATAGACGCCTATGTGGGCGACTACAAGTTCGAGCAGTACGCGCCGGAGGCGGCGCTGGTGGTGCAGACGGCGTGGCGGGCGCAGCGGGTAAGGCGTGGGAGCGTCGATGGATGGGTGGAAGGGCTGGCTCGAGCGCGCGCATCATCAGCTTGATCGGTGGCAAAGCCATGTGCAAACTTGTGGTGTGGGCTGTGGTGGCGGAGATAGCCGGGGAGGTTCATGCTTGGCTGCGCGTGTGCCGCCGCGTGACGGTCGCAGGTGCGTGTCTTCTTCAATCGCTACTGGGTGGTGCGGCAGAAGCACCTGCGGCGGCAGCTGCGGCTGGCCTTCTCGCCGCTGAAGCAGCTGGTGCTGGCGGTGCTGCACGCGCGGCGGCGGCTGCTACGGCGCGCGTTCGAGGAGTGGCGGGAGTGGATACGGCTCAGCGACGAGCTGTTCCTGCGGGTGAGGGCGGCGCCGCTGGGCGGGTGCTAAGGGGTGTGGCTGGGTGCGCTACGCATGGGGTTGGAATGAGGGACAGCCGCGCACGCCTGCCGAGTCCTCTTGCCAAGTAACCAACGCTTGCCTCCCCCCCTCGTGCTGCCGCGCCACCGCCCCACCCCAACCCCAACCCCGCCACCCCAGTTCGTGGTCAAGCTGCGCGCCTCCATCGGCAGCGTGAAGGAGCACGCCACGCCGCAGCAGCTGTGGCAGCTGTGCACGCCGCCCGGCGGCGACCCCTGGGCCGCCAAGCTGACGCTGGGCGCGCTGGTGGCCAACGTGCTGCGCCGCCAGATGCCCAGCCGCACCGCGGCCATGTACCTGGCGGCCTGGCGCAAGGTGGTGGCCAACCAGGTGGGGCGCGGTGCCGCCGGTAACTGGCCCTGGTGGTGGGGGTGGTGGGGTCGGCTTGTCAGGGTTAGCAGGGCGTGCGGGATGGGTTGGTGTTAGAGATCACAAGGAAAAACGACAGCAGAGACTGTGCGTGCGGTGCAGCAGGTCGCGACGGAACGGAATGCATACGGATATTACCTCAGTAAATCACCCGGGATACCTGGCTGCGCAGATGTGCGCGTGGGTATCCTAAATCGGGGCGCTGCGGTCCGACGCTTGGGCCTGCAACTGAGGCTGTGCACTGCCGGTTGGATGTGCAGGTGGTGAAGCGCCAGGCAGCGGGCGAGGTGCTGCGGCGCATGGACCAGGGCCGCTTCAAGGAGTACGTGCGGCTGCTGTTCAGGTGGGAATCGGAAGTGGGGGGAAGGGAGGGCTGGGGGTGCGTCGTGGCGGGCCAGTGCGCCGCCTACTGCGTGGCGCGGGCCGGACTGCTGGGTTAGGGGCGGCGAGGAAGGCGAGGGAGCGGGCGCCGTCGTGAGGTGAATCCTGGTGATGGTGATACCTGACTGACCGCGACACGGTACACGTTGTATCACCGGCGCGCCCCGCAGGTTCTGGTTCCGCTGGGCCATCATCCAGATCAGCGAACGGCTGCAGATCCCGCCGCCCATCTTCCGCCCGCGCATCCCCGAGTGGGACGCCTGGCTGTTCAAGCACACGCGCTCGCGGGAGCTGCACTCGCGCATTGTGCTGCTGCACAAGGTGCGTGTGGGCGTGTCTGCGAGCGGGCCACGCAGCCGAGCGTTCCTTCTGTGTGTGCCTTGGCTTGGGGTAGCTACCGCCATGCCGCCCGCCCCGCGCCGCGCCTCCGGCGCCATTTAGTTAGGCTTGGTTTTAACCTGGCCTGGCGCTCACACACACAACCACACGCACTCGCACGCACGCAGGGCTTCCGCGTGAAGCACTTCTTCCAGTTCTGGTCGTTCTTCACGCGGCGCAACAAGAAGATGCGCCAGGCCTGGATCAGCACCGCCGCGCAGCACATCGAGGCCATACTGCGCAACGCGATCAACGCCTTCAAGGCCAACGCGGCGGAGGCGCGGCGGCAGCGGCGCATCAAGCGCGCGGTGTTCGAGGCTGTGCAGCACATCACGCGGCGCAACATCACCGTCCGCCGCATCGCGCGAGAGGTGCGGAGGGAGGGCAGGCTTTCGCGGCTTGGCTGTTGGCTGCTCGGGTGCATGCGAGTGAGAAAAGCAGGTGGTGGTTTGGCAAGCAAAGGCGTGTTTGGTTTCGCGCATGGATGCGTGTGGCGTGCGTTTTGACGTGGGAGGGGCCGCCTGTGTCGGTCGCGCAGGTGGCGGAGATCAGCCGGCGGGCGCGCATGCGGCTGGCGCTGCGGCGCATAAAGGAGTGGGCGCGCATGAGCAAGCTGCTCAATACCGCGGCCTCCATCCAGGTGCGGGCGGCGTGCGCGTCTCTACCCTCGACGTCGCTCGCTGCCCCTGCCGCACCGTCACGCACACATCGCGCACAGCTGCGAGCCCAGCTGCTACCCCGCCGCTCGCGCCTCCTGCTGTCACGCTGTCCTGCTCCGCCATCCTGCGCCTTGTTGCAACCCCTGTGTAACACTCCTGCACGTGCGGCGCGCAGATCATGTCGCGGCGCGCCACCAGCCTGTGCCCCATGTACGCAATGCTGGACGACACCACGCACATGTGGTTCATCGCCTGCTGGAGCTCCTGGCGCAACTTCGTGGTCGGCAGGTGCGCGTCGTGTCAGTCGTGTGTTGTGTACTAAGAGCGCGTCGTGCACGAACACGTGCTGACGGCACACACCACGAGCTTGCGCATGCGGTGCCGGCGCTAACCACTGCCATGGGATTATGGGCACAGCCCGACCCAAACTTCTTTACCTACCTTTCTGGTCCGGCGATGTCTTGACTTGGGCTGGTGATGATAACCCCACCCCGCCCTGACCCGCCTCGCCCCGACCCGCCCCCGACAGGCTGCGCATGCGCTGCCTGCTGGGCCTGCACATGTCGCGCGCCGCCACCGCCAACATGGAGGTCGCCTTCAAGGCGCTGCGCAAGTGGGCGGAGATGCAGCGCCGCGAGCGCGCGCGCCAGGCCCTGGAGCGCATGCGCGGCACCACCGGCGAGGGCGCCGACGGCGCGGTGGGCGCCAGCGACGGCGGCGCCAGCAGCCGGACGCCGCGGGCGTCGGAGCTCAGCAGCGTGGGCACGGGCGACGGCGACGCGCCGACGGCGCCGGGCAGTTCCAGTGGGCGCACCTTTGAGCTGTTTGTGTCCATGGCTGACTACCCCATCCCGGCGGGGGCCACCTGGCGCTCGCCGTTGGAGAAGCAGGTGCGGTGCATGCTGCGGCGGCAGCTACGGCAGCGGTCGCAGAGGCGGCGGCGCGTGCCGGCCAGGTCTCTCGCAGCTGGCCAGGACTTGCATAGCTGCGGGACCCTATCTATCGTGTGCCTCCAAACTCGCTTAACCTAATTCGCTTTCGCTGATGCCCGCGCAGGAGCTGATGGCCAAGGTGCCGTACATGCCGGTGCCCGGGGCGCCCGTTATAGAGCTGGTGCCCGGGTCCTCGGCCCAGGCCGGAGGCCCAGGCGCCCCAACCGGCGCCGCCGCCGCCGCCGCGGCCGCGGCAGCCAAGGCCGCGGCGGATGCCGGCGCCCCTGCGCCGCCGCCGCCGGACCCCTGGACAACCCCCGCGCCGCCGGGCGTGCACCTGGCGCGCATGCAGCAGCTGCTGGAGCAACTGGAGGTGCGTCTGTGGGTGCGGGTGTGGCCGTGTGGGTGAGCAAACGGGCTTCTAATCACCAGCAACACACTGCATCGCTATTTTTTTCCCGTGACGGCTCTGTGATGCCAAGCGCCGCAACTCCCCTCTCACGCCCTTTTCATGCACCTGTCCCCACCCCCCTGCTGCGCCTTTGGCCCCGCAGAAGATGGAGGGACCCTTCTACCACGAGGCCGGCGAGCGGCTGCAGATCCTCAACGTGGTCCGGCACCGCGAGATCACTAACTCGCAGCGGCAGTGGGTCGACATCGAGCACCCCATCTCCCACGTGCGTGCTCAACGGCAGCGGGGGCGCACCGCCTCTTGGCCTGGGGGGCTGACGCTGAGCCTGGAAACACCCTGTGATGTCATGTGATGCCGTGAGCTCCTTACACGGGGCTTTGCCCACCCTTGTTGCGCATTTCAAAGGCGTACCTCCGTTACCCCGCCCCCGCCCCGCCCCACCAACTTGTGTGTTTCCCTGGTGCACAGATCTACCTGGGCCAGGCGCAGAAGGACCCGCGGCTGTGGCAGCGGCTGGTGGGCCTGGTGGCCGCCGACATGCCGCACCCCGACCACCCGTCCGCCCACCTGGTGGACCAGGCGCGGCTGCCGCTGGCGGACGCGGTCGCCGCCATCCGCCGCGACGTGCGCCGCGCGCGGCTCAACCTCGACGTCTCCACCGACCCAGACGAGCAGCAACAGCAGCCGGGCCAGGGCAGTGGCGGTGGCGCGGCGCTGGGCGCGCCGACAGTGCCAGTGGACTCGACGGCAGCCGGCGAAGCCGCCGGCGGCGGAGCCGACGGCGCCGCCGCCGACGCCGGCAGCGCCGCCCTGGCGCTGGCGCTGCCGCAGCACTCCTCCCGCAAGCCGGGCATCCTGCTGCCGGAGCAGCAGCAGGACGCGCTGCTGCTGCACAAGGTGTGCGAGGCGGAGGACTTCCTGGACTCGGTCCTGCACGTGCTGCTGGCCGCCGGCGGCACCGAGACGCCGCTGCTGCGCCGCGCGCTGGGCGCGCGCGTGCCGCGCGGCACGCTGCTGGGCGACGCGCTGGTGCTGACGCTATCGGGCGCGCTGGCGAGCGACCTGCTCACGGCGGCGGCGGAGCTGCGCCACCGCACCAATCGCGACCGCGTGATCACGCTCGGCGTGGACTTGGCGGAAAAGGCCAAGGCGTTCGCGGGCCACCGGCCGGAGTTCACGCTGACGAGGTTGGACCGGCGCGGCGCGGCGGCGCAGGCGGCGGCGCGCGCCGCCGCCGCGGCGGCGGCGCTGGTGGCGGCGCAGGTGGCGGGCACGGCGGCGCCGACGGCTGGCGTGTCGCTGGAGTACGGCGTGTCCACGTTTGCGGCGGCGGCGGCGGGTTCCTACGACGGCGGCGGCGGGCTGGCGGCGGAGCCCAGCGCCCGCTCCGCCACGACGCGCACCGTCAACCCGGCGCTGCTGCCGCCGCTGGACGACGATGAGGACTTCGACATGGACGCGCTGCGCGCGAAGCGGCGAGCGGCGGCGCTGGCGGCGGCGGAGCAGGACGCAGAGGCGGCGGTGCTGACGGCGGTGTCGGCGGCCGCGGGCGTGAGCCCGACGCGGCCGGGCACCGCCACGGAGTCAGTCGGCTCGCCGTCGCTCAGCCCCAGCCGCGGCCGGTGGCGTGGCGTCAAGGCGGCGGCGCTGAGCAAGAGCGCGGTGATCCGAATGGAGATGATGTCGGGCCGGCCGCTCAAGGGAGAGGCCGGCTCGCCCTCCGCCGCCGGCGCCGGCTCCAGCGGGCCGCTGCTCGCGACGGCGCGGCGCGCCATGGAGGGCCGCCGCGTGCGCGGCGGCGGTTCGCCGAGCCCCAGCCCCCCGCGCGGCGGCGGGCGCGACGCCGGCGGCACCGGCCGCTCGATCGCCTTCGACCTGGGCGTGGACGGCGCGCCCGACAGCCCGGGCGGCTGGGGCGGCTCGGACGGCGAGCCGTCACGCGGCACGACGCCGCAGCGCGGCGGCGGGGCGCTCAGCCGCGCCGCCAGCCGCGCCGGCTCCGTGGCGGGTGGCTCCATGTTCCGCAGCCCCTCGCGGCGCGGCCCCGGCGGCGGCGGCGGCCTCAGCCGGCGCAACAGCATGAAGAGCCAGGCGTCCTCGGTGTGGGGCCGCGACAGCGCCGCCAACGGCGGCCTGTCGCTGCGCAACCTGGTGGAGGGCTTTTCGTTCT